>OX387432.1:37996919-38733414 GCA_947563755.1 Lochmaea crataegi | reverse complement strand
TTTTGGCTGCCTGATAGCTTATTTCCTTCCCCTTTTTGGAAAACTTTATGTGGAATACAAATTCTTTGATATATTTTCGAGAAGGGGAAGGAAATAAGCTATTTTGGCTGCCTGATAGCTTATTTCCTTCCCCTTTTTGGAAAACTTTATGTGGAATACAAATTCTTTAATATATTTTCGAGAAGGGGAAGGAAATAAGCTATTTTGGCTGCCTGATAGCTTATTTCCTTCCCTTTTTGGAAAACTTTATGTGGAATACAAATTCTTTGATATATTTTCGAGAAGGGGAAGGAAATAAGCTATTTTGGCTGTCTGATAGCTTATTTCCTTCCCCTTTTTGGAAACTTTATGTGGAATACAAATGCTTTGATATATTTTCGAGAAGGGGAAGGGAATAAGCTATTTTGGCTGCCTTCCCCTTTTTGGAAAACTTTAAGTGGAATACAAATTCTTTGATATATTTTCGAGAAGGGGAAGGAAATAAGCTATTTTGGCTGTCTGATAGCTTATTTCCTTCCCCTTTTTGGAAACTTTATGTGGAATACAAATGCTTTGATATATTTTCGAGAAGGGGAAGGGAATAAGCTATTTTGGCTGCCTTCCCCTTTTTGGAAAACTTTAAGTGGAATACAAATTCTTTGATATATTTTCGAGAAGGGGAAGGGAATAAGCTATTTTGGCTGCCTGATACCTTATTTCCTTCCCTTTTTTGGAAAGCTTTATGTGGAATACAAATTCTTTGATATATTTTCGAGAAGGCTAAGGAAAAAAGCTATTTTGGCTGCCTGATAGCTTATTTCCTTCCCCTTTTTGGAAAACTTTATGTGGAATACAAATTCTTTGATATATTTTCGAGAAGGGGAAGGAAATGAGCTATTTTGGCTGCCTGATAGCTTATTTCCTTCCCCTTTTTGGAAAACTTTATGTGGAATACAAATTCTTTGATATATTTTTGAGAAGGGGAAGGGAATAAGCTATTTTGGCTGCCTGATAGCTTATTTCCTTCCCCTTTTTGGAAAACTTTATGTGGAATACAAATTCTTTGATATATTTTCGAGAAGGGGAAGGGAATAAGCTATTTTGGCTGCCTGATAGCTTATTTCCTTCCCCTTTTTGGAAGACTTTATGTGGAATACAAATGCTTTGATATATTTTCGAGAAGGGGAAGGGAATAAGCTATTTTGGCTGCCTGATAGCTTATTTCCTTCCTCTTTTTGGAAAACTTTATGTGGAATACAAATTCTTTGATATATTTTCGAGAAGGGGAAGGGAATGAGTTATTTTGGCTTCCCTGCTATCTCATATTAGGTCCCTTTCCTCTAAGCTATTTTGTCTGAAGCTATTTTAACCTAGCGCAATTTTGACTGACGCTACTCTGCTACAGAGCCGATAATCTAATATATTATCGTTAATTTTGAAGTATTTTTTGTTCTCAGCAATATAAAAACAAATGTTGGTTAGACAGTGACATTTTAATATTTAATGTGCATTGGCTGTCAAGGATAAGGTAAAACGTCTCGTGATCCAGCTGTTCTTCTTGCATTCAAGAAGTAGAAATTATGAGAAAATAACTAGCAGTGATAATTTATCTAAATATACAGAAGGAAATAGGAATATGTTGATGAACACGCAAGTGGTTTTTATCTTTTTCACTTTTTAAATATTTAGTTCTACACCAGTGGTTCTCACAAAGTGATCGCTGTCAGTGAACTTTTTAAACTACAATAGTAGAAACATGTTTGGGAAGCAATTTTGACAACCGTATTATCATTATACTATATTTCGTATTGCATAGAAGCACAAGAAAGGGTCGATAGCCATAAAGCGGCAATAAACCATTGGCGTTACATTTTTCGGTAAAGACCTGAATGGTTTCATTTTCCGGGTTTATTTAATAGTGCAAAAGTTAGGCAAGTATCATATTATTAGTGAACCGATTTTACGGAGACCAAAATACCTTCTATAATCCGTTACTATAATCCCTACTCGGCAAAACACTTAAACTGATTGCACGACACTGGCCACCGGCTTATCATATCAATGCATCCTTAACCATTTTGCCGAAATTTACGACCCCATTGTATTTGAAGCGATACAGGTCGTGTCGATTTAATTTTGGTAAAACCGTCCTGTTTTATCATTTTATTCCACATAGAAAAAAAAGAAAGACTCGCCCTATATTTATAGTATTTTTGAATGAATAATGAAAGCATCTTTCTGTGTGTGTTTGAAATTAAAACCAAAGATGATATAAACTGGTTGAATTGATGTAATTTCCAAATAAGTAGTTTAATAATAAATTATAAATACAAAACTATTAATTTTAATTTCTAACTTTAGAAGCCTACAATTCGTTAACTCCTGGTATATATGCATAAATTTTAACGTCTTTTGTTTCACCGAACAATAATTATAGTTATTGCGTAAAACTTATGTAACTTTATTCAACCTTTATGCTCATTTCGCATCTATTAATTATTTTAAATAATTTTTTTTTTAAATATATTACAAACAAAATATTTTGACCTTTTTGTTTTGAAACAAAGGGTTTGGCAGCCATATAATTTTATAATTTGATTTTTACAATTTAAATCGTTAAATAATTTACATAATAACATATATGGTTTATTTCAGAAGAAGGTTTATTATTTTGGAATAGTTTGTTGTTTAAAATACAATTGTATTGAAAGGTCGTTGAAACAGGTGGTTGGTGTTTTATTCCTGCACCTGTTACTGCCCTTTGAAGATCACTGATACACTGACAGATGCTAAAAGTCGTTATATTGGAATGATTTTTATGATTATTTCCACAATTGAAATTTGAGAAATGTGGCTTTTATTTAGTGCTTCAATAAACATAAATTAAGGTTAATCGTTCAAGCTAAACAGAAATCAAATTAAAAAATCATCTTATTCAATTGTTTTGGAAGAAGAAGAAAAGGACTCTTTGTCTCCTTTTTTATCGATTGGAAAAACCCTACACGAAACAAAATACATAAATTTAATAAACTGCTCCACTAAAGTTGGGGCAGTTTACAAATTTTGCTGAGTGAAAATTTGTTTAAGATGATGTATTTTGTATTTAATCAGAAAAGAAGGTGCGGCGCCGAACACAACGCACGGCGGAAAATCGGAGAGTGTGAAAAAGCACTAATAGAATAAATTGAAAGTACCTACTTATCCATACTCAAATTACGTTTATGTATATTTATCAATTGAGCAAACAACATAAAACAAGCAGATCTTGATCTTGTCGATTGAGAATATAAGTTTAACATTTATAAATCAGTGTTTCTTAGTTGGAGATCTAATCTAATCAATTTAGCCGACATACTTTTTGTAATAAACTAGTCCGAGTCGTTATATAAAACCGTTTAATAACATTAATTAATTAAACATGTTATAAATTAAATTTGCTACTTTCTTAGTCAAAATTATTTTAAAATTTATAATGTGCTAAACGTTATATAATGAGTCAGTTAAATATAGTTATTATAATATCCTGAAGCGGGATACTATTCGATCACTTTTATCCATCAAATTAAAAACAAGTAGAAAGTCCATAAGCTGATTTGTGTATGTTAAAATTACAATAACGTTTGATGCAACCTTAGAAAGAGCACATAATTACCTACCTCGCAATAAAATTATTACAGGTCCACGATCCCATCTCTATTGTCGAATGTGACGTAGTGTGCGCGGTGAACAAAATTTGGCTCTCAGATACATCGCTACTATTTATTGCTGCAAAAAGTATTTGTTGTTGTAAATAGTTAATACTTCTTCATTGGATAAGTGAGGATATTGATAATTAGTGTTTTGCATAAATTTTCCGCTAAAATCAAGTTTTCTTACTTCCTATATTGATTGGTATCGTAGTGTGGTTTGTATAATAACTACTTGAATGTATCTGGTAATCTTCGACTATTAGTCATGGCGACCTGGGTATTATCCTTCTTTTAGATAATTACAAAGGTCTATTATTTTATGTATAATATACAAAGTGGTCAACTTTTTCAGATGGAATTTATTTTTGGAAGGATTGAATTTTCGTACCTCTCACTTTCGCATACCCCTGTATACAGAATAACATAGGTACGATGTTGCTGATTTTCTTCCTTATTTTTTTATTATTTGTGAATGTGTCTCTAAAATTTCAGCTTAAAATTCTTATTATTATGGGCTCTATGATTTTTTGACTTGAAGCGTGTATTTTCGCCCCTAACAACCTCAATTTGAATTTTCAAAATCGCAACTAAGTTTTCTCAGACAATTTCATATATGGAAATCCACTAATTGGACCCTGTAGATTACGAAAATGACCATACAAATTTTCTAAAGTGTATGGTGTACATTTTTTTTGATTTTTTTTCCTCTCACTTTTGGTTACCCTCGTATACACAATATCGTAGATATGATATTGCTTATTTTTTTAAATATTCCTTCATTATTTGCAAACGTGTATCTAAAATTTCAGGTCAAAACCTCCATTATTATGGGCTATATGATTTTTTGACTAAAGTGTGTATTTTCGACACTAACAGAACCTCACTTCGAATTTCCAAAATCGGAACCAAGTTTTCTCAGACACTTTCATATATGAAAATCCACTAATTAGACCATGTAGTTTAAGAAAATGACCATATAAAGTTTCCAAAGTCTATAGTGTAAATTTTCTTCTTTCTCGAATTTTTATACCTCTCACTTTCGCATTCCCCCGTATACAGAATATCATAGTTACTATGTTGCTGACTTTTTTCCGTATTTCTTTATTATTTGAGAGTGTGTCTCTAAAATTTCAGTTCGAAATTGTTATTATTATGAGCTCTATGATTTTTTGACTTAAAGCTTGTATTTTCGACAATTATTGCCCATTTTTGACAATTTTTCAAAAATTTTGACCATTTTCTAAAAATTTTGACAATTTTCAACAATTGTTGACCATTTTTGACAGTTTTTTATAATTATTGACCATTTTTTCAAAATTTTAACAATTTTTTACCATTTTTCGAAATTTTAACAATTATTGACCATTTTTGACAACTTTCAAAAATGTTGACAATTATTGACTATTTTTGACCATTTTTTGAAATATTTGACAATTTTGAACAATTTTGGACAATTTTCGACACTTTTGGACAATTTTGGACAGTTTTTGACAATTTTTTACAGATTCTGACAATTATTGACCATTTTTGACAATTTTTCAAAAAATTTGACAATTTTTAACAATTATTGACCATTTTTGACAGTTATTTATAATTATTGACCATTTTTGACAGACTTATATAATTATTGACCATTTTTTCTAAATTCTCATAATTTTTGACCATTTTTCAAAATTTTAACGCAGCGTTGGTTATATAGAGTAAATTTGTTTCTTTTTCGAATTTTTATTCCTCTCACTTTCGCATTCCCCCGTATACAGAATATCATAGATACGATGTTGCTGATTTTTTTCCGTATTCCTTCATTATTTGCAAACGTATATCTAAAATTTCTCGTCAAAACTTCCATTATTATCAGCTCCATGATTTTTTGACTTAACGCGTCTATTTTCGATCCTAATAGAACCTCACTTTGAATTTTCAAAATCGGAGCCAAGTTTTCTCAGACACTTTCAAATAAGGAAATCCACTAATTCGACCATGTAGATTACGAAAATGACCATGAAAAATCTCTAAAGTCTCTAGTTAAAATAATATTTTTTTCGAATTTTTTTAACTCTATCTTTTGCATACCCTCGTATACAGAATATCGTAGATATGAAGCTGCTGATTTTTTTCCATATTCGTTCATTATTTAAAACCGTGTATCTAAAATTTTAGGTCAAAACCCCCATTATTATGGGCTCCATGATTTTTTGACTTAACGCGTGTATTTTTGCCTATAACATGAAAATGATTTTACCCCCATAGGTTTGGGAAAAAAAAGATGAGCGATAGTCGGACCACCGACAGAAGCTTGCTTCTTATGCAATAGAATGACCATTTTTGATCATTTTTCTAAAATTTTGACCATTTTTCAAAAATTTTGAAAATTTTTGACTATTTTTTCAAATTTTAACAATTATTGACCATTTTTGACAATTATTGACCAATTTTGTCAGTTTTGACAATTTTTCAAAAATTTTGACCATTTTTGACCATTTTTTCAAATTTTAACAATTATTGACAATTTTTGACAGGTTCTGACAATTATTGACCATTTTTGACAATTTTTCAAAAAATTTGACAATTTTTAATAATTATTGACCATTTTTGACAGTTCTTTATAATTATTGACCATTTTTGACGGTTCTTTATAATTATTGACCATTTTTTCAAAATTTTGACAATTTTTGACCATTTTTCAAAATTTTTACAATTATTTATCATTTTTGACAGTTTCTGGCAATTATTGCCCATTTTTGACAATTTTTCAAAAATTTTGACCATTTTTCAAAATTTTTGACAATTTTCAACAATTATTGACCATTTTTGACAGTTTTTTATAATTATTGACCGTTTTTTCAAAATTTTAACAACTTTTGACCATTTTTCAAAATTTTAACAATTATTGACCATTTTTGACAGTTTTGACAATTATTGATCATTTTTGACAATTGTTCAAAAATTTTGACCATTTTTGACCGTTTTTTCAAATTTTAACAATTATTGACCATTTTGGAGCATTTTTGACAAGTTCTGACAATTATTGACCATTTTTGACAATTTTTAACAATTATTGACCATTTTTGACAGTTCTTTATAATTATTGACCATTTTTGACAGTTCTTTATAATTATTGACCATTTTTTCAAAATTTTGACAATTTTTGACCATTTTTCAAAATTTTTACAATTATTTACCATTTTTGACAGTTTCTGGCAATTATTGCAGATTTTTGACAATTTTTCAAAAATTTTGACCATTTTTCAAAATTTTTGACAATTTTCAACAATTATTGACCATTTTTGACAGTTTTTTATAATTATTGACCATTTTCTCAAAATTTTAACAACTTTTGACCATTTTTCAAAATTTTTACAATTATTGACCATTTTTGACAGTTTTGACAATTATTGATCATTTTTGACAATTGTTCAAAAATTTTGACCATTTTTGACCGTTTTTTCAAATTTTAACAATTATTGACCATTTTGGAGCATTTTTGACAAGTTCTGACAATTATTGACCATTTTTGACAATTTTTAACAATTATTGGCCATTTTTGACAGTTCTTTATAAATATTGACCATTTTTGACAGTTCTTTATAATTATTGACCATTTTTTTCAAAATTTTGACAATTTTTGACCATTTTTCAAAATTTTTACAATTATTTACCATTTTTGATAGTTTCTGGCAATTATTGCAGATTTTTGACAATTTTTCAAAAATTTTGACCATTTTTCAAAATTTTTGACAATTTTCAACAATTATTGACCATTTTTGACAGTTTTTTATAATTATTGACCATTTTTGACAGTTTCTGATAATTATTGACCATTTTTGACAACTTTCAAAAATTTTGACAATTATTGACTATTTTTGACCATTTTTTTAAAATATTTGACAATATTTGACAGTTTTTGACAATTTTTAACAATTATTGACCATTTTTGACACTCTTTGCAATGAGAAGCAAGTATCAATAATTTTTTGGAGTAAAAATAGCACAGGTGAAAAATAATATCTAGAACTATCCCATTAATGAAAAATTCCTGTTTTTCCCAAAGTATAACGGACATTTTTCAAATTCGATTTTAAAACCATGTATTGTCATCCAAGTATGCAAAATATTGACCTTCTAGCAGCTCTAAAAGTAGCATACAAAGTAGAATGAAATCTTTTAGTGCGATAAAGACAACTCCATCAAATTCAACAATAAACGCATGTAGAAACCATAAACTTTATCTACCATTCCACGATTACCATTTACAAGAACAAGCTAACAATATTATATGGTAATGAGCTTAAAAAGCATCTTCGACTTTTTATTGTATGACTCACAACAATGTCCTGCTGTTGGTGGTATATATTTTACCTAAATGTGAAAGGATAAAGAAGTCTAGACTCCTGTCTTACATGACACATTGTTCAAATAAAAATAACATTTTAAAATGCTTTACACTGTACATCATTGTTTTTATTTCTCGGAACTTATTTTTTAGGATGATTGTTTGGATTATGTCGAGTGGTATAACTTGATGAGACAAGAATCGGAATTGCTGGAATTTAAGGTGTGAAAATGTTACCTATTGTGAATTAGCAATTTTTTTTTGGTTAAATTAGACGCAATAAAAAGTACCAGCACAACCTTTTGCATAAAAATTTTTGTTCCGCCTTTGCTTGAAATGCTAGATATCCAAAGTGAAATACAGGGTGTTAATGGAATAATTGATTGCGACTTGACAAGAGTATTCACTTTGAATAAAATTTAAAGCGGCTTATGTAGCGGCGCTAAAACCTATAAAACTATACAGTTAAGGTTACTGCCATCAATTACTCAAAGTAACAGGTGTTTTATTCTGGTTAAATTGGGGGGGACATTCCATAGTATTTCTTTTGAATTTTGACAACCATGAGTGATTTCAGGTTAAATTTATTCGATTTTAGCGACAAGAATATTTTCAAAAACGTATTCTGGTGTTTTTTATACAAAATAGTATTTTCTTTTATTAACTTTACGATGCTATAATTCAGCAAATACAGATAAATAACAGTAGAAACCGCTCACACCGACTATTTGAACGCCCTGTATAATGTTTAAGCCTTAATTAACAGTTTTCTATAAAAACTTGTACATGGTACTTACATGGTATTTCTTTTGAATTTTGACAACCATGAGTGAATTTCAAGTTAAATTAATTCGATTTTGGCGAAAAGAAAATTTTCAAAAACATATTCTGGTGTTTTTTATACAAAATAGTATTTTTTTGATCAACTTTACGATGCTATAATTCAGCAAGTACAGAGAAATAACAGTAGACACCGCTCAAACCGACTATTTGAACGCCCTGTATAATGTTTAAGCCTTAATTAACAGTTTTCTATAAAAACTGGTACATGGTATTTCTTTTGAATTTTGACAACCATGAGTGATTTCAAATTAAATTAATTCGATTTTGGCAACAAGAAAATTTTCAAAAACGTATTCTGGTGTTTTTTTATACAAAATAGTATTTTCTTTTATTAACTTTACGATGCTATAATTCAGCAAGTACAGAGAAATAACAGTTAACACCGCTCACACCGACTATTTGAACGCCCTGTATAATGTTTAAGCCTTAATTAACAGTTTTCTATAAAAACTGGTACATGGTACTTACATGGTATTTCTTTTGAATTTTGACAACCATGAGTGAATTTCAAGTTAAATTAATTCGATTTTGGCGACAAGAAAATTTTCAAAAACGTATTCTGGTGTTTTTTTTTTACAAAATAGTATTTTCTTTTATTAACTTTACGATGCTATAATTCAGCAAATACAGAGAAATTACAGTAGAAACCGCTCAAACCGACTATTTGAACGACCTGTATAATGTTTAAGCCTTAATTAACAGTTTTCTATAGGAACTGGTACATGGTACTTACATAGTGTTTCGTTTGAATCTTGACAACCATGAGTGAATTTCAAGTTAAATTAATTCGATTTTGGCGACAAGAAAATTTTCAAAAACGTATTCTGGTGTTTTTTTTTACAAAATAGTATTTTCTTTTATTAACTTTACGATGCTATAATTCAGCAAATACAGAGAAATTACAGTAGAAACCGCTCAAACCGACTATTTGAACGACCTGTATAATGTTTAAGCCTTAATTAACAGTTTTCTATAAAAACTGGTTCATGGTACTTACATGGTATTTCTTTTGAATTTTGACAACCATGAGTGAATTTCAAGTTAAATTAATTCGATTTTGGCGACAAGAAAATTTTCAAAAACGTATTCTGGTGTTTTTTTTTAACAAAATAGTATTTTCTTTTATTAACTTTACGATGCTATAATTCAGCAAATACAGAGAAATTACAGTAGTAGACACCGCTCAAACCGATTATTTGAACGCCTCGTATAATATTTTAGCCTTAATTAACAGTTTTCTATAAAAACTGGTTCATGGTACTTACATGGTATTTCTTTTGAATTTTGACAACCATGAGTGAATTTCAAGTTAAATTAATTCGATTTTGGCGACAAGAAAATTTTCAAAAACGTATTCTGGTGTTTTTTTTTACAAAATAGTATTTTCTTTTATTAACTTTACGATGCTATAATTCAGCAAATACAGAGAAATTACAGTAGAAACCGCTCAAACCGACTATTTGAACGACCCGTATAATGTTTAAGCCTTAATTAACAGTTTTCTATAAAAACTGGTACATGGTATTTCTTTTGAATTTTGACAACTATGAGAGATTTCAAATTAAATTAATTCGATTTTGGCGACAAGAAAATTTTCAAAAATGTATTCTGGTGATTTTTATACAAAATAGTATTTTCTTTTATTAACTTTACGATGCTATAATTCAGCAAATACAGAGAAATTACAGTAGAAACCGCTCAAACCGATTATTTGAACGCCTCGTATAATATTTTAGCCTTAATTAACAGTTTTCTATAAAAACTGGTTCATGGTACTTACATGGTATTTCTTTTGAATTTTGACAACCATGAGTGAATTTCAAGTTAAATTAATTCGATTTTGGCGACAAGAAAATTTTAAAAAACGTATTCTGGTGTTTTTTATACAAAATAGTATTTTCTTTTATTAACTTTACGATGCTATAATTCAGCAAATACAGAGAAATAGCAGTAGACACCGCTCAAACCGACTATTTGAACGCCCTGTATAATGTTTAAGCCTTAATTAACAGTTTTCTATAAAAACTGGTACACGGTACTTACATGGTGTTTCATTTGAATTTTGACAACCATGAGTGATTTCAAATTAAATTAATTCGATTTTGGCGACAAGAAAATTTTCAAAAACATATTCTGGTGTTTTTTATTCAAAATAGTATTTTTTTTTATTAACTTTACGATGCTATAATTCAGCAAGTACAGAGAAATAACGGTTGACACCGCTCACACCGACTATTTGAACGCCCTGTATAATGTTTAAGCCTTAATTAACAGTTTTCTATAAAAACTGGTACATGGTACTTACATGGTATTTTTTTTGAATTTCGACAACCATGAGAGATTTCAAATTAAATTAATTCGATTTTGGCAACAAGAAAATTTCCAAAAACGTATTCTGGTGTTTTTTATACAAAATAGTATTTTCTTTTATTAACTTTACGATGCTATAATTCAGCAAATACAGAGAAATTACAGTAGAAACCTCTCAAACCGACTATTTGAACGACCCGTATAATGTTTAAGCCTTAATTAACAGTTTTCTATAAAAACTGGTACATGGTACTTACATAGTGTTTCGTTTGAATCTTGACAACCATGAGTGAATTTCAAGTTAAATTAATTCGATTTTGGCGACAAGAAAATTTTCAAAAACGTATTCTGGTGTTTTTTTTTACAAAATAGTATTTTCTTTTATTAACTTTACGATGCTATAATTCAGCAAGTACAGAGAAATAACGGTTGACACCGCTCACACCGACTATTTAAACGCCCTGTATAATATTTTAGCCTTAACTAACAGTTTTCTATAAAAACTGGTACATGGTACTTACATGGTATTTTTTTTGAATTTTGACAACCATGAGTGAATTTCAAGTTAAATTAATTCGATTTTGGCGACAAGAAAATTTTCAAAAACGTATTCTGGTGTTTTTTTTTTACAAAATAGTATTTTCTTTTATTAACTTTACGATGCTATAATTCAGCAAATACAGAGAAATTACAGTAGAAACCGCTCAAACCGACTATTTGAACGACCTGTATAATGTTTAAGCCTTAATTAACAGTTTTCTATAGGAACTGGTACATGGTACTTACATAGTGTTTCGTTTGAATCTTGACAACCATGAGTGAATTTCAAGTTAAATTAATTCGATTTTGGCGACAAGAAAATTTTCAAAAACGTATTCTGGTGTTTTTTTTTACAAAATAGTATTTTCTTTTATTAACTTTACGATGCTATAATTCAGCAAATACAGAGAAATTACAGTAGAAACCGCTCAAACCGACTATTTGAACGCCCTGTATAATGTTTAAGCCTTAATTAACAGTTTTCTATAAAAACTGGTTCATGGTACTTACATGGTATTTCTTTTGAATTTTGACAACCATGAGTGAATTTCAAGTTAAATTAATTCGATTTTGGCGACAAGAAAATTTTCAAAAACGTATTCTGGTGTTTTTTTTTAACAAAATAGTATTTTCTTTTATTAACTTTACGATGCTATAATTCAGCAAATACAGAGAAATTACAGTAGACACCGCTCAAACCGATTATTTGAACGCCTCGTATAATATTTTAGCCTTAATTAACAGTTTTCTATAAAAACTGGTTCATGGTACTTACATGGTATTTCTTTTGAATTTTGACAACCATGAGTGAATTTCAAGTTAAATTAATTCGATTTTGGCGACAAGAAAATTTTAAAAAACGTATTCTGGTGTTTTTTATACAAAATAGTATTTTCTTTTATTAACTTTACGATGCTATAATTCAGCAAATACAGAGAAATAGCAGTAGACACCGCTCAAACCGACTATTTGAACGCCCTGTATAATGTTTAAGCCTTAATTAACAGTTTTCTATAAAAACTGGTACACGGTACTTACATGGTGTTTCATTTGAATTTTGACAACCATGAGTGATTTCAAATTAAATTAATTCGATTTTGGCGACAAGAAAATTTTCAAAAACATATTCTGGTGTTTTTTATTCAAAATAGTATTTTTTTTTATTAACTTTACGATGCTATAATTCAGCAAGTACAGAGAAATAACGGTTGACACCGCTCACACCGACTATTTGAACGCCCTGTATAATGTTTAAGCCTTAATTAACAGTTTTCTATAAAAACTGGTACATGGTACTTACATGGTATTTTTTTTGAATTTCGACAACCATGAGAGATTTCAAATTAAATTAATTCGATTTTGGCAACAAGAAAATTTCCAAAAACGTATTCTGGTGTTTTTTATACAAAATAGTATTTTCTTTTATTAACTTTACGATGCTATAATTCAGCAAATACAGAGAAATTACAGTAGAAACCTCTCAAACCGACTATTTGAACGACCCGTATAATGTTTAAGCCTTAATTAACAGTTTTCTATAAAAACTGGTACATGGTACTTACATAGTGTTTCGTTTGAATCTTGACAACCATGAGTGAATTTCAAGTTAAATTAATTCGATTTTGGCGACAAGAAAATTTTCAAAAACGTATTCTGGTGTTTTTTTTTACAAAATAGTATTTTCTTTTATTAACTTTACGATGCTATAATTCAGCAAGTACAGAGAAATAACGGTTGACACCGCTCACACCGACTATTTAAACGCCCTGTATAATATTTTAGCCTTAACTAACAGTTTTCTATAAAAACTGGTACATGGTACTTACATGGTATTTTTTTTGAATTTTGACAACCATGAGTGAATTTCAAGTTAAATTAATTCGATTTTGGCGACAAGAAAATTTTCAAAAACGTATTCTGGTGTTTTTTTTTTACAAAATAGTATTTTCTTTTATTAACTTTACGATGCTATAATTCAGCAAATACAGAGAAATTACAGTAGAAACCGCTCAAACCGACTATTTGAACGACCTGTATAATGTTTAAGCCTTAATTAACAGTTTTCTATAGGAACTGGTACATGGTACTTACATAGTGTTTCGTTTGAATCTTGACAACCATGAGTGAATTTCAAGTTAAATTAATTCGATTTTGGCGACAAGAAAATTTTCAAAAACGTATTCTGGTGTTTTTTTTTACAAAATAGTATTTTCTTTTATTAACTTTACGATGCTATAATTCAGCAAATACAGAGAAATTACAGTAGAAACCGCTCAAACCGACTATTTGAACGCCCTGTATAATGTTTAAGCCTTAATTAACAGTTTTCTATAAAAACTGGTTCATGGTACTTACATGGTATTTCTTTTGAATTTTGACAACCATGAGTGAATTTCAAGTTAAATTAATTCGATTTTGGCGACAAGAAAATTTTCAAAAACGTATTCTGGTGTTTTTTTTTAACAAAATAGTATTTTCTTTTATTAACTTTACGATGCTATAATTCAGCAAATACAGAGAAATTACAGTAGACACCGCTCAAACCGATTATTTGAACGCCTCGTATAATATTTTAGCCTTAATTAACAGTTTTCTATAAAAACTGGTTCATGGTACTTACATGGTATTTCTTTTGAATTTTGACAACCATGAGTGAATTTCAAGTTAAATTAATTCGATTTTGGCGACAAGAAAATTTTCAAAAACGTATTCTGGTGTTTTTTTTTACAAAATAGTATTTTCTTTTATTAACTTTACGATGCTATAATTCAGCAAATACAGAGAAATTACAGTAGAAACCGCTCAAACCGACTATTTGAACGACCCGTATAATGTTTAAGCCTTAATTAACAGTTTTCTATAAAAACTGGTACATGGTATTTCTTTTGAATTTTGACAACTATGAGAGATTTCAAATTAAATTAATTCGATTTTGGCGACAAGAAAATTTTCAAAAATGTATTCTGGTGATTTTTATACAAAATAGTATTTTCTTTTATTAACTTTACGATGCTATAATTCAGCAAATACAGAGAAATTACAGTAGAAACCGCTCAAACCGATTATTTGAACGCCTCGTATAATATTTTAGCCTTAATTAACAGTTTTCTATAAAAACTGGTTCATGGTACTTACATGGTATTTCTTTTGAATTTTGACAACCATGAGTGAATTTCAAGTTAAATTAATTCGATTTTGGCGACAAGAAAATTTTAAAAAACGTATTCTGGTGTTTTTTATACAAAATAGTATTTTCTTTTATTAACTTTACGATGCTATAATTCAGCAAATACAGAGAAATAGCAGTAGACCCCGCTCAAACCGACTATTTGAACGCCCTGTATAATGTTTAAGCCTTAATTAACAGTTTTCTATAAAAACTGGTACACGGTACTTACATGGTGTTTCATTTGAATTTTGACAACCATGAGTGATTTCAAATTAAATTAATTCGATTTTGGCGACAAGAAAATTTTCAAAAACATATTCTGGTGTTTTTTATTCAAAATAGTATTTTTTTTTATTAACTTTACGATGCTATAATTCAGCAAGTACAGAGAAATAACGGTTGACACCGCTCACACCGACTATTTGAACGCCCTGTATAATGTTTAAGCCTTAATTAACAGTTTTCTATAAAAACTGGTACATGGTACTTACATGGTATTTTTTTTGAATTTCGACAACCATGAGAGATTTCAAATTAAATTAATTCGATTTTGGCAACAAGAAAATTTCCAAAAACGTATTCTGGTGTTTTTTATACAAAATAGTATTTTCTTTTATTAACTTTACGATGCTATAATTCAGCAAATACAGAGAAATTACAGTAGAAACCTCTCAAACCGACTATTTGAACGACCCGTATAATGTTTAAGCCTTAATTAACAGTTTTCTATAAAAACTGGTACATGGTACTTACATGGTACTTACATGGTATTTCTTTTGAATTTTGACAACCATGAGTGAATTTCAAGTTAAATTAATTCGATTTTGGCGAAAAGAAAATTTTCAAAAACATATTCTGGTGTTTTTTATACAAAATAGTATTTTTTTAATCAACTTTACGATGCTATAATTCAGCAAGTACAGAGAAATAACAGTAGACACCGCTCAAACCGACTATTTGAACGCCCTGTATAATGTTTAAGCCTTAATTAACAGTTTTCTATAAAAACTGGTACATGGTATTTCTTTTGAATTTTGACAACCATGAGTGATTTCAAATTAAATTAATTCGATTTTGGCAACAAGAAAATTTTCAAAAACGTATTCTGGTGTTTTTTTATACAAAATAGTATTTTCTTTTATTAACTTTACGATGCTATAATTCAGCAAGTACAGAGAAATTACAGTAGAAACCGCTCAAACCGACTATTTGAACGACCTGTATAATGTTTAAGCCTTAATTAACAGTTTTCTATAAAAACTGGTACATGGTACTTACATAGTGTTTCATTTGAATCTTGACAACCATGAGTGAATTTCAAGTTAAATTAATTCGATTTTGGCGACAAGAAAATTTTCAAAAACGTATTCTGGTGTTTTTTATACAAAATAGTATTTTCTTTTATTAACTTTACGATGCTATAATTCAGCAAATACAGAGAAATTACAGTAGAAACCGCTCAAACCGATTATTTGAACGCCTCGTATAATATTTTAGCCTTAATTAACAGTTTTCTATAAAAACTGGTACATGGTACTTACATGGTCTTTCATTTGAATCTTGACAACCATGAGTGATTTCAAGTTAAATTAATTCGATTTTGGCGACAAGAAAATTTTCAAAAACATATTCTGGTGTTTTTTATACAAAATAGTATTTTCTTTTATTAACTTTACGATGCTATAATTCAGCAAGTACAGAGAAATAACGGTTGACACCGCTCACACCGACTATTTGAACGCCCTGTATAATGTTTAAGCCTTAATTAACAGTTTTCTATAAAAACTGGTCTGCCTTTTTTGGTAACACTTACAACAATGCCAATTATATTATGTACATTTTATTAATATCGAATACGATTATTTCCTTGGTGTACTTGGAGATTCTTTACTCTGTAATTGAAAGCTTTACGATATTTTTTAGTGTTTCTTAAGAAGTTACAAGTGCGTACATCTCTTTTTTCACATCCTGATTCTCGTCGAGAGAAACTATGAACTTATTTTACAAGTATTTGTCTATGTAAAACAATAAGGTAATGAATTTACATTGCGATATATTTATATACTTTGTAATAATTTCGTGACTCATTAAAAATTGTCGTATAGTCCAGGCGCTTGTACTGCATAATGCATAAATTCACCAAAATACAAACATATTAATCCAATAATAAAATTAAGTCCTTGGGAAGTAGAATTTAATATTAATATTTATTTATTTAATACAACAACCTAATTATAAGGTCAGTAGCTTATTTAACAGTTTAACAACTATAATAATATTTTTAGTTTATATAAACGAACAAATTCAAAATATAACAAATACAAAATATCATTGAAGAAAGAAGTAGCATAAAGAAAATAATTTCAAAACATACAAAATAGAAAAAGCGGTAATGTAAAGACATAAATAGAAAAAGAAGCAGAAGGTCCAAGTTTCTATTGTAGTTAGCTATACTGTATGTTTGTATTTTATGTTATCATAGCAACAAGAGTTTTTTTTTTGAAAGTAAGTTAGAAAAAATGACACATATTTTGTAATACACTTTACGTTCGAAAATTAAAATAACTTTTCCATTAGTACAGTCTTTATTAACTCTGAAAATACAATAGTTTCGTTTAGCGTTTAGGGTAATCTTGTAAAATTTGGTTTTTAAGTTTTTTTCTTCAATTACCTACAACCTTCTAAACTTCTGAAATGAAAGTAGTAAACATTGGAAATGGCAGATTTATCTCTAATGTCCGGAATTAATTAATTTATGATAGAAAGATTTTAATTTTAAGTTAAATAATTTTATCAATTTACTGAAAATAAACCGATAAGCTGCTCGACTAATGACCGACAGACGCAAGCGCAGAGGCGTAACGATCACGTTTTCTCTTTACTTCCATATATAATTCGATTTGTACCATCATAATGAAACAATGAGAGGAAGTCTATTAAAAAGAAGAATCGAAAACTTAGTTTTCACGCATTATCATTGATTTGCGATACAATTTAAAACATATCATCGTGATTATCGCTAAATGGGGCAATAAGAAATTTTTTTTTCGAAAAATATAAATTTATGAATGTTAATTTGAGTTGGTAAAATTTCGAGAAATCTGTTGGTAAGAAATTTAGTTTCTCCGCTTTTAAAAATTATTATTTCTATAAACAACAAATCACTTTCTACCGAATTTTACGAGCCAATAAACTAAATAATATGTTTAGCTATGGCACAATTGATATGGTCATTAAAAAGCCATAACAATTTTTTACTCTATGACTTGCTCTGCTCATTAGAATTTGAGATATTCTGCGTAGTTTAAGTGATAGGTCAATTATAATCGATATGTATGTGTGTGTCTAGATTTATATGATGTATTAGCGAGAAATTGATTTTTATTAGCGTCGTAAATGATTTCGATCTTGATAATCAAGGATTTTAGAATGGTCTGACTAGTTATTAAATTTTAATTATTTGTTTTAATATTATTTTTTAATGACATTTCGTTGCAAAATAGTCATTAACCTATTTTTGTTAATGCTATATCAAAATATACCCTGTAAATCAGGGGTCGGCAACCTTTTAACAAAGAGGTGCTCATGTGCAATTTTCAACAATTGTCTTGTCTTCCATTACTCGGAGTTCCTAAATTCAATATACTGGAGCTCAAAATCTTCAATTTCCTGGTACCTGGTACCTTTTTCCCCTAAACTTTGATTTCGGAACTTATCTTTACAATAGCTCGAACTAAACTGAACTAACTCTAACTGAATACACGCTTATATACTGGTAAATCCGCCTCCTAGAAGTTTCTCGTATAACCGTGGCAATACCGCTCACCGGGCGTTCGAAAAGCCGAGAATCACCTGCTCGCCTCTTCTCTTTTCTAGAAACGTCTCTTCGCGGTTGCGTCGTTCTACCCTGCCTTCCATCACTTAGCTCGGTCTTGCTACGTTGCCAGCTTGTGTACAGTTTCGTAGATTATTTTAAATTCACAATAAGTATCCTTAAAATTAAATCTTTATTTTATTGCTTTATTTTAAAATATTAGACATCAAACTTCACAGAATTATGAGTGCCATTTTAAACTGCCAGGCGTGCAAAATCTGGCACTCGTAGGGCTTCACATGAGACGAGAGTATAAAAAATCTCGTCTCGATCTCGTCAATTCCGAAGAAATTGAGTCTCGTTAAGTCTCGGTCTCGTCTCGTTACCGGTTGTCTCGTCTCGTTACCGGTTGTCTCGTCTCGTCTCGCTTAATTCTAAATATTGATAATAAAATCCATAAATAATTTTTGATGATCAAGAATTTGAACATATTAACGCTTGCTTGCATCACATCATATTTCAATGATGTACGTGATTTTGTAATAATCATACCTGCTGTAGAAA
Organism: Lochmaea crataegi; assembly: GCA_947563755.1. NCBI lineage: Eukaryota > Metazoa > Arthropoda > Insecta > Coleoptera > Chrysomelidae > Lochmaea > Lochmaea crataegi. Next base: position 38,714,173 of record OX387432.1, on the reverse strand, counting down.
ATAATCGGAATTTACGGGATATTGACGAAGTATTACAAAATGTTTACAGGCAAATAAAGTACAAAAAATGCCTAAATACGGAATTCTACGAATATTAACAAAATTATTGAACAAGTTTACCTCGAAATTCATTTACAACAATCACTCCCGACCTATCTTCTAGGTAATTAAGTTTAATAAGGGAGAATGGTTGATATCTATTTGTTCGTTAAGACGATTACCAGACGAGACGAGGAAAATCTCGCTCTCGTGTGAAGCCCTGGTCTCGTCTCGTTTCGTCTCGTTTCGTCTCGCTTTTTCGAGAACGAGACGAGACGAGAAACATCTCGCTTTCGTGTGAAGCCCTAGGCACGCATCTAAATTAATGTGGAGACCCCTAGAGAATTTGTCAGATCATACAACGCGAGAATTAAAAACAGGAGCAATTGATAATAATTCCGCTCCCCACTACTACTAAATCACTCCATAAACAAGCAAGAAGCGACACTTTAATTTTAACGTTTAAAAAGATTGTTTCTGACCAGAATTATCCATGGATTCATTTTCAATTGTGTAAACTCGCTATTTTTATAATTCTTCTCTATACAAATGGACGGTCATTACGACGTCCGTGGCCGTTAAAAGATTCTTTCACGTATTTTCATTTGTTTCGCGAACTATTTCATGTCTTAGTCATTCCTGATAATGTCAGTGGCTTGTTGCAGTAATAGGATGTTTTTAGAAACTGAGAAGTTATGATGTTTTCTTGTTTCATCTTGATAATGATTTCGTAGAAGATGAGAAAACGCCAAGAAATTATAGTGTTGGTTTTTACCTCTATTAATCATACATATTATTCTCTACGTGCACATGTTAAACGCGACTATTTAAAATACAAATTGCTCGGAAAAGAGGAATTAGTTTCAAGTTGTTTGCTGGTATAGTTGATTCATAATTGAAGGATGTTTCATGATCACTTTTTAGATGAAAAAGGTGAGGCTGGTACTTTCATTTTCATCAAATACGTTCAAAAAAACTGATCTGATAACCAGAAGACAAGAAACCGGGAGAAATAATGACATAAACCAAGAGGTTTTCGCAATTGAGGAATAAAACGTCTACTGCAGTTTCGCTGCAAAATCAACTTGAAGTCAGGGATATAAAAGTTGGTTAGAAGACTCCACGCTGCTGAATTATCTTGTAGAAAGATGGCTACAGGCTACGTCGGTATTGAATTGAAAGACTGGCTTTTGCCGAAATCTCCTTTCATGGAATGATGAGCACTGAAGCAGGGTACTATTATCATTGGGTCAGCTTCAGCTTGTTTTAACAAGCGACTTCTATTTGGCGATTTTGGTTTGGGCGAGAATTCCTTCTCAAGCTCGCAAAAACCTGGTCTTGATCATAATCACTATGGGCGAGCAAGATATCGAATATGTCTGGGATGTCTCACGACGTATCCAAAGACTTACACCAGCTACAACAACTTCCCATGAGTTGAGAAAGTTGCTATTGAAAGAGTGGGATAACATCAAGCGTAATATGATCCTCCACTCAATTGAAAGTATTCCTCGTAGACTTCAAGCCGTGATCAACGTAAGAGGGGGGAATATTATTAATTAGTTTTTTTCAGTGTTCTTTGTTACACATTGATTAAAAATTTGCAATCTTGAGTGACTTTAATTTTTTGCTCGCCAGTAACAGTATAAACAAACAGTATAAACAGTATAAACAAACAGTGTAAACAGTGTAAACAGTGTAAACAGTGCAAACAGTGTAAACAGTGTAAACAGTGTAAACAGTGTAAACAGTGTAAACAGTGTAAACAGTATAAACAGTATACACAGTATAAACAGTAGAAACATTAGAAACAGTAAAAACAGTAAAAACAGTAAAAACAGTAAAAACAGTAAAAACAGTAAAAACAGTAAAAACAGTAAAAACAGTAAAAACAGTAAAAACAGTAAAAACAGTAAAAACAGTAAAAACAGTAAAAACAGTAAAAACAGTAAAAACAGTAAAAACAGTAAAAACAGTAAAAACAGTAAAAACAGTAAAAACAGTAAAAACAGTAAAAACAGTAGAAACAGTAGACACAGTAGAAACAATAGAAGCAAAAAAAACAGTAGGCACAGTATAAACAGTATAAACAGTATAAACAGTATAAACAGTATAAACAGTATAAACAGTATAAACAGTATAAACAGTATAAACAGTATAAACAGTATAAACAGTATAAACAGTATAAACAGTATAAACAGTATAAACAGTATAAACAGTATAAACAGTATAAACAGTATAAACAGTATAAACAGTATAAACAGTATAAACAGTATAAACAGTATAAACAGTATAAACAGTATAAACAGTATAAACAGTATAAACAGTAGAAACAGTAGAAACAGTAGAAACAGTAGAAACAGTAGAAACAGTAGAAACAGTAGAAACAGTAGAAACAGTAGAAACAGTAGAAACAGTAGAAACAGTAGAAACAGTAGAAACAGAAGAAACAGTAGAAATAGTAGAAATAGTAGAAATAGTAGAAATAGTAGAAACAGTAGAACAATAGAAACAGTAAAAACAGTTGAATCAGTAGACACAGTAGAAACAGTATAAACAGTAGAAATAGTATTAACAAACAGTTTGAACAGTAGAAACAGTATAAACAGTAGAAATAGTATAAACAAACAGTATAAACAGTAGAAACAAACAGTATAAACAGTAAAAATAGTAGAAATAGTAGAAATAAACAGTAGAAACAGTAAAAACAGTAGAAATAGTATAAACAAACAGTATAAACAGTAGAAACAAACAGTATAAACAGTTAAAATAGTAGAAATAGTAGAAATAGTAGAAATAAACAATAGAAACAGTAAAAACAATTGAAACAGTAAAAGAGTAGAAATAGTAGAACCAAAAGAAACAGTAGAAACAGTAGACACAGTAGAAACAGTAAAAACAGTAGACACAGTAAAAACAGTAGACATAGTAGAAACAGTAGAAACAGTAGAAACAGTAGAAACAGTAGAAACAGTAGAAACAGTAGAAACAAACAGTATAAACAGTAAAAATAGTAGAAATAAACAGTAGAAACAGTAGAAATAGTAGAACCAAAAGAAACAGTGGAAACAGAAGACACAGTAGAAACAGTAAAAACAGTAGACACGGTAGACACAGTAGAAACAGTAAAAACAGTAAAAACAGTAAAAACAGTAGAAACAGTAGAAACAGTAAAAACAATAGAAATAATAGCAAAAATAGAAGCAAAAGAAACAGTAGAAACTGTAAAAACAGTTGAAACAGTAGAAACAATAGAAGCAAAAGAAACAGTAGTCACAGTAGAAACAGTATAAACAGTAGCAATAGTATAAACAAACAGTATAAACAGTAAAAATAGTAGAAATAAACAGTAGAAACAGTAGAAATAGTAGAACCAAAAGAAACAGTGGAAACAGTAGACACAGTAGAAACAGCAGACACAGTAGAAACAGTAAAAACAGTAGACACAGTAGAAACAGTAAAAACAGTAGAAACAGTAGACACAGTAGAAACAGTAGAAACAAAAGAAACAGTAGAAACACTAGAAACAGTAGAAACACTAGAAACACTAGAAACAGTAGAAACAGTAGAAACAGTAGAAACAGTAGAAAAATTAGTAACAGTAAAAACAGAGTAGAAACAGTAAAAACAGTAGAAACAGTAGAATCAGTAGACTCAGTATAAACATTAAAAACAGTAGAAGAAGTAGAAACAGTAGAAACAGTAGACACAGTAGAAACAGTGACACAGTAGACACAGTAGACACAGTAGAAACAGTAAAAACAGTAAAAACAGTAAAAACAGTAAAAACAGTAAAAACAGTGAAAACAGTAGAAACAGTAGAAACAGTAAAAACAATAGAAATAATAGCAAAAATAGAAGCAAAAGTAACAGTAGAAACTGTAAAAACAGTTGAAACAGTAGAAACAATAGAATCAAAAGAAACAGTAGTCACAGTAGAAACAGTATAAACAGTAGCAATAGTATAAACAAACAGTATAAACAGTAAAAATAGTAGAAATAAACAGTAGAAACAGTAGAAATAGTAGAACCAAAAGAAACAGTGGAAACAGTAGACACAGTAGAAACAGCAGACACAGTAGAAACAGTAAAAACAGTAGACACAGTAGAAACAGTAAAAACAGTAGAAACAGTAGAAACAGTAGAAACAGTAGAAACAGTAGAAACAGTAGAAACAGTAGAAACAGTAGAAACAGTAGACACAGTAGAAACAGTAGAAACAAAAGAAACAGTAGAAACACTAGAAACACTAGAAACAGTAGAAACAGTAGAAAAATTAGTAACAGTAAAAACAGAGTAGAAACAGTAAAAACAGTAGAAACAGTAGACTCAGTATAAACATTAAAAACAGTAGAAGAAGTAGAAACAGTAGAAACAGTGGACACAGTAGAAACAGTAGACACAGTAGACACAGTAGACACAGTAGACACAGTAGAAACAGTAAAAACATTAGAAACAGTAGACACACTAGAAACAGTAGACACAGTAGAAACAGTAGAAACAGTAGAAACAGTAGAAACAGTAGAAACAGTAGAAACAGTAGAAACAGTAGAAACAGTAGAAAAAGTAGAAAAATTAGTAACAGTAGAAACAGATTAGAAACAGTAGAAATAGTAGAAACAGTAGAAACAGTTGGAACAGTTGGAACAGTTGAAACAGTAGACACAATAGAAGCAAAAGAAACAGTAGAAGCAGAAGAAACAGTAAAAACAGTAGAAACACATTAAAATGAAGGTAAAATTCCAGTTGTAGTAGTTCAGGTTCAAGATTTTCATTTCACGGTAGCTCATGACACATGTAGGCTTCATTATTTCGAATGGAAGTCGTTTTCACCATCGAGTTTCATGTGAAAAACAAGTAGAATAAGGCTATTCCCCAATGCCAAAACTGGATAATCGCTACAGAGGACATTGAAAATCTTAGAACTTTCATGAAACTAGTTTGTGCCTTGGGGAATAAATAGCCTTAATCTGCTCGTTTTTCCATTGAAACTCGATGGTGAAATAATGAAACCTACATGCATGAGTCATGGGCTACCATAAGTGATAAAGTAACTCCGCATGTTACCATCTATTAAAGTAACTAAATTTTCCCAGACTTATTACACCCTTTTATCATTGTGGTAAAAAACGATGTGCACATGACTACACGAATTATAAACTTCTCTGCAAGTGGTTTTTTTTTTCAGAAGCGGGGTACCTTTATTCCCATAAAATTAACGATTTTCTTTCAAACCGGATATAACAGTTGGTTGGGCTATACGGCGTTGTCAGGTGGTTTGATTACATAACAAACACTTGTTCTACGTAACGGCCAAAGTTCCCCGGTCATTTTGTAGTCCCATTAGACATAAATATGCTCGTTTATAATAATATATACAGGATGTACACATGAATGATTCAATGTTAAAAATGGGTTGGTAAAAAGGATCTCCAACTATGGGGCTGTCTAGTGAAGTATCAGATATAGGAAGAGATGGCCGATGTGAGAGGAAAAATAGGAACACTTTGGTGAAAAATGTAGCTTTTTGGGGAGGTATTAAAGTGAAAATCCATTTTGCCTCGTATATATAAGTTTTGTAATTCGAATCAATACAGAACTCAGCGATGCGTTGAAATAGAAATTACAGCGAGATACTTATTAAAGTCAAAATATTTATACTTTGCTTCAGTTCAACGTAAAAATCTAGGATGTGATTAAGTATTTGTTTCACAAATCAACATATTTATTAAATCAATATTAGATATGCCGTATCAGATTAATTATTTATTGGTTTATGGTTGATTTGCATTTGAATTTATTTCAATGATATGTTAATTATACGGAAACAGTTTTACCAAGAAGTATTTGAACAGCTTTGTTAAAGACTGGGAAATAAACTGCTCCACAAAAGATTATCTTTTAAGAAATTACGATTTTATATGTTATAAATTGATTGTAGTCCAGTAATGAAGGATGAAAAGTAGGCAAAGTGTACAAAAATCCTGCCGGTCCATGAATTTTCCGTGAAGGGTCGACTAGTAATTGAACATCCAGAAATTTAACGCCATTTTGGGGGGGTTTTCCCGGCCCCAAAGTTCCAAAAATTGGTTTTCCTCTAATATCTCCTAAAATGTCGTATTTAGAGAATTTTTATATAGGGGAAAAATGAAGAGTAGTTCATTATCTACAAAAATGGTTCTCAAGATTTTTTTCGCAACATTAATATTTTTCGCAAAAACCGATGTTGAAAAATCCTACAATTTCTATGGACTTGCAGAGGATTGTTCTCCAAGAGATAAATGGTGATTATATCGTTATATCGTTACTTCTTGAGCCCTGGAATTGATAGCAGGCTTTCTTTTTGCTGATGGAACTTTTATCTCAGGAGTAACCAAAAGACCCATGCCTGTGAACGAAATGTCCAAATCATCACCAAGATCTCTCTCCAGAATTTTCTCTGTAGAAGCAGAAACCAATTTTATTAGTGGTTCGTTGTCGCTCTCTGTGTAGGTGTCACCATGAAGGGAATGTTCTGACTCTGATAATGAATCACGTTCCAAGTAAACACTATCTTTTTTATTTTTGGGTTTTGATGAATTTACACCGCCTGTTTCTGCGTTCATTTTAGATTCAATTTTATTTTCATCTGTTCTTGACACGACGCTGGGTGCAAACGCAGATTCTGGGGTTGCATCAGGGAAAAAATGTTGGATACCTGTACTTGTAAATCCAGAGATTATATTGGACGGCGACATTGCTTTCAACCACATCTTTGAAAATATTTCCCCATTCCTTATTTTAAAGATTTTCCAGGTTAGGCTATTAAAAAGTTCAATGCTTCTTGGTCCCAAAATGCTTCGTAGCTACGAAAAACAGCCTTATCCATGGGTTGGAGCTCATGGGTGGTGTTGCTTGGTAAGCAGAATAGAGTAATTCCGTGCCTTTCTGCGGCGTCAACAATAGATACGTAGAGATGTCTTAGCCCCATCAAAAATGAGAAGTGTCTGTCCTGGGTTTCTGTACATGGCAAAATATTCGAGCCAGGATATGAAAGTTTCGTTTTCGGCGTCATGTTAATCTTGGACCCAGGGGGTAAATGATCACCCCATTCAGGCTCACAACGTTGTCCTTTGAAAAGGATCATTGGTGGAATTGCCTCTCCTAATGCTACTATAGTGACATTTTCGCCGTGTTCGGGGGCCACTAAGTGAACACGCTTTGCTCCCTGTTTCGCCAATACACCCTGTTGCTTGTGAATCGTTAGACGACAACCTTTCTCGTCCATGTTGTAATCGTTGCCTGGTTTGTCGAATAATTCTTATCTAGTGTAGACATCTTTTAGCTTCTCAAAGTAACCATTAACCATAAATGGATTCATTTTCTGATCTCTAGCAGGGTTCATCTGCTATGCCTTACGCTTGGCAACATCAGGATGCCTCTTGAAAAATAACTTCAACCACTTTCTGCCTGCTAGTTTTGAAGTTAGAGAAGAGGGGTTAGGAATATTGCGTTCCGTTGCCTAGGAAAACACACTTCTTCTCACTACTGACAACCCAACTTCAGCAAATCTATGGATACTGTTCACTAACTCGTTTTCTTGTTCCGCTACATCGTCCAAGACGTTTCGTTGCATTATTTTGTCTGTGATGCAGTCTCAAAGTTGTTCGGGGAATCTTGTACACATCTGCGGCTTTGCTGATGCTGGATCCATTCCTCTGACCACTCAGATCTCAGGAAATTTTATAAAATGACTTGGACTAAGTTAAAGTGAACTATTAGCTTTACTACAGATGCACTGAATATATTGAGACCACGATAAAGTTTCTTTGCTGGATTATCTTTACCAAGTTGAAGCACTTGATTTAATGGTAAAAGCCAGATATCTACCCATTCCGACATTTGGTTTAAATCAGCTTGCAGTTGGTGGTATTCATCTGTAGGATTGTCATATAATTTGGTGTCATAAGCAAAGAGCTTTCAACGTGGAGTGGCAGATCTGCTATGTAGGTACACTAAAAACGGAACTGGTCCTAAAACCGATTCTTGTGGAACCCCACTAAGCACATTGCTGAGAAAGAATCACTAGTTCGAACACAAAACTTCCGACTATCAATCCAATTAAGCAGATTTCCCCTAACGAAACCGTGTTGAGAAGTTGGGATTCTATCATGTAGAAAGTACCTTCCAAAGATTTCCCATTGTTGTTCCACGTTTTTTCCATGGAGTTTATTATCCCAATCTGTAGTTAAAATGAAACATTAAACAAAATTAAATGTACACTATATCTTTTGATTGAACTATAAAACTAGCCCTTAAGCAACACAAAGTCATCTTATAAATGTGTAACGGTAAAAGTATGCTTTTAGTTGGGCGCCAATTTGTAACGGTAAAGGCGCCAATTTGTAACGGTAAATGCTGTACCTCACAGGGCACCAGCTCGAAGGGCTCCGGCTAGAGACTCCTCTCAAGGGTGATTCGACCCCAAGTTTATGTCACACAAGGATAACAGAAGGGTTGTAAAAATTGAGGGCGCCACTACCTTTTTAACGATGAAAACTACAAAAAACTAAGGCGGAAAAGGTAGAAACGCCTTGTAGAATTTAAATGAAAGTTAATAATTAAAGTGACCCCGGGCGGATCTCCCTCAACTTTTATAGTTGAGGATTTTAATAAAAAAAAAGAATTAAAAACAAATTTTTAATTTATTCTGCCACAGGAAATGAATAACGGAATTTAATAGAAGAATTTGTACTTTTATAGGTACTTAGCTTAGATGAAGTGGTTTCCTGGAGAAGAAGTCAGGTCTTGATCCGAACTGATGAGTTCTGTTCTAGGGCGGTAGTTTGAGCTAGGGCTGTATCCTTGGCTATATTCTTGGGGTTATATTCTCCGGTTAAATTCTTCGGTTTATATCCTCGGCGTTATATTCTCGACTAGGGTTATATTCTCGGCGTTAAATTCTTGGGTTATATCCTAGCCTAGGGTTATATTCTCGGGTTCTATCCTAGCCTAGGGGCTGTGCTTACCTAGAAGTACAAGTGGATCAGGGATATGTAGGAACTTGAATGTAATGGCACATTATGTTGGTTAGCTTTTCAGGTTAAACAAAAGGAAGGCAGTTATTTGAAAGTCAAAAAATTGAATTAATTTACTGAAAGCTTTCCAACATTATATGTACCATGTTAAAACAGTAAAAATAGCAATTATCGGCCAAATAAAAAAATATACTAATGATCCGAAAGAAACTAACATAGCAAAAAGTTATTTATTTAGTTATATGAAAAAATATCGCGCTTAGGAAATATATGAAACCGGCACTGGCGTTACGAAAGAATATTTTATAGGTTAACGGTAATTTATAAAAGTGATATTTTATAATTAAAAGGGTTATTTCGCAACTGAAAAAGCTTGAAAATGTTTGTATGAAAGTAAAACAGTGAATTGTAAAAGAATATTTGGCTTAAAACTACCATATTAGTGTAAAAGAACAGTTTATGACCACGTGTTGAATTTAATTTCGTCTATCTCTGTAAAAAAATAAAGAATGCATACGAAAATTACATCAGACAGTACTTTAGAAGAATTATAAATTATGATTTTGAACTTACCACAGCAAAATTCATAAGATAGGTACTTAAGATATGAAAGATAGCGAAAGATGATGTGCCCTCTTAGGCGGTCGATAATGGAAAGGGGTGTTTAACGTGGCGTTGTGCAAAAAATGGAAGCGTTCGTTGGCAGACGTCAATTGTCTAACGGTCAGGGTTGAAGAGTTTGGGATCACAGAACTATAATTGGATGTGGCTAGTGACGACGAGCGCTAATTAAAAGGATTTATTCTGTAAAATCGAAACAGGTCGATAGACATGTTACAAATGTATCAAGACAAAAAACTACCTTTCATATCTATATTAAGGAACTGAGAAAATAAGAAAACAAAGGAAATTGCTAAGAACCTACTCTGGAATACCTCGTCGTTTTTCTTGGTACGTGTTGGAAGAAAAATACAGTATATTAATTAGAAATCATTACAAATTCATCTCTGGTTTAACGATGAGTACAAGTCTTGCAGTGATTGCAAATAATGTTGTAAGTAACTGTTTACGACTGGGCCCACACGTATCCGTAATAAATAAACGTAAGGATCGTCGGTCGGCACCACACCAAATAAATTCTAAATAGTAATCGTCATTTCCTAAGTTTAGAATACAAATTAATGTTTTTTTTTTAAGAGTGTAACTTGATAAGTAGAGCGTTGACAAAAAAAATCCCCGTTACGGTCGCGTGCGACAAAACCGCGTAACCCAAACTTAACACCAATAAATACCTCATTAAATATAAAGACATGGTGCAGAAGAAGTGTCAGTTTTTTGCTAAAATTTTTTCTTATTTTATATCGCTCGTAAGTTGTTTTGAAAGTAAAAGCTGTCGTTGGTTTAAGGACTATTTAGCTGGTTATAAATATTTTATATCGCTTTTTATCTAGGTAAATGGTAAATTTACCCAGGTGTAAATCTATTTTTATTGCTAGCGTATATAATATCGATGTTAAAGTAGATAAATCAACGGTCGTAGTAAAAACCGCTCCTGTTCTACAGACTAATTCCATTAATTTTGTGTTAACGTCGCTATTAGATTGCTAATACTGCAATTTTATGACAACGTGGTTTCCATTGAAAACCGTTCGTTAATTTCGAAAGTTTTTTATTGTCTCACTGAATTGTGTGAATTCTGAAGAATATAAAAAGAGATTTTCAACAAAGTTAGTCTGGTGGGCATTAGTCTGGTTTTTTTGCCTATTGGGGGGGGGGGGTAATTATTTATAGTGTTGACACATTTTCTATTTTTGTAAATGGAGTAGTTCGTTTTATAATGAAATAATTGGTTTTATGGGAATATATTTCATAAATTTTTTATCTTGATCTAGAATATAACAATAACGTGGTACAATATGATGTAAAACATTTGTAAACAATGGTGTTTTTATTGTGTAAAATCTGTAAGTTTTGTTTTATAGAATATAATAATAATCAAGTAAATAAAGGGTCCCAGAAGCGATTATACCTGCCGGTCCATGAATTTTCCGTGAAAAATAATCAATAATTGTTAAAATTTTGAAAAATGATCAAAAATTGTTAAATATTTTGAAAAATTTATAATAATTGTCAAAATTTTTGAAAGTTGTCAAAAATGGTCAATAATTGTCAGAAACTGTCAAAATGGTCAATAATTGTTAAAATTTTGAAATAATTGTCAATAATTATAAAAAATATCAATAATGGTCAATAATTGTCAGAAACTGCCAAAAATGTTCAATAATTGTTAAAATTTTGGAAAATGGTCAATAATTGTCAGAACCTGTCAAAAATGCTCAAAGATTGTCAAAAATGGTCAATAATTGTTAAAATTTGGAAAAATGGTCTAAAATGGTCAAAAATTTTGAAAAATTGACAAAATTGATCAATAATTGTCAAAACTGTCAAAATTGGTCAATAATTGTCAAAAATGGTCAATAATTGTTAAAATTTGAAAAATGATCAAAAATTGTTAAATATTTTGAAAAATTTACAATAATTGTCAAAATTTTTGAAAGTTGTCAAAAATGATCAATAATTGTCAGAAACTGTCAAAATGGTCAATAATTGTTGAAAATTTTGAAAAAATTGTCAATAATTATAAAAAATGTCAATAATGGTCAATAATTGTCAGAAACTGCCAAAAATGTTCAATAATTGTTAAAATTTTGGAAAATGGTCGAAAATGGTCAATAATTATAAAAAACTGTCAAAAATGGTCAATAATTATTAAAAATTGCCAATATTTTTGAAAAATTGTCAAAAATGGTCAATAATTGTCAGAACCTGTCAAAAATACTCAAAAATTGTCAAAAATGGTCAATAATTGTTAAAATTTGGAAAAATGGTCTAAAATGGTCAAAATTTTTGAAAAATTGTCAAAAATGATCAATAATTGTTAAAATTTGAAAAAATTGCCAAAAATTTTGAAAAAATTGTCAAAATTTTGAAAAAATGGTCAATAATTATAAAAAAACTATCAGAAATGGTCAATAATTGTTAAAAATTGTCCAATTTTTTTAAAAATTGTCAATAATGGTCAATAATTGTCAGAACCTGTCAAAAATGCTCAAAAATGGTCAATAATTGTTAAAATTTGGAAAAATGGTCTAAAATGGTCAAAATTTTCGAAAAATTGTCAAAATTTTTAAAAATGGTCAATAATTGTCAGAACCTGTCAAAAATGCTCAAAAATTGTCAGAAATGATCAATAATTGTTAAAATTTGGAAAAATGGTCAAAAATTTTGAAAAATTGATCAATAATTGTCAAAACTGTCAAAATTGGTCAATAATTGTCAAAACTGTCAAAATTGGTCAATAATTGTCAAAAATGGTCAATAATTGTTAAAATTTGAAAAAATAGTCAAAAATTTTGAAAAAATGGTCATAATTGTCAAAATTTTTGAAGAATGGTCAAAAATTTACGAAAAATGGTCATTCTATTGTGCATAAGAAGCAAGCTTCTGTCGGCGGTCCGACGACCGCTCGCCTTTTTTTATCAAGTAATAAACAAACTTTTGTATTTCTATACGCCCAGTTAGTTTTTGAACACATACTTAACAATAAATTTGCAAGGCCTTGTTAAGATCTTGCAAGAAATCAGAGAGAAACCGGTAGAATATTGGATCAAAGAAGCTACACCTGTATCAGAAAAGTTGGAAATTGAGCCGGATCTTAAAAACAAACGGATTTCGAAAAGAAAAAGTAACACGACGAAATCTGTGAAGACCAAACAAGAATTCTAGATCCGACTTGGCTATTTTTAAAAGATATAAATGTAGTGTTTGACAAAATTTTAACAGAAATTGGGACAAGAGTAGAGAGTGCAAATGAAAAATTTCGCCTTCCTCAGTGGCCACGCCTTTTTAAATATGTCGACAGAAGATCTGCAAAAAAATGGAGCCGATCTAGCTTTAAAATATTCAAAAGACTTGAATGCAGTTGGTTTTTAAATATAAATTAATTAAACACTTAGAGCACCCCAAAAAACCGCTCTCTGCGAACCCGAACTCGCAACCAGATGCAACCGTTCAATTCCCACTTTTTTCCCCTTTTCCTAGCTTTGTGCATTTCCCAAAGTCAGCTTTTTTACTCTGGTTCACATGTTACTTTCTGATTGGTCTACCTTCCTTTCGGCAGAATCTGCTAATCAGGTTTTTTTTCCTAGCGCGTGGGTTTCTTCAGACTCAGCGGAATTGTTATTTCGAAACTCGTTTCCTGTGTATTACTTTTAGCAATACTTTAAACTGCTTTGCTGACTTCTATTTTGCATATCAGCGTCTGCTCTATTCTAAATTAAATGAAATTTGTTATACAGGGTGATGTTCCCTATGTTTATTTATTTGGTATTTATTACAAAGTATTCAATATTTGATCCATTATTTACTGTCTGTAAGTTTCCATTCCCGAGAAGGACGACCCAAATTTACCTGGTAAAATACAAAAAACTTATAGCAACATTTTAACTAATCTTTCCAGTCGCCTCCGTATTTTTTCTTCTTCTATTTAACCCACAGTTTATATAATGACTCTTAATTTTTTTTTCACGAAAAAAAAAACAACAAATTAGATACTTCGAAATGTCTTCAACAAAGTCAATATCAATTAATAACATTTTTTTAAACGCCTAAAAGGATCTTGTTTTTGTATGTGCGCAATTTATCTTGAAACGTCAAATTTAATTTCGATTAAGAAAAGACGTATATTTATGCTTTTTACAGGGGGGCGCTACAAAAAATACTGATTTAATAGTTATTTATGCAAAAGGTGCATATAACGTGGTGCTTTTTTTCACGAACGGAAAAATTCCATGTGTGAAAAAAAGACACTTTGTGCATATGTTGCATACACTATTTTTTCTATAATCAAGCAAAGGTTGTTCTGAATGGACTAAAAATGGCGTCGATTTGAATGTTTATGTTTGTCATGATGACAAAACGCTAAGTAAAATGTCAGATGAGTGCAATCTGCAGAGCCATTAGCGGAAATATTTAAAATTAGAGTTAAAAAACTACATTATCTCACTGTAATGTCACTTTATCTCACTCTAATATCACTTTTTTAAACTGTTTAACGAATACATATTTTATGTACGAAAATCGATTAAAAAAACGTCATTTTTATTAATGATTGTAGGAAAAAATCTTTTTCTACAGTCGCGCGTAAAATGACTAATTACTATATTCAAATGAAATCGTAAAGTCGACAAATGCCGAGGATTGTTACTTTACGCTCTAGCGCAAAAAAGGAATCTTTTTCGCTCGCTTATTTAATCAAACCAAGCCCTCCAAATTAACTCAATTGGTGAATAATTAACAATTTATCAGATTAAAAATTAAATAAAATTATATGAAAATTGTAAAAATTTTGAAATATGGTCAAAAATGGTCAATATTTGTCAAAAATTGTCAATTATTGTCAAACACTGTTAAAAATGGACGATTTTTATCAAAAACTGTTAAAAATGGACAATTTTTGTCAAAAATGATCAATAATTGTCAAAACTGTCAAAAATGGTCAATAATTGTAAAAAATGGTCGATAATTGTCAAAAATTTTGAAAAATGGTCAAACATTTTCAAAAATGGTCAATTGTCAAAAATTTTTAATTTTTTTTGAAAATGTGTCAAAAATTTTCAAATATTGTCAAAAATATTGTCAAAAATGGTCAAAAATGGTCAAAAATGGTCAAAAACTGTCAAAAGTGGACAATTATTGTCGAAATTGGTCAATAATTGTCAAAATTTTTTAAAATTTTGAAAAATTGTTAAATTTTTTTTAAAATTATCAAAAATTTTGAAAAATTGTTAAAAATCGTCAAAAAGGACAATTATTGTTAAAAATTGTCACAATTTTGAAAAATAGTTGATAATTGTCAAAAATTGTTAAAAGTTTTTCAAATATTGTCAAAAATGGTCAAAAACAGTCAAAAATGAACAATTATTGTCGAAATTGGTCATTAATTGTCAAAAAATTTTAAAACTTTAAAAAATGGTCGATAATTGTCCAAAACTATCAAAAATGGTCAATAATTTTGAAAAACTTTCAAAAATTGTCAAAAATGGTCAAAAACTATCAAAAATGGTTAAAAATTGTCAATTATTTTTAAAAACTGTCAAAAATGGACAATTATTGTCAAAATTGGTAAATAATTGTTAAAATTTTGAAAAATAGTCAATAATTGTCAAAAATGGTCAACTATTTTGAAAAATTGTCAAAAATGGCCAATAATTTTCAAAAACTATCAAAAATGGTCAAAAACTGTCAAAAATGGACAATTATTGTTAAAAATTGTCAAAATTTTGAAAAATAGTTGATAATTGTCAAAAATTGTTAAAGTTTCTAAAAAATTGTCAAAAATTTTGAAATATGGTCAAAAATGGTTAAAAATTTGGAAAAATGGTCTAAAATTTTGAAAATCTTTCAAAAACTATCAAAATTGGTTAAAAATTGTCAATTATAGCTAAAAACTGTTAAAAATGGACAATTATGGACAAAAACTGTCGAAAATGGTTGAAAATTGTCATCATTTTGAAAAATGGTCACTAATTTGAAAAACAGTCAAAATGGTCAGTAATTGTCAAAAGTGGTCAATAATTGTTAAAATTTTGAAAAATGGTCAATAATGGTTAAAATTTTGAAAAATAGTCAATAAATAATACGAGCCGTTTTCGAAAATCGTTCTAAACACGTAATTTATAAAATCGATTTACTAAAAATCGATTAATATTACTATAAAAATCTATAACTAAAAATCGATTATAAGAAAATAATAATCGATTTATATGAAAATCGATTAAAAAACGTCACTTTTATTAATGATTGTAGAAAAAATCCTTTTGTGAGCAAAATAAGCTTTTTTAAGTCTCCAAACGAAACTAGACGTTACGTCAGTGTTTCACTGGAAAAAACTATGTTTAGCAAAGAGATCTTCTTCTAGTGAACAAATTTGTATTGAAATGTCACAACAATGGAATTATCTTTAGATACGCCTCTGTTGAGCAAGAAATAATGCTCTTTTCAAAACTTCACGGTGACGTAACATCCTAACGGAATCGAAAGTGTAGATTTTAAGCAGAGATCTTATAATAAAAAATTGCCATATAAGAGACCAATAAAAACGGTGTGTGCGTTTTTAACTGTAAAAATTAATATGAATAAGTTTTTAAAAGTAACATAATTTACCACATTTTGTTGAATAAACCACCGTAGCATTTCCGGTGTTTAATTTGTTTTATTATAAATTCTATCGAGTTTTATGATGTGAGTAGCAAGATTCATCATTTTTCATCTTCCTAACAGTAGTTCTAAAAAATTGGATCACTAATTTTCTTGGGCGAAAAAAATACAATGGAGAAGGTAAAAATACACACTTACTTCCAATTAAAAAAATGATCTTGGTTGCACCGTTTATGTAAAGAGGCCTCTGCAACTCTTCTTTCAAAGATATTCCTGTTCCACCAATTCTGTAATTTTTTGCAGATGCAGATTGAAATGTAGAGTGCGAAGTTTTCAGTGTAATTTATCATGTTTTGTTCCACCAATATTATTAGTTCAAAATATTGCAGAGTCTCCAAATTTTGTGCAAAGAACATTTTCACTCTTCCAAATTGTACAATGTGATACAGGGTTGTAAAAGAGAGGGAAAGAGGGGCAATAGGCGTGAGCGGAGGGCTAATTATGAGGAAATAGAGGAGCTGTGGAGAGAGAGTGTAAGAAAGAACGAAGACGGTTGCTGAGGGGAAGAGGAAAAGGGGGATACACAGAGAAGAAGGAACTGGAGCGTAGGGTGGAGAGGGAAAAAAGAGGGAAGTGGGAAGAGTTACTGGGGGAATTGGAAAACAATCTGTGGGGAAAGGCGTATAAGATAGCGGTGTAGAGGATGGGTGGGAATAGGAACGAGGTGCTAGAGGAAGATTGGGAGAAGGAGATTATAGGGAAATTGTTCACAGGGGAAGAAGGAGAAGTGGGTGCAGGATTCGAGAAGTCATGATACTAGAGGGGAAGGGAAAATGAGGGGGATAAACCGGTAGAGAGGTGGGAAGTAGAGGAGGGGGGGAGAAACATTAAAGTATGGAAAGCCCCAGGGATAGATGGCCTGAGGGGTGATATGATGAAGAGGCTGTAGGATGACAATAGGGAGTACTTCTGGGAACTATTCAACAGGGTGCTAAGGGAGGAAGAGTTTCCGTAAGGATGGAAGGTGGCCAGGGTGATACTGCTGAAGAAGGCGGGTAGAGAGGGGAAGTGGGCAGGGACTACAGACCCATCAGTTTGCTGTGTTGTATGGGTAAATTGATGGAGGAGATAATAAAGGTCCTTCTTGGAGAAATCCTCCCTTGGATACTCTAGTCCTAGGAGTCTATATAGAATATTTTGAACGGAATCTTCTCCTCAGTTAAATAACATACATACTTTCATAACAGTGGCAGTAATTAGTGTTAAATTATAAGTTCTACAGGACCGAGTTTACTTCCTTGAATCAAGTATTATCCATATATATCAATAAATAATGCACTATTTGTAAATAAACAACAAATTCCGATATACGGGTGGTTATAATAAGTGCGCGTCTTCAACGATAACAAGTTTTTAATAAATTAATGATCCAATCAAAACACTTCAAACGTTAATAATTCATGATCATCTGTCAATATATTCTTTTATTTTATTTTAGTTTAAGGGGGTTTCAGACGCGCGAAGTTAATTGAATAATTGATTGATGCCAATATCTACTGAGTGTATTAAATACCCCATTAAAAAAATTAACATCTATTTCGTGTAGATTCGTAGAAAAATATACAGTATAAAAACGATAATTTAAAAGATTATTCGCGTAAATTGCTTTACAATCCTCAGTATAATGAGCAAAAGTAATACGAAAATAAAGAACTAAAAGTAGTAAGCATTAAATGTTGTAGTGATGTTTATGGTGACAAAATCTACTAACTACTTACTACTATGGTTGGGTTTATTAACTGAATTAAAAAACATTAATTAATGTTTGATTTATTTGCAATAAAAAAAACCGTTTAATAAGGCAATTAATACAGTAAAACTTCCAAGAAGCCTTTTGTGTAAATCAAGATAACCTTAATAACGTCCTTCTACAACTCATTACGGTTTTTATTATTTTCTCAACTATGAAAAATTAAAAATAATCATAGTGTTATGATATTTTTTATTGCAAATAAGAAACTGCTGTGAAATATAGCAGCTGCTAATGATTTCGAAGGCTGTAAATTTGCAAAAAACGATAATTATTCATAAAAACAGGATGTACTACGAGGAGTTGTATTTTCATTACATAAACGACATCTTCAGGTATCTACAAAAGCAGTACCAAAGGAGTACTTTTGTGCTAGAAAAAGTCGATTATAAAATTGTCAAAACCAATGACGTATTAAAGATAGACCAGCCTTCACACATTATTTATTACCTATACAATGTTTTGGTCGCAACATAAATCAGGTCGAGTACACTGCACAGTAGCGTATCATTTCGAAAGGGTTCATTTAAACTATTTTATGAAAAACGTTTTTATAGACTAAATGATGTATAGTTTGGCAAGTATATCTGAAGCTACGGGGCATCCGTAAGGGGGGAGGAAACATGGCCGATATCTGTCATAAACGTACCAATAGCGTACGGTACCTATTTTATAAAAGTATTAAAAATAATAATTATTATTGTATAATAATTATATATTAAAGGTAAGGTATTTTTCAAAACACGGTACCTATTTGTTAAAAATCGTACTTGAATTCAATATGGATACGAAATAATAAGATACCAAGTAAAACTGAAAATACGAAGGAAAATATTGACATTATAAACGCCACTGGATAATCAATGTCAATCAATTGTCGAAGTGAGAGGGAAGAACACACGCACGCGCTTTCCAATAGGAAGTCAGGTGGTTACCTAGAAACGGGGGTTCGATAAATATTCACCAATTGAGTTAGTAGGAGGGCGTGGTAATTATGATTTTCGCTCGACGTTGCCGGCTTGAAGGAAACCCATAACATATTTGTTCATCTTTTAATATTCAGAAATTGAAAAAATAATGTTAATAGACAAAATCCAATGAAACAAGCACATTAAAGAACTAATGTTTAATCATTATTGACATATTGTTAATAATAAAAAGTCCATTTTATAATTATCATCACTACATACTTAGCACTTTAGGTTTTTCATAGTTAAACGTGGCAATATCAAATGTTTTCGACCGCATTCCTTTCACAGCTTCAGTTATGTTTGCCAAACTGTACGTTTTTCATTTTTCGTTTGAATAAGTGGAAATTATATCAAAGATCGTAGCTCACGGACAAGTTATTTTTTCCAAAGATACCTATAAAGGATTTTGTTAAAACAACTACAGATAATAAACATGTTAATATAATATGGGAAGGTTTTTGAAGCTTGCTTCTTATTACCCGACATAGGATTTTTAGGAAGGCTAGTGAACTCGTGAATCGTGTGATGTTACGAAAAAGCGTTCGTAACGCGATGACTCATTAGAAAGAGAGAGAGAGAGAGAGAGAGAGGGAGACGCAGACTATAGTGTACATTCAGTGCAGAGATAGAGAGAGAGAGAGACGCATACTATATATAATCAACGCTGCGTTAAAATTTTGAAAAATGGTCAAAAATTGTCAAAATTTTGAAAAAATGGTCAATAATTATAAAAGACTGTCAATAATTGTCAAAATTTTTGAAAATTTGTCAAAAATGGTCAATAATTGTCAGAATCTGTCAAAAATTGTCAAAAACTGTCAAATATTGTTAAATATTTTAAAAAATGGTCAAAAATAGTCAATAATTGTCAAAATTTTTGAAAGTTGTCAAAAATGGTCAATAATTGTTAAAATTTTGAAAAATGGTCAAAAATTGTTAAAATTTTGAAAAAATGGTCAATAATTATAAAAAAATGTCAAAAATCTGAGTGGTTCAAAATCAAAAATGTGATTTGAAAATACATCAAAAATGTTGAAGGTAAATATCTTATTGAGGTGATCACAATCTTTTTTTTATATTTTCAATTTTATACTAATACTAACATCTAAATTCATAGTAAGTGTTTTAAGACCTTTCTCAGCTTCACTACAAACAGTAACTACAAATTTAGAAGCTTTTTTAAGTTTTCCATAAGTTTTTTTAATTTGTAAACTAGACAAACTGCAATCGCCTTCTAAAAGTATTAGAACACTTAGAATAAATTTTTTTGTTTAAGATTTTCACTACAAATCCAGAAATATAAGCAACCACATCCTTAGTATATCTTAGTAAACTCTTTTGACAATTCTAAGCATTCTTTAGAAGTTTCTGATTGATCACTTCTTATATTCATCGCAATTTTGCTACTACTACTGCAATCCAATATGCTGGTTCCATCTAAAGCAATTGCATTGGCAGTGTTGTTCGATTTATCGATTTACCAAATTGGCTTTTTCGCATCCAGATAAGCTTTCTATGAAAAAATTGTAATGGATGAAAGGCATGACAGGATCGCCATGTAATGGATGCGTCTCCAATGGGTACGTTGGTAGACTAAAGGTGTAGGAAGGCCTCTGAATCGGTGGTGTTGCGGGTCGCTGGGAGGATCATCTCCAGGGAATAAAACAACTACTTCTAGCACTGGGATATGTTTGATTTATTTACTAAAATACATTACACTATTTACTATTGCTAATGATATACATAAGTACCTAGCCGAATAGCATACTTATACTTAATAGTTAAAGATTACTGATCTCTGACCATTCGTCTATATAGAATGTTCTTCATGACTTACTCTAAATCAACTTCTCATATAATAAATATTGAATGCATATTTATATAACCAGTGAAGTTCAAATAAAACAAATAAACATATTATTGTTTTGACTTACTTCACGCTTGAACTTGACTTTCTATTAAATAACCTTCTTAATTTATATTTATATAATAATGAAATTCGAACATTTTGTTGAAATAAGATCAAGGGAATTTAATTCTTATGTTAAATATTTATTATTATATTGGGCCAAAAGGCATCACAAAATAACCAACCGAAATTTTCCACAAATCATTCATAGCTCTACTACCATGAAAACTAATGCTTGTGTAGCTTCAGGAACACAATCCAGCTTGGCTCCCAGATTGATGTATCCAACCATTTCTTTTCCTGTCCACTCAACTTTCTTTATGATATGAATTTCATCGAGGACCAAATTAACACAAATCTTTTTTGTAGAACTTGCAGTTTTTGCCTTTATTGAACTTTGTAAACCCTGGATGTGGTAGGGAATTATTGAAAAAAATTTAAAATTATTACAAAACTGAAGGCTTTTGCAGAATAAAAAATGAGTGTCAAAGCAAAAGTCCTTAGCATTTGTGTGTATTTTTCATATGACGGACCTTTCAAAAATCTTTTTAACACTTCAGCTGCACTTCTAGGTAGAGTTGCCTGAAAAAAACACCATATTCAATTAATGATATCGGCTGCTGTATTTCAAAAACATACCTCAATTGCAGATTCGGCTGATGATGTAATGTACTGATTGTCTCTTAGATGTTTTAGAAGAGAATAGAGAATTGAAATTTTATATCTTAACCGTCTATTTTGTCTTTGTAGCAAAGATATTTTTCTTCTTTGCTTTTCGACAGGTAGCTTTGCTAATTTTAAGGCTCCTCTAGCAGTTGGACTGGACATGTCAGATGAACGAACATCATACAAGTAGCAGGGCTTCTTGAATTTTCTCCTACAAATACAAATTTGTAAAATAGTACCTAAATATGAATATTTTGATATGGGTAAACTAATTTCTGGACATTTTATGTAACAGGTTGAATACTACCTTTTAGGAGGAGGTGATCCAGAGATACTAGTCAAAGTTGTTAAAGAAGATGAATCTTTATTATTCTTAAATACACTGAAAAAATAACATATTATTTATAAAATAGACATTTCAATTACAATAGATTTTACCTTTTAAATTTTCACATATATGTTTGTTATCAAAAAAACTTTTGAAATGTCCTCTTCTACCAAATATAAATTTTGTAATCAAATTTCACGGCTAGCAGTATCTCTGGGAAACCTAATAAAAAAAATATTTTATTATGAAAATAAATACTGAATCCCTCGTCTTATACCTATACTACGCTTATGCTAATATAACCTTACTTGTGAAATGACCGATTATCATTCTTATTCCATGTATTTTCACACACTACACATTTCCTCTCCATCATAAATGTCTTAAAAGCACTTTAATATACAAATATCAATAAATAAAAGCACGATTATAATTAAAAACTGATTGACATATCTCACCTAAATGACAGAAGTAGTTCGAGGTTGCCAAACTAGAAATTTATAAACTATTTTACTTATGGACAGAAAATGGGATTGATAGAACATAAAGAAATCTAACATTAAAAAAATAGTGGGCTGGTCATACCTATTTTCAAAGGTTTCCACTTTTTTCTTACCTTTTAAACAGAAAATAATACTAAAATATTAAATATATTCATCAATTACTATTTTTGTTACACGAGATTTGGCATCATGGATGTATAACCTCCATATTAAATATGTTGGGGACAACCAAAATGTAAACAAGGCTTGTCTATCTTTAATACGTCATTGGTCAAAAGTTTAGTCAGAGAAAAAGCCTTCTATCTACTTTCTAAACAGAATTCTATTCTAAACGCCATCTATCGGAATATCTCAAATAAAATGTGTAAGGTAAAACAGGTAAATTTTTGAGCATTTTTACCGGGGAAATCCCTAATATAATTGGGACTGAAGGCGCAATAGCAGTGCACATTTTAAAAAGGCAGAGAGCAATAAATATTAGAAATCTCAATAATTGTGAATTTTATATTTAGGCATTTAGAGAAACTATTTCTGAAATTGGAAGAGATAAATTCTGGAAAATTCTGCGAGGGATGAATTTTAGATGGGATAAAGTGAACAGAAAGTCGCTTTTAATCGGAAAAGATGAAATTGTATGTTGGAGACGGAATTATTTGCGATCAATAAGGGATTTTCGAAATGAAAATAGAAAAATTCCACTATTTGGACGATAAAATGAAATGAAAATGTAACCTCTTGTTCATTGAGTTTGCCTAGGCATTCCCAGTCCATTTTGGAACTGATTACACAAGAGCTCAGTGCTTTAATGGCTGCTTGACTATCCGACATTACGATAATCCTATGCCTTCTATATCCTTTATCAATATTGAGCTGAGCACACTTCCTTATGGCGTGTATATCCGCTTGAAAGATACTTGGGGTTTTTCCCAAACTTTCAGAGTGTTTAGTTCCTGGCCCGTACACTCCTATCCCAGTTCCTTCTATTGCTTTTGAGCCGTCTGTGTACCATTTAATGGCATTCTTCCCAAGTCTGGTAATGGTATTTGGATCCCATTCCTTCTTGTTGCTCAATTCCATCTTGTGGCATGTCCCAAGTTTTCCGATTTCTAAGAAGTGAGGAGGTGGTTTTTTTTAATGATTCTCTCTCTACTTGTTCTCATTGTTCCTGTAATGCACATACAGACAGGCTAGTCTTTGAATTTTGGAGAGGTTTTCTCTCGTCAATAGGCTAGTTCCACTACTCCACGCAATGCCTCCATAAGTGATAATTGGTCTCACTAAGGCAGTGTACATCCAGCTCAGGATTTTTGGTTACAGCCCCAATTTCTCCCTGCCAGATTCCTGCACACTATTGAGCCATTTTTGCTCTGTATATAACCTCTTTTTCGTGATTTACTGTACAAAGTCAAACCTAGATACTTCTCTCCATTCAACCTCGCTCCCTTCAAGTTTAATGGTTTTGAGGTTGAGTTTTCTTAGTGAAGGCTATTAAGATGATTTTGGTGGGGTTGATGTTAAGTTCCACTTGCCAACTCCAGCTATTTGTATAGTTCAGATCTTTTTTACGATGTCACAAAGGGTGTTTTCTAATTTTCCCCTGGTTGTTATTACAATATCATCGGCATATTCTTGGCAGGATATTCCGAGGTCAGTCAAACCACACAGGAGTTGTCTCCATCTATACATCCAGAGGAGTAGCATCCCCATTAATGTGGAGCCTGACGGTTGACATATAAAATGAAAGATGTCCGTGTAGATTTTGAAGAAGCTCTGTTTGGAGCAGCAAATGTATAAATTAGAGAATTTAATGGAACAACCCATAGAGTCAATAGTTTAGAAAGTTAGGAGCAGATGAAAATGTTATTGAGAAAAACCCAAAGAAAATCTTACTTTTGAACCAGGTGTGAGCTTGAATCTTTAATGAAAAATGTGAGGTTAACATTTTAAATTTTATATCTTTGAACAGCTCCATCTCTGATAGCGATAATAAAATAATAAAAACCTGACTTGCATAGCACGTTAATTTTTTTTTGAAAAACTGTTAAAATTTATTACTTTATAATGTAAATATTTCAACTGAATGCAAGAATTCCACTTTAATTAATATGTCTGCGTTTACATTAATAGTATAATTGAATTCATTACAAGTTAATATCGGCAATTATAAATGGAAACATTAAAAACATTTGATAAATTGTAAAGCTTAAACGTACAGGTGCCAAATCCAATAATTAATAGTACAAGATACTATTACTTATAATAATTCAAAAACTATTTTCATTTCAGTCGGTAGCACTAAATCTAGGAAGTAGTAAAAATTAACGTTAACACGCGTTAGTAAATAATAATTTATTGTTGTTTTTTTTTTGTTTAAATTAAACATTAATGGACATCTGTCATTAGAGGTGCGGCACAGTGTACGTTAAAAATTTTAAAAATTGATATATTGAATCGTAAATTTTAATTCTATAAACAGTTCCGACAATATTATAAAAATCTTAGTTAGTTTGTGAGATAGAGGGTAAAAATGATGCAGATGAAATATTGCATATCTCTTTGTGGGATAGAATTACAAATTTAAAATTTGTCGTTTCGAAACACATCTACAGTATAAATTTTGCCAAATTCTAATAAGCCAGTGGCGTGGTACCGGGATTCGTATATTTTTATTGTACCATAGTCTTTAGACACCCTGTATTTCGAGCTGAGAACTTTTGTCTGTTTTTGCGTTCTGTTGCGTGACTAAGTCTAAATAACTCGACCTTTGTGAGATACAGGGTAAAATAGATGAAGAAGTTGTGGTTAAAAAAAGATGGGTCACTCATATTTTTATGGAAAAAATACACCATTTACGTATATCCTTCACAATTTATTTTATTTAATGACCGGTTTAGACTGCATATTGTTTAAATAAAGTACGATGGAAGTTGGAAACGTATTTTCCATAATTCTCAAAAAAATGCCTTTTATACATAAATTAATTTATCAAAAAAAATTGTTTATTAATGGATACAAACTACTCGTTACTATTTTTCACGAATTCCTAATATTATGTCCTCAATTCTGTTGATTGAATTAATTTTTAAAAAGAAATAAATGCGTTGAAAGCGAGCAAAGTAAATTACGTTAAGCGATTTCGTAAAAACCTGCAAGTGTTAATTTTCGATATTTCTCACATTCCTCAATATTTAATATTGCAAATAGATAAATCATAGCATAACAAATTGTTGGCTTCTTGCCATTTATCAGTTTACCTTTCACATATCTGTCATCGAAAACCTTGGGGGTAGACATTTTTTTTTCATTCAATGTTTATCTTTTATTTCTGTATAATTATTCAATTTAATTATGGCAGTACTTACGTTACTTATCGGATTTATTCCTTAGAGGCATGCTATGAAAATTACTAATACTTTTTGTTTATAAAAAACCATTAATGTAATTAGAATTAAAAATTGTAGCAATATTATCCAGTAAATTGAGCAATTATAATTTTATACTCTATTTCTAATATAAAATCAGTCACCAACAGTGGAACTTACATACATTTAAGATGACTAAAATATCCTAAATATGTATTTTTTTTAACGGCAAGCAATCAAAATACAGCTCTACAGGCGAATCTTGATAATATCTTGAACACCAGAACTGAAACAAGCTAGAATCCGGAAACTCAGTATTTGACACCCCAACCCTGGAAAAACTTTGTTCAAAAAAGAAATAGCTGCAAGGAGTCTAAAGATGAGGCTTGATAATATCTCGAGCATGTAGAGTCTCCACCATCAAATCCTGCAAGAGAGAATGAACAGCAACAGAGGTCCTGGTAGAGGCCAGTATCTGAAATGGATCAGCACTTGATTGATTGGTTCGGCACCACCAGTCAGAGGCTTAGAGACCTCAGCACCTCATCCTTTAGGCTTTTAGTGAAGAGACCAGTAGCCCTAATCAGGCTCAATAGTCTTTTCACTAGGTCCCTCTTGGAGAAGTCCTCCTTTGGATACTCTAGTCCTACGAGTCTATATCTTCAATTAGACAGTGCTTCATATGTTTCCTTCTCTTCCATGCACCATCGACAGATAGGTTCCTCCCTATATATGGCAATTGTATGAATGTGTATCCTTAGGGTACAGTGACCGGTGAGTAATCCCGCCACTTTCCTTATCTGGCCCTTGCTGAGATTTAACAGCGACTCCGAGGGTTTTTTGACCAGGAGTTTGATGTGTTCCTGCTTTGGCAGGTGGCTCCATTACGACTGTTTAGTTTGAATCCACCGAGATATACAACCATGTGCAGCAGTTTTTGATATTCCAAATGCTGGTTCAGGACCAGTGAATGCAGTTTCAGACCCTCTTCTCTGCCTTTTCATTGCCTACAATACCCTTGTGCCCCGGGACCCAGAGTTAATCTATTAAGGTTTGCCAGGGTTAAAAGTTTTTGTAGGAAGTCCTGGGCCAGTCTAGATCTGATCTGGGGAGATGCTACAGATTTCAGTGCTGCCTCACTATCTGGGAGTATGAGAATTTTGATAATATCTCGAGCATGTAGAAAGAATGAACAGCAACAGAGGTTCTGGTAGAGGCTAGTATCTGAAATGGATAAGCACTTGAAGAAGAAGGACAATTACATAAAGGACTTCAAAGGACTAATATTTGAAATGTTTTATTTCTTGTCACACGCTGTGAGTTTACTTACAACACAGATGTTGATTTTTTCTAACGTAGTACAGGAACATTAAAATTTCAAGCTTTCCTTAACATAAAACAATAGCAAGAATCGTTAATTGCCGTTTTATACTTCGTTAACTTTTTGTACAAAACATTGCAGCAATCCACTTCAAATTTGCTTTTCATTAAAAAAAAATCGTTGTTACATGAAAAATGCTGAAAATTTGTAAAATGGGGTTTTTTAGGACGAGAAATCCACTAGTCGTCTTAGATTTTTGATAAAATTATTCGCTCATCTTCAAAACCTTCAAATACTGTCGAGAAATTTTCCAGAAATTTTCAACTTGTAAAAACCTCAAAACTATGAATATTGAACTGAAATTTTGTGAGAGCATTCTCAAAATACCAATCTGTTGGGAAAAAATTTCACGATACCATAACCTAAAGGGTTTTCATTTTATGAATAATAATCAAAGTAAAACTATTGAAAACTTCTATTTATCACCTTTTATCACAAACTAAATGAAAACCTGACAAGAATTTTATTAATAATATAAAATAAAATATAGGTGTAGCCACATATATCTCATATATATATCATTTTTCTATTTTTTTATAATCCTAATAGACAATGTCAATATCAATTATTCAGTATGGAAAAATCAACATAACATAATATCGATATGGGCAATTCAAGTCACCTTTACTGACAGATAATAAATTTCAATTTTACTGCACATATATAATGATAATAATAATAATATGTCATGAAATAAATTGTTTTTTTTTTAAATATTTTGTAAGGTATTACTTTTGACAGCTATCTATCAAAGAGCATACTTGAATGTACAAAAGACTGCAAATACAGCAGGAGTAACATACCTAGAAAGAGTAGCAGTAGCAACGTGAAAATGTAAAAATACTTAACCTCAAATTTTGTAAAGCGTTGAATAAGTATATACAGGGCGAAACTAAGCATTCTAAAACCGCGTACTAAGATGAAAAAAGGGGAATGGAGTGATTCTGGAACATAAAACGTCAACCTGTAATAACGGCGCCCAACGTGGGGCGCAAGTTTAACAGATACGCGTAACTGTTAGAACGTTGTAATGAATTAAGCAGGCTGGTTACAAAGTAAATAGAGAAAGAAGAGTTGAAATTTTGTAAAACACACACTAACGACGTAATATAAGTAAATTTATATTTTGGAGATTACAGACGAAATAATTTTTTTTCCGAATATGATGAGGTTTTAATTTCGATAATTTAAAAGTTAATTAATTTAAAAAAAAGACTACTGTTTTACTTGCCTCCCGAAAAAAAAGAGCCTAAATTATAAGTTAGCGCCAACCAAACAAGACACGATAAAGTTAAAACCGAAATTAAAACGCATCAACTCGCCAACACCAATTTTCTTTGTAAAAGTTCAAATCTACCATTACTTCGTTTTTTGCTGGAAAACAAAAAGATGGGTTAATGAAGCAAGTCCAATTTACGTTTATTTTTTTATTTTATTTTTTAATTCAAAGCATGGGAACTTGACTACAATTTTAATTGAGCAAGGTACGATTGACCGGAAATCACGTAGAATCGTCTTCCGTTGTCTCTTGCACGTCTCGTCCATTTATGTACAGCTTCAGTGTCTCACATTGTTGTCGATATTGCACATTGGTAAAAGTGAGTTTAAAAAATTTAACAACATTAGCAAACAAAAGAATTTTTGCTCAACTATAACTTGGGGCAAAGAGCAATTTAAATCGCGAAATATTTTCATGCCTAACCCTAATTTTTGTGACATGAAAAATGTTGAAAGTTTGTGAAATGGGGCTTTTTGTGACGAGAAATCGAATGGCCGACTCAGTTTTTTTTAAAAAAAAATCATTTGCTCACCTTCAAATAGTGTCATGAAATTTTTATAGAAGACATTTTCAAAGTTCAAATAAGTTCAGCTTCCTTTCTGTTTTGTCACACAAGCCTAAACTCCCAAGATACAGATATTTTTATGAATTGAATAAATAAACACAATCAAGGATTTTCTATGCGATAAGGCAACAAGGCACATCGACACACCTTTTATGGAAATAAGAATTAATTCTTACTCATTACTTCATGTGCCCACGGTGCATGAAATCATATTGTACACGTTGTGGTTATCCATAAGAAAGACATAATGTTTTAGAGCTGACAACTTGACCACTTGTTTACCATTACGCTACTCTTTCTTACTGGTTAACTCTATAGGTCGGTCGGAATGTTGATGTGTAGGTTATTCGTTTCGTTATGGTATAAGAAACACTAATAATCGTTGACAGAAACTATGTTATATGCTTGTTCTGAAATTAACATAATAATTGTTTATTCCTTGACAAGTTTATCAATTTATAACTATAGGAACTTAGTTTATTTAACGGAAATATAATAATCTACATATCTTTTATTGCCATCACCAGAAGCGTCTTATTTTCTATGTCCAGTTTTCTGTTGAGTCTTGGGTTGAGTTGAGTTGCCTGGATGTCACTTAACATGCTTATCCTATAAGATTCAGTCTTAAATTTGGCACATAAATCCTACGTTCTTCTAGTGATAAGGAACTCTTCTGCTCCTATCCCTTCCCCAGCCTTTTAAAGTCAGTCCACTAGGGACTTTCCAGTCCCTTCAGTAATGTACGTATCTCCACTTCATATTCAGTAAAGCATTCGGGATGCGATGGACCCCGAGATAGATCCTTTTACTTTGTCTTAGCTCCTTGTTCATAAGTAGATTCCTCTGGAGCGAAGATAAGACTTCTGGGATATCTAGAAGGTGTTAACCTTTGAGTATTGTGTCTAAATAGAGCAAGACATTTTTTATCCAAATTAAAAGCATAATTATTGCTTCCAACTCTATCCTCTCTTTATTTTTCTCCTTGCTTATTACTACTTTTACTAATAGTACTACCGGTTCTCCTTATGCGAATAATAATAATAACTTTCGATCTCTTTATAGTTACCTTATACAGGGTCGCCTTGTTTGACGTATTGTTAATGAGAACACAAAAGTGTAATGGAATAGCGTATAATTACAACTCAATTAACTATTGGAACTACTTTCGATAATGCCCAAAGCAACGATTTAATCAATTTATATACGCATTGATGACAAACAAAATTAGAATAAACCTGGCGCAACGGCATTTTAATACGTCAAATCGGCTGTCAAAGAAAATTAAGTTACAATAAACAATGACAAATGAGTACTAGTCGATATCGAGAGAATGTATCTAATCAAATAATCAATTAAATGTACAAATTAAATATTAATTAGTTATATAGTGCGGGAGCAGCGCTGATAATATTTCTGCTATTTCTGCTTTACCATAATTGTCCTTTTTCTTTATTATCCAGTTTTCGTTTTCCCCAAACTTTTTGGCTTAACGTAGTCTCTTCATTTCCTTCTTGATCCCTAGTTGTACGATGGGTTTCCACAGACCCATCAAAACTTTGAATTGTTCTTATCATTTGATTAACTTTACCATCATATTATTTTTGGTTTGTTTCTCATAGCCTGGTTTTGAGAACTGGTCTCGTAGATTCAGAGGATTCTCACTAGTGCCACTTAGGGATGTTTTTGACCAATATCTAGAGATAAGTTTGGAAATCCAATTGAAAATTCTCTACTTCACTACTATAGGGTGAAAAGATCAAAGCTTCTTCTGCTGGAAGGGTTGCCAGCAAATTCTTCACTGTTGTATTTCATCCATTGGAGGTTCTATTTTAAATGATGGTTAAGGAGATGGCAGAAATACTATGAGGAATAAAGGAGGATCATGATTGAATAACAAATGAGATAGAGGAGTGAAAAATATATGTACAAATAGAAAATGATTCTTAAGTAGGATTACTCGCTCAATATCATTCACTTACGTTTATTTCTATTTCAGGCCTTCAACTTTCAACTTCCATTTCAATTTCAAGTTCAACTTCAACTTCTCCTTCATATCCATTCTTCACTCTTCATTTTTCACTCTTTTGACTTTATTCTTAATTTGTGATTCGCCTGGTTCTCACGTTGAAGTATATTTAAGATCTACCTTCTCATTTGCCACCCCATATTGGCTTGAGGGTGATCGGAACCTTCTTAGAACTTTTGTGGACTTCTGGATCATCATAGAACGATCTACACGTGCGAGGACTATACTTGTGGTATTCAACCCCTACACGTCCTAACCTTTAGCAAGTGGTTATCCCAGGTAACATGTTCAAGTAAATTCCTAGGACTTCTCTCCGACAACTTCGTATTCTACAAAGAATAAATTCATTAGGATTTTAATTGTACATTCATACCTTTTTAATATTTACCTTCAGTAATCTTTGTCTATACGTTATATTAATTCTAAGTAAATCATAAATACTGTGAGTCCTAGGTATGCATACTTTGGGTGATTTTCAATGAATTAATCTAAGCTTTTCTCAAATTTGCACGTGGTTATAATTTTAGACATAAGTCAAATTTGATATTTGAAGTTTCATTATACCAGTGATTCTCACCATAGATAAACCACGTTCTCACTAGCTTCATTTCACATTGTTGTAAGAGCCCCATTCATATACATACTTGTAATCTGTATGGCCTACCACCTGTTAGGTCAATCAATAGTAGTTATTAATCATATATCTACATAACGCGATAGTTTTATTTGTCCCCTTAAGAACTCCTTCTTTAACCCTGATATATGCAAAGGGTGTTTAATATAATTGTTTCTACCCTTTTACTTCATTTATCATCCTTTATAACTGGTGTTATAAATTTGGCGTCCAACGTGGGGCAAGGTAACAACTATAGGGTGGAAAGATTGGAGGTTCTATTTGAAATTATGGTTGAGGAGATGACAGAAATACTATGAGGAATGAAGGAGGATCGATATTGAGTATCATATGGGATAGAGGAGTGAAGAATGGATAGCCAACTTGATGATATACCCACAGAGCAGTTCGGGGCTGGTTGGGTGGGTTGAGTTTTAGTGGGGCAGCTACTGGACTCCTTGTGATGACAGTGGTATGTTTTACGAAACTCCCTGCTTTCCTTAGTTCGCTCACGTTGGAAATCCACTGCCTCGGACGTCTTCCCATGGTTTGACATTTTATTTTACAATTGTATGTATCTTTTATTCAAAAATTTACTGCTTTGAAAATACCGTGAAAGACACTAAAGCTCCAAAAGCATTCAAGGTCAATAATGCCCGATTGCAACACCTTGGCTTAACAAGTAAGCCAGGCTTAGAAAATTAAGCTCGCTGCACCGTTATCTGAGCTAAGCTTATATACACGAAATTTTAAGCACAGTTTTGTCCATACAAGTGTCCATACATTCGGTGTTGTACGCAAGCTTGACTTTACTAAGCAAAACATGGTGCAATGAGGCATTGGGATTATCAGTAAGCTTAACTTTGTTAAGCATTACATTTAATTACATCAATATACTATTTTGGGGTAACATCCAATGAGACCTAAAAGATCTATTGTGCCCCCTTTTATTGCTACTTAGTTCCTGAGGAAAGTCTCAGTGACTAGTAGCTCCTTTAGTCCTATTTCCCGGAGGAATTTTAGGATATCTGCAGGCTTTAACTTAGGTAATTGTCCCTCTTCTATCCAGTAAACTCCTAGGTGTGGTGCCCTAGGATTCTGAATTGCTGCCTCTTTGATAGTTCATCTGCTATTTCATTTCCTTCTATTCCAGTATGTCCTGGAATCCACAGTAAGGGAGTAATGAGTTTGCCTAGGCATTCCCACACCATTTTGGAACTGATTACACAAGAGCTCAGTGCTTTAATGGCTGCTTGACTATACGACGTTATGATAATCCTTTTCCTTCTATATTCTTTATCAATATTGAACTGGGCACACTTTCTTATGGCGTGAATTTTCACTTGAAAGTTATTTGGGGTTTTCCAAAGGTTTCAGAGTGTTTGGTTCCTGGCCCGTACACTCCTATCTCAGTTCCTACAATTCCTTTTGATCCGTCTGTGTACTATTGAATGGCGTTCTTTCCAAGTCTGGTACTCTTTGCTAGTTCATCTGCTATTTAATTTCCTTCTATTCCAGTATATCCTGGAATCCACAGTAAGGGAGTAATGAGTTTACCTAGGCATTCCCACACCATTTTGGAACTGATTACACAAGAGCTCAGTGCTTTAATGGCTGCTTGACTATCCGACGTTATGATAATCCTTTGCCTTCTATATCCTTTATCAATACTGAACTGGGCACACTTTCTTATGGCGTGAATTTCCACTTGAAAGATACTTGGGGGTTTTCCCAAGCTTTTTGGTTCCTGGTTCGTACACTCCTATCCCAGTTCCTTCCATTCCTTTTGATCCGTCTGTGTACCATTGACCAAGTCTGGTGGAATATAATCTATTATATTGTTTAGAGCAACTGCTTGAACATCTTTTGATCAAAATTATGTTTATGGAGTTCTGGAGTTTTCTTCTAGACTATGACAAATATAAATTGGAATTTGTTTAAAATTACGCGTTCAATTTATAATTTTAATTGTACTGTTATAGAAATGATTAGCGTTTATGAATATTTACAGCTGGACATTAAATAAATGAAATGGCATAGTTTTATTAATTTTCATAACTAGCGCATACCGTATAAGATTTATTTGCCAATTTGAATAAATACAGTTTTGCAAATCCGTGATGAAACCGTACATTTACTTCAACGTATCAGTTTCGAAATAAAACTGATCTTTTGAAAAAAGATCTCGATTTTTGCGTGACATTGTTGCAGTAAAGCCATAAAAGCCGAGATAAATTAATCAACAAAAACGAAAGTAATTTTTGTCAAAAATACCCGCAAACGTTTTGCATAAATAATTAAAATCACCTTTATAGAACTTTCAGTATTTTGCAAACGTGACAACTTGTTTTCCGCATGACTCGATCGATCAAAAAATTAATCAGTTTGATCTCCGATACTTTATATTCAAGATAATTATCTGAAAAACAGCTTTTGCTGATTTATATCACGTTAATGTTTATGAAAATATTCACCGAAAAACAGAATTTAATGAATTAAATAATTTGTAATGAATTTTAACTTTCCCAAAAGAAAGTGATCATATTTTGGTGATTTATGGATAATCATTATCTGTCAAAACGGATTAAAAGGTGTGGTAAAGGTGAATTTATAGAAGCTACATTTTTTTTAATATTTCCTTTCTTTTATATCCAGTTCCTACTTCAATTTTACCTTGGGGGGCCATCAGTCTATCCATCCAACGTTCTGGAGTGCGGAGTTCTCGCAGTTCTAAGTCGTCCAATAGATTTGTTCAAATAAATTCATAAAGAAAATTATTTTCTCCTTTAAGGTATTCTACTTCACAAATGAATTATTCGATTTTATATAACGATTCCGAATCAAAAAAATTACCCAGCATCATGTAAATATTGTAAAAATATCTCTTTCTTCATCAGCATAATCGCATATATTTCGAGACCCCGCGAATAATAAGGTGAATAAGCTAAATTAAGGTGGTCCGATCTCTGGCACACTCTGATGTATATTCACGAAATTTTTTTTTCATAAATAACAGTTAGCTTTGTTCGAATGTTTAATTTTTAGGCGGCGTTCTTTTCTTAACCATCAAACTATGGGCCTCGAGGGCCCGAGATTCATTTTTTTATGGCAATATAATAGCACGTTGTTAGTCTTGAAGATGGATTTACCGATGGCGTGTACTACACAGGAACGGACTAACAAAAAATATTGAGTTTTTTTGAAGATGAAATTAACAAAATGGAGAGTTTATTCCATTTTATTTCTAGCTTCGGCCCATTCCCATTAAACTAGACTCTCTATTTCTGTTGCGGACACTGGTAGTTACATTTCTTCACTGTTGAACACCACAGCTATAAATTATTTGGTCAAAATCAAAACAAACATCTGTCAACAAACCTAAACAATCATTACTTGTTTGGTCGCTTCTAATTTTGTTACGCTTTTAATCGGTGATTAAAAATTCGTCCTTGGAGGTCTGTTATCCCCCTAGTTCGTCTCTGTAATCGAGGTCGAAGTCGTGTGTTGTTTCTTTTTTGTGCAGTTGCACAGAAGATTTGTTCACGCGATCACACCACACATCTGGTATTTTCATTTGCTACTGGGCATCTTGCTTGTAATACAGCACTTGAATCATATTGGCGGCCCCCCGAGTTAACAGTCAAAACAAACCACCTTTTCTTCGACACCAAAAATATATATATAAATACTTGGAAATATATAAGCTTTTCCGTAAATTGATAAAATTAACACTTAATTTAAAACAATCTTTTGTTTGGCCACTTCACAGAGTTTCTCAAACTTGTATATCGTCCTGTTTCGAATTTTAAATTTATATCGCACTTCCTTCTTCAATTTCCGCTCGATGTCTCATTAGCCACTTCCTCAACCCTGACATAAAAAAATTGACATCTGCCAACGGCCGCCTCCATTTTGGATATTCCAACCTCTATTCCAACCTCTATTCCAACCTCTATTCCAACCTCTATTCCAACCTCTATTCCAACCTCTACTCCAACCTCTACTCCAACCTCTATTCCAACCTCTATTCCAACCTCTATTCCAACCTCTATTCCAACCTCTATTCCAATCTCTATTCCAACCTCTATTCCAACCTTTACTCCAACCTCTACTCCAACCTCTATTCCAACCTCTATTCCAACCTCTACTCCAACCTCTACTCCAACCTCTATTCCAACCTCTATTCCAACCTCTATTCCAACCTCTATTCCAACCTCTATTCCAACCTCTACTCCAACCTCTATTCCAACCACTATTCCAACCTCTATTCCAACCTCTACTCCAACCTCTACTCCAACCTCTACTCCAACCTCTATTCCAACCTCTATTCCAACCTCTATTCCAACCTCTATTCCAACCTCTATTCCAACCTCTATTCCAACCTCTATTCCAACCTCTATTCCAACCTCTATTCCAACCTCTATTCCAACCTCTATTCCAACCTCTACTCCAACCTCTACTCCAACCTCTACTCCAACCTCTATTCCAACCTCTACTCCAACCTCTACTCCTATTCCAACCTCTATTCCAACTTCTATTCCAACCTCTATTCCAACCTCTACTCCTATTCCAACCTCTATTCCAACCTCTATTCCAACCTCTACTCCTATTCCAACCTCTATTCCAACCTCTATTCCAACCTCTATTCCAACCTCTATTCCAACCTCTATTCCAACCTCTATTCCAACCTCTATTCCAACCTCTATTCCCACCTCTATTCCAACCTCTATTCCAACCTTTACTCCAACCTCTACTCCAACCTCTATTCCAACCTCTATTCCAACCTCTACTCCAACCTCTACTCCAACCTCTATTCCAACCTCTACTCCAACCTCTATTCCAACCTCTATTCCAACCTCTATTCCAACCTCTATTCCAACCTCTATTCCAACCTCTACTCCAACCTCTATTCCAACCTCTACTCCAACCTCTATTCCAACCTCTACTCCAACCTCTATTCCAACCTCTATTCCAACCTCTACTCCAACCTCTACTCCAACCTCTATTCCAACCTCTACTCCAACCTCTATTCCAACCTCTATTCCAACCTCTATTCCAACCTCTATTCCAACCTCTATTCCAACCTCTACTCCAACCTCTATTCCAACCTCTACTCCAACCTCTATTCCAACCTCTATTCCAACCTCTATTCCAACCTCTATTCCAACCTCTACTCCAACCTCTATTCCAACCTCTATTCCAACCTCTATTCCAACCTCTATTCCAACCTCTATTCCAACCTTTACTCCAACCTCTACTCCAACCTCTACTCCAACCTCTATTCCAACCTCTATTCCAACCTCTATTCCAACCTCTATTCCAACCTCTATTCCAACCTCTATTCCAACCTCTATTCCAACCTCTATTCCAACCTCTATTCCAACCTCTATTCGAACCTCTATTCCAGCCTCTATTCCAACCTCTACTCCAACCTCTATTCCAACCTCTATTCCAACCTCTATTCCAACCTCTATTCCAACCTCTACTCCAACCTCTATTCCAACCTCTACTCCAACCTCTACTCCAACCTCTACTCCAACCTCTATTCCAACCTCTACTCCTATTCCAACCTCTATTCCAACCTCTATTCCAACCTCCACTCCAACCTCTACTCCAACCTCTACTCCAACCTCTACTCCAACCTCTATTCCAACCTCTACGCCAACCTCTACTCCAACCTCTATTCCAACCTCTACTCCAACCTCTATTCCAACCTCTATTCCAACCTCTATTCCAACCTCCACTCCAACCTCTACTCCAACCTCTATTCCAACCTCTATTCCAACCTCTACTCCAACCTCTATTCCAACCTCTACTCCAACCTCTATTCCAACCTCTATTCCAACCTCTATTCCAACCTCTACTCCAACCCCTATTCCAACCTCTACGCCAACCTCTATTCCAACCTCTATTCCAACCTCTACTCCAACCTCTATTCCAACCTCTACTCCAACCTCTATTCCAACCTCTATTCCAACCTCTACTCCAACCTCTATTCCAACCTCTATTCCAACCTCTATTCCAACCTCTATTCCAACCTCTATTCCAACCTTTACTCCAACCTCTACTCCAACCTCTACTCCAACCTCTATTCCAACCTCTATTCCAACCTCTATTCCAACCTCTATTCCAACCTCTATTCCAACCTCTATTCCAACCTCTATTCCAACCTCTATTCCAACCTCTATTCCAACCTCTATTCCAACCTCTATTCGAACCTCTATTCCAGCCTCTATTCCAACCTCTACTCCAACCTCTATTCCAACCTCTATTCCAACCTCTATTCCAACCTCTATTCCAACCTCTACTCCAACCTCTATTCCAACCTCTACTCCAACCTCTACTCCAACCTCTACTCCAACCTCTATTCCAACCTCTACTCCTATTCCAACCTCTATTCCAACCTCTATTCCAACCTCCACTCCAACCTCTACTCCAACCTCTACTCCAACCTCTACTCCAACCTCTATTCCAACCTCTACGCCAACCTCTACTCCAACCTCTATTCCAACCTCTACTCCAACCTCTATTCCAACCTCTATTCCAACCTCTATTCCAACCTCCACTCCAACCTCTACTCCAACCTCTATTCCAACCTCTATTCCAACCTCTACTCCAACCTCTATTCCAACCTCTACTCCAACCTCTATTCCAACCTCTATTCCAACCTCTATTCCAACCTCTACTCCAACCCCTATTCCAACCTCTACGCCAACCTCTATTCCAACCTCTATTCCAACCTCTACTCCAACCTCTATTCCAACCTCTACTCCAACCTCTATTCCAACCTCTATTCCAACCTCTATTCCAACCTCTATTCAAACCTCTATTCCAACCTCACCAATCAAGTTATTGCCTGATTTTGATGAAGAAAAAAAAGCACAAGCATATTCTAATGTTTAAATATTTTGTTTCAGGAAAATGATGTGTCTAAATGACTCGAGAAACCAAAGTTTGTACGATTCAGACCGAGATAGCATAAGCAGTGGTGAAGAATTACCGATATGGGTACGAGGAGAACAACGATGGGTGTCTGGAATATCAGACGAAACTACGTGTCAAGATGTAATTCAAGTACTATTGAATGACGAAGAAAGACGGGTATGTATGATTAAAATTTTCTACGAGTAAGCTTGGGAGATTTGTGCAAAATAAAGTGAGAGTACATTCAAAAAAAAAGGGCTGTTTGCGTAGAAGCTGAGTTTGTAGTAGGTCCACAAGATGGAGAAGTGCAAAATAAAAATAGAGGAGAAAATATAATAGGATAGATAAAGGTACAGATGGTTCAATGGATAGGGCTTCGACAGAAAGGATCAGAAAGATAACAGACTGGATCCCAATTTGGCCTAGAGAAAGTCAGCTTTTTTTTCGCACAATTGATCTCTCTCCGTTCTCCTCTCTGGCGCATCGTCGAAAGGCTAAAACATGCGCATTTCATTTTTTTGTAATAAACACCACGTGCGTTACCACCATAGCGGAAGTTCTAATACATAAACCGACAAACATCTCCTGGGCGGAAGAAATGGAGGATGGAGGAAGCAGATGAATCAAACGCAGAAACATCTGCAGACAATGTTGTACCGCAATACCAAAAAATTGTTAAAAAACCGAAAACAATAATTGCCAGAAATCTAAGAAGCAGCAAATAACTGAGATCCAAAACAAGTACTCTTCTCTCTCAGAAACCTCAGACGATGAAACTCATAAAAAGAGAAAGAGAAAGAAAATTCAATCTAGCAGGATTAATGCATCGGATTATAGAACAGACGAGGAAAACGCGAACAAGCAAGAGAAAAAAAGTCCTAAAGCTTCACCTAAAAAGAAAAATAATTCCTCATGCCCTCCTATTGTAATAGAAGGAAATGTATCAGCCCACAGAGAAATGGTCAAAAAATTAAAAGAGGACATTCGCAGCCCTTCTGAAATAAAGTATACAAACAATTCGTCAATTGTCTTCACAAAAGAAGTTGAAGACTTTGAGAAACTCAAAAACACTCTTAGACAAGAAAAAGTGCAGTTCTACACATATTCTAGATGTGAAGACAAATCGCATGCGTACTGCGGAAGTACTGCAAATAAACGACATTAAGGACGAATTAGAAAACACGTACAAAATAGAAACGAAGGGTGTATACAGAATGACAACTAAGGGACGCCCACTATATCTGGTTGTGACAAGCTCCAAAATCACACTGGACTTCCTTAATGAAAACGTCAGAGTCATTGAACATACTCGAGTGCAATGGGAGCACAGAAGACAGTGCCACATCTGCCAGCTATGGGGCCAGGCCATTTCGAACTGCGGCAGAACACCCAAGTGTCTCAGATGCGCAGGTTCACACTTGACACCAGAATGTACAAAGGAAAGAGCTATCCCAGCCAGATGCGCCAACTGCCAAGGGGACCACCACGCAAATGCGGAAATCTGTTCAGAGTTCATAAAGAGACGAGTCTGGTTAGAAGAAAGAAGAGCGTCAACCAAAAAAAAAAATTTTTGACAATTTTAACAATTATTGACAATTTTTGACAATTATTGACCAATTTTGACAGTTTTGACAATTATTGATCATTTTTGACATTTTTTCAAAAATTTTGACCATTTTTCCAAATTTTAACAATTATTGACCATTTTTGACAATTTTTGACAGGTTGTGACAATTATTGACCATTTTTGACCATTTTTCGAAAAAATTTACGATTTTTAACAATTATTAACCATTTTTGACAGTTTTTTATAATTATTGACCATTTTTGGCAGTTTTTTATAATTATTGACCATTTTTGACAGTTTTTTATAATTATTGACCATTTTTTCAAAATTTTGACAATTTTTGACCGTTTTTGAAAATTTTGACAATTATTGATCAATATTGACAGTTTTGACAATTATTGATGATTTTTGACAATTTTTCAAAAATTTTGACCATTTTAGACAAATTTTCCATATTTTAACAATTATTGACCATTTTTGACGATTATTAATGACCATTTTTGACAATTTTTCAAAAATTTTGACAATTTTTAACAATTATTGACCATTTTTGACAGTTTTTTATAATTATTGACCATTTTTTCAAAATTTTGACAATTTTTGACCATTTTTAAAAATTTAAACATTTATTGACCATTTTTGACAGCGTCTGACAATTTTGAACAATTATTGACCATTTTTGACATTTTTTAATAATTATTGGCAATTTTTTCAAAATTTCAACAATTTTTGACCATTTTTCAAAAATGTTTACAATTTTCAACAATTTTTCAAAAATTTTGACCATTTTTCATAAATTTGGACAATTTTCAACAATTATTGACAATATTTGACATTTTTTTATAATTATTGACAATTTTCTCAAGATTTTAACAATTTTTGACAATTTTTCAAAATTTTAACAATTATTGACCATTTTTGACAATTTTTGACAGATTCTGATAATTTTGACAATTTTTCAAAAATTTTTACCATTTTTTAAAAATTTTGACAATGTTTAACAATTATTGACCATTTTTGACAGTTTTTTATAATTATTGACCATTTTTTCAAAATTTTGACAATTTTTGACCGTTTTTGAAAATTTTTCGAAAATGTTGACCATTTTGACAATTATTGATCAATATTGACAGTTTTGACAATTATTGATAGTTTTTGACAATTTTTCAAAAATTTTGACCATTTTAGACAAATTTTCCATATTTTAACAATTATTGACCATTTTTGACAGTTTTTTATAATTATTGACCATTTTTTCAAAATTTTGACAATTTTTGACCATTTTTCAAAATTTTAACAATTATTGACCATTTTTGACAGCTTCTGACAATTTTGAACAATTATTGACCATTTTTGACATTTTTTTATAATCATTGGCAATTTTTTCAAAATTTTAACAATTTTTGACCATTTTTCAAAAATGTTCACAATTTTCAACAATTTTGACCATTTTTTAAAAATTTGGACAATTTTCAACAATTATTGACAATATTTGACATTTTTTTATAATTATTGACAATTTTCTCAAAATTTTAACAATTTTCAATCATTTTTCAAAATTTTAACAATTATTGACCATTTTTGACAGTTTCTGACAATTATTGACCATTTTTGAGAACTTTCGAAAATTTTAACAATTATTGTAAATTTTTCAAAATATTTAACGATCATTTTTCAAAATTTTAACAATTATTGACTACTTTTGACCATTTTTTAAAATATTTATCATTTTGACAATTTTTCAAAAATTTTTACCATTTTTAAAAATTTTGACAATGTTTAACAATTATTGACCATTTTTGACAGTCTTTTATAATTATTAACCATTTTTTCAAAATTTTGACAGTTTTTTACAATTTTTGACAATTATTGACCATTTTTCCGAATTTTTGACAATTTTTGAAAATATTTGCGTCCAAAGGAACGGCTTTATTTGTCTTTGACAATTGTATACAGGGATGACAAACTTTGAATAAAGAGTGTTTTCTAAAAAAAAAAAATTTCTTTTGAAATTTGAGCGTTAAAACTTGGATAGTAAAATATCCTGACCATCTCCAGCCGATTTCCACCGCTTCTCCAAAATATAAGCTACTGCGCAGTCAATGCATAGCGAGCGGCGAAACTCTGGCGAGTTGGTGGCGACCGACTATCAATACTGATGTTAGTTTTCAAAAAGGGATACACCCTGTATATTTGACGGAAATGCTTTGTAACTGACACGTGTTAGTTTTGCTCGATTGTTAATAGCCCTTATTAATACACTTGTTGGTTAAATAACTATTAAATAATAATCTCGTCTACGTAATATTTTTAGTTGCTTCATATTTTCATTTATTGCCTTCGGAAATAACAACACATTGTATATTTACGTAGTTATAAATGCAAATTGTTTTGCATATCTTTACATGCACATTTGAACTGGGTAATATTCTAACACATGATAATGTGTACATTATTCCATTTTGCATTGCGATTATTAGGTGTTTGAACCTACGCTGATGCCTCCATTTCTAGTTAAAAGTGTATAAATTTGTTTGTAGGAGAGTTTACGAGCCATTCAACCGCGTAAAGTACTAATTTGTTGTTGGTAAATGTACACCAAGGTACTACTACTAACTGTATACTTAAACGGCATTTGAAAAACAAAATTCGTCATAAGATAACATGAATGTACTAACTGTTGATATGGTATAGTTTTCTTACACAAGGTGCAGTAGTACCAACTCAACAAACTTTCTTGCTATTGGACTGCAACGATCATAACCTTACTTTTTATTTATATTCACTTTATAACGTTTGTCAACAAAAAATAGCGCTCAGTTTTGTGATTAAAATACAAATTAAATATTAACAGTTTCTAGACCACCCGAATCCGACTAAATCACCGACATTTTAAATAGGTACCGAAAGAACTAACTGTCAGATCGTATCTACGTCTGGTTGATAACTACACTATCATTAACTCCATCTGAAACTGGCGTGCTGCGAGACTCAATGATTACAACTCTTCCAAGCTGCAGATATATCAAAGTCACTTTGGAAAATTGATTCTGCGAAGGCAATCATCATACTTATACGTTTATTTATCTTCCCTCATTTTCTATAAATCCAGACGTATACTTTTACAAAAGGATTTATCTTAAAATCGTCTTTAAACTGTTATTCTAGCAGAGCAGAGGCGTAGCCAAATATAAAGGACGACATCCTTCAAGGACGCATGAGTATTAAATTCCGCAAGAACCTAGTCAACGGGTCCTTCTATCATCTTCCATGTTTTAAGTACGAACGCCTGGGACATCCTGTATGGAAAATTACATCTACTGACTAGTGACAGATTTCAACGTTGTTAAATTGTGACGCGATATTTTTCTGAAACCAAAAATATTAACGATATATTTTTATTTTTTTTCAGGGAAGACCAATAAGCTATTCACAGCAATACCAAATAACCGAAAGATGGAGAGGCGTAGAGCAGCCTTTAGACGAATTTTCCAAAATATTAGACATCTGGAATGCATGGGGAACTGCACAAACAGAGGTAAATAACGTTTTCATATTATCTTACATCGCTGATTGATTGATTGGTTCGACACCACCAGTCAGAGGCTTAGAGACCTCAGCACCTCAGCCTTTAGGCTCTTGGTTGTACCATTTATCTGAAGAGACCAGTAGCCTTTATCAGACTCAACAGTCTTTTCACTAGGTCCTTCTTGGAGAAATCCTTCATTGGATAATCTAGTCCTAGGAGTCTATATCTCCAATGAGACAGTGCTTCAGATTCGAAGATAATGTTAGAGGCTATTTCCTCCTCTTCCATGTACAGAGACCGGTGAGTAATCCCGTCATCTTCCTTATCTGGCCCCTGATGAGATTTAATATTTCGTTAGTCAGCGACTCCGAGGGTTTTGTGACCAGGAATTTGCTGTGTTCCTGTTTTGGCACGTGTCTCCAGACGTCTGATGTTTAGTTTGAATCAACCAATATGTGCAGCCAGGTGCAGCAGAATTTGATATTACAAATACTGGTAAATGCAGTTTCTGTGTTTTCATTGCCTACAATTCCCTTGTGCCCCTGGACCCACTTAAGAGTTACTCTTTTATGGTTTGCCAGGGTTCAAAGTTTAGATCTGATCTGGGGACATGCTAAAGATCTCAAATCGTTACAGGTAAAAATATCTCTAAGAAGAGTTAAACCAGATTTATTAAGACCACCCAGTAGACGAACAAAATGCAGATCGGACTCTAGCACGTGGTCGGATAGAAGCGCCTTCAAAACGATACATCCTAAAAGGTTACAAGCCTTACAAAATGAAAAGCAACCGTCCAGTACAGAAGAATTACTAAAACTAGTATTAGCGCAAGGAGAAGTGATACGAAGACAGCTTAAAAAATTAAGGTAAATTCAATTAGTTATTATTTCTGATTTGCTCTATAATGACTCTTTTTAGGCATAGCGAACATCAAATAGGATATTTAGAAGACAAAACCCATCGAGCTAGAGTTAGAAAACATGGAAGCAACTACTTA
This sequence comes from Lochmaea crataegi, assembly GCA_947563755.1. NCBI lineage: Eukaryota > Metazoa > Arthropoda > Insecta > Coleoptera > Chrysomelidae > Lochmaea > Lochmaea crataegi. The sequence goes on along the minus strand of OX387432.1, from coordinate 38,669,469 downwards.
TTAGAAACTTATCTTAAAGGCCTTTCGGAAGCAGTGGATCCTGAACCAGATACCTTCATTGCAGATAAAAATAGTGATAGTGGAGTAATGACAGAAGGAGATAGTGAGCAGTCGAATAATGTTAAGCAAACTAGAACTGGAGAAGTAAGATATTGTGTATGAAATATTCCATTCGATCTTTCCAGATTTATTTTGTTGTCCTGCGAACCTAGATGTATGTATGTTTGTAAATAGGGGTGACATTCACTGAGACCTAAAACATCTATTGTGCCCCCTTACTTCTACTTAGTTCCTGAGGAAAGCCTCGGAGACTAGTAGCTCCTTTAGTCCTATTTCCCGGAGGAATTTCAGGGTATCTGCAGGTAAATGTCCCTATTCTATCCAGTACTCTCCTAGGATTCTGAATTGCTGCGCAGTTCGCAAGAATGTGGATGGAGGTTTCTTCTTCCATTCTTCTTCCTCCACTATTTTGAGCTTTTTCAGGTGCCCATTCAGGTGATAATGTCCCGATATGATCCCTGTTAAAACTTTAAGTGCAGTTTTACTTTGACTCATGCATTTATTTGATCTCAGCAGCTTGTAGTCACCCAGAAGCATCTTTGATTGTCTAAGTCCTACTAGATCTTTCCAGTGGTCAGATCTTCTCTTTTTTTTGGCTTTGCCTATTTCTTCCAATATTACATTGGAGCTGATACCGCAAAAGGGTTCCGGCCCCCAAAAGTGTGTTCCAGTCCCCCTCTTTGCTAGTTCATCTGTTATTTCATTTCCTTCTATTCCAGTGTGTCCTGGAAATCCACTATATTGCCTAGATTATTATCCATAAGTGTCTTCCTGATCATTTTTAGACTAATTCCATTTTTCCAGAATGTACGTAATATTATTAATTCAAATACTTAGACATTCATTTCAAGAGCTAGAAAACTAGATTTATGTGCTCCGGATTATTTTGCCTGGCGCCACTACGCTTTATATAATTTATTTTTTCAAAAGGTGTTACAAAACATGTTTATTAGGTTATTGAATGGAATTTTGATTAAAATACATATCAATAGAATAAAATTACTAAATTTCACGGTCATTTACATACTAATAAGACATCCGTGAATATTTATGAATCTGTTAAAAATTTCAGTCGGTGACATAAAATTAATTTTTGGCTAATTGATATTAAACATTTTAATGATGTTTCCACCAGTCCAATTCCTTTCAAATTATACACATGTATTTATATATTTTTAATAAGAACGCTTTATTTTAATACATTTGTATGATAGAAGTGCCTTTCGCACTTTCGCATACCCCTGTATGTTGCTGATTTTTTCCCATATTCCTACATTATTTACGGGTGTGCATCTAAAATTTCAGCTCGAAATTCTTATTATTATGCACTCTACGATTTTTTGACTTAAACAAGCAAAAATTGATTATTTATCAACAATTTTCCACGTTGGAACAAATTCATGTTTTTCTTTGATTTTAGATGCTTTCGGAGAGATTTTCCCCGTGTTCGGAACAATCAAACAAAGATACGAAAGATGACGACTCATGTTCGACGATAAGTGAAGCCACCATCAAAGAACAAGTCGGTTTATTCGAAAGAATCAATAAACTAAACAAACGCCTACTAAAAGAAGAAGAAAACTTAGTGAGACTCGAAGCGAACCTTAAAAAATATCACAAAAACGAAAAACAGAAACAAGAAGAAGACGTTAGTGAAACTTTAACGAAACTACGCACGGATATGATAAAAAGCTCTTGCGAGATGCAACACAACGAGATAGTCTTAGAAGAAACCTTAGAAAAATTAGAAACTAGAAGATTGTTTTTAGAAAATCTTCATAGAGAGTTAGTTAATGAAGACCAGGAGCATGAAATGCTTCAAACTATGTTGTTTACCAAGTTACAACAGTTTGAATTAGAAAAAAGAAAAAGCACCACCCCATATGTCTACCAAACCAAAGAATTGTTGGATACCCTAGTATAGTCACTTTGTTTTCTAAATTAATACCAAATATTGTGTACCTAAATAGCTTTGTTAACAATAATTATAGGTTCTATTAAAATTAAAAACGTTGTTGATTTTTTTGTAATATATATATTTTTAATATTTTGTACATTCATTTTTTAATTTTTTTTCATAATAATTGAGCCAGAAATCGTAAATTTCAAGCTTCATCTACACCCTCTTCTACTTAAGTAGATAAGCAAAGCGGGCTCTACCTCACCAGTGGCGTTCTACGGTGAAGTAGAATCCTCTTTGTTTAGGGGACTATGGAAATTAATAGTGTGCTGTGTATGGAGGGAGAAGTAGTTCGTTGGGAACACGATGTCTGTGAAGGGTTATTCAGACGCTAGAGGTACCCCAGTGCTCGAATACACGCCGTACTCGCCAGATTTAGCACCCTGTGACTTCTTCCTGTTTCCGAAGATTGAGTCTGTCTTAAAAGCAGCCCGGTTCGAGTCGATAAAAGACATGAATCTGGAATCTGCTTGTCTCTACTAGCGAAACACTATAACTGCAAGACTTTATTTTTACTGACTGAAAAATTAAGGAAATTCTATGAGACAGCAGTTATACAATTTTCAATTAAAACAACAAAAATAGAAGCCCAATATTATGGTTTTCGCGTTATCTAGTCAGCGTCATTGATATTTTTTTCTCCACTCAAAAAAGTGCTCAGCGCGCCTACAGAAGTTTTCAAAAATACTGTAAAAGGTAAAAATTGTATTGAAATACATTTCTGGACAAAAAATGGATGCCAATAGCGGTAATTTGTTAATATATTGATATGAGAAATAATACTACACATTGTATATAACCGACACGAGTTATTTCTAACATAAAAGCATTAATAATTATAAAAGGATTCAAATTAAAATAAAATCATATCAAATGGCGCCCAACGTGGGGCTCTGTAATGTTTTGGCTCGAAATGTTTTGACTCCAGATGTTTCCTTTGTTAAAACGTAGCTTTCTCGCACATAAAAAGTGAGAAAATTGTACAGAGGAAAGTAAAATTAAATTTCTTTAATAATAATAAAAGAATTGTGCAATATAATATTTTATACAAAATAGTATTGTTATTAAAAAAAATAAAACAAAAGAAGATGGATAGAATTGAGGAAAAAGTACAGAAGAAGAAAGGAAATAAGTTGATGGATTTAAAAGTAATGGAATTGAAGGAGGAACTAGAGAGAAGAGGAGAAAGTACAATTGGGTTGAAACATGAATTGAATACAGATTAGAAAAAATATTAGAAATGGAAGGGAAAGACCCAGAACAATTCATTTTTGAAACATAACAAGGACAGGAAGAAGAAAATACATCACCATCAGAAGATATAGGACAGAGAAGTGTTTGAAAAACAAACAGAAGGAAGAATACAGGACAATGATGATGAAGAGGAAGAAAACCTTGGAAGAAAAGAGGAAATGGATGTAATAAGTATACTCCAAATGATGATGGGAAAATGGACCAAAATAAAGAAGAAATAAAACAAAGTAAGGAATCAATCATTAAATTAATGGAATAGAAATTGGAACAGGTTGAAAAAGGAATCAAAAATTTATACATAGGGAATAAATTAATAGAATCTACTAAACAAGAAATGAGAGAAGAAATTATTGGAAGGATCATGGAGATAGAAAATTTACAGATTAACAGAATAAAAGAAATAGAGGAGTAAGAAATTAACTTCGAAGGAGAAATTCAGAAAGAAGTGAAGGAAATCAAAATGGTAGTATAAAGCACCCTAGAAAGAATGGGAAACTTAGAGGGAAAATGGGACAAAACCCTTACTGAATTCGAACAAAACGTGTAAGAAGTGTGGATGCAAAAACAAAAACAAAAGGAAGAGAAAATAAAAAAGAGGATTAGGGAAATACAGAATGAAATGGAAGTTTTAAAAAGAAGAATAGAGCAAACAGGAACCAGAATCAACAATGGAGAGAATTCAAATGAAATAATGGAAATGACTAGAAAGCTAGAGAGCATGGAAAGAAGACTAGCTTACCTACAGGAAGAATATAACCAAACTGAGAGCAGAAACTTTCAAGACGTGAGAAATGGTATGGTAGAGACAAGAATTATAAACAAACTATATAGCAAATAGAGGGGAGCACAGATTTGAAGGGGACAATCGAAAGATACACCCAAAAGTGTTTATAAAAACTTTGAAGAATAAGATGAAAAATATCCGAAACAATGAAGATATGAAGGAAATGATTCAAATTAAAAGAAATGAAACTCAATAAAGCGATTCAAACGTTATAATGTACCTCGTACATACATACAATGGAGAAAGTCTTAATTTCAATTACATAAAGAAAACTTAACAAATCACCTGGTATCAAATAAAAGATCCACCTTTAAACGGGAATGTATTTGATATGAGAAATAATACTACACATTGTATATAACCGACACAATTAAAATAAAATTACGATGGAGAGCACTGTCAGTCAGTTGTCAAATAAGGAACTTTGAAGATTTGGCGGTGAAAAATGTATTACTTATTTGATTGGTATAATAATTTCTTTGACTTATTTGACATTCCAAAACGTCCAGAACATTTTCATTATCAAAAATTACAGTTAATAAGACTTTTCCGTTATTTAAATAGATGTATATCAGTTTGTTGTTCACGACGTTTTTTGCTTTGCGCAGAATTCTTTCCCTCTCAGATTCAAATCAATATTAAACCGGAGTGAACTGAAATAACCTACAACAAGGAGGAAGTGCACTATTTAGAGACAATTCAACATTCAACACCAACCAACGTTTGTTCGAACCGTTTCAGTCACTTTTAATCGAAGTAAGAAGATTGTTTATAATGCCGGATCCGTGTCAAGGGTGTGACAAATCGAAAAAAAGTAAGTTTTTATTGAAAATATATCGATTAAAATTTTTAAAAATGTTAAGATCTCAAAAACGCTCCAGGTTTGCGTATATAGGAAAAAGAATAAAATTTAACGTAGGATAATATACAGAGTGTTCTATTTAAAATAACAAAGCTGCCGCTCATTTCCGATGTAACCGGAAGGGTCATGAACATATTTCAAAATATTTTCTATGAATTCGCCATAACTTGTGATCCATATATATACCAATTTTCATGAAAATCGTGTAGGTGTTTTCCAATATATAAATAGCGTAAGCTCGTCGTGACATCCTGTATAGTCAATGAATGATGGTGTAGTACAATTCTTTATATGCGAATGCCTCCCATACTCCGTCCACCAGAATACTGTCTTTTATAAACAGATCAATAAATTTGCCATGAAATCAGAAAATGGCTAACTCCAATTGAAAAAAAATTAAATTACAAACATATTTACTGATAAAAATTTGAATTCCTACTAGAGAGCGTGAATAATGGAAATATCTGTATGTATATGAGTATAAATAACGTTACTTTATCTCTTGTTTATGTTTAAATATTTACAATGGTATTGTAGTTGGATTTTTAAAAACAGAACTGATATTCAATAGTACTTATCAATTCGTACCAGATCCTTTTTATTATTTTTTTCGGGTCGAGATGGGAAACTCATGTTCGAATGGGTCCAGTGTTGGACTACCAACCAAACCCACCTCAAACTCGCACGGTCGTCTTCTCCCTATCTATCACTCCTACCTCTCATGCCATAACGAGTACTTCTCTCCCCCTAACCATGCTCTCCCCTACGCCACCCATCTATTCCTCTTCCCCTCTCAACATTATCTTTACCATGTTCTCCCAATACACTGCCTCCCCTAGTTTCATCTCCAACTTCTTCCGTACTTCCTCGTTCCTCCAGCATCTAAACACATGCCCCACATTATCCTCCACTTCACACCTCTCGTACACTCCAGTCTCTCTTTTTCCAATCTTGTGGAGGTACCCTACTCTCCACCCATGTCCAGTGAACACCTGTGTCAAAAAGTAGTTCACCTTCCCGGATTTCCGGTCCATCCAATCTCTCCTATTCCCAATCGCTCCTTTTAGCGCGTCCTTCCCTCCTGTACTTCCTCTCTGGTCGCACCCCTCCAGCGTTTGTTCCTAGCTCTAGCCATCACGTCCAATGGGTAGGACATTGCCATCACCGCTGCTGCCAGTCCACCCACTGTCCTGTACCCCTGCACCACCCTCAGCAATATCCTCCTCTGCACCCCCAGGAGTGGCCTAACCCTCGCATTCACTCCCGCTTTTTCACCCCACACCTCCGCACCGTACAGCATACTCTGCTCTACCGTCCTATCAATCATCCTCCTCCTCTACTCTCCCGGCCCTTTCACATTACACATCAATCTCCCCAGCCATGCTGCCCTCACATTTCCCTTCTCTGCCACCTTTAACATGTTCTGAACGATAATTGACTATCCAACCACACCCCTAGGTATTTCACTGCCTCTCCTGTATCGTCCATAATCCATCCCTGTCTTCCCACATATCTATCTGAGGTACATACACCTCAGATCCACACACCACATCCACTTCCCTCCTAAAATTCACTTCATCCAATATATCATGTGCTAACCAGCATTTCCCTAAATTTATCTGTAGCATCCATCCCCTACATTCCTTCTTCCCGCGCACTGCTCCCCCTTTCCTTCTATTTGACCAGACTCGTCCCCAGGGGTCCAGAGGGTCCCTCCCATTTTTTCCTTCCTGTTTTCCATCGTCTTCATCCACTCCAAAAGTAATTGCTGGAAGGAAATTGGAGAGGCGATTTCATATATGTCATTCTAAAATATTGAAAAAGTTTCTCCTGATGCATCCGAAAATAATGTTGCGTATTCACTTTCTGTCTTCCTTTTCCTGCAAATTTCGTGAACCAATTTTTTCTTTTTCTTAGATTACGTTCCTCTTCTTCGCAGAGCAAACTAACAACTATTACGTTGTTGCAACTGGCTGGTGGCTGCAACTAAAATTCACGTTCCGTTGCCGGAGCGAGCGAACCTTAATTCACGTTTTCACCTTAGAAGAAGGAAATTCTAATTCCAACTTCCAAATTCCGATAAACTATTCTTCGTCCATATCTGCTACTATTTTTTCGAAATTTTAATGAATTTATTAGTTCACTCCTTCATGCTAAAACCCCTCCTGTACGCTTATGATTTGAACAGTATTTATTATTTTCAACTCATCCGATTGATACTACTACACCCCTGGACTGTTTTAAGTAAATAAAAGTTTATTTACAATTGGTTAATTGCGTATCTTTATATATCATGTGTTTATAAAATAATAATTAGCCAGATTAGATTCAATTAACCGAGATACATTGCATGAGTTGTTTCAAAAGTGAAATCAGCATGAGAGTGTTTTCGGTGATTTTGGTTTTTGTTTTCGTGTTTACGACAATTTTTGGGGCTGTTATTGGTAAGTATTACTTTATTGACTATTGGAACTGTAATTAACGCCATTTTTTGTCCAGTATATTAATTTTCCTCCCTCTCATATTTAAAATCTTTAAACTATTTCTAATTGTTTCTTACAGATATACCTTCAAATGAAACAGACGCTTCTCAAATAAACCTAACAACAAATAAACCTTCAAGAGTTCGATATTTTACAGGAAACGTGAAATGTAATGGAGGCTATATTAGAGTTAATAACAAATGTCTGGAGGTATTTTAACCATATTCACTCCAGATCGTAGAGTGCATATTTTTTTATGATTTGGTACAGCTTTATTAATAATGAAACTTTGTTAATAATATATTGTTTATGTATAATAAAATTTTAGATATTTAAAAGATTTTTTTGTTCAATATTTTGTTATCAAACATAGCTTTAAGCAGAGCCTGGCTATCAGTGAATATCGACCAAAGCATGGTTAAAGAGGTTTTTGGATTAAACGCTTTCGGTCAAATGATTCCATCACCCACAGACATTTTTTAAATTGAAGTGTCCGTAAACATCAAATTTATGGTGGTGGAAAGTAGACTAAGTAGAGAGGGAATCACCATCAAACCACCTCCTCACTTCTTAGAAATCAGAAAACCTGGGATGTGCCATAAGATGGAATTGAACAGCAAGAAGGAATGGGATCCAAATCACCAGACTAGGAAAGAATGCCATTCAATGGTACACAGACTGATCAAAATCAGAAGGAACTGGGATAGGAGTGTACGGGCCAGGAACCAAACACTCTGAAAGCTTGGGAAAAACCCCAAGTATTAGAAAGTGTGCCCAATATTGATCAAGGATAGAAGGCAAAGGATTATTATAATGTCGGATCCAAAATGGTGTAAGAATGACTAGGCAAACTCAATGAACTAGGCGAGAACAATATAGTCACTTTACTGTGGATTCCAGGACACACTGGAATAGAAGGAAATGAAATAGCAAAGAGGGGGACTGAAACACCCTTTTGGTGGCCGTAACTCTTTTGCGGTATCAGCTCAATGTAATATTGGAAGAACTAGACAAAGCCGAAAAAAGAGAAGGTCTGATCATTGGAAGGATCTAGTAGGACTTAGACAATCAAAGATTCTTCTGGATGACTACAACTTGTTGAGATCAAAGTAAAACTGCACTAAGAGTTTTAACAGGGATCCTAACGTGACATTGTTGCCTGAACGAGCACCTGAAAAAACTCAAAGTAGTGGAGGAAGAAGAATGTAGATTCTGTGGTATGGAAGAAGAAACCTCCATCCACACAACATATAGGAGATTACTGGATAGAAGAAGGGAAATCCTAAAATTCCCCCCGGGAAATAGGACTAAAGGAGCTACTAGTCTCTGAGACTTTCCTCAGGAGCTAAGTAGAAGTAAATGTCACGCCAAACATAAAATTTTCATGTATTTTTAATTACAGTTAGATACTTTTTTTTTTCAGAAGACTGCTGCCAAAGCTCCTGTAACTGCAACACCGACTGCAAATGTGGCAAAGACTGTCCATGTGAAAAAGGTTGGTTAACTAACAAATTTCGGTATTTACTTAAAATTTATTGTGCAACGCTCGTCACAATCAAATTTATAATGACATAGTCGATTTAGTTCAAATATTGTTCAGTAAATATTCTCTTTTCGTTATTATGTATTTTTCTTGTGAAAAGAAACAACAAACAACATCTAAGGAATTAGAAGACATGTTGGGGACCTTAAAAGCCCTGAACTATTTCTAGTTACGCCACTGACTTTTTTAAGCATTTGAAATGTGGCCAGTCATAACAAATATCAGCTTCGTGCTTGATGTATTGCTGAAAGCTTTTCTTTAAATATTCCTATAATTATTTCAATTTGTTTGTTTTTCGATTATAAAGTTTTTAAATACTGTTAAATTATTTTTTTCAGGTGGTTCCAAATCAACTTCTGGCAACGAAAAGAAATAACAGCTATTTGTTCGACAATTATACAGCTATTTAATTATTATACAATGAGCTTTTACTGAAACACCATGAAATAAATAGTGAAATTAAGTGTAAGTTTTTTCGCAACCATCATGTCTTAAGGTTTCAATGTGAGATGCTTAAAACTCAAAACCGTCAAATTTCGTTATAGTTCTTTCGCCATCAGAAGAGAGTAATAAAACCTAATTATGTATGCAAACTACAGCAGCGGTGGCCCGAAAAAAATCAGTACATTTGCAAATTTTCACCATAAAGCACTAACAAATTTCTTTTAGTTTAGCGGTGCCGACCAGTATATCTGATACAGTATTCGCCAGCTAACTTGATGTCCTAAATGCTTTCTAAGGAGCTATTGACGCCGCCCATCCGATAACTGTAAACAGTGCCGTGCAAGTTCTGAGGATACGCTTTCTGTTACAAATTAACACAACTTGTACAATTAATAAAGTATTTCCTCTTTCTATGTTTGTCCCATCACATTTCCTTTTTTGACACGTCTCTTTCTACTCTTAACCACTCTTTTGGTAACGACTCTCGTGATTGTTCTAGCTCCTTCTTCTGGTTTTTCGAACCCCCCCTTTGACACGATGCAGTGAGAGGTCTCTTATCTGCACCCTCTTATTTTTGACCACGTCCTCTTCTACCTTTGGCACTGCCTTTTCACACTCCCCATACCCCCATCATCCTAAATTTCGCCACTTTTACCATTGCCTCCACGTCGTCTGCTGTTCTTATCTCTTCGATACCTGGCAGGTGACAGCTTTGCCACAGAACTACCCAATGCTTTGACAATTGACAATTGACAGCTGCCCTTTTGTTACTAAGCCAATTTTGCCAGTAATTCGTCTCAAAATATAGTAGATAATGACGATGAAAGAAATGTTGAAGTTACATCGATTTTAGGTGATTATGACAATTTCTCTCTTCAACTAATTTAGCTCTCATTCGTCACTCTTCTCTTTACCTTTTCCAAGCCCCTTTCATACTCTTTCCCTTTCATCCTTGACCTCATCCGTTCACTCTTGGTACCTCCCTTACACAGACCACTTTCCCCTTTGACCCCTTGATACCTTTGTTCACGGTACCTTTTATTTTAGACCACACCCCTTCCACTTTTGATATCTCCCCTCTTCATATGACGTCAGCTGGTATTTATATTGTATCAGGTGTAGATACGGAAGTATGTTTTGTTGAGTATTAGTTTATTTATACGTTTTGCAATTCTATACTTACTTGAGTGATCTAAATTTTAGAGGGTTCATTACGGTTTTGAGACTTCCACTCTTAACCAACAACTGTTTCGATAGTTAAAATTCGGTTAAGTGAAACTTGGGTTTGAAATGACACAATGGTAGGTATGTTTCAAATATTTATTATGTATGAAATAAAAACATCTGACTTATTACATTATTAACAGTATTAAATATCTTTCAACTTTTACGTTCAACAATAATATACTTTAAATCACAATCCTCTGTACGAGAAATTAAATATAAAGAAAGAAATCGCTCTCCATGCTGCACATATAATATACTACTAGGTCAATGACAAAAAACAACCGCTAAAGAACTGTTTACTTTTTTTAAATTTTAATGAATTGTTGCTTTTTTGTTATCTCGCCCTGTATGTATTACAAAAAAAAGTGAAGAAACCTTAAGGTACCCAAGCAAACTTCCTAAAATCACAAACTAAAATGAAAAAATGCAACTGCGGTTAAATAGAAGAATTAAAATTGATTCCACCAGCTTAATAAAATAATTAAAATTGTTTCCACCTTTAAAAACTCAGTCAATATCGTTTTTCCATTTAATGGAAAAAATTAATTAGTGACCAACTGACAAATCAACCAATTTTTCCATCAGAAAACAAGTTTGTAATAACAAATAACACGATTAACAAGAATTATGGTGCAAATGTTGCTTTTCGAATAGACATTATAGGAAAACGTGTCAGTTGGTTACTTATTGTATCCTAACTGTAACTAAAAATGAGATTTAAAAAAGTCTCTCTAATATAACAATTAAAAATGTAGAGACTAAAAATAACGTAATACTTCCAATAATTAAAAAATAATAATAACGTACAGGCCAAGACAAACCTTTCAATTGGTATCAGAAACGCTTAACACTAATTACTCTAAAGATTATTCTTTAACAATTATTGTTATCCTTTTTTTTTTCATTCTTATATTCTTGTTCAAAATAAAAGTTATTTTCGTTTAATTGGCAAGAAATCGTCTGAAACTATTTACACTTATTATAATTATCCAATAAGTTGAAATAAAAAAAAAAGTTTATTAATGCGAAGAAAAAAATTAATAATATAAAAAGGGATGAAAATTTAGCAAAAAAAGAAATTTTCAGCCATAGAAGTGAAAACACAAATAAATGAAAATTTTATCGTACGCCAAATGTAAATGGAAATTTTTACAAATATATGAGCCCTTTTTTAATTTTTATCTTACACCCATGGTAATTAGAAAGTTTTACAAATTATTTAACCCCCATAAAAATTTTTTAACTTACGCTAATGGTAGGAAATTTTCAGAATTAAAATGACCCTCTTCGAAAATCTTATTGTAGGCACATGTCGTACGCTAATGGTAAATGGAAATTTTCACAAATAAAATGATCCTCTTCGAAAATCAAATGGAAATTTTCACAGATAAAATGATTCTCTTCGAAAATCTTATTGTAAGCACATGACGTAGAATTTCTTACAAATAATTTGACCCTTTTAAAAATTCTGTCATATATCCAGGTAAATAGAAATTTTTACAAATAAATGAACTCCTTTTTAATTATTATCGAACATCCATGGTAATTGGGTAATATTGCAATTGAAGCCCCCCTTTGAAAATTTTTATCGTACGCCCACGGTAACCGGAAAATTTCACAAATAATCTAACCGTTTTAAGAAATTTTAACGCACGCTAATGGTAAATGGAAATTTCTACAAATAAAAAAATCTAAAAATTCCAAAAATCGCTCAGCGAAGTTTTCACTTCAATAGAAAATTTTCGGCGCATGTAGCCAAAGGAGTGGTTGTTTCTTAATGTAATACGTTCGAAGCGTTTCAAATTTGCAATGAATCCCACGTATGTATTTCTATTTTTTGCTACCCTTTTATTATTAATTTTTTTTATTTTGAAAAATAAACAAGTTAAACTGTCCCAGCCAATCCTCATTTTTCAGCTTATAAAAAATATATTGCACAATTTTTACTACTAGGCTTCAATCGCAGGTCCTATTTGATCAAAGAAAAACAGCAAACTGTAACTTTTTATGCGGAAAAATCTTGAAAATGAGGGGGTTTTATTGAAAAATATTTTGAAACTGACGATTTTTGGCACTTCCCAAAGAAAATTCCCCCATTTCCAATACTCGTCGCATACAAAGTTGCAGTTTGATGTTTTACTCTAATAACAGGGGGTCTGGGATGGCAGCCTATACCAGTGGCGGCTCGCGGAGTTTGGCAGTAAGTGGACAGACAACATTGAAGATCAGAAATCACAAATCTCCTTATTACATATTTTTAAACATACATATTTGTAAATAATTTGAAACTATGTCACTATCCGCACGAATCTACAGAGTGTGCAAAGCGGTACACACACGCTTTTTGTCTCCAACTGTAACAATCACAAATGTTTATTATTTCACATTTTTGAAATTTTACATGGTGGCGCTGACCACCTTGTCTACGTCCACCTCGACGATGCGCCACTGGCCTATACAAAATTTAAGTATTTGCCAACATTAAAAAAATTAAAAATCGAAATAAAATTTTCTAAACTAAAAAAAACCGTTAATTCACGGAATTAACTCAAATTTTCACTAAATATAAATAATTTATAAAAAAAATTATCTACCTAAATACTACGTAAAATATTTCTTTTTTCAGTATATTTTTTTGTCCAGCCTGTACTCTTTGTACACTTTACCCCTTTTTAAGTATCTATAATTTTGAAAATAAAAAATCCTACCTAGGTACGACTGAATATATTTTTTTTTTTTTTCGAAATAAAGACTTCGGTTTGAATTTATTTCCTTATCGAGATGGACGCTACCGATATTTTGGAACTCTATGCCTCATTATCCCAATCCTAGAACTTGTCACTTTTGTTATTTATTACCTTTTTGATAGAAATCAAAAGAGTCTTTATTCACATTTAACAATAGGTTCTTCGTCTGTCTCGTCGTCCGACACTTCGTCATCTTTGGATTTAAATCGCTTTCTATACAAAATTTCACAATCGTTTGTTTCGAAACCTATTAACGGATGTAGAGCCGACCGCAGAGAAGTGAATAGCTTAGGAAAGAGGATTTCTTGTTGAATGAGAACCTAAAATAAATAAATCGTTATAAAACAATTACTACAGGACATGGGAGAGATTTAGAGGTGGAAGAATTATGATTTTACCTGCTTAACTCGTTGACTTTCTTTTGTCAATTTTGGACTGGAAGAACTTGTAAAGACTGGCAGGTTTTCGTTGGTGCTATATTGACGTAGGACCTTTTCTCGAACGTACACGAACGGTCGAATTACCCGCAGATCGTGTTCCCTGAAAAATGAAATACAGGATGTTTCACGACGAGCTTACACTATCTATACATTGGAGACTAATCACACGATTTGTATAATAACTTGTTTCCATTGTGAGTACTCTCCTATATAGAGAGGTTTCGTCCTGAACACACCCCACAAGAGCCAATTATCGCCTTTCACACCATCATCACCCAAGCCATAAATGCCCGAGAACACTCTTCAGCCGTACATCTTCACGTTCATCAAGTCTGGAATGCTAGTCTTATGAGAAAACTCATGAGTATAAATCTTCCTGCTTCGTTAGGTTCTATGTAAGTGGGGCCTTCTCGCCTCCTCCTCTGCGACCCCCGTTGGGTCTATTGTGGCTCTTCCTGCTTACTTTGTCAAACGAATTTACTCCTCTCACCGAACGCACCAATAAAGTTAAAGTTGGCCACTCCATCTCGGAACCTTTCATCCTTCTAGCAGGAGTACCTCAGGGTTCTATCCTCGCTTCTCTTCTCTACCTCATCTACATCAACATCAATTCATTCCCATGTATGCAGACGAAACGGCTATCAACAACACCGCCAAAGACATACTCAAAACTCGCTCAATCGGTACTCCGATTGCTGCAAATAGAGAATTACACTAAACCCACATAAAACACAACCAATTGCATTAAAACACTCCATAACCAACAAAATTGACCCAACACCCACACCAACGAATTTCCGTATTTCACTTTGGGGTGAAAGACTCGATTTATTGAGGCAGATCACCTACTTGGGGGGTGATATTTACTCACACCCTTAATTGGGAGTCTGACATCCTTGCTACGATTAGTAGGGTAGGGAACCGAGTTAATCTCCTCAGATTGTTGTGTGGTAAGTTCGGTAGATCACACCCAAAAACACTTCTGCAAATATTACACCAATTTCAGAAAGACTACGTAAAGGCTACATCATTCGAACACTCACATCAAACAACACAAACGCCAAAAATACTCTAAACACTCAATGGAATATCCGACTTCGTCGTCCACTATCTCGATACCCCAAAAACAAACTCTCTCACTCACCTTTACGACTTCTTCGAACCACTCCATATGACGAACTACCCCCGGACTATCAAGACTTCTTGGACATTTCACCTCTATCGATTCTATGGCACAAAAGAGACAAAATTCTACAAAAGTGCACCGAAAGCAGTCGACGCAACGACTACAAAAGTGTATAGAAAGCAGTTGGACGTTCCAAGCTTTTTTTTCGGGTCGAGATGGGAAACTCATGTTCGAATGGGTCCAGGACCCAAACGGTGTTGGACTCAACCCCAAGGAGATGCCTCACAACCAAACCCACCTCAAACTCGCCGTTACCCCCGCCTCGGAATCACTACCCTAGCATACTTCGAGACGGGCGGCGGCCCCTCGCACACTCTCCGCTCACACCGTCGTCTTCACTTCTTCCTCTCATGCCATATCGAGTCCTTTTTTCCCCCTAACCATGCTCTCTACTAAGCCACCCACGTCCACCCATTCCTCCTCCACCCTCAACATTATCTCCCAAAACACCGCCTCCCCTAGTTTCCTCACCAACTTCTTCAGCACTTCCTCGTTCCTCCAGCATCTAAACACATGTCCCACATCATCCTCTACTCTACTCCAGTGAACACCTGTGTCTCCTATTCCCAATCGCTCCTTTTAGCGCGCCCTCATACTCTTCCTACCTTCTCTCCATTTCCTCCTCCATCCATCCCTGTACTTTCTCTCTGGTCGCACCCCTCCAGCGTTTATTCCTGGCTCTAGCCATCCTTGCCACCACCGGATTTTCCCTTCGCAAACCCTAAAACCTCCATTCCTACCAACTTCCTCCTCAATCCTAACCCTTATTCGATCCAAGCTACATTGTGGAAATTAACCCATGGGTGCACAGCCACAGCTGTCCCTACCGCGACCTTCAAATTCACTTGTTATTTTTCAAATCAAACCCTGAAGAGGACTTAATCCTGCTGAAATAAGGATTTATTCTATTGTTATATGCTCTTACCTAATATAATAGTGCGCTCTTAATGTTCTCAACTTCCCCGTATGGAAAACTGACAACAAGAAGCTTTCGCAGAGATCGTCTAGATGTTGACCGATTGCCAGCACATTGTAACCGGAACTTTTAGCAGAAGAATACAGTCGATGCCGCAAAGCTGGCGAACCGAAACTATAAAAATTTTCTTTGGATCCTTCTAGTTTTTCTAAAAAATAAAAGAAACGATAAAATCTCTACTTAGATTAATTTATATTAATTAAATCACCTTGTTCATTTGTAGCATCAGTTTTTTTATCGTCGATGATGTAATGAACGCCTAAAGTCTTCAAGTGCGGGATGAGGATGCAAGGATCGCATCCAGAACAATCCGGATCTACAGTAACAGCTCCTATGCTGAACAAAACTCCCTTATTTTTAATGTAACTTTGATATTCTAGTAGCATATGAAGTAAACATAAAGAGTCTTTGCCGCCCGACAGGCATACCATTACTTTATCGCCGTTTTTCACCATTTCGAATTCAGTTAGCGATTCTAGAGTTGGTTCCCAAATGGTTTTCGGTGGACAATTGTACCTATCAAAAATAAAAACAATAATCATGGTGCAAGTGAGGTTTTCCGGATGCAAAAAGTGTCAGTTGGTTACTTATTGTTAAAGAAGGAAAAATGTCAAAAATATCTTACCTCGATGCCATAGTTTCTAATAATTGCGGATCATCGCTCAAATCTCTAAAAATTCTAGGCCTGTGCTTCTGTAACGTGGAAAATTTTATTTCCGATTCGGATTTTCTAGGACCGTGTAGAGATTCGGAATTACTTCTAGATTTCGATTCGCCATTTTGATAATGTTCTTGTTCGTGGAATGACAGATTGATACCGCTATCTTGACTACTAACGCTAGCGACCGTAGAACACATAATTTTCGTTTTTTGAGTTTTATCCTCTTCAATTTGTACTTTATCAACAAGTTTGTCTGAGCTTGCGGATTTGTTGATGATCTGTTGAAGTATCGAGCCATTACCAGATCCAGGAGTATATCTAAAATGCGAGAAACATTGTCATTTGTCATTTACGAAAATAATTCAAACGTACTTTTCATGATCCGATTTGAACAAGGTAAAATGTCGATCTTCGCTGGAAGTTCCTAAGCTGGACGTTCGGGAATAGGATAATTTATCTGGATTATCGGGCGTTATAAATACATCTACAGCGCTAACGACGTCACGAATTTCAGACTTAACCTCATTTGCCATTTCAATGGATACTTTTTCCAAGTATTCAGCCACCTAGAACAAAAAAACATACAGTTTATTTCAATTTCCAATCAGGCAAAGACGAAAACAGTAGAGAGAGAAAGGTATAGTTTGTACCAGCTATAACTGGAAACATGAAAAGAAATAGAGCAAGGAAGAGCCAGAAGCTTAATCCAAATATTACCTCATTAGCAGAAATAGAATCGCTCCTTCCATCTTCACTCCCACTTCCGTGCCTCTCATAAAACGAGCAAACGCTATCGGAATTTTCTAAAGCATCTTCGACTTTCGATATCACTTCTCTAATTTCCGACTTTATATTCGTCGCCAGTTCCTTCGTCATTTCCGTAACGTAAGTTTGCAAATCAGGTGCTGGTGAAGCTCGACCGCATTGTAAGCAATCGAAGCTGTTCGAAAGAATGTTCAGACTGTGAGTGGGTGACATTTGATTCGATTCCGAGTCCAAGGAGTTTGGTTCTTGGCTGCTGTAGCTGAGTTGGCGTTGACGAGTTTGCATGCCGAGACTTACGCGTGTAGAAGGACTAAGAACTGGAGATTGAACAGTCGGGGCTCCAAGACTCAAGCACCTTTCTCTGGCGAAGTTCTGTTGTAGATGATTTAAATTTGCTGAATTTACGGCTTCGCCTACGGCGAAGTTTACAGAGGGTTGAGATATTTGGGGGTAATAGAGACCGTTCACGTCTTGTAGAAAATATGGCACTGGCGATGAACAAGTCAAAAGTTTAGGGTCATCTATGGAGGGAAGACTAAAGTGCCTGGGGGAACCACCGGTAGGCATGTGAAAACCTGGAGCGTTTTCTCTGGAAGAAATACAAAACAAGAAATTATTTACCGCTTATTTTTTGGGAAAAAAAGGTATATAAAAACTCACCGATCCTTATCTCTATCCTGTTTCTTGGACCACAAATTATTTGCAGGATCAAAAGGAACTTTCTGCTTCACATTTTGTGCATTGCTGGTCAACATACTTTGAGCTTCATGCTGTAACATGAACCATCGTAATTTTTCTCCTCTGTTGTCGAACATAATTCCTTGATCTTGATAGGGACCTCTGTTGGCCGTTTTTCTAGCGCGGTTGAACAAATTTCTGGCAGTTTGTAGACATTCAGAATAGTTTTGGGGAAATAAGCCTGGACCTGATATTCTTCGTTCGTTCATAGTCATCTTCCCATCCAAATATCTGTTGGGAAAAAGTTGGGGTAATGTCCTAGAAATTTTTGTTGTACAAATTCAAGGTCTACTGGAGTGGCACTTTGTAAAAATATAGCGATAGAGATTCTCTATTCGCTTCGCTGTAACTAAGGAAGCTAAAGCTAAGGAACATAGTTACAGTGAAGAGAATAGAGAATCTCTATCACTATTTTTTTACAAAATGCCACTCCTGACAACTTGTATATAATTGAATTTTGGTGAGTTGATGGATGATAATTGACATTGCAAATTACCTGATAGAAGACAGCCACTTTCTGTCTTTAGATACAGCATTTGAATGGTGTCTCCATTCTGCAGTTTCAAGGTCGACGACATATTGCGGAAGCAGCTTCCATCCTTCGGTGGCGACCATTTTTACAGCTTCCATTATAAAAGCTAATTCTGCGTCGTTTATAAAATATGGAAGACTAATTCTGGTAAACCCTGGCCTTAGAAGTTCTAGTGTAGAATTTTCAACTCCTAGATTTAAGCTGCTTAGGCGTCTGGAACAATAGAACACTTGATAGACTATACAGTCAGTAGAAAAAAATATATAGAGTGGAGCAAAACTAAGTAAATCGTTTTAGGCACAACAGTCTTCTTCATAGTGTAAAGTATTAGTGTTGGTCTAGTGGTAATGGAAAACACTCGATAAAAAGTGTTAATTTTAGTTTAATGAGTCACTCACCTCCTATAACTTGTCAACACATTCTTTAAATGTCAAATTATCCACTAGATTTAATTTCATAATTAAAAAATATAAAGACCAACGCACTGGGCGTCTTAAAATAGGTTGTCCTCGTACGAAACTATCTTCCTGTGTCTGATTTAGACCAAGATCAAAAACGTTTTTAAATATTTTACTATCGGCAAATTATATCAACGACAATGACATTTCGAAAATAAAAACAAAAGTTACTTCCTGAGTGAATCTCTTCCACACATACTAATCTAGAAACTCTATTTTTGTCAAGTTCAATGGCATTTTTTTCCAAGCAAACGTTAAATGACTAACAAAATATCAAGATTTAATTACAAGTGAGTTGAAATAATTTTTTTTTGGCATGATCGAATCGCGTTTTTGGAACGACAAGCCTTTGATTTTACCGCCAATTTAACTAATTAGTCAAGTCGCGCTAAAGATAACATTTCTAAAATAAAAATGGATCCAAAGAAAATTTAAAAATTGATGGAGACGGCTCTGTACTTACCTATCTTCTAATATGATACTTTCATATTGATCTGCTAAACTTTGGTCGATCCCAAGTAACTCTTGAGCGTAAGGACCTGAACAAGGACATCCAGCTCTGGCTTGGATACCGAAAACATCATTCAATACGGCACAGACGAAGTTGTGATGGAGAAAACTTCCTCTCGGGTGCCTTACCATGAACGAAAAGACGGGAATTCTTTTGATGGTGGGGGAATTGTTACCCAACAGGATTAATTCTGGAATTGTTCTGATATGCTGAAGCATTTGTCTGAAAAAAAAAATATATATATATACAATACAGAATTCGAAACTACTTCTTATAGAAGAAATCTACGACTTCCGTTTAGTAGGTTTCTATATTTAAAAGTGTCGGAAAGGTCGGAAAGTGTCGGAAAGGTTCCAAAATTGAAAATATAAGTTCGCGATACGGTATCAAATGACACACTCCAAGTCAAAAAATCGTAAACACCATAATACTAGGAATTTCGAGCTAAAATTTGAAATCCATACTCTCAGATAGTGATATAATATGAAAAAAAATCAAGAGAATTGTATATATAATATTTTGTATACAGGGTTATCCGAAAGTGAAGAAAAAATTTTTTCGGAAAAATAAAAATTCTTATTAAAGACTTTAGGAAATTTTTATGTCGATTTTCGGAATCTACGGGGTCGAATTAGTGGATTTCCATATATAAATGTTTCAAAAAAAACTTAGTACCGCTTTTGGAATTTCAAAATTTCGAAAAAGTGCTGATTTATAACCGCAGGTAAACACTCTGGATAAAAAATCGTAGATTCCATAATAATAGGAATTTCGGGCTAAAATTTGAAATCCATACTCTCAGATAGTGATATAATATGAAAAAAAATCAAGAGAATTGTATCTATGATATTTTGTCTACAGGGTTATCCGAAAGTGAAGAGTACAAATTTTTGGAAAAAATAAAAATTTTTATTAAAAACTTCAGAAAATTTTTATGTGGATTTTCGGAATCTACGGTGTAGAATTAGTGGATTTTCATATATAAATCTTTCAATAAGAACGTAGTACCGATTTTGGAATTTCAAAATTTCGAAAAAGTGCTGATAAGTTATAACCGCAGGTAAACACTCTGGATAAAAAAATCATATAGTCCATAATAATAGGAATTTCGAGCTAAAATTTTAAATCCATACTCTCAGATAGTGATATAATATGAAAAAAAATCAAGAGAATTGTATCTATGATATTTTGTCTACAGGGTTATCCGAAAGTGAAGAGTACAAATTTTTGGAAAAAATTAAAATTTTTATTAAAAACTTCAGAAAATTTTTATGTGGATTTTCGAAATCTATGGGGTCGATTTAGTGGATTTTCATATATGATTGTTTCAATAAGAACTTAGTACCGATTTTGGAATTTCAAAATTTCGAAAAAGTGCTGATAAGTTATAACCGCAGGTACACACTCTGGATCGAAAAATCATAGAGTCCATAATAATAGGAATTTTGAGCTAAAATTTTAAGTCCATATTCTCAGATAGTGATATAATATGAAAAAAAAATCAAGAGAATTGTATCTATGATATTTTGTCTACAGGGTTATCCGGAAGTGGAGAGAAAATTTTTTCGGAAAAATAAAATTTTTTATTAAAGACTTTAGGAAATTTTTATGTGGATTTTCGGAATCTACGGGGTCGAATTAGTGGATTTTCTTGAAAAATTGTTTCAAAAAAAACTTAGTACCGCTTTTGGAATTTCAAAATTTCGAAAAAGTGCTGATAAGTTATAACTGCAGGTAAACACTCTGGATAAAAAAATCATATAGTCCATAATAATAGGAATTTCGAGCTAGAATTTTAAGTCCATACTCTCAGATAGTGATATAATATGAAAAAAAATCAAGAGAATTGTATCTATGATATTTTGTCTACAGGGTTATCCGAAAGTGAAGAGTACAAATTTTTGGAAAAAATAAAAATTTTTATTAAAAACTTCAGAAAATTTTTATGTGGATTTTCGGAATCTACGGTGTAGAATTAGTGGATTTTCATATATAAATCTTTCAATAAGAACGTAGTACCGATTTTGGAATTTCAAAATTTCGAAAAAGTGCTGATAAGTTATAACCGCAGGTACACACACTGGATCGAAAAATCATAGAGTCCATAATAATAGGAATTTTGAGCTAAAATTTTAAGTCCATACTCTCAGATAGTGATATAATATGAAAAAAAATCAAGAGAATTGTATCTATGATATTTTGTCTACAGGGTTATCCGAAAGTGAAGAGTACAAATTTTTGGAAAAAATAAAAATTTGTATTAAAAACTTCAGAAAATTTTTATGTGGATTTTCGAAATCTATGGGGTCGATTTAGTGGATTTTCATATATAAATGTTTCAATAAGAACTTAGTACCGATTTTGGAATTTCAAAATTTCGAAAAAGTGCTGATAAGTTATAACCGCAGGTACACACTCTGGATCGAAAAATCATAGAGTCCATAATAATAGGAATTTTGAGCTAAAATTTTAAGTCCATATTCTCAGATAGTGATATAATATGAAAAAAAAATCAAGAGAATCGTATCTATGATATTTTGTCTACAGGGTTATCCGGAAGTGGAGAGAAAATTTTTTCGGAAAAATAAAATTTTTTATTAAAGACTTTAGGAAATTTTTATGTGGATTTTCGGAATCTACGGGGTCGAATTAGTGGATTTTCTTGAAAAATTGTTTCAAAAAAAACTTAGTACCGCTTTTGGAATTTCAAAATTTCGAAAAAGTGCTGATAAGTTATAACTGCAGGTAAACACTCTGGATAAAAAAATCATATAGTCCATAATAATAGGAATTTCGAGCTAGAATTTTAAGTCCATACTCTCAGATAGTGATATAATATGAAAAAAAATCAAGAGAATTGTATCTATGATATTTTGTCTACAGGGTTATCCGAAAGTGAAGAGTACAAATTTTTGGAAAAAATAAAAATTTTTATTAAAAACTTCAGAAAATTTTTATGTGGATTTTCGGAATCTACGGTGTAGAATTAGTGGATTTTCATATATAAATCTTTCAATAAGAACGTAGTACCGATTTTGGAATTTCAAAATTTCGAAAAAGTGCTGATAAGTTATAACCGCAGGTACACACACTGGATCGAAAAATCATAGAGTCCATAATAATAGGAATTTTGAGCTAAAATTTTAAGTCCATACTCTCAGATAGTGATATAATATGAAAAAAAATCAAGAGAATTGTATCTATGATATTTTGTCTACAGGGTTATCCGAAAGTGAAGAGTACAAATTTTTGGAAAAAATAAAAATTTGTATTAAAAACTTCAGAAAATTTTTATGTGGATTTTCGAAATCTATGGGGTCGATTTAGTGGATTTTCATATATAAATGTTTCAATAAGAACTTAGTACCGATTTTGGAATTTCAAAATTTCGAAAAAGTGCTGATAAGTTATAACCGCAGGTACACACTCTGGATCGAAAAATCATAGAGTCCATAATAATAGGAATTTTGAGCTAAAATTTTAAGTCCATATTCTCAGATAGTGATATAATATGAAAAAAAAATCAAGAGAATCGTATCTATGATATTTTGTCTACAGGGTTATCCGGAAGTGGAGAGAAAATTTTTTCGGAAAAATAAAATTTTTTATTAAAGACTTTAGGAAATTTTTATGTGGATTTTCGGAATCTACGGGGTCGAATTAGTGGATTTTCTTGAAAAATTGTTTCAAAAAAAACTTAGTACCGCTTTTGGAATTTCAAAATTTCGAAAAAGTGCTGATAAGTTATAACTGCAGGTAAACACTCTGGATAAAAAAATCATATAGTCCATAATAATAGGAATTTCGAGCTAGAATTTTAAGTCCATACTCTCAGATAGTGATATAATATGAAAAAAAATCAAGAGAATTGTATCTATGATATTTTATCTACAGGGTTATCTGAAAGTGAAGAGTACAAATTTTTGGAAAAAATAAAAATTTTTATTAAAAACTTCAGGAAATTTTTATGTAGATTTTCGAAATCTAAGGTGTCGAATTAGTAGATTTTCATATATAAATGTTTCCATAAGAACTTAGAACCGATTTTGGAATTTCAAAATTTCGAAAAAGTGCTGATTTATAACCGCAGGTAAACACTCTGGATAAAAAATCATAGAGTCCATACTAATAGGAATTTTGAGCTAAAATTTTAAGTCCATACTCTCAAATAGTGATATAATATGAAAAAAAATCAAGAGAATTGTATCTATGATATTTTGTCTACAGGGTTATCCGAAAGTGAAGAGTACAAATTTTTGGAAAAAATAAAAATTTTTATTAAAAACTTCAGAAAATTTTTATGTGGATTTTCGGAATCTACGGGGTCGAATTAGTGGATTTCCATATATAAATGTGTCAAAAAAAACTTAGTACCGATTTTGGAATTTCAAAATTTCGAAAAGGAGCTGATAAGTTATAACCGCAGGTGCACACTCTGGATAAAAAATCATAGAGTCCATAATAATAGGAATTTCAAGATAAAATTTGAAATCCATACTCTCAGATAGTGATATGATATGGAAAAAAATCAAGAGAATCATATCTATGATATTTTGTATACAGGATTATCCGAAAGTGAAGAGAAAATTTTTTCGGAAAAATAAAAATTCTTATTAAAGACTTTAGGAATCTGTTATGTAGATTTTCGGAATCTACGGGATCGAATTAGTGGATTTTCATATATAAATATTTCAATAAGAACTTAGTACCGATTTTGGAATTTCAAAATTTCGAAAAAGTGCTGATAAGTTATAACCGCAGGTACACACTCTGGATCAAAAAATCATAGAGTCCATAATAATAGGAATTTCGAGCTAAAATTTGAAATCCATACTCTCAGATAGTGATATGATATGGAAAAAAATCAAGAGAATCGTATCTATGATATTTTGTATACAGGATTATCCGAAAGTGAAGAGAAAATTTTTTCGGAAAAATAAAAATTCTTATTAAAGACTTTAGGAATCTTTTATGTAGATTTTCGGAATCTACGGGATCGAATTAGTGGATTTTCATATATAAATATTTCAATAAGAACTTAGTACCGATTTTGGAATTTCAAAATTTCGAAAAAGTGCTGATAAGTTATAACCGAAGGTACACACTCTTGATAAAAAAATCATAGAGTCCATAATAATAGGAATTTCAAGATAAAATTTGAAATCCATACTCTCAGATAGTGATATGATATGGAAAAAAATCAAGAGAATCGTATCTATGATATTTTGTATACAGGATTATCCGAAAGTGAAGAGAAAATTTTTTCGGAAAAATAAAAATTCTTATTAAAGACTTTAGGAATCTGTTATGTAGATTTTCGGAATCTACGGGATCGAATTAGTGGATTTTCATATATAAATATTTCAATAAGAACTTAGTACCGATTTTGGAATTTCAAAATTTCGAAAAAGTGCTGATAAGTTATAACCGCAGGTACACACTCTGGATCAAAAAATCATAGAGTCCATAATAATAGGAATTTCGAGCTAAAATTTGAAATCCATACTCTCAGATAGTGATGAAATACGAAAAAAAATCAAGAGAATCGTATCTATGATATTTTGTATACAGGGTTATCCGAAAGGGAAGAAAATTTTATTTCGGAAAAATAAAAATTCTTATTGAAGACTTTAGGAAATTTTTATTTGGATTTTCGGAATCTACGGAGTCGAATTAGTGGATTTCCATATATAAATGTGTAAAAAAAAATTAGTACCGATTTTGGAATTTCAAAATTTCGAAAAGGTGCTGATAAGTTATAACCGAAGGTACACACTCTTGATAAAAAAATCATAGAGTCCATAATAATAGGAATTTCAAGATAAAATTTGAAATCCATACTCTCAGATAGTGATATGATATGGAAAAAAATCAAGAGAATCGTATCTATGATATTTTGTATACAGGATTATCCGAAAGTGAAGAGAAAATTTTTTCGGAAAAATAAAAATTCTTATTAAAGACTTTAGGAATCTTTTATGTAGATTTTCGGAATCTACGGGATCGAATTAGTGGATTTTCATATATAAATATTTCAATTAGAACTTAGTACCGATTTTGGAATTTCAAAATTTCGAAAAAGTGCTGATAAGTTATAACCGCAGGAACACACTCTGGATCAAAAAATCAGAGTCCGGAATAATAGGAATTTCGAGCTAAAATTTGAAATCCATACTCTCAGATAGTGATGAAATACGAAAAAAAATCAAGAGAATCGTATCTATGATATTTTGTATACAGGGTTATCCGAAAGGGAAGAAAATTTTATTTCGGAAAAATAAAAATTCTTATTGAAGACTTTAGGAAATTTTTATTTGGATTTTCGGAATCTACGGGGTCGAATTAGTGGATTTCCATATATAAATGTGTAAAAAAAAATTAGTACCGATTTTGGAATTTCAAAATTTCGAAAAAGTGCTGATAAGTTATAACCGAAGGTACACACTCTTGATAAAAAAATCATAGAGTCCATAGTAATAGGAATTTCAAGTTAAAATTTGAAATCCATACTCTCAGATAGTGATATAATATGGAAACAAATCAAGAGAATCGTATCTATGATATTTTGTATACAGGATTATCCGAAAGTGAAGAGAAAATTTTTTCGGAAAAATAAACATTCTTATTAAAGACTTTAGGAATCTTTTATGTAGATTTTCGGAATCTACGGGGTCGAATTAGTGGATTTTCATATATAAATGTTTCAATAAGAACTTAGAACTATAATATGTCAAAAATTTATATTTCTATCTATCCTTGCGAAGCAGTGGCAGGTACCTAGTAATTTATAAACAGCATGTAAATATTTAAAGGTATTTTTCATTGAATGTGCCATCACTGCTTATATCGAATGTTGACATTCGTCGACAGATGTTTGTTTTGTTTTTGAACCAAATAGTTTATGGTCCCTGTTCGTTTTGTGATGTATACAGAAGTGGTGTTTACAATACATCGTTCCACAGTAAAACAAACTCAGAACTCCGAGAAGAGTCATTATTATGTGTTATTCATCTAGTCTGTCTAATGATCGAGGTCTAGCATATATAATTTATTTGCTATAAGATATCCAGATCGACTACGACCCACTCGTGCTACCGCGAAGAGAATTTATAAAAATTTAACACAATTTGGTTGTTTTCAAACAAAATTTTAGAAAGTGAAGCGTGTAGCATAAAAAATAAGAAAGAAATATCCTTTAATAAACACAAAGACATGTAAATCTACCCCGTTCTTCTATAAATAAATATCACAATAACAGTAAACATAGTCCGTGACACAGTTTTGTCTAAACGTACCGATAAAATGAGAAATAAACTTATTATTTGCCTACAAAACGAAATAACACCACATGCTGTGTGTATAATACGAATACTCTTCAGTTAATAATCTCGCCAGACAGTTGACATTGACATTATTTAATTCTTAAAAAATATATGATTCAATGACGAATGGAAAGTTTGGTAATTTTAATTAACAATTTTGAAAATATTTAGTTGATTAAATAATAATCCCAGATAAATATGATAAGATAATTTGTACCGGGTGTCTGTTTAAGAGAAGCAACCCGCTGTATCTCAGAAACTATTTATCATACAGCTTAATGAATAAAATCCCACAAAATTTAAAAATTCGTTTCTTCCAGTACTTTTTCCTCTATCTTGTAAAATAACTGGTTAGAGTGAATGGGAAAGTTGACTCAATAAAACTGTTATAAGTTTTGTTCCGCTTTATGGATTTTGACAAACTTAGTATCATCTGAAAGGAATGGAATTAAAAAAAAAATTGTAAAAACCGCATCTAAATATCTA
This sequence comes from Lochmaea crataegi, assembly GCA_947563755.1. Lineage (NCBI taxonomy): Eukaryota > Metazoa > Arthropoda > Insecta > Coleoptera > Chrysomelidae > Lochmaea > Lochmaea crataegi. The sequence continues at coordinate 38,642,030 of OX387432.1, read as the reverse complement.
TTTTTAAGCGAAGATACGAGATAAAATAGGTAGCTGTACGATAAATGGTTTCCGAGATCTCTTAATCAGACACCCGGTACAACTCGTCAACAGTATTTCATTTTCCATAATATAATTTATACAAAAATGCAATAAACTCAGAGCGTGCTAAATCTGGTGAAAATAGTGGAAAAAATGGCAGATTTTACTTACTTGATAATTTTTTCTTGTCTTTGAATGATGTTGGTTACAGAAACAGTGTCTTTTAATTGCATCACGAGACCTGCACGAATTGACTCCACGATTGCCGCACAGTTGCCATCTTCTTGCATGTCGAAAGACTGCAAAAGTAAAATTTTACGCTTAAATCTCATATATACTGCCCTTCTTTTTGTTCTTAACCACAGGTGAGTCATATGAATGTTAAATTTTTTCAGAGAACCACCCTCGTATATACAGGAGGTTCCAAAATCTTCGGTACGATAGAGGCGCTACAAATAATGATAGTAGCGCCCTCACAGTATTCGCAAACGGTTAAATTTTATAATTATGAAAAACTTTAAAGATTTATAGTTCGTGAAGTATTATTATTTTTAGTCCCCCTATTATCTTCCAGGATTTTTGGGACACCCTGAATATTTATGGCAATTTGATACAGCCATACAAATATAGATCACAGTAGGAGATACTTAGAATGTAAGAGAGTATTTATAGAAATCATTTTTATGGGAAAACATACTTATAAAATGCTAGAAGAAATGAAATAAATAAGAATGTTATTTTTTTCAGTAGGTTTTTGTCAATTACAATTTACAACTTGGAAGCTCATTTTCCACAAATTCGTATTATACTTATTTGTGAAGGAAAAAATAAATGAATTAATAATTTTACCTTATCATGATCGCTAGAAACGAAAAATCCATCGGGTTCGCAAGTATTCAACCGTCTAAATATGGCTTTTTTGGCAATAAGTATTCCTGAAACAAAATTATTATAAAAACAAAGTGAAATATTACAGAAGGAAGGACTCTTCAAACTTATGGTAAGTCACAGAAATTTATGAAAAGTGCCTAAGGATAGAACAGAGTGAAATATTACAGAAGCAAAGACTCTTCACAGTAAGTTATGAAAAGTATCTAAGGATATAACAGAGTGAAATATTACAGAAGGAAGGACTCTTCAAACTTATGGTAAGTCACAGAAATTTATGAAAAGTGCCTAAGGATAGAACAGAGTAAAATATTACAGAAGGAAGGACTCTTCAAACTTATGGTAAGTCACAGAAAGTTATGAGAAGTGCATAAGGAGAGAACAGAGTAAAATATTACAGAAGCAAAGACTCTTCGCAGTAAGTTATGAAAAGTGTCTAAGGATATAACAGAGTAAAATATTACAGAAGGAAGGACTCTTCAAACTTATGGTAAGTCACAGAAATTTATGAAAAGTGCCTAAGGATAGAACAGAGTAAAATATTACAGAAGCAAAGACTCTTCGCAGTAAGTTATGAAAAGTGTCTAAGGATATAACAGAGTAAAATATTACAGAAGGAAGGACTCTTCAAACTTATGGTAAGTCACAGAAATTTATGAAAAGTGCCTAAGGATAGAACAGAGTAAAATATTACAGAAGCAAAGACTCTTCACAGTAAGTTATGAAAAGTGTCTAAGAATATAACAGAGTGAAATATTACAGAAGGAAGGACTCTTCAAACTCATGGTAAGTCACAGAAAGTTATGAAAAGTGCCTAAGGATAGAACAGAGTAAAATATTACAGAAGCAAAGACTCTTCACAGTAAGTTATGAAAAGTGTCTAAGGATATAACAGAGTAAATTATTACAGAAGCAAGGACTCTTCAAACTTATGGTAAGTCACAGAAAGTTATGAGAAGTGCATAAGGAGAGAACAGAGTAAAATATTACAGAAGCAAAGACTCTTCGCAGTAAGTTATGAAAAGTGTCTAAGGATATAACAGAGTAAAATATTACAGAAGGAAGGACTCTTCAAACTTATGGTAAGTCACAGAAATTTATGAAAAGTGCCTAAGGATAGAACAGAGTAAAATATTACAGAAGCAAAGACTCTTCGCAGTAAGTTATGAAAAGTGTCTAAGGATATAACAGAGTAAAATATTACAGAAGGAAGGACTCTTCAAACTTATGGTAAGTCACATAAAGTTATGAAAAGTGCCTAAGGATAGAACAGAGTGAAATATTATAGAAGCAAAGACTCTTCACAGAAAGTTATGAAAAGTGTCTAAGGATATAACAGAGTAAAATATTGCAGAAGGAAGGACTCTTCAAACTTATGGTAAGTCACATAAAGTTATGAAAAGTGCCTAAGGATAGAACAGAGTGGAATATTATAGAAGCAAAGACTCTTCACAGAAAGTTATGAAAAGTGTCTAAGGATATAACAGAGTAAAATATTGCAGAAGGAAGGACTCTTCAAACTTATGGTAAGTCACATAAAGTTATGAAAAGTGCCTAAGGATAGAACAGAGTGAAATATTACAGAAGCAAAGACTCTTCACAGTAAGTTACACAGTAAGTTATGAAAATTGTCTAATGATATAACAGAGTAAAATATTACAGAAGGAAGGACTCTTCAAACTTATGGTAAGTCACAGAAAGTTATGAAAAGTACTTAAGGATAGAACAGAGTGGAATATTACAGAAGCAAAGACTCTTCACAGAAAGTTATGAAAAGTGTCTAAGGATATAAGAGAGTAAAATATTGCAGAAGGAAGGACTCTCCAAACTTATGGTAAGTCACAGAAAGTTATGAAAAGTGCCTAAGGATAGAACAGAGTGGAATATAACAGAAGCAAAGACTCTTCACAGAAAGTTATGAAAAGTGTCTAAGGATATAACAGAGTAAAATATTACAGAAGCAAAGACTCTTCACAGTAAGTTATGAAAAGTGTCTAAGGATATAACAGACTGAAATATAACGGAAGGAAGGACTCTTCAAACTTATGGTAAGTCACAGAAAGTTATGAAAAATGCCTAAGGATAGAACACAGTGAAATGTTACAGACGCAAAGACTGTTCGCAGTAAGTTATGAAAAGTGTCTAAGGATATAACAGAGTGAAATATTACGGAAGGAAGGACTCTTCAAACTTATGGTAAGTCACAGAAAGTTATGAAAAATGCCTAAGGATAGAACACAGTGAAATGTTACAGACGCAAAGACTGTTCGCAGTAAGTTATGAAAAGTGTCTAAGGATATAACAGAGTAAAATATTACATAAGAAAGGACTCTTCAAACGTATGGTAAGTCACAGAAAGTTATGAAAAATAATCTAATAATATTAAATACCTGGTGTTTGAACTCCTCCGGTAAACTTATGTCCTGAGAAGTATATGGCGTCCTTGAAGGCTGAAGATTGATTTTCTTCGACTCCTGGAATAACTGGGTTCATGTCAATGGCTAAACAAGGAGCGCCGACGTTGAAGTCCCAAAAGGATAGAGCTCCGTATTGGTGTAGAAGGATTGTACAGGCTACGTCGTCTATAATGATACCTGTTACATTTGAAACTAACGAAAAACATCCTATCATCTGCCTGCCGAAGTTTTGGTGAAATTTTAGTTGATTTTCTAGTTCTGCCAAGTCTAATAAACCGTCTTTTGTTTCCCCTATTCGTACCAACTGAAAAAAAATGAAAGAAAATTTCAGAGATGTTGAATTATTGAAACACACTGTATACATACTGCTACCTTGTATTCAGTGTAAATCAAATGGCCATTAAAAAGTCTGATATACAGGGCGAAATATGAATTTTGATTTGCATCATAATTACCATGACTCACCCTGTATATCAATTCTTTTAGTTTAAGAAGTTTTGTTTTGAAAAATTATAATGGTCAGCATGGGTGTTTTCAAGGCACTAATATATTAAAAAAAAATTATAAACAGTGTGGAAGATTCCATGTTTTTTTTTCTCTCGTTTACCTACAAACATTTGCCAAGTAGTAAATTTTCAAAGCTGTATGATGTAGTTAAGCCGTTGCCAAAAAATAGTCACAAATATTATAAGTTTGTAATATTGGACGTATTTACTTAATATTATAATCCCATAAATCTATGTTATTCGTTTATTTATATAATTTCCTACAATATTTAGAACGATCAATTTCAAGCCACCATACACTCCCGATTTTACTTTATCATTCTCGTACTACAAGAATAAACCGAAATTTTTGTTGTTTACTACTTTTTTATAAATAATAGGAAATTTTCCAATACTTTTATCTCAATACAATAACGTTTTAAATGTCGCTTATCTATTCAAGTACCTTATAAACAAAAATATTAAATTTGTCGAACAAAACATCATAAATTATATTGGAAATATTGAAAAGCTATTTTAAAATCTATAAAAATGTCCTTTAATGAACTTTTTGTTCTGCTAGATATCGAAGAATAAAAATATATTATTCTAACGCTTACAACATTTTTCAAAAACAGTGACCGTTCAACGAAGAAGAAACAACTACTTCCCGGGCTACATGCCCCGACAGATATTGAATTACACTTCTAAGTCAAACGGGGTTGGTAAATAATATATTTTTATTCTTCGATATCTATTGGTAACACGCTTTACTAAATACGACAATTTTACAGGAAACTGTAATAATTCTTTGTTCTGCCTCATTCTTGGCGTCTTGTTACTCTTGTTCCATCATTCTCGAGACTGTTTTTTTTATCCAACACCCTGTATATACATCAATGCGGAATTTTCAGATCTATTTTGACATTTACATAATTGCGCAGGTTCTTGCAATATGCGACCTATTATTTTCATTTTTTCTAACAATGGAAACTTACTTTCTCAACGTAAATCACTAACACTTATTACTTTACTCGCAAAATGATGTGGCTTGAGAACACAAATTATATGTTTACGATTCTACAAGCGTAAAATGTTAGTATTATGTATTATTGATCGAGCTTTTTGTTTAATCAGACATTACAATTTATACGTTATTCACAAATAATATTTTTATCGTGAGTAACAAGCACTATTATCGATCCAAATTGGTATAGTTTGTCCAACCTAAGGAGTGCTTGTCGGCTTCCAATAGCACAGTTTAAGCTTTTTAGTGTTCAAAACATTCAAATTCAATTTGTAGGCGCAGAAAATGACTTTCTCGCTCTCCAAACCAACCAACTTTTGTAAATTTTGTCCAAAAGCTAACCACGTGTTCGTGAACCTTGTCGACTTATTCCATCTATCAGCATATGCTGACGAACACGTGTTTTAGATTCTGCAATAGCTTCTGGATGAACTTTAACTTTAGTTGACGAGGAATATCACAATTTCACTTAGCAAATAATTTAATGAAGAATTATACTTACTTTTGTTCCTAATTTTTGCCATAAATGAATATTATCGAAATGTTCTGTGGATCCTGTAAAAACTACAGGAGATTCCCGCAAATCTAAAGCTGTTATTAATTTTTCTAAGGCGTCAGAACAACCGTGTCCAGAAAAAATAACGGCGTCTTCTTCTGAAGCATTGACAGCCCCTCGGATTATATCCCTAGCTTCTTGTCTGCAACAACACATAGATTAATTTATTTTAAGGATAATACATTTACAAAAGCACTCCGAAACTACGACCAGGAAGATGAAAGATAGCATAAACCAGAGTGAGTTTTGACAGGGGTATGCCCCCTGGATAGGCACATCAAGAAGCTCAAACTAGTGGAAAAGGAAGAATGTAGATTAAATGGAAGAAGAAACCTCCGGAATGCATGGTAAAACAGAATCTTAGGGCACAACACCTAGTAGACTAGTGGTAGAAGAAGAAAAAACCTTCAAAGAGTAAGGCTAGAAAAACTGCTAGACTCAATTTTTCCTCACGAGAAGCAGGGAGATAGCTGATAGAAGAGGAAGATCAGCCTAAGCAGAAGCCTACGGATTTCCTAAAAATCCTTCAAGGAATAAGACTATAAGAACTGCTAGACTCAGTCTTTTCTCAGGAGAGCAGCTGGGAGATTACTGGTAAAAGAGGAAGACCAGACTAAGCTGAAGCTTACGGATTTCTCAAAGATCCTACTTGGAATAAGACTATAAGAGTTGCTAGACTCAGTCTTTTCCCAGGTGCAGCTGGGAGACTACTGCTAGAAGAGGAAGATGAGCCTAAGCGGAAGCCTACGGATTTCCTAAAAATCCTTCAAAGAATGAGACTATAAGAACTGATAGTCTCAGTCTTTTCTCAGAAGCAGCTGGGAGATTACTGGTAGAAGAGGAAAGATCCTACTTGGAATAAGACTATATAAGAGCTGCTAGACTCAGTTTTTCCTCAGGAGCAGCAGGGAGATTACTAATAGAAAAGGAAGACCAGCCTAAACTGGAGCCTACGGATTTCCTAAAAATCCTTCAAAGAATGAGTCTATAAGAACTGCTAGACTCAGTCTTTTCTCAGGAGCACCTGGGAGAATACTGGTAGAAGAGAAAGATTAGTCTAAGCAGAAGCCTACGGATTTCCTAAAAATCCTTGAAAGAATAAGACTATAAGAACTGTTAGACTCAGTCTTTTCGCAGGTACAGCTGGGAGACTACTGCTAGAAGAGGAAGATGAGCCTAAGCGGAAGCCTACGGATTTCCTAAAAATCTTTTAAGGAATAAGACTATAAGAACTGCTAGACTCAGCCTTATTTCAGGAGCACCTGGGAAACTACTGGTAGAAGAGGAAGACCAGGCTAAGCTGAAGCCTACGGATTTACTAAAAATCTTTTAAGGAATAAGGCTACAAGAGCTGCTAGACTCAGTCTTTTCTCAGGAGCAGCTGGGAGATTACTGCTAGAAGAGGAAGATGAGCCTAAGCGGAAGCCTACGGATTTCCTAAAAATCCTTCAAAGAATGAGACTATAAGAACTGATAGACTCAGTCTTTTCTCAGAAGCAGCTGGGAGATTACTGGTAGAAGAGGAAGACCAGACTAAGCTGAATCTTACGGATTTCTTAAAGATCCTACTTGGAATAAGACTATAAGAGTTGCTAGACTCAGTCTTTTCACAGGTGCAGCTGGGAGACTACTGCTAGAAGAGGAAGAGGAAGCCTACGGATTTCCTAAAAATCCTTCAAAGAATGAGACTATGAGAACTGATAGACTCAGTCTTTTCTCAGGAGCAGCTGGGAGAATACTGGTAGAAGAGGAAGACCAGACTAAGCTGAAGCTTACGGATTTCTTAAAGATCCTACTTGGAATAAGACTATAAGAGTTGCTAGACTCAGTCTTTTCTCAGCAGCAGCTGGGAGATTACTGGTAGAAGAGGAAGATCAGACTAAGCTGAATCTTACGGATTTCTTAAAGATCCTACTTGGAATAAGACTATATAAGAGCTGCTAGACTCAGTTTTTCCTCAGGAGCAGCTGGGAGATTACTAATAGAAAAGGAAGACCAGCCTAAACTGGAGCCTGCGGATTTCCTAAAAACGCTTCAAGGAATAAGACTATAAGAACTGCTAGACTCAGTTTTTTCTCAGGAGTAGCTGGGAGACTACTGCTAGAAGAGGAAGATGAGCCTAAGCGGAAGCCTACGGATTTCCTAAAAATTATTTTCTTTAAGGAATAAGACTATAAGAACTGCTAGACTCAGCCTTATCTCAGGAGCACCTGGGAGACTACTGGTAGAAGAGGAAGACCAGGCTAAGCTGAAGCCTACGGATTTCCTAAAGATCCTACATGGAATAAGACTACAAGAGCTGCTAGACTCAGTCTTTTCTCAGGAGCAGCTGGGAGATTACTGGTAAAAGCTAAGCCGAAGCCTACGGATTTCCTGAAAATCCTTCATGGAATAAGACTATGAAAACTGCTAGACTCAGTACTTCCTCAGGAACAGCTGGGAGATTACTGGTAGAAGAGGAAGATCAGAATAAGCTAAAGCCTACGAATCTTCTAAAAATCCTTTAAGGAATAAGACTATAAGAACTGCTAGACTCTCTCTTTTCTTTGAAGCACCTCGGAGACTACTGGTAGAAAAGGAAGATCATCCTAAGCGGAAGCCTACGGATTTCCTAAAAATCCTTCAAGGCATAAAACTACTAGAGTTAGGAGCAGTTTCATTCTAGTTTTTTGGATCATCATAGCGAATCAAAAATAAATATTTACTCACCTAAATAATGTAGTTTGTAACGACGATATGCTGGAAGTAAAAGGCGTATTTCCATACGTCGGAAGAACTTCTCTTAAAATATATTCTTCTATAAATTGTAACGACCTTCCGGAAGCGGCGTAATCACAGAATACAACTGTAACAAAAACAAAAATCAAAATATTGAATTACAGCAAGTCCTTAGTAAGTCTTAAGCAGATAGGGAAACATTTGGATCCATCTTAAGGATTTACAAAGTTAATTGGCGGCAAGGACAGATGCATCTGAGTACATAATTTTAAAATGACCATCTGGGGAACCACAGAAGACTTTCTATCACTATCCAGAAGAGAAAGAAAAAAAAATGTCAACGTTTGCACCAAGTAGATATTTCTGTACAAGGTCATTTGGAAATATAGAAGACAGCGAGGGTTTTAGGTATTCTCTTTGAAATACACCGATTGATAAGGGTAATCTTAGTAAGATTTTATCAATAAATAGATAAGTACAACACGTGTAGAGCATTTCATGGCAACGAAACGAAGATTTTGGAGTTTTTTTCCAGGAATTAGGAAAGGATAACCCTCGTTGACTTGCTTTTGGCAAACCATAAGATTTCATAATTTAAAACTGTAAATATTTCTATTAATTTTTTAATAAATAAAGATAAACATTTTCCTTTATATGCAAAACTGGATAAATATTATGATTAATATTGTTGCAACGAAATTATACTAACCCAGTGACTTAATCATTAGATCCAGTTTGGTAAACATTCGATAAGAATTTTGTCGGTATTCGATTTTATCTATTCGATTCACACTAGTTGGTGATAGTATTTAATAAATATATGTCATGACTTTTATCACACTTTTTGTTTGAATCATATACACTGCTAAAATATCAACAAATTAGTATTCACTTTTTCTACAATAGAAAGTACCAGTCCGGAAATGTGGCTGAATTTAGTGGTTGGAAGTCATCAAACGATGCTGAGGGATATATTGAAGAGTCTCTTGATAATATAGTAGAGAAAATAGATACAAATAACCCTAATGTTTCTCCCATGACTGCCTTCATTGACAGTAGTAATATCACCAGACAAGAGAGTTACCTTCAAACCTTGGTCCTTGGTCCTTGGTCCACCTAAAGCATGAAATTTTAGTACTGATCCTGATATAATATATAGTCTGTTCAGGGCTCTTTTGCAGCTATGTAGATGCCATTCAGTTGAGTTTGAACGACTTTGGTAAATTTGCCCACCGTCCATTTTATGATCAATTTCAAAGAATTGAAGTATAATCCGCTTGCAGCTATCAGTGTAGATGTTGATAGTACCACAGCAGTGGTGATCAATCAATCAATCCTGTACTACCAGGTCTCGTAGAGTAACAATTTTTGACCTTATTGCTCTTTTTCAGATCCACCAGCTTATCACCTGAGAAACGTTCCTCGTGATGAATTGGATATTTTTGGGAAGGTGGTTTTGTCAAACGCGTCTTCTATGTCAATAAATACACCCAAGGAGGGTTCTTTAATGTCCAGCGCTCTTTCGATTCGACCTGCTACCAAGTGGAGTAAATTATTTCGGAAATAATATTTCCTTACAGTACAAAATATCAATATTTATGAAAAAGTTTAAGAAAAATAAATCATTTGATAAAAATAACCAAAAACGGGTGAAATGATTCGCAATTATTTAACATTCTATTGATAATTTGTTGGTTAATGGTGTCTGTAAATAACGTAACAACTTGCGTTTATAGACAAATAGCCATAAAATACCAGTATTGGTCTACTCTACTGCCTTTCTTTTCATCTGACTTCCTTACCACTTCTCGCCGACCGTTATATCGTGAAATCCTTCACCAGTATAAAATTTGTTTAAACTTTACTTCCCTTTTTTTATATTTTTATGACTGCAGGCCTTGCAAATAACTGTTTTTAAGATATTTTTTTTGGTTCAAAAACCTCAGTAACGGTAAATACGATAAAAGAACCACCACAAAAAAATGTTCGTCCAATCCACTGACGTTTTTTAAAACAAATTTCGTAACAGACAATTTAAAATTATAATCATATATTAATGTATAGTTGTAAACAAATTTTTTATCTATTCTATGCGATCTTTTCGGCCCACACCTTTACTAGAATATTATATCAGATCGGTTTTTTGCATAGTTTAAATTCTCAGACGTCAACAGCAAACACACTATATGTCAATAACAAGACAACCTTTTTTGGTGCGAGAAGATTTAATTGGAAAAAAAAAGACAAAGAAGTTTTTGCAAGAATTTAAATCAGTCGTCTTAAAAATAAACTTAAAAAGACAGCAGAAAAATGTTCATCTGACAAACGAAACATTGTAAGAGCTCTAGGATAATTTTTTTTTAGCTGGACGCTAAAAAGTGGACAATTAAAACCAGTTTTTTTCTGCATAGATGATTCACTATAACATCTTATTTTATAACATTTCTATATTATTATTTGTATACCATTTATTTTAAGAGCAATGACCTAATAGTAGCAAGTTCTATCGAAGTGTTGGCTATTTTTGTGCAGCTATAACAATTAAAAACTATTTCGAAGCATAAGCAACTTTAAGCCAATAACAATAATCAAAATTTTATATATACAAGGGGAGCTCTATTTATTCTAAAACAGAAAAAGAACAGTAGATATACTAAGCGGAAATGCGCATACCCTCCTGAAAAGCTTACCAAACCCACCCCACCCCAAAATGTAGGCAACTGGCCCACTCACAACGTGATACGTGCCATTTTGCCGTGGCACGTGACGTTTGACGTGAGGAGGGTGGGTTTCGTGAGCTTTTCAGGAGGACATGCGCATTTCCGCTGGTCTAGAACCCGCTTGGTGTATCTACTAAGAACTGCAATGTCAAGGGAGGATTAGAAAATTCAGACGAAAAAACACAAAAACTTACTCATAATACTCATAACTCTACTAATTGCAGAGATAGAACGTTCTAGTCTTCACCAATCGATTCAGGGGAAAATTTTACATATTTGGCTAAATATTTAGTCAATATTTCCAAGTATTAAGAGAGTTAGGAGAAAGCAATTTTTATCGCAAAATATTTCCATACCTGACCCTTGGTTCTAAATTTTCGATAAAAAAAAATAAAAAATGCTGAAACTTTGTAATAAAGGGTTTTTTGGGACGAAAAATCGACTGGCACAATCAGGTTTTTGATAAAATCATTATTTCGCCTTCAAATAGAGTCATGAAATTTTCGAAAATCCACTTTTCAAAACAAAAAATACTCATAACTCGACTAATAGGAAAGATAGAACGTTCTAGTCTTCACCAATCGATAGAGGGGACAATTTTACATGTTTAAGTGAATTTTGAGTCCATATTTCCAAGGATTATGGGAGTTAGAAAAAATCAATTTGTATCGCAAAATATTTCCATAGCTACCCCCTTTGTTCTAAATTTTCGACAAAAAAATTATAAAAAATGCTAAAAATTCGTAAAGAGGGGTTTTTTTGGCCAAAAAATCGACTGGCACAATCAGTTTTGTGATAAAATCATTATTTCGCCTTCAAATAGAGTCATGAAATTTTCGAAAATCCTCTTTTCAAAACAAAAAATACTCATAACTCGACAAATAGGAAAGATAGAACGTTCTAGTCTTCACCAATCGATAGAGGGGACAATTTTACATATTTTAGTGAATTTTGAGTCCATATTTCCAAGGATTATGGGAGTTAGAAAAAATCAATTTGTATCGCAAAATATTTCCATAGCTACCCCCTTTGTTCTAAATTTTCGACAAAAAAATTATAAAAAATGCTAAAAAGCCGTAAAGAGGGGTTTTTTTGGCCAAAAAATCGACTGGCACAATCAGTTTTGTGATAAAATCATTATTTCGCCTTCAAATAGAGTCATGAAATTTTCGAAAATCCACTTTTCAAAACAAAAAATACTCATAACTCGACAAATAGGAAAGATAGAACGTTCTAGTCTTCACCAATCGATAGAGGGGACAATTTTACATATTTTAGTGAATTTTGAGTCCATATTTCCAAGGATTATGGGAGTTAGAAAAAATCAATTTGTATCGCAAATTATTTCCATCCCTTTGTTCTAAATTTTCAACAAAAAAATTATAAAAAATGCTAAAAATTCGTAAAGAGGGGTTTTTTTGGCCAAAAAATCGACTGGCACAATCAGTTTTGTGATAAAATCATTATTTCGCCTTCAAATAGAGTCATGAAATTTTCGAAAATCCACTTTTCAAAACAAAAAATACTCATAACTCGACAAATATGAAAGATAGAACGTTCTAGTTTTCACCAATCGATAGAGGGGACAATTTTACATATTTTAGTGAATTTTGAGTCCATATTTTCAAGGATTATGGGAGTTAGAAAAAATCAATTTGTATCGCAAAATATTTCCATAGCTACCCCCTTTGTTCTAAATTTTCGACAAAAAAATTATAAAAAATGCTAAAAAGCCGTAAAGAGGGGTTTTTTGGCCAAAAAATCGACTGGCACAATCAGTTTTGTGATAAAATCATTATTTCGCCTTCAAATAGAGTCATGAAATTTTCGAAAATCCACTTTTCAAAACAAAAAATACTCATAACTCGACAAATATGAAAGATAGAACGTTCTAGTTTTCACCAATCGATAGAGGGGACAATTTTACATATTTTAGTGAATTTTGAGTCCATATTTTCAAGGATTATGGGAGTTAGAAAAAATCAATTTGTATCGCAAAATATTTCCATAGCTACCCCCTTTGTTCTAAATTTTCGACAAAAAAATTATAAAAAATGCTAAAAATTCATAGAGGGGTTTTTTGGCCAAAAAATCGACTGGCACAATCAGTTTTGTGATAAAATCATTATTTCGCCTTCAAATAGAGTCATGAAATTTTCGAAAATCCACTTTTCAAAACAAAAAATACTCATATCTCGACAAATAGGAAAGATAGAACGTTCTAGTCTTCACCAATCGATAGAGGGGACAATTTTACATATTTTAGTGAATTTTTGAGTCGATATTGCCAAGGATTAAGGGAGTTAGAAAAAAGCAATTTGATTCGCAAAATATTTCCATACCCTACCCCATACCCCTTTGTTCTAAATTTTCGACAAAAAATTTAAAAAAATGCTAAAAATTCGTAAAGAGGGGTTTTTTGGACCGGAAAATCGACTGGCAAATCTTGACAATTTTTTTAAGTCTTAAACTTCAAAATATTTTCGTAAGTTCCAAATTGTCAATCTTTTTAAAGGCGTGAGTTAGGGAAAAAATTAGTTAAATATAATAGTTCTTGATCACGATGTTTGTTGAAACTCTATTTTTAAAGTTTCGGTAGCGGTCCAGCTGCCGTTATCAAGAATAATGAAAAATAATAAATTTTCGAATCATCGAAAATTGATTATTTTCGATTGATCGATTATTTTCGATTAACCGATTTTTTTCGATTAATCGATTTTTTTCGATTAATCGATTTTTTTCGATCAATCGATTTTTTTCGATTAATCGATTATTTTAGATTAATCGATTATTTTAGATTAATCGATTTTTTTCGATTAATCGATTATTTTAGATTAATCGATTTTTTTCGATCAATCGATTTTTTTCGATTAATCGATTATTTTAGATTAATCGATTATTTTAGATTAATCGATTTTTTTCGATTAATCGATTATTTTAGATTAATCGATTATTTTCGATTAATCGATTTTTCTCGACCAATCGATTTTTTTCGATTAATCAATTAATCGATTAACATCGATTAATCGATTAATCGAAAATAATCGATTATTTTATATAATCGATAATCGATTATGTTTTTTGATAATCGCCCAGCCCTAATTTTGAGTCGATATTGCCAAGGATTAAGGGAGTTAGAAAAAAGCAATTTGATTCGCAAAATATTTCCATACCTACCCCTTTGTTCTAAATTTTCGACAAAAAAAAATAAAAAATGCTGAAACTTTGTAATAAAGGGTTTTTTGGGACGAAGAATCGACTGGCACAGTCAGTTTTTTGGTAAAAACATTCTTTCGCCTTCAAATTGAGGCGTGAAATTTTCAAAAATCCACTTTTCAAAACAAAAAATACTCATAACTCGACTAATTGCAGAGATAGAACGTTCTAGTCTTCACCAATCGATTCAGGGGAAAATTTTACATATTTGGCTAAATATTTAGTCAATATTTCCAAGTATTAAGGGAGTTAGGAGAAAGCAATTTTTATCGCGAAATATTTCCATACCTGACCCTTGGTTCTAAATTTTCGATAAAAAAAATAAAAAATGCTGAAACTTTGTACTAAAGGGTTTTTTTGGGACGAAGAATCGACTGGCACAGTCAGTTTTTTGGTAAAAACATTCTTTCGCCTTCAAATTGAGGCATGAAATTTTCAAAAATCCACTTTTCAAAACAAAAAATACTCATAACTCGACTAATTGCAGAGATAGAACGTTCTAGTCTTCATCAATCGATTCAGAGGAAAATTTTACATATTTGGCTAAATATTGAGTCAATATTCCCAAGGATTAAGGGAGTTAGAAAAAAGCAATTTGTATCGCAAAATATTTGTATCGCAAAATTTTCGACAAAAAAATTATAAAAAATGCTAAAAATTCGTAAAGAGGGGTTTTTTGGCCAAAAAATCGACTGGCACAATCAGTTTTGTGATAAAATCATTATTTCGCCTTCAAATAGTGTCATGAAATTTTCGAAAAATACACCTATTATTATTATTATTAATAACAGGCTTCACTTTTTTAACTTTTGTTCAAAAACAACCAAATTGTGTTAAATTGTTTATTCTCTTCACTATGTGACGGTTGGGTCGGTGTCGATCTGGATATCTTGTATCTGTCACATTCACCATGTATTAAAAGTAAATTTAGATAATCTTCATTGTTTAATTCCAAACGAGCCATTTCTATCACGATACAATTTTATTTTTGTTATTTTTAATGTTTTCTGAAGAATTTATATAATACCTAACATTTTCCATAATTGAAAGCACTAGAAAGAATACCAGAAATTGTTGGTCACGACTTCGTATGTGAAATAACAACCACAAATACTAATGAAAGATTCATATCTAATAGGAAATGTATTTTTAATTTATCGTTTAGTGGAACACTAGTTCGTGCTGTAAAATGCAGTAAACATATACATGGTTCATTTGTTGCTTATACATACAATGCTCAGTGTTTTATAATACACTAGCTCGAAAGGCTTTGTCCTCTTCAACCTTGTTTGTCGTGATAGATAGATAGATGATGTTTATTATTCTTTAATTTTTTTTCTCCCTTATTGCTGTATCTACTTGTCTAGTTAAGTCCCAGAATTATTTATTGTTCTAGTATAACTTCTGACTGGCAACATCCTAGTCTTGTTTGAGGTTGACATACCTTATTAGTTATTTCCATTTTTTTTAGGTATTGCAAATATAAACTGTATAGATAAATGCTGATGAATGTTGCATAAAAAATGTACGTGCTCGTATGCGCTGATTTTAGCAAACGGAAAACTTCGCTGGCACACCGTCGATATGGGTTTTAATAAACATTTTGGTCAGATATAAATTTAAAGGATTAGAAAAAAAAAGCGTACTTTGTCACGTGTTCACATTTTAATACAACAGAATATTACACGGTCCATGTGTGAATTTGCAAACAAACAAAACCCGCTCATGATTCACGAACGTTGGATTTAACCTACTTTTCCCAACATTTTATTGGACAGAGATAAATTTGTAACATTTCGTTGTGTTCGGAGCCAGAATACTATTTTTTAAGAGATCTATTCATAGCATTTTATAATTCAATTGAAGAAAACAGATTTTATTTTACTGATAGGTACAACATTTTCCTTTTCTATTTGCAATATTCCCCATCCCACTTTCCCTTTTCTCCCGTATTTTCTCCATTTTTCCTTTTTTAATTTATTTTCTCCTTTTTCTTTGTTTCAATTTCTCTCTTTCTCATTGATTCTTTTTCCCATATCTTTATTTCCTCTTTCCATTTTTTCCTTTTGTCCCTTTGACCCATATTTCATTTTCTTCTTCAATTTCTCTCTTTCTTTTTTATTCTTTTTCCCATATCTTTATTTCCTCTTTCCATTTTTTCCCTTTTGTCCCTTTGACCCATATTTCATTTTCTTCTTCAATTTCTCTCTTTCTTTTTTATTATTTTTTCCATATCTTCATTTCCTCTCCATTTTTTTCCTTTTGCCCCTTTGACCCATATTTCATTTTCTTCTTCAATTTACCTCTTACTGATTTATTATTTTTCCCATATCTTTATTAACTCTTTTCATTTTTTTCCTTTTGCCCTTTGACCCATATTTCGTTTTCTTCTTCAATTTATCTCTTTCTCATTTATTCTTTTTCCCATCTTTATTTCTTATTTCCATTTTTTCCTTTTGCTCCTTTGAACCTTTCATTTTCTTCTTCAATTTTTCTCTTTCTCATTTATTCTTTTTCCCATATCTTTATTTCCTCTTTCCATTTTTTTCCTTTTGCCCCTTTGACCCATATTTCATTTTCTTCTTCAATTTACCTCTTACTGATTTATTATTTTTCCCATATCTTTATTAACTCTTTTCATTTTTTTCCTTTTGCCCTTTGACCCATATTTCGTTTTCTTCTTCAATTTATCTCTTTCTCATTTATTCTTTTTCCCATCTTTATTTCTTATTTCCATTTTTTCCTTTTGCTCCTTTGAACCTTTCATTTTCTTCTTCAATTTTTCTCTTTCTCATTTATTCTTTTTCCCATATCTTTATTTCCTCTTTCCGTTTTTTTCCTTTTGCCCCTTTGACCCATATTTCATTTTCTTCTTCAATTTACCTCTTACTGATTTATTATTTTTCCCATATCTTTATTAACTCTTTTCATTTTTTTCCTTTTGCCCTTTGACCCATATTTCGTTTTCTTCTTCAATTTATCTCTTTCTCATTTATTCTTTTTCCCATCTTTATTTCTTATTTCCATTTTTTCCTTTTGCTCCTTTGAACCTTTCATTTTCTTCTTCAATTTTTCTCTTTCTCATTTATTCTTTTTCCCATATCTTTATTTCCTCTTTCCATTTTTTTCCTTTTGCCCCTTTGACCCATATTTCATTTTCTTCTTCAATTTACCTCTTACTGATTTATTATTTTTCCCATATCTTTATTAACTCTTTTCATTTTTTTCCTTTTGCCCTTTGACCCATATTTCGTTTTCTTCTTCAATTTATCTCTTTCTCATTTATTCTTTTTCCCATCTTTATTTCTTATTTCCATTTTTTCCTTTTGCTCCTTTGAACCTTTCATTTTCTTCTTCAATTTTTCTCTTTCTCATTTATTCTTTTTCCCATATCTTTATTTCCTCTTTCCATTTTTTTCTTTTTGTCCCTTTGACCCATATTTCATTTTCTTCTTCAATTTATCTCTTTCACATTTATTATTTTTCCCATCTTTATTTCTGATTTCCATTTTTTCCTTTTGCCCCTTTGAACCTTTCTTTCTTTCTTCTTAAATTCCTCTCTTTCTCATGTATTCTTTTTACCATCTTTATTTCTTACTTCCATTTTTTCCTTTTGCTCCTTTGAACCTTTCATTTTCTTCTTCAATTTTTCTCTTCCTCATGTATTCTTTTTCCCATCTTTATTTCTTATTTCCATTTTTTCCTTTTGCCCCTTTGAACCTTTCATTTTCTTCTTCAATTTATCTCTTTCTCATTGATTCTTTTTCCCATATCTTTATTTCTTATTTCCATTTTTTTCCTTTTGCCCCTTTGACCCATATTTCATTTTCTTCTTCAATTTATCTCTCTCATTTATTATTTTTCCCATCTTTATTTCTTATTTCCATTTTTTCCTTTTGCTCCTTTGAACCTTTCATTTTCTTCTTCAATTTTTCTCTTTCTCATTTATTCTTTTTCCCATATCTTTATTTCCTCTTTCCATTTTTTTCCTTTTGCCCCTTTAACCCATATTTCATTTTATTCTTCAATTTATCTCTCTCATTTATTATTTTTCCCATCTTTATTTCTGATTTCCATTTTTTCCTTTTGCTCCTTTGAACCTTTCATTTTCTTCTTCAATTTTTCTCTTTCTCATTTATTCTTTTTCCCATATCTTTATTTCCTCTTTCCATTTTTTTCCTTTTGCCCCTTTAACCCATATTTCATTTTCTTCTTCAATTTATCTCTTTCTCATTTATTATTTTTGCCATATCTTTATTTCCTCTTTCCATTTTTTTCCTTTTGCCCCTTTGACCCATATTTCATTTTCTTCTTCAATTTATCTCTTGCTCATTTATTATTTTTCCCATATCTAAATTCCTCTTTCCATTTTTTTCCTTTTGCCCCTTTGACCCATATTTCATTTTCTCTTCACTTTCTCTCTTTCTAATTTATTATTTTTCCCATCTTTATTTCATATTTCCATTTTTTTCCTTTTGCCCCTTTGACCCATATTTCATTTTCTTCTTCAATTTATCTCTTTCTCATTTATTATTTTTGCCATATCTTTATTTCCTCTTTCCATTTTTTTCCTTTTGCCCCTTTGACCCATATTTCATTTTCTTCTTCAATTTATCTCTTGCTCATTTATTATTTTTCCCATATCTAAATTCCTCTTTCCATTTTTTTCCTTTTGTCCCTTTGACCCATATTTCATATTCTTCTTCAATTTATCTCTTTCACGTTTATTATTTTTCCCATCTTTATTTCTGATTTCCATTTTTTCCTTTTGCCCCTTTGAACCTTTCTTTCTTTCTTCTTCAATTCCTCTCTTTCTCATGTATTCTTTTTCCCATCTTTATTTCTTATTTCCATTTTTCCTTTTGCCCCTTTGAACCTTTCATTTTCTTCTTCAATTTTTCTCTTTCTCATTTATTATTTTTCCCATCTTTATTTCTTATTTCCATTTTTTCCTTTTGCCCCTTTGACCCATATTTCATTTTCTTCTTCAATTTATCTCTTTCTCATTTATTCTTTTTCCCATCTTTATTTCTTATTTCCATTTTTTCCTTTTGCCCCTTTGAACCTTTCATTTTCTTCTTCAATTTATCTCTTTCTCATTTATTCTTTTTCCCATATATGTATTTCTTCTTTCCATTTTTTTCCTTTTGCCCCTTTGACCCATATTTCATTTTCTTCTTCAATTTCTCTCTTTCTTTTTTATTATTTTTCCCATATCTTTATTTCCTCTCCATTTTTTTTCCTTTTGACCCATATTCTCCTCAATTCCCTCTTTTAATTTTTTTCTTTAACCTTTTTTATTTGTCTCAATTTCTCCCATATCTCTATTTCTTTTTTTCATTTTTCTTCTGTTTCCGTCATTTCCGCTTGGAAAATTGTGACATCCTTCGATGGAATACTCAAAAATTTAATGGTGAAATCATCTATCTTCTGTGAATGGACCTTAAAAATGTTGACATTGCTTTTGTAGCCTTAAGAAATTTAATTAAAATCACTTATCAAAATTATTAAATCAAATAATATGCTAAATCAATAAATTTAAAATACAAATAACCTAAAAATAAAACTCCTCAATAAATTATTTACTCACTGATTTGCAGTTCGACAATATTAACAAAGAAAAAAATCGTACGTACGGTCGCGTAGTCACTTCCTAATTTATCTAGGATATGCTACGAATATTAAATTATCACTTGATTTTGGGAAATTCGACAAACAAAGCAATTCAAACCTAGGCCAAGGGAAGTCGTGCTGGTTTTTTAATTTACAAGCCAAATTATTAATATCGAATAAACAGCTTACGTCATTAACGTTAACGCTTATTGAAGTTTATCAACTTTTAACATTTTGTTAAAGTAAACAGGTTCATTTTATTGCTTAGTACGTTTCCATTATTGTTATTAAATATCCGTAGTTATATACGCAGTTTTAATCATGTCGTATTTGTCTTTCTATAAACTAAATTTACTAAATTTCGGTTTTGAGAATTTTTAATCCAGAAAATTTAGTCAGTCTCTAGATGAACACCTCTTATTCTAATAAGTAGTTTACGGCAAGTGGTGCATAAAATATACGGCGAAAGAAAGCATGTATCGGTAGAAACAGTTCGTTAGCGGTTAGTCCAATAAAAGAAGTTGAAATTTGACCTTTTTTGCAGCTCTCCTGCGTACATTCGTTTCCTCTTCCCAAAATTGGCTTTAAAATTCCATTCGCAGGAGAGCAGCAAAAAAGGTCAAATTTCAACTTCTTTTATTGGACTAATCAGGAATTTCTTCTCGGAACCGCTAACGAATTGTTTCTACCGATACGCGCTTTCTTTCGCCGTATATTTTATGCACCACTTGCCGTAAACTACTTAGAATAAGAGGTGTTCATCTAGTTATTTATCAGAAATCATTTGATAATTTAGATAATGGGTAAAGTTTGACTAAAATCAATTGCAGAAGCGATGAACATGTGTTCGCCTTCCTTGCCGACGTTTTCCTTTGATTGAGCTGTTTCAATTGTCAGTTTTATGTCAAATTGTACTATTTATTTCATCCTTCCGGCCTGAATGTATCTATTTCGTTAGCTACAGTTGCAGTACTATTGTTTAGTTCTGTGGAAAAAAAATAGTGAAATAAAAACAGCATAATATATTCGTATTTTACAAATATATATTTATTTTAAATAATCCCAACCTTTGATCGCCTACACGATTATTTGAGTTGTTCTGTCCTTCATTTTATATTTTTCCAGTAAACAAACTGTATACTTTGGAAATATAATTTTTATTGCCAGCTCAAGTTAAATACATTGACCGGCGACCTACTCGCATCCGTGATTCACGTAAATAATTTATACTAAAATTATTGTTCTAGTTCATAAATATTGAAAAAAACGTCGTAATTGTTTGAAATGATTGTAAGCAAAATATATACGTTCTTAAGTATTTTAAATTAGCAAATAATAGGCGACTTATGAGTTAGTAAGTATGTACTGACAAAATTATCAACAACAAAATTATCAGCCCAAATTAAATGAAAGAATCAGCCCAACAAGACGCATCTTTCTGTGGACATCTCGCATTCGGTTTTGAACAACTTCAATATATATCTCTCTAATTTTATTCCAAATTGTTCATTTGTAGCTTACCATCCTCCATCGTACACCATACGAGATAAAAGTGTCCAAAAATCTTTGATTGGACGACCTTGGGGTACGTCAGGGGGTCGTTTCTCGGTATAAATGGTATGTTGTGAGCGTTGAGCCAATTTTGAGCTATTTGAAGCTATTACATCTGCTATTTAATTTCCTTCTATTCCGTTCAGCTTAGGGCTATTTGAATTACAAATTGGCGCCCAACGTGAGCGTGAGTTTTTCTAGTTGTTCTCATACAATTTTAGAACCAATTACTCAGTTAATGGCAGCTTGTGTGTCTGTTTGTTCCACAGGAGTTTACTATCTAGGATCAGACCTAGATACTTAACATCTTGTCTTTGTCTTTGTGTATTTGTGTCTTTGTGTCTTTGTGTCTTTGTGTCTTTGTGTCTTTGTGTCTTTGTGTCTTTGTGTCTTTGTGTCTTTGTGTCTTTGTGTCTTTGTGTCTTTGTGTCTTTGTGTCTTTGTGTCTTTGTGTCTTTGTGTCTTTGTGTCTTTGTGTCTTTGTGTCTTTGTGTCTTTGTGTCTTTGTGTCTTTGTGTCTTTGTGTCTTTGTGTCTTTGTGTCTTTGTGTCTTTGTGTCTTTGTGTCTTTGTGTCTTTGTGTCTTTGTGTCTTTGTGTCTTTGTGTCTTTGTGTCTTTGTGTCTTTGTGTCTTTGTGTCTTTGTGTCTTTGTGTCTTTGTGTCTTTGTGTCTTTGTGTCTTTGTGTCTTTGTGTCTTTGTGTCTTTGTGTCTTTGTGTCTTTGTGTCTTTGTGTCTTTGTGTCTTTGTGTCTTTGTGTCTTTGTGTCTTTGTGTCTTTGTGTCTTTGTGTCTTTGTGTCTTTGTGTCTTTGTGTCTTTGTGTCTTTGTGTCTTTGTGTCTTTGTGTCTTTGTGTCTTTGTGTCTTTGTGTCTTTGTGTCTTTGTGTCTTTGTGTCTTTGTGTCTTTGTGTCTTTGTGTCTTTGTGTCTTTGTGTCTTTGTGTCTTTGTGTCTTTGTGTCTTTGTGTCTTTGTGTCTTTGTGTCTTTGTGTCTTTGTGAATTTGTCTCTTTGTCTCTTTGTCTCTTTGTCTCTTTGTCTCTTTGTCTCTTTGTCTCTTTGTCTCTTTGTCTCTTTGTCTCTTTGTCTCTTTGTCTCTTTGTCTCTTTGTCTCTTTGTCTCTTTGTCTCTTTGTCTCTTTGTCTCTTTGTCTCTTTGTCTCTTTGTCTCTTTGTCTCTTTGTCTCTTTGTCTCTTTGTCTCTTTGTCTCTTTGTCTCTTTGTCTCTTTGTCTCTTTGTCTCTTTGTCTCTTTGTCTCTTTGTCTCTTTGTCTCTTTGTCTCTTTGTCTCTTTGTCTCTTTGTCTCTTTGTCTCTTTGTCTCTTTGTCTCTTTGTCTCTTTGTCTCTTTGTCTCTTTGTCTCTTTGTCTCTTTGTCTCTTTGTCTCTTTGTCTCTTTGTCTCTTTGTCTCTTTGTCTCTTTGTCTCTTTGTCTCTTTGTCTCTTTGTCTCTTTGTCTCTTTGTCTCTTTGTCTCTTTGTCTCTTTGTCTCTTTGTCTCTTTGTCTCTTTGTCTCTTTGTCTCTTTGTCTCTTTGTCTCTTTGTCTCTTTGTCTCTTTGTCTCTTTGTCTCTTTGTCTCTTTGTCTCTTTGTCTCTTTGTCTCTTTGTCTCTTTGTCTCTTTGTCTCTTTGTCTCTTTGTCTCTTTGTCTCTTTGTCTCTTTGTCTCTTTGTCTCTTTGTCTCTTTGTCTCTTTGTGTCTTTGTGTCTTTGTGTCTTTGTGTCTTTGTGTCTTTGTGTCTTTGTGTCTTTGTGTCTTTGTGTCTTTGTGTCTTTGTGTCTTTGTGTCTTTGTGTCTTTGTGTCTTTGTGTCTTTGTGTCTTTGTGTCTTTGTGTCTTTGTGTCTTTGTGTCTTTGTGTCTTTGTGTCTTTGTGTCTTTGTGTCTTTGTGTCTTTGTGTCTTTGTGTCTTTGTGTCTTTGTGTCTTTGTGTCTTTGTGTCTTTGTGTCTTTGTGTCTTTGTGTCTTTGTGTCTTTGTGTCTTTGTGTCTTTGTGTCTTTGTGTCTTTGTGTCTTTGTGTCTTTGTGTCTTTGTGTCTTTGTGTCTTTGTGTCTTTGTGTCTTTGTGTCTTTGTGTCTTTGTGTCTTTGTGTCTTTGTGTCTTTGTGTCTTTGTGTCTTTGTGTCTTTGTGTCTTTGTGTCTTTGTGTCTTTGTGTCTTTGTGTCTTTGTGTCTTTGTGTCTTTGTGTCTTTGTGTCTTTGTGTCTTTGTGTCTTTGTGTCTTTGTGTCTTTGTGTCTTTGTGTCTTTGTGTCTTTGTGTCTTTGTGTCTTTGTGTCTTTGTGTCTTTGTGTCTTTGTGTCTTTGTGTCTTTGTGTCTTTGTGTCTTTGTGTCTTTGTGTCTTTGTGTCTTTGTGTCTTTGTGTCTTTGTGTCTTTGTGTCTTTGTCTTGTCTTTGTCTTTGTCTTTGTGTCTTTGTCTTTGTATCTTTGTCTTTGTGTCTTTGTGTCTTTGTATTTTTGTGTCGTTGTCTTTGTGTCTTTGTCTTGTCTTGTCAACCTCGCTTCCAAAGAATTTTTTTATTATCGCCTATTTTAACCCAATTGAATTTTACACCAAAGCTTTTGCGACAAACGTTATATATATATCTTCTTTTTACGATGAATTCTTCTTTACTATTTTGTATTTCTCTCCGCTGTGGCTTTTACAAATATCCCATCTATTTTTAATTCTACTTTTACATCCAAACTCCAACTCTTATATTGAAAATTTTAACAGTGACCTCGGTAGAAATTATGTATTGTGAAATTCCTCCTCAGGAATTTACGCCAACATAAATTGTGGTTGTAAAATGCAAATTTGAATACACTTTCCCTTGCAGAAGATTAAGTAGTTTTAATAAATTAATTAATCAATTGATTAAATATATGTAACCGTCAGTCTAGTGAATAATAATGTTTACTATATTTTCTTACATTAATTATTGTAATGTATACCCTACAGTGTTGTCAGTTTTAGATTAGTAATAACTTTACAAAAACTAAGTTCATTTTAACTTTCTTTTCGTGATAATCACTGGAGTGTATATATTAAGGTGCGTTTAAATATGGGTAGTGTAGGCGCACGAAAAACGAGCCTAGTTCGTCATATTTACACGTGGCTCGAGAGAGCATACCAAGTAGGCTCGCAGCGATCCGTTTCTTGCGGCACCATCAAAGAAACTCTCTTAAATTTAAGTTTACAGCAAGGCTAGCGACGCCTTAGGTAATTAAGTGCCTGTAGAAAATAAATAAGATTGACTCGAGGAATGAAGCAGCTTCGACTGTCGCGAAAGACTGTATTAGCGACCTATAGAAACCAAAAAAAACGAAGTCAAAGCGTTTATAGGAACACTAAAGGTTTTTGGTGAAATTTTGGTACTTTAAAGGCCGAAACTCACTTAACAGCACAGCACCTGACAAGCACTGTCGAGTGGTCAACTTGACGATTGTGTATGGGATCACTTAACGCGTCGACACGGGATCAGCACCGCCGCGATACCCGACTATAGGCTTCACTTTATATTGTCAGAGATATTGTATTGTACTGTACTGTACTAACCGAAATTTGCTGATAAGTGAATGTACGACGTCGGCAAAGGATCAGCACACCACAAGCCGTCCGTAAAATATTCTTTCTGAGAAATGTGTTGTGGTTGAGGCGTTGACGTGCCTTGTCGGTGCTGTGCTGATGTTGTTAGGTAGGCGCGCTTACATTTAAATACACATAAGAAATAAAATCTGCTGGTGATGATCAGTCGCTGATCCTATGAGGTGCTGATAAGTGAGTTTCTGTCAGAAGTTCTGATCCTTACCAAGCGGATATTTTTTGATAAAAAAGCATGAATCTAGCTCGACTCGAGCGTGTCTCGCTTTATTTTATAATATTTTAATTTTTGTGGAATAAATTTTAATATTTTATTTTGTTTGTTCCCACTGTTTTTCATCCACGTGTAATTGTAAACAAAGATATGCTTTTTTTAAGCGGGTGTGACATTTCCTTGAGACCGTAATAAATAATGAAGTCTTGTGAGAGAGTTATAACTTTGACTATCAGTGATAAAACGAGTAGTTAACCTTTAAGATTGTTTGAAGAAGGTATGACGAAAAAAATCGCCCAGACTGTATTCAGCGGTTGAAATAAAATTTATATTGAAAATCGCACCCAATTTATGTTCTTAAAATTAATCAAAAGTGTCATCTAAAGGTTGAATTTCTTTTAATTGAGATGTTAATTCAATAAAAAAAACTTTTTGATTAAATTAAATTAAATTTTAATTGATGGGAACAAGAGTGCGCAAATTTGCGTTTATTAACAATAAATATTATCATGTAATAGAAGCTATAATTTTTAGAAAAACAACTATTATTCTTAAAATCAGCCAACCTAAAATCCTAGATCGTTCACGGTGAATAACCGCAAAACGAAAAAAGGAATTTGCTTTTAAAAATAAAACGATAAACTTAAAATAAAAAAAATTCTATTATCTTTTATACATCGAACGATAAACGAAATGTTTATTGATTTATTGCCTATTTGTTTGTAATAATTGAAATCAAATAAATATCGAATTTTTCGGCAGATTCAATTATGTTTATCCGAATCTATTATGACGAACACGTGTTGTGGTTAGCAAGGTCTTTTTAGCGATAACCATAGGCGTTACATAAAATATTTTAACGGGAGATTTATGATAAATCAATCAGAAATAAAAACCCTAACCATAATTCAACGATAAACATATTTACGATGTGCAGAAACTAACGCAGTGCCGGGGGGCAATAAGTAATAAGTCGAATACTTTTGCCAGAATATTCGGTATTCGGCGTATGGCCGAATATATTATTCGTTCCTTTTTCTCCGCCTATGCATGTCAACAATTCAAAACATCTATTGAATTTAATGTTGATCCAGACCTTGATGATGTATAAATTTATGTTTTATGCCACTCGGTTTATATAAAATATTTTTTTGCTTTTTATATTTTTAGGAAATCAAAAATAACCTGACAGTGTTTTACCTACTAAAAATATTTAAATGGATAGAAAGAATCATTCTGAAAAAAATATTATGTAAGCGTGAGCGAATGTATACAATAATATTTTCCTTTTATCAATATTTGTTAATATTTTTGTTTATTAAATAGTGCTAGTTCAGGGGGAGATTGAAACCTACTGATATTTTTACATAAAAGACGAATAGTTGGAATTCCTATACAGGGTGTTTAGAAAGTCTCCTGCCAAATGCCAATCACAGATTCTAAATGTGATTTTATATTCATCTAACCTATTTTACCTTTTTAATAACAAAATAGTGTAAATAGTGATTTTCTAGTAATAGAATTACTCATAGATATTCCAACGTTCTTTAATATTTTTCTTAGTGTTATTGTTGATAGTTGGTTCTAGAAACCGTATTTTTTTTCTGTTTCTATAATATATGGTGTGATAAAAGTAAATTGATAAAAGTAAAATTACGTAAATTCTTCTTTGTCTTTGTGTCTTTTTGTGTCTTTTGTGTCTTTTGTGTCTTTTGTGTCTTTTGTGTCTTTTGTGTCTTTTGTGTCTTTTGTGTCTTTTGTGTCTTTTGTGTCTTTTGTGTCTTTTGTGTCTTTTGTGTCTTTTGTGTCTTTTGTGTCTTTTGTGTCTTTTGTGTCTTTTGTGTCTTTTGTGTCTTTTGTGTCTTTTGTGTCTTTTGTGTCTTTTGTGTCTTTTTGTGTCTTTTTGTGTCTTTTTGTGTCTTTTTGTGTCTTTTTGTGTCTTTTTGTGTCTTTTTGTGTCTTTTTGTGTCTTTTTGTGTCTTTTTGTGTCTTTTTGTGTCTTTTTGTGTCTTTTTGTGTCTTTTTATGTCTTTTTGTGTCTTTTTGTGTCTTTTTGTGTCTTTTTGTGTCTTTTTGTGTCTTTTTGTGTCTTTTTGTGTCTTTTTGTGTCTTTTTGTGTCTTTTTGTGTCTTTTTGTGTCTTTTTGTGTCTTTTTGTGTCTTTTTGTGTCTTTTTGTGTCTTTTTGTGTCTTTTTGTGTCTTTTTGTGTCTTTTTGTGTCTTTTTGTGTCTTTTTGTGTCTTTTTGTGTCTTTTTGTGTCTTTTTGTGTGTTTTTGTGTCTTTTTGTGTCTTTTTGTGTCTTTTTGTGTCTTTTT
This sequence comes from Lochmaea crataegi, assembly GCA_947563755.1. Classification (NCBI taxonomy): domain Eukaryota; kingdom Metazoa; phylum Arthropoda; class Insecta; order Coleoptera; family Chrysomelidae; genus Lochmaea; species Lochmaea crataegi. The sequence goes on along the minus strand of OX387432.1, from coordinate 38,614,712 downwards.
GTGTCTTTTTGTGTCTTTTTGTGTCTTTTTGTGTCTTTTTGTGTCTTTTTGTGTCTTTTTGTGACTTTTTGTGTCTTTTCGTGTCTTTTCGTGTCTTTTTGTGTCTTTATGTATCTTTATGTGTATTTTTGTGTCGTTTTGTGTCGTTTTGTGTCGTTTTGTGTCTTTTTGTGTCTTTTTGTGTCCTTTTGTGTCTTTTTGTGTCTTTTTGTGTCTTTTTGTGTCTTTTTGTGACTTTTTGTGTCTTTTTGTGTCTTTTTGTGTCTTTTTGTGTCTTTTTGTGTCTTTTTGTGTCTTTTTGTGACTTTTTGTGTCTTTTTGTGTCTTTTTGTGTCTTTTTGTGTCTTTTTGTGTCTTTTTGTGTCTTTTTGTGTCTTTTTGTGTCTTTTTGTATCTTTTTGTGTCTTTTTGTGTCTTTTTGTATCTTTTTGTGTCTTTTTGTGTCTTTTTGTGTCTTTTTGTGTCTTTTTGTGTCTTTTTGTGACTTTTTGTGTCTTTTCGTGTCTTTTCGTGTCTTTTTGTGTCGTTTTGTGTCTTTTTGTGTCCTTTTGTGTCTTTTTGTGTCTTTTTGTGTCTTTTTGTGTCTTTTTGTGTCTTTTTGTGTCTTTTTGTGACTTTTTGTGTCTTTTTGTGTCTTTTTGTGTCTTTTTGTGTCTTTTTGTGTCTTTTTGTGTCTTTTTGTGTCTTTTTGTGTCTTTTTGTGTCTTTTTGTGTCTTTTCGTGTCTTTTGGTGTCTTTTTGTGACTTTTTGTGTCTTTTCGTGTCTTTTGGTGTCTTTTTGTGTCTTTTTGTGTCTTTATGTATCTTTATGTGTATTTTTGTGTCGTTTTGTGTCTTTTTGTGTCCTTTTGTGTCTTTTTGTGTCTTTTTGTGTCTTTTTGTGTCTTTTTGTGTCTATTTGTGTCTATTTGTGTCTTTTTGTGTCTTTTGTGTCTTTTAGTGTCTTTTAGTGTCTTTTAGTGTCTTTTAGTGTCTTTTAGTGTCTTTTTGTGTCTTTTAATCTCTAAATGTGATTTTATATTCATCTAACCTATTTTACCTTTTTGAATAACAAAATAGTGTAAATAGTGATTTTCTAGTATTAGAATTACTCATAGATCTTCCAACGTTCTTTAATATTTTTCTTATTGTTATTGTTGATAGTTGGTTATAGAAACCGTATTTTTTTTCTCAGCTTCTATAATATATGGTGTGATAAAAGTAAATTGATAAAAGTAAAATTACGTAAATTTTTGTTTACATAATGAAATGTGATAATCACTTAATGACGAGTATTTTCATGTTAAAAACCTTCGATTAGAATAAATTTGTTTTTATTATCAACACTGCAAATCCATAAATAACGCTTGGACGATGATTTGTTTGTACAATTATTGACAATAAATACATTCGTGGGCAAATTTTATAATTTTTAGAAAAACAATAACAAAATGTTCTTATCAGAAACCTTTTTTTCCACATAACATTTTACTGTGTTGGGAGATTTTTTACTCAGGTCTATTTCTATTCCTGGCTTCCTGTTTTGCGTGGCTGCTCCTCATACAATTATAAATGATACTGGTGACTGCCTCAATGAACACCTCCAAATAGTGGAGAAGGAAGAAAGTGGATTTAGTGGAATCGAAGAAGAAAACTAAAGGAGCCACAATCATTCAAACATTATTTTGATGTGTCTAGTTTTTTACAGAATAGACCGACGATAATAATTGTAAAAGAAGATTACCTACAAAGCAAAATGGCTCTAATGGTGTGCAGGAACCTGACAGGGAGAAATTGGGGTGTAGCCCAAAAATCCTGAGCTGGAGTAGTAGAACTATCCTAGTGACGACTAGAGACAACCTCCAAAAGAAGCGTTGGTAAGTCCATGAATAAAGGAACAGAAGAGGAAACTGAAGGAGGAAGGAATGAAGGAAGTGGAGAATGGGAAGGAAGAAGAGAGGGAGAGTATAGAGAGATTGAAAGATATGGTAAGGCGGCTGGAGGAGAGGGTGGAATATATATAATAGCATGTGATGAATGGCTGGGGGAAAGAGTGAGTAGTTGGTGGGTGCTGGAGGATGAGGAAAGCTTAAGCTTACATAGGTATGTGAACACGGATATAAGGAAAGGGAGAAAATAATTATTGGAAGAGTGAGGATGGAAGTGGACGAACGCCGAGGCAGAGAGTATGAGGAAGAAAGTAAGAGAGGATATAGAAAGGGGACTTGGACATGATGTAGATGAATTAAACAATGTGATACAGGGCTGTAAAAGAGAGGGGAAGATGGCCAATTACTGGTGGAATGAGGAAATAGAGGGAGTGTAAGAAAGAACGAAGACGGATGCTGAGGAGAAGAGGAAGGATAGAGGGAAGAGGGGGATACAAAAAGAAGAAGGAACTGGAGCGTAGGGTGGAAAGGGAAAAAAGAGGGAAGTGGGAAGAGTTATTGGGGGAATTGGAAAACAATCCATGGGGAAAGGCGTATGAGATAGCGGTGAAGAGGATGGGTGGAGATAGGAACGATTTGCTAAGGGAAGATTGGGAGAAGGAGATTATAGGGAAATTGTTCATAGGGGAAGAAGAAAGAGTGGGGGGCAAAATTCGAGAAATCCAAGATACTAGGGGGTAGGGAAAACGAGGGGGATAAGGCCGGTAGAGAATTGGGAAGTAGAGGAGGGGGGTGTTTAGATGCTGGAGGAACGAGGAAGTGCTGAAGAATTTGGAGAGGAAACTAGGGAAGGAGGTGTACTGGGAGAACATGGTGGAGATAATGTTGAAGGGGCAGGAGAAATGGATGGAGGTGAGTGGAGTAGTAGGGAGCATGGTTAGGGGGAGAGAAGGACTCGATATGGCATGAGAGGTAGGAGTAATAGTAGGGAGAAGACGACGGTGTGAGCGGAGTGTGCGATGGACCGCCGCCCGCCTCGAAGTATGCTAGGGTAGTGCGAAGTATGCTAGGGTAGTGATTCCGCGGGGGTAACGGCGAGTTTGAGGTGGGTTTGGTTGGTAGAGAATCCCCTGAGGATGAGTCCAACACTGTTTGATTCGCACATAAGATTCCCATGTCGACCCGAAAAAAAAGGAGACTACTGGATAGAAGAGGTACACTTACCTAACTAAAGAAAGGAACGGTTTAGGGACAAAAAATATTTTTGACACGTTGATTGATCATCTATTACGGTTATGTTTTTGAAGACTTATACATGACCATGACTTTTTTATAAATCAGAATGACCTTACGAAAAAAATCCTTGAAAACACATTGAATGCAACTGTCAGAATAATAACAGCGTTCAGATACGTTCACCTTGCAACTTTTATGACCTCCACCCTCCAGAAAAAAAAAACCAACAAATATTTGTTATTGTCTCATTTAAGTTGTTTATCATTATTTTCGTTGTTTTTAGTAACTAGTATTGATCCTGACTTTATTTTCGGCAAGGTTTTTTTGGATTTTTTTCTTTAAATAACCGTTTTATGTAAGCATTTAACTTTGAGGTTTTCAATTGATTGCGAAGATTAGCATTTCGGTGTAAAGTTGTGGCTCGCAGTTTTAATATTGGAAATCTGTTTACACGGCCGCGTACAAAAAATAACGGTGTCAACGTAACAACCCCAAAACTCTATATCACAAAGACAAAAAAATACCTATACCTCATTTGAATAGAAAAAAAGGAGAAAAAGGAGAGAAGGAGAAAAAATATCTATCAATAATTTGAAAAAAAATTTTTTAAATTAAAGCACCCCAGAAAACAACACCTTCTTGGTAGTTGTATTTAAAGTTGTCCAAAATCAATGGCCATGCAAAAGAGACGAATACGTGTTCGTATCTAATATCTGTAGTTAGCATTTGGCAGGAGAGTTTCTGGAAACCCTGTATGTGATTTTTATTATCTTAAGAACTTATTTCCAGTTATTCGAAACTTTTCCCCATTTTTACAATATTTATTGATATTATTATATTTTGTAAATTTAAATTATGTTTACAGTCGATACAACTCTTAGATGTCAAAGATAATAGTTTTATTACGCGAGCTACTGCATTAATATGCTCTCTTAGTGCCCCCAGTGAAATCCACATATGAGACGACTATGGCTCCTCCGCCCAATTTTCGAGAAACATCGAGAATACCCACCGCACCCGGTGCTTCCGCCAGAACGTCGAGAAATTTCGAGAATTACGGCGCGCGAGTATAAATAGGCCACCAGCATCGCTGCAGGCAATTAGTCAATCAGTCAGTGTTGATACCGAAGGAAAGTAAAGGCGCCTCGATAAAATGTTTATTAAGTGACTCTCATATAAATTATAATTAGTGCGTTTAGTGTATTAGATAAATTATTAAATAAGGACTGAATTACATATAAATCTGTAAATATAAATTAATTGTAAATATAAATTAGAACAAACGTCACAGTTTAATGTTATTATAACGCCTTACAAAGTTTTTGAAAAATACTTTCCAAAGAACAGAGACCATACACTAAGAAGCAACAACTACTTCTCGGGCTATATGCCCCGACAGACATTGAGTTACACTTCTAAGTTTGCAATTAGGAGGAAGGGACATCACTTGTAGACCGGTTTCGGCGTATTTCATCAGTAGAAGGTAGATATCCAGAAGCCCTGTGAGTATAATCCTGGACTGGAGACAACGTGGTTAGATGTGGAGATATCGCAGTTATCGCACTCTTTACTGAGGTTAATGTATTGATGTGGTTTCAACGTTGACTCCAGTCAAGGATTATGCTCTCAGGGCTTCTGGACGGATAGTATCTACCTTTTACTGATGAAATACACCGAAACCGGTCTACAAGTGATGTTGTGATGATTTACTAAAATTTTACAGGTAACTGTTATTAAGTAGATACAACTTTTATTTGCAAGATTTTTATATTTTTTCTAAAAGTTTATAAATATGTTAAAATTTTCGCCAGTTCTAATTTGCCAATTTTCTCTGCACTTTCGAAGCATATCGGTCAGACATCGATAAAGTGTTTACGTATAGTCCAAAAATAACGAAAAACAAGGAAATAAAACACACACTACATGACCAACGAATGATCGATTCGCCTGTTCAAAGTTTAAAAGCCACACTAGAAAGATATAAATATCACGGTTTACTAGTTTTCTCCAAACATTTGTTATGGTAAACATTAACATTTTTTTAACTCTTATGTAAGAAGGTTTTTTTAATATACAGGGGTGCCCAAAAAATTTTTTCTGGTCTGTTCTCCGTGATTATTTGGGATCATAAAGTAAGAGAGGATATAGAAAGGGGACTTGGACATGATGTAGATGAATTAAACAATGTGATACAGGGCTGTAAAAGAGAGGGGAAGAGGGCCAATTACTGGTGGAATGAGGAAATAGAGCAGCTGTGGAGGAAGTGTAAGAAAGAACGAAGACGGATGCTAAGGAGAAGAGGAAGGATAGAGGGAAGAGGGGGATACAAAAAGAAGAAGGAACTGGAGCGTAGGGTGGAAAGGGAAAAAACAGGGAAGTGGGAAGAGTTATTGGGGGAATTGGAAAACAATCCATGGGGAAAGGCGTATGAGATAGCGGTGAAGAGGATGGGTGAAAATAGGAACGATTTGCTAAGGGAAGATTGGGAGAAGGAGATTATAGGGAAATTGTTCACTGGGGAAGAAGAAAGAGTGGGGGGCAAAATTCGAGAAATCCAAGATACTAGGGAGTAGGGAAAACGAGGGGGATACGGCCGGTAGAGAAGTGGGAAGTAGAGGAGGGGGGTGTTTAGATGCTGGAGGAAGTGCTGAAGAAGTTGGAGAGGAAACTAGGGAAGGAGGCGTACTGGAAGAATATGGTGGAGATAATGTTGAAGGGGCAGGAGAAATGGATGGAGGTGAGTGGCGTATTAGAGAGCATGGTTAGTGGTAAAGAAGGACTCGATATGGCATGAGAGAGGTAGGAGTGATAGTAGGGAGAAGACGACGACGGTCAAAGTTTAAAAGCCACACTAGAAAGATATAAATATCACGGTTTACTAGTTTTCTCCAAACATTTGTTATGGTAAACATTAACATTTTTTAAACTCTTATGTAAGAAGGTTTTTTTAATATACAGGGGTGCCCAAAAAAATTTTTCTGTTCTGTTCTCCGTGATTATTTGGGATCATAAACGCTTTCCAATTGTACTATATCTGTCAATATTTCGCGTAGGGGTAACAAAAAAATGGGAAAGTGCAATAAACCATGGAAAAAACATACTTTAGGTGAGTTTAAATCTACTGACGTTAAAATTAAGAAACCTTACTTGCTTTGGAGAAAACCTTTTATGCAGCAAAATTATGAAACTAAAATAACTATTACATTTAATCTTTCTTAGGTAACAGGATTACTTATACATATATACAAATTTTTGAATTATCGGTTAAAATGCATGTTAATAGATAATATTTAATTAAACAAATATACGTTATTTGATAGTTTTATTTGATAATTTGTAATGCTGGTGTTGCTATGTAAAATCTGACAGCCTGATTACGTATCGTCCATTTTTTGTCCAAAATAATTTCCTTTTTTAGAAAAACTCTTCTTTTTTTATTAAAATCCACAAATAATTCAAAAACAACAATATTCAATTAATAAATATTATTTGTTTATAAGTATTTTTTTTTAAATCTACTCTTAATTTAATTCAAATTAAAAAAATGTTATTTCAACACGTGTTCTATTCTCTCTCAGTATCTATAAAAAAAAATTTTAGCGATACTTTTTTATTAGGATTCGTTGCTGTTGGTAGCCAAACTTCACAGCCCGATGTTGTAAATACGAAATGAACTCACGGCTATTTTTAGAAAAGGCATTGCGTGAATTTGTGACTATAAGGTGCGGTTCTAATCTACATAAATCTATACAGCCAAAGGTTTTCTTTAATCATTTTTAACGCTGAATTTTAAGACTTTTTTGTCTCTGTTGCGCCTCTGCACTATGCTGACTTGGTGAGAAACTACTTGGACATCGTCTTCCCAGATCGGTGCAATTGAGTGGCCACCGAGGTTCCCTGATTCAACTCCTCTCGACCACAAACTATCAATGAACTTATAGAACGGATACGCATTCTCCGGAAGTTATAGCGAACTTTCGTCTTACGCAACATAAAAAAATTAATTACTTAGATCGCTTAATTTAATGATAATTATGATTTGTCACTATGTAGGCTAGTTTGGTATGGCTTCAATAAAAAAACAAAGTAAACTGAGTGAATTCATATCTATTTTTAGGTCAAGTCTATCGTGTGTTTCGAGATAATTTATGTTTGTAAAACGTGAAAAAAAAGCGACTTGTTTTATACCTACCAGAAATCGATTAGGTACTGAATTTTAACAAAGTTGAGCTGTCTTTTTTAAACTATTATTTCTTTTTAGTGATAAGTAACTCGTTTGCCATTTCATACTTTTTTGTAGGTTTTTTATACTTTCTACAATTTAAGTTATTTTAATTTTTCCTCCACTGTTAATTTTTGTCGAGATATCGAAAGATAAGTTAAAAATTAAGATGAATTCTTGTTTTTTGCAATTTTTTTCATTCCTGTAAATTGTATTAAACAAATTTTTAGTTTTTAAACTTTTAGATTATTATAATAAACCCCACATTTCTCCTTAGTATTTTTTAAATTAAATGTATGTATATCTGTTACAAGCTGATCTTGATAAATTGTTCTTATAAGAGTTCACAGGGTAATTTGGAGAGCTCAAGGAAACCTTACATGCTTCCTTTAACTAAACTAATCAATTTTTTCAATTTTTGGATTACTGTAACGTCCTATAGAAAAATGTCATCTACAAGTTATAGATTTATTGAAAATCAAAACACTTTTGACAATAACCTCAAAATTTTTAAGATATTTCCAAAAAAAAATTTTTTTAATTTTTTTCTTAGTTTTTTATTTTTCATTTCCGGTACAATTTTTTTATTTCCATGAAACTGAGGAAAATTAATCTTCTAACCACAAGTAATGTTTAAAAAATTTTTAAAATTAAAATATTGAGCAGTTTCCGAGAAATTATTGTTTCATGGTCTCGATGGATGTTTACATTTTTCGTTCAATTTTCAGGAAGTGGAAAATTGTCGAATTTTCCTATTTTTAAGTTTGTTTTTGCAGAGCGACTATACAATGTTTTTTTTCTTCGGAAAGTACAAAAAAAATTAGCCTTTCCAGAAAATTAAACGGAAAAATTCTAATTTTCACGAAAACTGCTCTATATTTTAATTTCAAAAAATTTTAGGAAATTATATATACTCTTTCCCAGTTTCATGCAAATCAAAAAAATTTTGCGGAAATAAAAAATAAGAAACCCCAAAAAAAATATTAAAACGGGGTTTTTTGCAAATATTTCGAAAATTTTGAGGTTATGATAAAAATTGTTCCTCACAAAAGTTGTTAGATTTTTACTGGACCTACAATTTTTATGGGAAACATTTTTTATCATAACCTCAAAATTTTCGAGATATTTTCAAAAAAACCTGTTTTAAAGTTTTTTCTTGGTTTTTTATTTTTCATTTCTGGTACAATTTTTTGATTTCCATGAAACTGGGGAAAATTAATCTTCAAACCACAAATAATGTTTAAAACATTTTTAAAATTAAAATATTGAGCAGTTTTCGAGAAATTATTGTTTCACGGTCTCGGTGGATGTTTATATTTTTCGTTCAATTTTCAGGAAGTGGAAAACTGTCGAATTTTCCTATTTTTAAGTGTGTTTTTGCAGTGACTATACATTGTTTTTTTCTTCGGAAAGTACATAACAAAATTAGCCCTACCTGAAAATTAAACGAAAAAATTCTAAAATTCTCGAAAAACTCTCGATATTTTAATTTCAAAAATTTTTTGGTAATTATATATATTTTGAAGATTACTCTTCCTCAGTTTCATGCAAATCAGAAAATTTTTGTGGAAATAAAAAATAAAAAACCAAAAAAATATATTAAAACGGGAATTTTGCAAATATTTCGAAAATTTTGAGGTTATGATAAAAAATGTTTCCCACAAAAGTTGTATATTTTTACTGGACCTACAACTTTTGTGGGAAACATTTTTTATCATAACCTCAAAATTTTCGAGATATTTGCAAAAAAACCTGTTTTTAAGTTTTTTCTTGGTTTTTTATTTTTCATTTCCGGAACAATTTTTTGTTTTCCATGAAACTGGGTGAAATTAATCTTCAAAACACATATAATGATTCAAAAAATTTTAAAATTAACATATTGAGCAGTTTTCGAGAAATTATTGTTTCATGGTCTCGGTGGATGTTTACATTTTTCGTTCAATTTTCAGGAAGTGGAAAATTGTCGGATTTTCCTATTTTTAAGTGTGTTTCTGCAGAGCGACTATACAATGTTTTTTTTTCTTCGGAAAATACAGAAAAAAATTAGCCCTACCTGAAAATTAAACGAAAAAATTCTAATTTTCTCTAAAACGTCTCAATATTTTAATTTCAAAAATTTTTCGGTAATTATATATATTCTGAAGATTGCACTTCCCCAGTTTCATGAGAATCAAAAAATTTTTGCGGAAATAAAAAATAAAAAACCAAAAAAAAATATTAAAATGGGTATTTTGCAAATATTTCGAAAAATTTTAGGCTATGATAAGAAATGTTTCCCACAAAAGTTGTATATTTTCACTGGACCTACAACTTTTGTGGGAAACATTTTTTATCATAACCTCAAAATTTTCGAAATATTTGCAAAAAAAACCTGTTTTTAAAGTTTTTTCTTGGTTTTTTTATTTTTCATTTCCGGAACAATTTTTTGTTTTCCATTAAACTGGGGGAAATTAATCTTCAAAACACATGTAGTGATCCAAAAAAATTTAAAATTGAAATATTGAGCAGTTTTCGAGAAATTATTGTTTCATGGTCTCGGTGGATGTTTACATTTTTCGTTCAATTTTCAGGAAGTGGAAAATGATCGAATTTTCCTTTTTATAAGTGTGTTTTTGCAGAGCGACTATACAATGTTTTTTTTCTTCGGAAAATAGACAAAAATTAGCCCTACCTGAAAATTAAACGAAAAAATTCTAATTTTCTCGAAAACTGCTCGATATTTTAATTTCAAAAATTTTTTGGTAATTATATATATTCGGAAGATTACCCTTCCCCAGTTTCATGGGAATAAAAAATTTTTTGCGGAAATAAAAAATAGAAAACCAAAAAAAAATTTTAAATCGGGTATTTTGCAGATATTTCGAAAATTTTGAGGTTATGATAAAAAATGTTTCTCACAAAAGTTGTAGATTTTTACTGAACCTACAACTTTTGTAAAAGACATTTTTCTATAGAACGTCACAATAAACCGGAAAAAAATAATTTTCCCCGGTTTTCATACCCCCATTTCTCGGGGGTCACTGGGCATTTTACGAGTTTATGTTCCTTATGTATCTGTTAACCTTTCAAAAACATAAAACTCAAGTTTTAATTTTTTTGATCTTCTTTTAAAAATAAACGGAAGCCGATGAAATCACAATATTTTGGTTTTATTTAAACATACTATCTATTAATGAAAAAATATAAGTTGAATAATTTAAAATAAATAGTTAAAAATAGAACCACTTAAAAACAGTGAGCTAAACAACAAATATTATTTGAAAAAAATACCGTTAACACTTATTGTACCAAATCGAAAGGAAATTGAGTATTAATAATTTTAACTAATTGCTATATTTATCAAGTTCTTATCAAATAGGTCCTGTATGACAGGATAATAACCTTTTTTTATTTTGAATGACCTTCAGAAGTGTGTTAATTTAACAATAATTATCTCATAATGGGCTGTTTGATAGATAACTGTTTGGTCGGTGATTTCATTTTATTTCTGACAGATTAAATTTCAGAGTATCCAGATGGCTTGCTTAACTAGTGTTTTTTGAAACATTACACAAACAATGTGAATATCTTATAATGTAATAAAAAAAATTCCGAACAATAACTGCGTAGAATTAATGTTCAATTTTTATTGCAGAAACAATAAAAAAAACATATTCAGTATCAAATTTAAAAAAGAATGTGTGTGTTAGAAAAATGGTATGGAAATTACACAGAATTTTGGAAATTGCTTTGTTCAATTTAGATAGTAACGTTGGACTCCTTCAAGAAATTTATTAATAGATCATAAACTGGTCCAATATTTTCGCTCAGATACAGGGGGATGTTCTCGTCTGTGGGGATTTCAATTCCCATCATAGTTGCTGGGGCTTAAAGTAACAGATAAGTAGACGCTATTGATGGAACTAATTCAATAGTTTTAAATGATGGAAGGCCAAATGAAAGACCCTCAGCAATTGCCCTCACTTTTATTACACCAAACCTCTTAAGTCTAGCAGAATGGAATGTATTAAATGATACCTTATGATCCAATCATTTACCTCTCCAAATTTAAAAAAGAGTTGAGTTGTTTTTGCGTATACCTTGTAGATTATCAAATTACAAGTTAGTTGTGTATGTGAAGAAAAAACAAGATGGATCGTGGTCTGCATAATATATAAACTTCGATCAATTGTAGCCACCCCTAAATAATAAACATGATTATCGATTAGATCGGTGGCAGACGATGACAAAAACGAAGGTGGTTGTTTTCAGGTAAGTAAATAATTTTCAAGGCCAAAAGACGTAGGTCGTTATCCTTTACACAAGAATAAATTGTCCAAATTTTGATCTATTTTATAACGTCAAATATACTAAATATACTACAGTTCACTTATTACGTAATTAAGTTCTAGAAATGTTTTATAATTTTGGTCGATTTTGGACCAAAAAATATTTTTCAGCATCCTCTACATCAAAAATATGCCTTACAAGGAAGAAAGTCGAACTGAAAAATGATTTTATAAATTTATTGTTTATAAAATGATTTTAAACTTTAACGTCCTGTATCTCAAAAATTAGACATATCCAAAATTAACCGAGATCCATTTTGTCTTTTTCATTCAATAATAACCATCACAAATGAGTACCCCTGTATTTTTTTAATACGCTTACCAGTTATAATTTGAAAAAAGAAAATTCCCTACAAGGCCAATAAAAATTTATTCCCCTTTCTAATCACTGACACATGTGGAACGAAACGAAGAAAATATTAGCATTTTATATGAAATACCACATCTAATGGTTTACCACGAAAAATGTGTTTCAACCTTACCGACAATTACCAAGAATTCAATGACATTACCGTAATTTATGCCGCAAACAATTCAGCCTATAATTATCTTTATCAAGTTTTTATGTTTTAATTTCTATTCCAATTACTTTGTTCTGTCGTATTTCTTTGTACGTGGGTCAAACAACAGTTAATATTTAGTAGATGATGCAATATATACCGATTTTACCAAAGCATTCGACCGTGTTAACCATCCAAAATTGAATGCAATAGGATCCGTTACATCGGGAGTACCGCAAGGTGCACACCTAGGCCCAGTGCTGTTCAATATGTATGTCAGTGATATTCCTGATGTTATATGCAACTCGGAAATTTTAATGTTTGTGGATGATCTAAAGATGATCCAAGTGTAGAGTCAATGCTAATGACACTATCTTGTTACAAAGTGATTTGGACAGTCGAATTTGTTCGTTTTTTTCACAAGCAAAAAACGTAAATGTTTAGAATTTACATAGTTGCCACAACTATAAAATAATGTTTAATTTACTTACCTAGTTATTGTAGTGAGAAAATAATAATGAAAAACTTACAATTATCTGAAATGAAACAATAACAAAATATAAGCACATACTTACCTGATATATTTCTATTTTGGAAACTCAAAAATCAATCACAATTTGCCTTATGACTAATACACTCTACATGAAGTCGAATATCGAATTTTGAAAACATAAGATAACAAACATACAGGTAAAATGGTCACTATATGGATATTGCAAGTACCTAAATAAACCTAATAATCTTATGACGTGCAAAGTTTTTCTTGTTAAAAAATATTGGTTTTCTGTTTTTTCTCCTTGTTTGAGGATTTTCGTATAACATGGCAACATCGGTTGTAAATACAGTATTCTGTATTTTACTCGGCTCTTTTGGATTCTAAAGCTTCGAAGCCAAATGTAAAAATTATCCCTAGAAATCCTTACAATTTATATAATCCCCTCATTATGACGATAAAAAGAGATGAGGATGGTTATCTAGTTTTTAGCTTGCCATAGGTAATAATAATTGTTGAATAACAATAATGAATGAGGTAGGTAACATTACATTTTGAAAAATGTGGAAGCATAAATGTTTTGTAACTTTTTCTTGTCAATATAGTCGAAATTACCTTGCAAATTAATTGATTCTATAAGCATTTAAAACAATGAAAGAAAATAAGAACCCAAACGTCTACCTACTCTAGAATTGGCAATAGCGCTTTGGTCATAGACTTGGTAGAGTTGAAATATCTGGGCTTTATTTATTGTTTCCTTCAATCTGTTTTCTTATCTTATCAGTAGGTACTAGTTATGTGGCTTCAATTATTTTTGGATGAGGGTAAAAAACTGAAGTTTCTAAATTTTTTTAGTGAAAAGCTCAGTCAAATTCAGTTCCTTTTTTTCCTGTTTTTTGCATTCAGATAATCTCAATGGATTTTTGTTAGATTGTCGGCTTGGTTTGCTTTGTATTTTATCATTAGGTACCTACTTCTCAATAAATGGAAATTATAAATCTCGATATATAAAACTTGAAAATATAGAGAAACGTCGATGTACAGAAAAAATTAAAGAAGAAAAGGAATTTTTTTTCTCGTTTCAGGCTTACATAGTGATATAATATGTTATAAATACTATTTTCCCATGAAGCAGTAATATTTCTTTTAGTTTATCATTGCCGCTCATTATACCTGTATAGTCATGTTTTGTGGTATTAAATAGTTAATAAAAAGATATAACAAGACGACACAAAATGGGTTTAGGAAGAAAGGAAAGAAATAATTTTCCAACAAAATGTAGCACGCACCTCGTATTCAATTTATTTCAGTTACTCGTTTGGGAAATACCATACTTCTAGACTGAATGTCGCCTTTCATAGCCGGTGGCATGTCCATATCTAGTTATAAACTAATTACTTATGTAATTAATGTATCTGTATTACGTCACTTATGGGCAGTAGCTCACATGGTAACTAGCTGATGACCGTGTTCGGCCATATTGATTACATCCGTATTTTCTCTAGGTTACGGCAAGTTTGCATTCAACGAGTTTGCTAGATTTCATTTACATTAACATTAGACAAACATTTTTCAAGCTCTATTTATATTTTTACAATTATATAAGAATTATATAAAATAATAAAGTTAAATCGACCATATTTGATTTCTTTCTCAAAGTGACGAATGGCGAATGGCGCTTAGTTTGAACGAGTTTTCGTACGAATTTCGCTCGTGCGTACACGTACAAACAATCCCGACCTTAAAAGTACTATGGGAGCGCTCAGACTAGACTGCGCACGAGTTAGTCGTACGTATACGTATACGTGTAGTTCCGACGACCGAAAACAATCCAAACTTGTTAGGATTTTGAATAAGAGAATTGTCTTGGAGGTAAAAATTATTCATCACTAAAGAGTACTTCACGAATGCAATATCACCGAAACACTACGGACGAAACGGAGAAAAACGTATTTAGTGTGAGCGATCAAGTCGTACGACCACGTTCGTACCTTTACGTACGATTGAAATTCGTATTCGAACTGAACGTGGCATAAGCATTTTGTTAAAATAATACATTAAATCAAAAAAAATTTAATATACCACGTTTTCAAACTAGGGATGCGCGATACTATCTGATATTCCAGTGTATCGATACTTTTACTTCCGATACACGATATTTTGTATCGATACTATGCGTTTCGATGCATTCCAAGTATCGATAAATTTGTAGTGTATCGATACCTTGCGATACGAGATTTTTAGTGGTAGCGGCAAGTGGCGTTATCTATAGTGATGAGCGATATCGTGATTTTTTAATCACGTTGTGAAATGATGTCGTGCTTTTTTAACGAAACTAAAAATAGAAAACGAAAAATGTGCAGTTTTTTGCGTTTTTCGAGCTAATTTTGAGGTTATGTGAAAAAGTCACTGATGAAAAAGTTGTAGATTTTCTCAAGATCTACAACTTTTATAACAACTTTTTATTCTAGGAACTCAACTTTGGCCGGAAATCGCAATAATGTCTTTTTCCACCCCCCAAAAAAAGTGTGTTTCACCGAAAAAACGTTATAACTCGAAAAATTTCCAATATTTCAATTTGAAATTTTTTTTCATGGTTTGTGACTTTTCTAAGCTACCTTCTACTAAATTTTCATCAAAATCGAACATTTTTTAACGAAACTAAAAATAAAAAACAAAAAATGCAGTTTTTTGCGTTTTTCGAGCTAATTTTGAGGTTATGTGGAAAAGTCACTAATGAAAAAGTTGTAGATTTTCTCAAGATATACAACTTTTATATTCAACTTTTTATTCTAGGACCCCAACTTTGGCCGGAAATCGCAATAATGTCTTTTTCCACCCCCCAAAAAAAGTGTGTTTCACCGAAAAAACGTTATAACTCGAAAAATTTCCAATATTTCAATTTGAAATTTTTTTTCATGGTTTGTGACTTTTCTAAGCTACCTTCTACTAAATTTTCATCAAAATCGAACATTTTTTAACGAAACTAAAAATAAAAAACGAAAAATGCAGTTTTTTGCGTTTTTCGAGCTAATTTTGAGGTTATGTGAAAAAGTCACTAATGAAAAAGTTGTAGATATTCTCAAGATCTACAACTTTTATAATCAACTTTTTATTCTAGGAACTTAACTTTGGCCGGAAATCGCAATAATGTCTTTTTCCACCCCCCAAAAAAAGTGTGTTTTACCGAAAAAACGTTATAACTCGAAAATTTTCCAATATTTCAATTTGAAATTATTTTTCATGAGTTGTGACTATGGAAGCTACCATCTACTAAATTTTCATCAAAACCGAACATTTTTTAGGAAACTAATAATAAAAAACGAAAAATGCAGTTTTTTGCGTTTTTCGAGCTAATTTTGAGGTTATGTGGAAAAGTCACTGATATAAAAGTTCTAGATTTTCCCAAGATCTACAACTTTTACAATCAACTTTTTATTCTTGGAACTCAACTTTGGACGGAAATCGCAATAATGTCTTTTTCCACCCCCCAAAAAGATGTTTTTTACCGAAAAAACGTCGAAATTAGAAAAATCTCGGATCGTTAACGTATCGATACTTTACATTCCGATCCGTATCGATACCTAATATCGATACTTTCTAGTGTATCGCGCAACCCTATTTCAAACCGAACTAAAAAGTAAAAAATAGTAATAATAATAAACGTTCTATAAAAATGTAGAAAATAGCTGTATCGCATGCGCCCCACGTTTTTTATTATCATTATTTTTTGCTTTTTAGTTCGTTTAGTAAGTCTCTAGTTTACTGTTATCCTTAGGCTACCGACCGATCTACGGCAAATTGAACCAGCAACAAAGTCGACCATAGGCGTGGATTTTTTTCCTTTTTGGCTACGGCAACTTATCCACTCGCCTAACTTCATTTCACGTTTTTCCATTTATTTTAAAGTGATACCTTTTTTTGTAACTTCATCAGTACAAGGTAGATGTTCTCCGTCCGAGAGTTTTGTGAGCTTAATCCCGGACTAAAGATGATACTGACATCACAATCAATACGTATCCTCCAGTAAAGGAAATGTTAAAGTTGTGATAACAGCGACATCTTCACTTCTAACCGCAAACGAAAATACTAATTGACACAAACATCCGTTTGTCAAGGTAATTGGTGACATATGTCAAAAACTGCTTTATTGTATACAGGGTTCGAAAAAAAAAACGATAAAAAGTTCAACTTCACAAATAGAGGTTTTTTGCAAATTTCAAATTCGCGTTCAGCACGTTGTCTATTGATGTAGTAATAGTGATAAATGAGAGCATTATCAATTGCTCCTGCTACTCCAAACTGTGAGTTTCAAGTTCAGCTGAAAAAGTTGTAACCGTTATATTGTACCTATCCATAAAACTGCTTCCACCTTTCGATCGCTGTTAAATAGTAGTCAGTGCATATTTTAAATATTTACATAAAAACAACGTTTATAAACACAATGCAGATGATGTCGTAAATATTCAATAAATATACCTTTCATCGACATCAAAAAAATAGAAATATTGTTTAGATTCGTACTCTGAATAAGAAACATTTTGAGATCTAATCTAATAATCGAAAGTATCAACTCGCTCGAATATATATTTGCAAACAAAACAAGTTTTTATTTATTTTTATACTTGGATCAAATTTTTCAACTTTAACTAACATCAGCGTTTTCATGGCCACAGCTGTATTTGTTTCACACAACATATACGGTATACTTTTTATAATATATGGGATGCGTCATATTGTAAAGCATTAATTTTATTATAGTTTCGGTTGTTTGTAAATATTCAAATATAGATATGGGAACGAAAGTTCAGGATTTTATTATACTACTAGTAGCCTATCTATTTTTCCAAAACGCCCGTTCTAAGGCGTTCCTTAGTCAGATGGGATCACACACCCTCTTAGAGACTCTTTGAACCAAAATGTCTGAAAAATCTTTCTTTGGTTCATGATATGCATGATAGATCCAAACACTTGAAATAAAGAAGTGTCTGTTGGAATAATCAGATAGTTCATGATATGCTTGGTAGATCCAAACACTTGAGAAAATAAGTGTCTGTTGGAATAATCAGGTAGTACATGATATGCTTGGAAGATACAAACTCTTGAATAAAGAAGTGTCTGTTGGAATAATCAGGTAGTACATGATATGCTTGGAAGATACAAACTCTTGAATAAAGAAGTGTCTGTTGGAATAATCAGGTAGTACATGATATGCTTGGAAGATACAAACACTTACATAAAGAAGTGTCTGTTGGAATAATCAGGTAGTTCATGATATGCTTGGAAGATCCAAACACTTAAATAAAGAAGTGGCTGTTGGAATAATCAGGTAGTACATGATATGCTTGGTAAATCCAAACACTTAAATAATGAAGTGTCTGTTGGAATAATCAGATAGTTCATGATATGCTTGGTAGATCCAAACACTTGAGAAAATAAGTGTCTGTCGTAATAATCAGGTAGTTCATGATATGATTGGTAGATCCAAAAACTTGAACATAAAGAAGTGCCTGTTGGAATAATCACATAGTTCATGATATGCTTGGTTAATCCAATCACTTAAGTAAAGAAGTGTCTGTTGGAATAATCAGGTAGTACATGATATGCTTCGAAGATCCAAACACTTAAATAAAGAAGTGTCTGTTGGTAGTTCATGATGTGCTTGGTTAATCCAAACACTTAAGTAAAGAAGTGTCTGTTGGAATAATCAGGTAGTTCATGATATGCTTGGAAGATCCAAACACTTAAATAAAGAAGTGGCTGTTGGAATAATCAGGTAGTACATGATATGCTTGGTAAATCCAAACACTTAAATAACGAAGTGTCTGTTGGAATAATCAGATAGTTCATGATATGCTTGGTAGATCCAAACACTTGAGAAAATAAGTGTCTGTTGGAATAATCAGGTAGTTCATGATATAATTGGTAGATCCAAAAACTTGAACATAAAGAAGTGCCTGTTGGAATAATCACATAGTTCATGATATGCTTGGTTAATCCAAACACTTAAGTAAAGAAGTGTCTGTTGGAATAATCAGGTAGTACATGATATGCTTCGAAGATCCAAACACTTAAATAAAGAAGTGTCTGTTGGTAGTTCATGATGTGCTTGGTTAATCCAAACACTTAATTAAAGAAGTGTCTGTTGGAATAATCAGGTAGTTCATGATATGCTTGGAAGATCCAAACACTTAAATAAAGAAGTGGCTGTTGGAATAATCAGGTAGTACATGATATGCTTGGTAAATCCAAACACTTAAATAACGAAGTGTCTGCTGGAATAATCAGATAGTTCATGATATGCTTGGTAGATCCAAACACTTGAGAAAATAAGTGTCTGTTGGAATAATCAGGTAGTTCATGATATGATTGGTAGATCCAAAAACTTGAACATAAAGAAGTGCCTGTTGGAATAATCACATAGTTCATGATATGCTTGGTTAATCCAAACACTTAAGTAAAGAAGTGTCTGTTGGAATAATCAGGTAGTACATGATATGCTTCGAAGATCCAAACACTTAAATAAAGAAGTGTCTGTTGGTAGTTCATGATGTGCTTGGTTAATCCAAACACTTAATTAAAGAAGTGTCTGTTGGAATAATCAGGTAGTTCATGATATGCTTGGAAGATCCAAACACTTAAATAAAGAAGTGGCTGTTGGAATAATCAGGTAGTACATGATATGCTTGGTAAATCCAAACACTTAAATAACGAAGTGTCTGCTGGAATAATCAGATAGTTCATGATATGCTTGGTAGATCCAAACACTTGAGAAAATAAGTGTCTGTTGGAATAATCAGGTAGTTCATGATATGATTGGTAGATCCAAAAACTTGAACATAAAGAAGTGCCTGTTGGAATAATCACATAGTTCATGATATGCTTGGTTAATCCAAACACTTAAGTAAAGAAGTGTCTGTTGGAATAATCAGATAGTTCATGATATGCTTGGAAGATCCAAACACTTAAATAAAGAAGTGGCTGTTGGAATAATCAGGTAGTACATGATATGCTTGGAAGATGCAAACACTTAAATAAAGAAGTGTCTGTTGGAATAATCAGATAGTTCATGATATTATTGGTAGATCTAAACACTAATGAAAATAAGTGTCTGTTGGAATAACCGGGTGGTTCATGATATGCTTTGTAGATCCAAACACTTGAATTAAAGAAGTGACTGTTGGAATGACCAGGTAGTACATGATATGCTTGGAAGATCCAAACACTTAAATAAAGAAGTGTCTGTTGGAATAATCAGATAGTTCATGATATGCTTGGTAGATCCAAACACTTGAGAAAATAAGGGTCTGTTGGAATAATCAGGTAGTACATGATATGCTTGGAAGATACAAACACTTAAATAAAGAAGTGTCTGTTGGAATAATCAGATAGTTCATGATATGCTTGGAAGATCCAAACACTTAAATAAAGAAGTGGCTGTTGGAATAATCAGGTAGTACATGATATGCTTGGAAGATCCAAACACTTGAATAAAGAAGTGTCTGTTGGAATAATCAGGTAGTTCATGATATGATTGGTAGATCCAAATACTAAAGAAAATAAGTGTCTGTTGGAGAAATCAGGTAGTACATGATATGGTTGGAAGATCTAAACCTGGAGGAAATATAAAAACCCTGCGGGGCAGAGCTGTGGTGTGATATATTATTTTATATACACTGTGTTCATTTGAAAAGGACCCACCCTTAATATTCCAAAAATGGGACATATTAGAAAGAAATGCCGAAACATGTCAACTTTTAACTTGAGGGGGACACTTTTTGGCGCTAATGTCATAAACGTCAGATTCACCCCCCCCTGTTGGAGACACCCCTTACATTTTTTCAAATGGCATTAGGTATCAAGTCACACCTCATTTAAAAGGTCTGGTAAATCTCTATTCAATCATTTTGTTTTGCCTTTGATATCAGCCTTCCATTGTTATTTAATCGTTGTTTAAAATTGGCTCTTTTTCAACTTTTATTGCCTGAATGTTAACGGTGGTCACTTTGCCACATGATTAAACAGCAGTTTTTTCTTGTTAACAGTTGTCTTTTTATTATTTGTAAATTTTTTATTTTTTAAAGAGTCTTTCTATCATAACACAATACGGGGGCATACGAAAAGTTAAGTTAAAAGTTGACGTGTTTCGGCATTTCTTTCTAATATGTCCCATTTTTGAAATATTAAGGGTGGGTCCTTTTCAAATGAACACAGTGTATATTTATGTATTACAAATGGATCGGAGGAGGAGACTGGAGACAGTCTGGATTAGGATGGCCGAATGTAAGGGAAGTACGACTCTATGGTATGGTTTTCCCTTCATATACCTGCCGTCCTGATGTGGGATAAAAAAAATGTATTTTTAGAGTCAGTTGTTGTTTTGGGTGGAAAAAGATACAATTTGGCTGTTAATAAAGGGTGTATTAACGAATACGTTTTTTATATAATTAGAAGTAGTATAACAATAGATTTAAATGTAATTATAAATTAATTTGGTTTGCAGATTTTATCAAAAAGTACCATTTTTTTGTTTACAGTAAAAATTAAAGGTTTTTTTTGTCAAGGTGTTAAAAACAATCAACGACGATCGTTGTAGTATCAAATTGTTCTAATTTAACGTATACGTTTTTTTTGTATACCTGGTCGTTTTGATTTAAATTCAAGGTCTTCCGAAGCATCGCAGAGATAAATATCAAGATAAAAAAAACGGATGTTGTTTAGATTTATTAAACTCGTTTTTAAGTTAGAAAAAATGGTTTATTTATCACAAAGTCAGAAATATGTTTACGTGTCCCATATTCTACTCATTGTTTTATTAAAACACGAAACGACAGTAAAAAGAAAAAATAAAGAGGAAGAGACTATGAATTGGGAAGATGTAGTTAGACAAGGAAGTGAACTTTCCTTATTAATAAGCAACTAGCTAACAGAGGGTTGAAATACCCTTTTAGGGGATTGAACATCCTTCAGAGAGGTCGGTAGATATCGTAAAATTCCTCGAGAAATAGGAAACTGGTGAAAACCAAAAATTCAACAAAATATTGATAAACACATGGATATAAATATTATAATTTATTTATTGGGTGAAGTGTTATGACAGATACTATCAATAAAAATTATCTATCGGGTTCGTTTTATTTTTTTATACAGACAAATAGTCTGCTCGTATCCTGAGTATTTAAGCGTGTTTTTAGTAACTTAAACTCATAAATGTTTATCAAACAACTGATAAAATGTGACTCTTTTATTTATTATCTACTGATAAGATAAAATTTGCAATTGTTAAATCGTGGGTATTTAGAAGATTCGTAGAATTTTAGAAAAATCGTCTTCGCCAAATACTGAAAATGCCGTAAAACAATTATTTGTCGGGATTTTCATAAAAATCATTGTGTGAAGCGTCAGAAAGATGTTGGTAGACAGACGGCTCAAAAATACCTTGAGGCTCTGGTGCAGGTATAGGACACAAATATTAACCTACCTAGGATCCTATCGAGCAACTTGAAAAGTGAGAGAAAAACCTAGAAGTGGACGAACAAGGTTTCAATCCCCCAAAAGATCATCTGATCATACAACAGCATTTTTTGAATGCTTCTGGTGTTTCGATTTCAATTTCAAACAGTACGTCGAAGATTACGTACAACAAATTATTAACAATGTTATACGTTTGTTTCATGCTGCTACTGGACCAAATTTGCTCTTTTTAAACTATAATGCTCGACCTTAGACAGCTTTAGAGGCTAAACCCACTCCCAATTTCTGCCCACAAGTCGATTAAATCGTTAAAAAAGCAAAATTTGTGGAGTTCCTTCCCAAAGCCCCAGAGGCAACAATTTTTTTGGACCAGGTTTGTTTTATTTAAAAATAATGCTCTCCTAAAAAACAACCATAATTTTTTAATTTCTATACATATTAAATATTACAAACTTAAATTAAATGATAATTAGTGTGAATATTTTTAAAATTTAAGTGAAGCCTTCGATCGACAACTTATTACGTCAAAACACAGCTCATTATTCTCATTATTTCGCTTCAAATGCTCTCCTTTAAATCAAAATATAGCGCGGCCTGCCAACCCTTCTACTCATCTCTTTTCTAAGCGTGTAATAATCAGCCGACGTAAGTCGATTCATCGTCGATATTAAACCGGGTTTTTGACCCATCACATGTAAACTTCGGGCGTGTTTCTCTCACGCCGCGAAGATCGTCAGCGCTCGGCAAACTCCGTTCCCATATAACACCTTGAGGTCAACGGTGGACACCAGCCCGCTTACCAATTTTGGTTTTCGCCGAGAATTTGATGCTTGATGCGGAATAACGTTTACACGGGGGGTCTTGAAACGTTTTAGGTAAATTTTATATAAGAGGAATACTATATAGTAGGTATATTTAATTTTTTTAAATGCTTATTTTATTATTTTTTTAAATTATTTTTTAATGGGAGGTCATTGACCCAATGACCTAATGGAGAAGCCGCCACTGCTATCTCTGCAATCAGTGTACAATGAATAGCCTAAAAAGTCCCTAGTTTTGATCCAAATTATTTTCGATTTTGATGGATTGGGCTAGCCAGTATTCTACCCTCCAAATGCATCTTTTATACTTTTCTGACTACTTTTAGTACATTCAAGATTTTTTTTAGAACCGATAGATAATTTATAGATTAAATCTGTATTTATTAAAAGTATTCCTTAACGATAACAAACATTATATTTTTATTATTCTCCAATATATCGTCCCCGCCGAGACGGTAATTTTTGTTTACACGCGTTTAAATTTACGATAAACTTTTTTTTTCGAGTCACTGATTAAACAATAATTATAATAATATATTAAAGATGATTTTATTATTATTTTATTCATAATTATCGTGTTTCGTAACTAACGACATCATTATATAACCGATTTTAATTAGAAACCAGAGGGCGGAAGAAAATGTGCATTTTAATGTTTTTAAAAAGCGAATATATATATTATGCATGCGTGCCATCCATTTTTGTATTGGTAGTTGAAAATATACTAATATTATTTATTATAAATTCAATTCCTGAGGATTGTCTCTATTAATTTTTATTTTTAGTGTCAATTTACTGAGCGAGTAGATAAGTAACACGGTTACTACACCACCAGTGTCGGCGTTCAGGGGGCTATGAAAATTAATATAGAGCTGCGTAGTAGAATATTGTGCTGCGAGATATATGGGGGGGAGAAGAGGTACGTTGGGGACGGCACATCGCTAATGTCCTTTTGGCTTATGATTCGTGCGTCACACAACCCAGTGCCGTTCCCAACATACCTCTTCTCCCCCCATACATCTCGCAGCACAATATTCTACTACGCAGCACTATATTAATTTTCATAGCCCCCTGAACGCCGACACTGGTGGTGTAGAACCCGTGTTACTCATCTACTCGAGTGTATTTATTGCTGGATAGATTAAAACCATATTTGAAGCGACACTTTATTTTTATGTACAAAAAGAATTTCTCCGCAACCGAAACATTGCAAAATTTCGTTTATGTTTCTCTTAATATAAAATAATTTAAATATTTTGTGGTTAAATCCACTCACAATATAAAAACTGCTAATAAAGAAAGTACCCGATAAACTTTCGTGTTTTTTTACCTATATAAGTAGGACACGTGTAACACCTACACATAAGCAACATTGTTTCGACAGAGGAGTCGATAAAAAAAAAGACAAAATGCGTAATGACCGTGGGCATTATTAGGTAAGGGTCCGAATCAAGGGCGAGGTCATTTGTGCTTTTCCAACCAAGTTTTCACAGCGGTGACGCCACATTGAGATATACTTCCAAGTTATTGGTAATTGTGGATGAAGCTTCAAAGAAAACTTATTATTATTTATAGAAACCAAAAAATACAGTAAAAAAGACGAGCTATGGCCAGGCGGTCTACTCTCAAACAGTGACATTTTTTGTCGCATGCGAGATTCTACTTTTGTCGATCAAGAATTATACAATCTCGCATACGACAAAAAAATGTCACTGTTTGAGAATAGACCGTCTGGTGAGGAGTTAAAGTAAGACCATTGATTAAATCAATGATAAGACTCAGCTGTTTCTTTTCCTTAAAAAAATAGTTATCCGGATGCCGGGATGCGCTCAGACCGTCTCCATAAACGTACACATCGCACTTCGTATGTAAAGTTCTTCCTTCCTCACCCTGTTGCAATATCAAGGGTTATTCAATGCCTAATGCCTGTTTTACATTTTGCAACCTTAGGATATTTGTTTCTAACATCCTTAACACACTGAAACCTTTTGTTTCCTCCATTCGCCTAACACCAGCCGGAACTCATTTTAGCATAGCCACGTAAATGGTTGGCCTTCTACCGATTGTGTTAAACAATGAGCTAACCATCTTGAACAACTATTTTTCTTCTTCTTTCATCTGATTTACACACACTGGTTAAATTGCAGTATATTGCCAATTGCCACATTGCATTGTTCAGGATATTAGCTCAACTACCATAAATGCGCCACATTATCCTAAGATCCAAAAAATAACTATGTATGCCTTTTACTGCTCAACTTTGAAAATCTGTTGTCAGCATTTCCACTAACAATGTCAAGTTTCCAGAACATTCCAAAACGAACCAATCCTTCCTATCCCATTATCTTCTACTCCGTTCACCGGACACATAAATAGCGACACTTCGGCTTTCTCTTCTGAGTCTAGACCAACACTACGTACTTCTGCAGTAAAATTCCTTCCTTTCTCACCCTGATGCAATATCGAGGGTTATTCAATGCCTAATCCCTGTTTTACATTTTGCAACCTTAGGATACTTGTCTCTAACATCCTTAACACACTGAAACCTTTTGTTTCCTCCATTCGCCTAACACCAGCCGGAACTCATTTTAGCATAGCCACGTAAATGGTTGGCCTTCTACCGATTGTGTTAAACAATGAGCTAACCATCTTGAACAACTATTTTTCTTCTTCTTTCATCTGATTTACACACACTGGTTAAATTGCAGTATATTGCCAATTGCCACATTGCATTGTTCAGGTTATTAGCTCAACTACCATAAATGCGCCACATTATCCTACGATCCAAAAAATAACTATGTATGCCTTTTACTGCTCAACTTTGAAAATCTGTTGTCAGCATTTCCACTAACAATGTCAAGCTTCCAGAACATTCCAAAACGAACCAATCCTTTATATCCCATTATCTCCTACCCCGTTCACCGGACACATAAATAGCGACACTTCGGCTTTCTCTTCTGAGTCTGGACCAACACTACGTACTTCTGCAGTAAAATTCCTTCCTTCCTCACCCTGATGCAATATCGAGGGTTATTCAATGCCTAATGCCTGTTTTACATTTTGCAACCTTAGGATATTTGTTTCTAACATCCTTAACACACTGAAACCTTTTGTTTCCTCCATTCGCCTAACACCAGCCGATACCGGAACTCATTTTAGCATAGCCACGTAAATGGTTGGCCTTCTACCGATTGTGTTAAACAATGAGCTAACCATCTTGAACAACTATTTTTCTTCTTCATTCATCTGATTTACACACACTGGTTAAATTGCAGTATATTGCCAATTGCCACATTGCATTGTTCAGGATATTAGCTCAACTTCCATAAATGCGCCACATTATCCTACGATCCAAAAAATAACTATGTATGCCTTACTGCTCAACTTTGAAAATCTGTTGTCAGCATTTCCACTAACAATGTCAAGCTTCCAGAACATTCCAAAACGAACCAATCCTTTATATCCCATTATCTCCTACCCCGTTCACCGGACACATAAATAGCGACACTTCGGCTTTCTCTTCTGAGTCTGGACCAACACTACGTACTTCTGCAGTAAAATTCCTTCCTTCCTCACCCTGATGCAATATCGAGGGTTATTCAATGCCTAATGCCTGTTTTACATTTTGCAACCTTAGGATATTTGTTTCTAACATCCTTAACACACTGAAACCTTTTGTTTCCTCCATTCGCCTAACACCAGCCGATACCGGAACTCTTTTTAGCATAGCCACGTAAATGGTTGGCCTTCTACCGATTGTGTTAAACAATGAGCTAACCATCTTGAACAACTGTTTTTCTTCTTCTTTCATCTGATTTACACACACTGGTTAAATTGCAGTATATTGCCAATTGCCACATTGCATTGTTCAGGATGTTAGCTCCACTTCCATAAATGCGCCACATTATCCTACGATCCAAAAAATAACTATGTATGCCTTACTGCTCAACTTTGAAAATCTGTTGTCAGCATTTCCACTAACAATGTCAAGCTTCCAGAACATTCCAAAACGAACCAATCCTTCCTATCCCATTATCTTCTACTCCGTTCACCGGACACATAAATAGCGACACTTCGGCTTTCTCTTCTGAGTCTGGACCAACACTACGTACTTCTGCAGTAAAATTTCTTCCTTCCTCACCCTGATGCAATATCGAGGGTTATTCAATGCCTAATGCCTGTTTTACATTTTGCAACCTTAGGATATTTGTCTCTAACATCCTTAACACACTGAAACCTTTTGTTTCCTCCATTCGCCTAAGACCAGCCGATACCGGAACTCATTTTAGCATAGCCACGTAAATGGTTGGCCTTCTACCGATTGCGTTAAACAATCTTGAACAACTGTTTTTCTTCTTCTTTCATCTGTAATTGATAAGTCATCTGAGATTTCGTCAACATAGGGATTCTCTGCGTTAGAGATGCTGGTGCTTGAGGAAGACCCCAAAGGTAAAATAAGAACCAACGGTAGAATAAGAAGGGACCTGTTCTCTCTGAGACCTAAATATAACAATTTGCAATTTGCAAATATTAAGCCCTTTATTAATTTGCCTTATTCTCTTCTCTTTCTGTTGTTTACATACATATAAGAAAATATGCCAAGGGCGCGTTTCGTTCAATATACGCACAATATTTACTACCAAGGACACATTGGCAACCCTGCGGTGACACTTTTTGGAGAATGATTCAGGCACGTGTCGACGAATCGATTTTTCAACTCTGTAAAGGGAAACCGAATACCGAATCATTTATGCAGTGAACAAAGAGAGCGATGAGCGTTCAAATACAAAATATTCGATGATTCGTTGTTTGTTCTTAGCTTAAACAAATACCGTTAACCTTCAATAACTGTTTAGATTTGCCATAGTGGCTTGTTTTTCTTCAATTCAATATTTGGTTGAAGAACTAACAGTGTTTCTGTTTTTTTTTTGATAACTGTTATATGGTAAAATAGTTTGGCAATCATCCGATAGAGATTAAATCTAATTTTCGCAAACAGAATTAATCATTATAATAGCTCTTAGAAATTGTAGAGAACTGTAACAAAATGTTTTAATAGCGGATAAAAAATTGCAAAAGTGAACTAATTAAGATAAAAAAAAAATTTTTTAATAATTTTTGACATTTCTAACTTAAAAAAATTATTATAAACAAATTAACCAAACTTTGAAAAATAATTTGACGTGATTTTTTTGAGGCTCTAAGAAGCGAAAACATTTTAGGTCAATTATTTAAACAATTTTCATTGCCTTCAATCAACACGAAAATCTTAGAAAAGTTAATCAATTAAATAGCCTATATTTAGCGTTAATTTAAAATTATTTGCAATAGAAATAGAGTTCCACGTGTTAAGACTTCTTTATTGGAAATTTTCTCCTATTTAAGAATATTTTTTCATACTACGATTATCTCTTATATTTTCCGAATTAATTATTATTAATTAATTTTTGTTGTAACTTTTCCAATAAAACATTTTGATAAATTTTTGGGAAACGAGTGCAACTATAAAACGCAACACACAAATTCCCCATTTCCATTTTTCTAGTAATTAAAACTGGGAAAATACATCTAAGTACATCACAAACAATAGTAATAAATGTACATAATATAATTCGAAGAAAAGTCAATGTGACTTACTGAAAAATCCACGACCAGCTGCCAAGTATATGGATTTAAATTTAGTTTAATCATGAATATACGAAAGAAATAGACAGCGTGTCTGTTTTGTCGGTGACGTTAACAAGCACTACGTTAATTATACATTTTAAGTTTAACAATGTTTTCGCGATAGATTTAGATTACGGGTAATTCTACTCGTTGGGTTTTTAAATAATCTATTGTCAAGCGGAGTTTAAAACCTTTTTGATTCACTGAAAGCTGTCGAAAATAAAGTTACAATATATTCTGAATTATTTTCAAAAATAAACTTCACAAAAAATGCCTATAGAAACTACAACATTTTTTGTGAAATTTAATATTTAGTTATTTTTAACAATGTAGATGGCGGATGCTTTAGCAACCGTTGATACTCAATGTTTGTTTTGGTTTTACAGTACTCAAAAAAAATTTCATCAAATTTCTAAGATGCGTATAAAATCTACAACATTTTTTGTAAAATTTAATATTTCGTTTTTTTTTAACAGTGTAGATGGCGGAGGCGTTAGCAGCCGTTGATACTGAATGTTTGTTTTGTTTATTAGACTATTCAAAAAAAATTTCATCAAATTTCCAAGATGCGTATAGAATCTACAACATTTTTTGTGAAATTTAATATTGTTATTTTTTCAACAGTGTAGATGGCGGAGGCTTACGCATCCGTTGATACTGAATGTTTGTTTTGGTTATTAGTGTACTCAAAAAAAATTTATCAAATTTCCAAAATGCGTATAGAATCTACAACATTTTTTGTAAAATTTAATATTGTTATTTTTTTAACAGTGTAGTTGGTGGAGGCTTTAGCAGCCGTTAATACTGAATGTTTGTTTTGGTTATTAGAGTACTCAAATAAAATTTCATCAAATATCCAAGATGCGTATAGAATCTACAGTATTTTTAGTAAAATTTAATATTTCATAATTTTTTTTAACAGTGTAGATGGCGGAGGCTTTAGCAACCGTTGATACTGAATGTTTGTTTTGGTTATTAGAGTACTCAAAAAAATTTTCAACAAATTTCCAAGATGCGTATAGAATCTAAAACATTTTTTGAAAAATTTAATATTGTTATTTTTTTAACAGTGTAAATGGCGGAGGCTTTAGCAGCGGTTGATACTGAATGTTTGTTTTGCTTATTAGAGTAGTCAAAAAAAATGTCATCAAATTTCCAGGATAAAATCTAAGACATTTTTTGTAAAATTTAATATTGTTATTTTCTTAACAGTGTAGTTGGTGGAGACTTTAGCAGCCGTTAATACTGAATGTTTGTTTTGGTTATTAGAGTACTCAAAAAAATTTCATCAAATATCCAAGATGCGTATAGAATCTACAACATTATTTGTGAAATTTAATACTGTTATTTTTTTAACAGTGTAGATGGTGGAGCGATGAACAGCCATTGATACTAAATGTTTGTTTTTGGTTATTAGGGTACACAAAAAAAATTTCATCAAATTTCCAAGATGCGTATAGAATCTACAACATTTTTTGTAAAATTTAATATTGTTATTTTTTTAACAGTGTAGTTGGTGGAGGCTTTAGCAGCCGTTAATACTGAATGTTTGTTTTGGTTATTAGAGTACTCAAATAAAATTTCATCAAATATCCAAGATGCGTATAGAATCTACAGTATTTTTAGTAAAATTTAATATTTCATAATTTTTTTTAACAGTGTAGATGGCGGAGGCATTAGCAACCGTTGATACTGAATGTTTGTTTTGGTTATTAGAGTACTCAAAAAAATTTTCAACAAATTTCCAAGATGCGTATAGAATCTAAAACATTTTTTGGAAAATTTAATATTGTTATATTTTAACAGTGTAGTTGGTGGAGGCTTTAGCAGCCGTTGATACTGAATGTTTGCATTGGTTATTAGAGTACTCAAAAAAAATTTCAACAAATTTCCAAGTTGCGTATAGAATCTAAAACATTTTTTGTAAAATTTAATATTGTTATTTTTTTAACAGTGTAGTTGGTGGAGGCTTTAGCAGCCGTTAATACTGAATGTTTGTTTTGGTTATTAGAGTACTCAAAAAAATTTTCAACAAATTTCCAAGATGCGTATAGAATCTAAAACACTTTTTGTAAAATTTAATATTGTTATTTTTTTAACAGTGTAAATGGCGGAGGCTTTAGCAGCCGTTAATACTGAATGTTTATTTTGGTTATTAGAGTACTCAAAAAAAATTTCATCAAATATCCAAGATGCGTATAGAATCTACAATATTTTTTGTAAAATTTAATATTGTTATTTTTTTAACAGTGTAGTTGGTGGAGGCTTTAGCAGCCGTTGATACTGAATGTTTGCATTGGTTATTAGAGTACTCAAAAAAATGCTCATCAAATTTCCAAGATGCGTATATAATCTACAACATTTTTTGTAAAATTTAATATTTCATAATTTTTTTTAACAGTGTAGATGGCGGAGGCTTTAGCAACCGTTGATACTGAATGTTTGCATTGGTTATTAGAGTACTCAAAAAAAATTTCAACAAATTTCCAAGTTGCGTATAGAATCTAAAACATTTTTTGTAAAATTTAATATTGTTATTTTTTTAACAGTGTAGTTGGTGGAGGCTTTAGCAGCCGTTAATACTGAATGTTTGTTTTGGTTATTAGAGTACTCAAAAAAAATTTCATCAAATATCCAAGATGCGTATAGAATCTACAATATTTTTTGTAAAATTTAATATTTCGCATTTTTTAACAGTGTAAATGGCACTGAATGTTTTGGTTATTAGAAAGCTCAAAAAAATTTTCATCAAGTTTCCATGTTGCGTATAGAAAATAAAACCTTTTTTGTGGAAAATTATTGAGTTCTCTAATTCAAAAGGTAACGATAAAATGCGCCCGGCTGTCAGTTTTAGCCCAATCACTCGGTAATGTGTAATAATTAATTAAATCCACAATTTTTTACTATAAAAATATAAAACTACACGTGCATAATAATTAGCAGGTTATTTTTCGATTCAACCATAATTGGTTTGATAAAGAAAAGTAACTTCCTAAAATCTTTCCGCTGGTACCAGAAAACAAAATTTATGAAATTACTGGTTAGTATCTTGAGTACTATAATTTAAAAGACATAAATGACATCTCAAAGGCGTAAAAATTATTTAACAATAAAAATAAATCGAGTTCACACATTCCACGAATGTTGTTTTCATCCAGACCGAGCCGGATTAGATTTTTGTGTTTATAATAAACCATAAATTAATTCAAACAATGTTGACTTGATAAACTAGCGAATTGGTATTGAAACATTAAAATAAAATATATGTCAATGCTGGCATTCGAAGTTGTAAATAAGTGTTAAGTTTCTTTATTTAGAACATGACTTAATTTCGCTGTAAATATATAACGCTTCTTGTAAAAATTTGAAGATATTAGTCTCAAAGGTTGCTAGTTTTCGAGATATTCGCATTTTAAAAAACCTCTACATAATTTTCAATCTATTTATTATTACTTTGACGTATTCATAAAGCAACCATTATGAAATCAATAACTTTTAATCAAGAAAAAAAAGAACAATTTATTCAAAAATACAATAACTATTTTTTAATACTTTTGAATAAAAACAGATAAAAAAGTTACATCAACAACATAGCTCATGTGGCGCCCTCTAGAAAATACATCGAAACGGATATCATATTATGATTTCTCGTGCCTTAAAACCCCCATCTTTAAATTTTTACGTTTGTATATCCAAAATCTTTTAATTTATTGAGAAAAAAACATTTTTTACATTTCAACTTTGCCACCCTGTATCTTTTTCATTATCAATATTTTATTGGAGCAAGTTTTGGTTTTTGCGTGCTTGTAGAAAAAATACTGTATGCAACATATGCATAAAGTGTCTTTTTTTCACTCATGGAATTGACAATTTTTCCATTCGTGAAAAAAAGCACCACTTTATGCACTTGTTGCATAAATAACTATTACCTCACTGGATATAGTCAGTGATGGGCTGACTCCTGGTAGTCGATATTTAATGTTTGTTTAAAAAAAATAATGGTCGATTTTCATGGTAAATTTATTATTTCAATGGAAGTTTTTAATTAGAATTCCAAGTTGAATTGAAATCTCAAAATAGAATTTATCACTTTACGCATAAATTCATCAAAATGTAATGATTCGAATTGGGTATTATTTGTGGAATTTCTATTAAGTACTACAGATATTTTTTTAAATAAATTTCGAAAAGAGGGAACAAAAAGTTAATCCAAAATTAATTCAATATAAAATTTCAAACCAAACATTTTTTTGACGACCTTCAAGAACCGCCACGATTTGGCGGTAAAATTAATTAATTTAGTCGAAAATGCGAAAAATGGGACAGAATTTTGGTCGAAAATTTCAGAAATTGACAAAATTTTAGTCGAAAATTTAAAAAAAAATGAGACCAACCTTTGGTCGAAGATAAGAAAACGTTTTGAGACAAAATTTTGGTCGAGAATTTGAAAAAAAAAGGAAAATATTTTGGTTAAAAAACGCGAGAAATGGGACAGAATTTACTCGAAAATGCGAAAAATTTAACAAAATTTGGTTAAAGATTAGAAAAAGTTTTTGATTGCAAATTTTGGTCGAAAATGCGAAAATATGGTACTAGATTTGGTCGAAAATTGAAAAAAAAGGATGAAATTTGGGACTAAAATTCAAAAAAAATGGGACAAAGCTTTGGTCGAAGATGTAAACGCTTTTGAAAGAAAATTCGGTAGTAAATTTAGAAAATAGGGCAAAATTTTGATCAAAAATTCGAAAAATAGTACACATTTTTAGTCGAAAATGAGAAAAAATGAGACCAATTTAGTTAAAAACCTAAGAAATAAGACAGAATTTTGTCCAAAAATTCGAAAAATAGGACATTTAGTCGAAAATGCGAAAAGTGGGACAGAATTTTGGTCGAAAATTCCAGAAATTGGCAAAATTTTAGTCGACAATTTAAAAAAAAATGTCACCAACCTTTGGTCGAAGATGCGAAAACGTTTTAAGACAAAATTTTGGTCGAGAATTTGAAAAGAAAACGCGAGAGATGGGACAGAATTTAGTCGAAAATGCGAAAAATTTGACAAAATTTTGGTTAAAGATTAGAAAAAGTTTTTGGTTGAAAATTTTGGTCGAAAATGCGAAAAATTGGGACTAGGTTTGGTCGGAAATTAAAAAAAAGGATGAAATTTGGGACTAAAATTTAAAAAAAATGGGATAAAGCTTTGGTCGAAGATGTAAAAACGTTTTTGAAAGGAAATTCGCTAGTAAATTTAGAAAGTAGGACAAAATTTTGATCAAAAATACGAAAAATAGGACACATTTTTAGTCGAAAATACAAAAAAATTGTGGATGTTGAATTTTGCTCAAATTACGAAAAAATGAGACCAATTTAGGTAAAAAACCTAATAAATAAGACAGAATTTTGTCCAAAAATGCGAAAAATGGGACAGAATTTTGGTCGAAAATTCCATAAATTGACCAACCTTTGGTCGAAGATGCGAAAACGTTTTAAGACAAAATGTTGGTCGAGAATTTGAAAAAAAGGACAATATTTTGATTAAAAAAAACGCGAGAGATGGGACAGAATTTAGTCGAAA
Source organism: Lochmaea crataegi (assembly GCA_947563755.1). Taxonomy (NCBI): domain Eukaryota; kingdom Metazoa; phylum Arthropoda; class Insecta; order Coleoptera; family Chrysomelidae; genus Lochmaea; species Lochmaea crataegi. The sequence goes on along the minus strand of OX387432.1, from coordinate 38,580,531 downwards.
ATGCGAAAAAATTGACAAAATTTTGGTTAAAGATTAGAAAAAGTTTTTGATTGAAAATTTTGGTCGAAAATTCAAAAAAATGGGACAAAGCTTTGTTCCAAGATATAAAAACGTTTTTGAAAGGAAATTCGCTAGTAAATTTAGAAAATAGGGCAAAATTTGTATCAAAAATTCGAAAAATAGGACATATTTTTAGTGGAAAATACAAAAAAATTGTGGATGCCGAATTTTGGTCCAATTACGAAAAAATTAGACCAATTTAGGTAAAAAACCTAATAAATAAGACAGAATTTTGTCCAAAAATGCGAAAAATGGGACAGAATTTTGGTCGAAAATTCCATAAATTGACCAACCTTTGGTCGAAGATGCGAAAACGTTTTAAGACAAAATGTTGGTCGAGAATTTGAAAAAAAGGACAATATTTTGATAAAAAAAACGCGAGAGATGGGACAGAATTTAGTCGAAAATGCGAAAAAATTGAAAATTTTGGTTAAAGATTAGAATAAGTTTTTGATTGAAAATTTTGGTCGAAAATTCAAAAAAATGGGACAAAGCTTTGGTCGAAAATGCGAAAAATTTGACAAAATTTTGGTGAGAGTAGAAAAAGTTTTTGATTGAAAATTTTGGTCGAAAATGCGAAAAAATGGTACTAGGTTTGGTCGCAAATTCAAAAAAACAGGGTGGAATTTGGGACTGAAATTTAAAAAAAATGGGACAAAGCTTTGGTCGAAGATGTAAAAAAGTTTTTGAAAGAAAATTTGATAGTAAATTTAGGAAATAAGGCAAAATTTTGATCAAAAATACGAAAAATAGGACACATTTTTAGTCGAAAATACAAAAAAATTGTGGATGCTGAATTTTGGTCAAATTACGAAAAAATGAGACCAATTTAGGTAAAAAACCTAAGAAATAACACAAAATTTTGTCCAAAAATGCGAAAAATGGGACATTTAGTCGAAAATGCGAAAAAGAATTTTGGTCGAAAATTCCATAAATTGACAAAATTTTAGTAGACGATTTAAAAAAAAATGTCGCCAACCTTTGGTCGAAGATGCGAAAATGTTTTAAGACAAAATTTTGGTCGAGAATTTGAAAAAAAAGGACAATATTTTGATAAAAAACGCGAGAGATGGGACAGAATTTAGTCGTAAATGCGAAAAATTTGACAAAATTTTGGTTAAAGTTTAGAAAAAGTTTTTGGTTGAAAATTTTGGTCGAAAATTCAAAAAAATGGGACAAAGCTTTGTTCGAAGATATAAAAACGTTTTTGAAAGAAAATTCGGTAGTAAATTTAGAAAATAGGGCAAAATTTGTATCAAAAATTCGAAAAATAGGACATATTTTTAGTGGAAAATACAAAAAAATTGTGGATGCCGAATTTTGGTCCAATTACGAAAAAATTAGACCAATTTAGGTAAAAACCCTAAGAAATAAGGCAGAATTTTTGCCAAAAATGCGAAAAATTAATTAATTTAGCCGAAAATGCGAAAAGTGGAACAGAATTTTGGCCGAAAATTCGAAAAAAATAGACAATAGTTTTAGTCGAAAATTCAAAAAAAATGTGCTAGCCTTTGGTCGAAAATGCGAAAACGTTTTGAGAAAAAATTTTGGTAGACAATTTGAAAAAAAAAGGAAAATATTTTGATCAAAAACGCGAGAGATGGGACAGAATTTAGTCGAAAATGCGAAAAATTTGACAAAATTTTGATTGAAGAGTAGAAAAAGATTTTTATTGAGAATTTTGGTCGAAAATGCAAAAAAATGATACTAGGTTTAGTCGCAAATTCAAAAAAACAGGGTGAAATTTGGGACTGAAATTTAAAAAAAAATGGGACAAAGCTTTGGTCGAAGAAGTAAAAACGAGAGACCAATTTAGGTAAAAATCCTAATAAATAAGACATAATTATGTCCAAAAATGCGAAAAATGGGTCATTTAGTCGAAAATGCGAAAAAATGGTACTAGGTTTGGTCGAAAATTCAAAAAAATGGGACAAAGCTTTGGTCGAAGATGTAAAAACGTTTTTGACAGAAAATTTGGTAGTAAATTTAGAAAATAGTGCAAAATTTTGATCAAAAATTCGAAAAATAGGACACATTTTTAGCCTAAAATACAAAATAATTAAGAATGCTGAATTTTGGTCAAATTACGAAAAAATGAGACCAATTTAGGTAAAAGACGTAATAAATAAGACAGAATTTTTGCTAAAAATGCGAAAAATTAATGAATTTAGTCGAAAATGCGAAAAGTGGGACAGACTTTTGGTCGAAAATTCGAAAAAATAGACAATAGTTTTAGTCGACAATTTAAAAAAAATGTGACCAACCTTTGGGCGAAGATGCGAAAACGTTTTAAGACAAAATTTTGGTCGACAATTTAAAAAAAAGGACAATATTTTGATAAAAAAACGCGAGAGATGGGACAGAAATTAGTCGAAAATGCGAAAAATTTTACAAAAGATTAGAAAAAGTTTTTGATTAAAAATTTTGGAAAAAAATGCGAAAAAGTGGGACTAGGTTTGGTCGGAAATTCGAAAAAAGGATGAAATTTGGGACTGAAATTTAAAAAAAAATAGGACAAAGCTTTGGTCGAAGATGTAAAAACGTTTTTGAAAGAAAATTTGGTTGTAAATTTAGAAAATAGTGCAAAATTTTGATCAAAAATTCGAAAAATAGGACACATTTTTAGTCTAAAATACAAAAAAATTGTGGATGCTGAATTTTGGTCAAATTACGAAAAAATGAGACCAATTTAGGTAAAAAACCTAAGAAATAAGACAGAAATTTTGCCAAAAATGCGAAAAATTAATGAATTTAGTCGAAAATGCGAAAAGTGGGACAGAATTTTGGTCGAAAATTCGAAAAAATAGACAATAGTTTTAGTCGAAAATTCCAAAAAATGTGACTAGCCCTTGGTCGAAGATGCGAAAACATTTTGAGACAAAATTTTGGTCGACAATTTGATAAAAAAAGGATAATATTTTGATAAAAAAACGCGTGAGATGGGACAGAATTTAGTTGAAAATGAAAATTTTGGTTAAAGATTAGAAAAAGTTTTTGATTGAAGATTTTGGTCGAAAATGCGAAAAAGTGGGACTAGGTTTGTTGGGAAATTCGAAAAAAGGATGAAATTTTGGTGGAGAATTCAAAAAAACGGGACAAAGCTCTGGTCGAGGATATAAAAACGTTTTTGAAAGAAAATTCGGTAGTAAATTTAGAAAATAGGGCAAAATTTTGATTAAAATTTCGAAAAATATGACACATTTTTAGTCTAAAATACAAAAAAATTGTGGATTCTGAATTTTGGTCAAATTACGAAAAAATGAGACCAATTTAGGTAAAAAACCTAAGAAATAAGACAGAATATTGTCTAAAAATGCGAAAAATGGGACATTTAGTCGATAATGCGAAAAGTGGGACAGAATTTTGGACGAAAATTCCAGAAATTGGCAAAATTTTAGTCGGCAATTTAAAAAAAATTGTAACCATCCTTTGGTCGAAGATGCGAAAACCTTTTGAGACAAAAAATTGATAGAGAATTTGAAAAAAAAAACAATATTTTGATAGAAAAAACGCGAGATTGGACAGATTTTTAGTCGAAAATGGAAAAAATTTGACAAAATTTTGGTTAAAAAGTAGAAAAGGTTTTTGATAAAAAAAATTTTGGTCGAAAATGCGAAAAAATGGTACTAGGTTTGGTCGGAAATTCAAAAAAAAAATGGGACAAAGCTTTGGTCGAAGAGGTAAAAACGTTTTTGAGAGAAAATTCGGTAGTAAATTTAGAAAATAGGGCAAAACTTTGATCAAAAATACGAAAAATCGGACACATTATTAGTCGAAAATACAAAAAAATTGTGGATGTTGAATTTTGGTCAAATTGCGTAAAAATGAGACCAATTTAGGTAAAAAACCTAAGAAATAAGACAGAATATTGTCTAAAAATGCGAAAAATGGGACATTTAGTCGAAAATGCGAAAAGTGGGACAGAATTTTGGACGAAAATTCCAGAAATTGGCAAAATTTTAGTCGGCAATTTAAAAAAAATTGTAACCATCCTTTGGTCGAAGATGCGAAAACCTTTTGAGACAAAATATTGATCGAGAATTTGAACAAAAAAACAATATTTTGATAAAAAAACGCGAGATTGGACAGATTTTTAGTCCAAAATGCGAAAAATTTGACAAATTTTTGGTTAAAAAGTAGAAAAAGTTTTTGATTGAAAATTTTGGTCGAAAATGCGAAAAAATGGTACTAGGTTTAGTCGGAAATCCAAAAAAAATGGGACAAAGCTTTGGTCGAAGATGTAAAAACGTTTTTGACAAAAAATTCGGTAGTAAATTTGGGATCCTGTATAATTCATACAATTATAAAATATTTGAACAAAATTAATTCATTCGGCCATCACTTTTATTCAATATTAGTTCAATGCTATCAACAAAACTTATTCTCTCAGGCGCAAAAAATTCAAACTAATTATTGCATGAACTATTTGGTTGAACGACCGACCGGTATCCTAATCCTAACGAATAGAGAAGCTTTGAATCCTTTAAATGAGGTCAAGGAAGGTTCTTACGTCATTCGTCCAAACTTAAAACCGAAGTGCTGGTCGCAATCTCTCTATAATCACCTGCGGCAACTTATAATCCGATTTTAGAGAAAATTACGGATTGTAAGTATTTTCGGTCGAAGGAGAAAGTAAAATATCCTTGTCAATTTAATGTTAGATCAATGATCATTTTTGTAGTTAGTAGTTAGTAACAATCAAGGTTAGGTTACTTTGTGGATGAAGTACTACGAAATGTTAAACTGATCCTACAGTTGTTAGAAGGAACGTTCAAAAAATAATAAAACATTTGAATTTCCTGTAAATTACTTTGAAATCTCAGCTTAATATATATATATTTTTGGGACAGTTAGTTTTTTGATAAAATGAAGGAATATAGAACTGAAATTACAGGAGGGTACTCTCAAAAGACCAGACTACTGGGAAAAAAATTTTCAAGAATATAACCTGAAGGGTTTCCGTTAAATTAAAGAAGTGAAAATATTCGAAGATCCACATTCTGAGACCAAAAGGTACTCATAACTCGATTAATTGAAGAGATAGAACGTTCTAGTCTTCACCAATCGATAGAGGGGACAATTTTAGATATCGTAGTGAATTTTGAGTCGATATTTCCAAGGATTAAGGGAGTTAGAAAAAAGCAATTTTGTATCGCAAAATATTTCCAAATTTCTAAATTTTCGACAAAAAAATTAAAAAATGCTAAAAATTCGTAAAGAGGGGTTTTTTGGGCCAAAAAATCGACTGGCACAATCAGTTTTGTGATAAAATCATTATTTCGCCTTCAAATAGAGTCATGAAATTTTCGAAAATCCACTTTTCAAAACAAAAATACTCATAACTCGACAAATAGGAAAGATAGAACGTTCTAGTCTTCACCAATCGATAGAGGGGGCAATTTTACATATTTTAGTGAATTTTGAGTCCATATTTCCAAGGATTATGGGAGTTAGAAAAAATCAATTTGTATCGCAAAATATTTCCATAGCTACCCCGTTTGTTCTAAATTTTCGACAAAAAAAATTATAAAAAATGCTAAAAATTCGTAAAGAGGGGTTTTTTTGGCCAAAAAATCGACTGGCACAATCAGTTTTGTGATAAAATCATTATTTCGCCTTCAAATAGAGTCATGAAATTTTCGAAAATCCACTTTTCAAAACAAAAAATAATCATAACTCGACTAATAGGAAAGATAGAACGTTCTAGTCTTCACCAATCGATAGAGGGGACAATTTTACATATTTTAGTGAATTTTGAGTCCATATTTCCAAGGATTATGGGAGTTAGAAAAAATCAATTTGTATCGCAAAATATTTCCATAGCTACCCCCTTTGTTCTAAATTTTCGACAAAAAAATTATAAAAAATGCTAAAAATTCGTAAAGAGGGGTTTTTTTGGCCAAAAAATCGACTGGCACAATCAGTTTTTTGATAAAATCATGATTTCGCCTTCAAATAGAGTCATGAAATTTTCGTAAATCCACTTTTCAAAACAAAAAATACTCATAACTCGACTAATAGGAAAGATAGAACGTTCTAGTTTTCACCAATCGATTCAGGAGAATTTTGAGTCGATATTTCCAAGCATTAAGGGAGTTAGCGAAATATGTAATGGAGGGAAATAGTCTTTGTCATGGTAACGGTACTCCAAAAAGAGATATAAAAAAAGGAAAAATATCTGAGGATATGTAGAGAGGTCCCTGAAGAAAAGGAAGAAGACAAGGCAAGAAGCGAAGGAGACTCGTAGAAAGGAGGAAAAGAGAAGAAGAAGAGTCGCAGAAAGGAGGAAGAAGAAGAGAAGGAGAGACGTAGCAAAGAGGAAGAAGAGGAGAAGGAGAGACGTAGAAAGAAGGAAGAAGGAGAGACGTAGAAAGGAGAAAGAAGAAGAGAAGGAACGTAGAAAGGAGGAAGAATAAGAGAAGGAGAGACGTAGAAAGGAGAAAGAAGAAGAGAAGGAGAGACAGAAGGAGGAGAGGCGTAGACAAGTAGATGTAGAAATTATGAATGGCCTAACACAAATTCAGGAAACATGAAATCTAGAGGTAGTACAGCATAGAATTTAAACAGGAGATGCCAGATCAATTCGTAAAAGGCCAAGGAGATTACCATTTGCTAAACGGAAAGAAGTAGAAAAAATATGATAGATGACATTTCTAGACTTTTCGTTGACAGTTCTAGATGATTCCATATGTATGTCTTCTTCTTTTTCTCAACATATCCTCAGTACAGGTCCGACGTAACAATGATATGTTGATTATGGTATAATGAATAACTGTTACATATTATATATTTCTTATCTGGAAATTCTTTAAAATACTCGACTCGAGTATTTATAATGTTATGCATGTATACGTGAGACAGATGACATTTAAACGTTCAAGGTCGTCACTTGATCACTTCCTAATACGAGAAATATAAACTTTCATAAAATACTGAAATTAGCTGATTCGAATTTTTACTTAAATTATATGTTCTCATAATAACATTTTTTACTTTAACCTTGATTTCCATTTAATCGTAATCTGTACGTATTTTAATGGAAATTTGTATTGTAACCTAAAAAATTCACAAGACTGGCAGACTGATTTTTGGTTTAGTTTAGCACAGGGTTTCTCAAACTTCCGGCTCCTCGAAAAGTTTCTAGGTGACAGCGTACCCCTAATTAAATCCCCCTTTCCTCCCAAAGAAAATAATAAAATTGACTGTTGAAGAAAATAAAGTTTTTATTACAATAAAAGGTGCATAAGAAATATCTTTTTAATATTAATGTGTCTTTTCGCAAATGGAGTCAATTTTAGGAGTAATTTTGGACAGTTTCAACCTTAATTCTGACTCGGTATCAAGTCGATTTATGTATTTAGTTTTTATCATGACCAGGTGCTAAAACCCACTCTCACATAAGTATGTTGTAGCAAAGGGTAAAAGAAAAATCATCGTTTCACTGATACTGTTCCTGTCTAGCTGCCCAAAAATATATATCAAAGATATATCAATTTCTAATAATGACTCCATTTATGCTCTCGTTCGTGACCGCAAATGGGTTACGAATCCAGCCATCTTTAGCATTATCAATATCCGGAAAATACCTTTTGAGTTCGTCGTAGAGCCACCATATGTGCCGCACATGACTGCCAGTCATCAGGCCACCATTACGTAAATTCTTGTCGTGAACCCCCTGCCGTTGAATAGGGGTTCGCGAACCCCACTTTGAGAATCCCTGGTTTAGCATAGAGCCAATTATACACTTTGAAAAGGATCCACCCTTAATATTTCAGAACTGCGACATATTAGAAAGAAATGCCGAAATACGTCAACTTTTAACTTGAGGGGGACACTTTTTAGCGCTAATGTCATAAACGTCAGATTCACCCCCTCCCTACTGGAGATACCCCTTAAATTTTTTGGTTCGCTTGCAACTTTTCATATGCCATTTGAGAAAATTGGGGAGGGGGAATGGGGGTGAATCTGACGTTTATGACATTAGCGCTAAAAAGTGTCCCCCTCAAGTTTTCGGCATTTCTTTCTTCTGAAATATTAATGGTGGGCCCTTTTCAAATGAACACAGTGTATTTTATGCCACATACGGTCAAAGTGAAAAACTCAAAGAAAACCGCAAATTTCTAATAATGAAAGCGTGACATGAGATAATAATGATGAGAAGGCAGTTAATTTCTCAACCCATTTCTTGTTTTGACCAAGAGAGAAGAAAACAAACTCTTAAGAACAAAATGAGATGCAAAGAAAATATAATAGAGGAGAATGGAAGCTTTTATCAAAATATTCATGAAAATAGCGTTAAAATCGATTTTTTGGAAGCCATTTTTACACACACATGCACCTTGTCTACAGATGGGGTAGGTTAGTAAAAAGTGTAACTCCTTATAGATGATGTATAAGTTATTATTTTTAAGTTACTCAGTTAAAATATCAAATCTAAAAATGATAATTATAAAGTAGACAGAGATAAAAAAATATATACAAACATAATAAAAGCACTTATATAAAAGTGTATCGACATTCAAATATTATTTTACTTATTTAATCACCAAATATTTAAAATTGTTAAAGATATAAATATTTTTAAATTTCTAAAATATGGCGTTAATACTTATTATTAAATTCAAATTTGGTAAAATAGACTAACCTTTCCGCCTGCCGAAAGGTCCCAAAAAGGCATTATTTTTCCCAACTATATTATCATCTATATATTTTATCAGCTTGGCCACATCCTCATTCTTTTTAGGTACACCAACACTTTTTTGTTTTTGAAAACGAAATGGATAATCCTCAGGAAAAGCATACAAACGTCTATTTCCATAAGATTTTCTAATTGTTGTAGTGGTTGATGTCATTTTCTCATTTTATATGGCACTAATAAATATTGTTCAATTTTAAACACTACGCGACCGGGCTTTTTAGATCATATATTTCCCCGACGCACTTTATTTCGCGAGACTTAGAGACTATCTAACCAATTTTTGCTGTCCGATTCGGTATTTGTTTTATATTATGACACTACCTCAGCAGGAACCAACCAATCGATTCCTGCAACGGACATATCCGAACATATTAACGAGGAGAATGTTGATAAAATCTCCCAGTCCCTACCTTCACTATAGGCAACATGCCTTACTCCTCCATTTACTACTCAAAACTTACCTACTATCCAGGCAACTTTTTTTACATTAAACACCAGCACCATCTTTCGGATTAAAAAAAATCTCTACAAACATAACAGTTTACAAAATTAAAAAAACCGTATTTACTTCACTGCCAGTAAAATAAGCTCACACGTTTGAGTATAAATTAAACATGTTTATAACATATTGATTAAAAAATTTGTATAATCAAGTTAGGCACTAGTACCATCTATCGTAGTAAATTAAAAACAAAACAGTGAAAATCATTTCTGCAATATTTATTAAGTAGTTCAGCTTCTCTCTAGCAGAGTGCAGCATACTATAATGTTTTAATAAAAATCGGATATATTTATTTATTAATATTGTCTAGTTTTCAATATAAAAATAACCAAACTATTTGTTTTAAATGCAAGTATCATTTTAGATCTTAATGGTTTCAAAGTATCAACAACTGAATATTATAAAATTTCGATTTGCAATGGCCGGAAGTGTGAATTAGGAAATTTGTCATCTTCATGTTGGTGCAGAAATGTCAGTATTTTATGAATTAAATTTATTATAAAATAATTACTTGGAAAAATTTGGAATAATTTTTTCAGTATAGATGAGCCAATTAGCTATATCTATAGTTCAACTTTATTTTTAAAATATTATTATGAAATAAATTATTAGACTGTCAACGACTAGTTGTGTTTGCCGATGTTACACGACCTTCCCAATTTTCAACGATCGTCCACGTCCTGCTGTCGCTGTCAGTGCCCTTTACAAACAACAGCGAGTAAGTAACTTTTTCTAAAAAATTGCAATAATCTTTTCGGAGCACTCCCATTATTAATAAATTTCTTTCAACTCGCAACAACTTTATTTCAAGGGGTAAGTGATTTAATACTTTCTTTTTAGTTATTAGATTTGTTTTAAAAACCATTTTAGTAGGTTTGCACCATGCATTTTTTACATTGCCCATTATGCGTCATGTCTATTCTCTGAAAATAATAGTTTCTATTCGACTTTTCCTTTTATCGGAAATTAGTTTTATAAGCGAGAGTTTAATTCACGTTTATATTCGAATTATAATGATTTCAAGTAGTTTTTAAAGATATTGTTTGGGTTTTTGTGTGTGATAAACATGTCAGCTTGTTCAAACAAATAGTATAATCGCTTCCTGATTTTTTTACAGTCGTTATTAATTTCTTCTGATTGCATTAAAATAACTAAAAACTGATTTAACGATGTGGTTGTTGAGTTTACTTTTTTTGATTTCAAAGCTTCAAAGTCGCAGACGTCATCTTTAACAAAAGTGGGCAATGCGAGACAAAGTATTTATTCCTCTATCTTCAGGTCATAAATTGCCAACATTCTTGGCATTGTAAGGACCTTGACTAGATAGGTATAAGTCGTCTGTAACGTTCTTACGGTCATTCCACGGTCGGTGACCCTGGGGTGTAAGCCTTTGTTCATCTACCAAATCGTACTCACCTGTAGACTAGAGATTCCGAGAATCCTCCAAAATATTTGTTTCGTATTGATTTGCGTCTCTAAAAATTCTGTTTTTTTGCTTATCGGTGATTCAGAGTGTTTTTTTGTTGATTAATTTTTGACCTATTTTGTGGAATTTTATTGTTGGAAAGTCAGTTTTTTACGCTTGGCTATTCAGTTAGTAATTGCAGATTTGAGCAATTAAACAATAATTTAGAATAGAAAGGATTTAATAATGTTGTTTTTTTTTTAGTTCATTATAATCCATTTTAGAACATAGAAAAAACTTGTTTATATCTGATAGTAGATAACAAATTTGATTCTAAGAAAGATTATTTTAAAAATTCTCTTTATTATAAGTTTAACCTCATATTATTCTCACAAAAACCAACAATTTGTATCATTTACCATCGCATATAGCCTTTTATTTATTAAAAATAGCATTTTCGATACCAAAGGTGATTCACCTACTTAGATTTACACCTTGCTGGCGCTAACGGGTGGCCCTACAAGATTATGACAACATCCTTCGAGAATATATTTAAAAAATTTGCGATATAAACTTAACTGATAATAACACATGGATTCAACCTACTTTACCGATAAAACAAGGAGTACTTGGTCTTAGAAATGTAACCAAACTTTGTTATTCAACATTTTTAGGATCCTAGAACTCTTGTAATACCTTATCTTCAATTATCCTCCCAAACTCTCAATCAGTATTAATTGACGTTGCTTATGAAGAAGTAATTTCTAACGAACATGTCGCCCTTGGTAACTCCAGATGCCTATCAACAAAAACTTTGGAATGAACGTTTACACAATATATCATTTCAATCATTGTTGACCCGCCACTCATCATGCCCGACTATTAGCTCTTCAAGAAAAATAATCTGGAGCTTGATTACATGCACTCCCTTCTACAAATTTAGGAACTCTTTTAGATAATTCTTCATCCAGAATTTCGATTTGTTTGCGGCTTGGAATTCCAATATGTGTTCCCCATACTTGCACATGTGGTGCAATAGTTGACAATTTAGGACATCATGGTATTTCTTGCTACAGATGTGCTGGAAGAAAAGCACGCCATGATATGATCAATGATCTAGTTAAGAGAGCTCTTATGACTGCTGAAATCCCTTCAATTAGAGAACCAAATGGTTGCTACAGAAAAGATAACAAGAGACCAGATGGTATAACTTAAATACATTGGCAAACTTCTTGTTTGGGACGTTACATGTACTGATACATTAGCTCCCTACTATATACAATTTTCTTCTAAAAAGCAGGTTAAGAGAAAGAGTTAAGGAATCAAAATACATAACATCTGATAATAGTTACCATTTTGTTCCAATTGCCTTCGAGACTCTTGGTACTTGGGGAGATTACGCAAAAAAATTTATTAAGGAAATTGGTCAGAGGATTTGTGGAATTAAAAATGCAACAAAGTCGACATCCTATTTGACGCAGAGGATTAGTATTGCAGTACAACGTGGAAATGCAGCGTCAAATCTCGGGACAATGCCGTGTTCCGCAGGCAATTTAGAAGAGATTTTTTATATATTGTAGTGGTGGTTGTTTGCCAGGGGGCAGAAAATTTGTAATTTTTTTATTAACATAGGAATTATGTATTTTACTATAATTTAAGAAGAAATCTTTGCCAACTATATACATTACTATATACAATATAAGACTAACATGAAAAACAATTTGTTATTCACTGATAATTGAAAAACACACTTTTAACAAAATTATATGAAAAGGCAAATTTTATATTTTACAAGATAACTCGGAAAGTGTTTTGGACTTTCATCACTACTGCCATATCGATTGTTACCATTAAATGTTGTATTTTGTTTGATCATATTACTGTTTTGCCAACAATGAAAGAAAATATAAAATTATTTTCAAAACAACACATTTTAACTCAACAAAAACTAGTATATTGTGTTGTCTTTAAATGGACACAATCTATAAGCATGATATTATTTCTAGAACTAAAATGAATATAACTTAGATGATATTTTCACTTCAAATTTTAGTTTAGTTTATTGTCAAATAACTAATCACATTCTAAGGTCATCACCTTGTAATTATGATGCAATTATTATTAAATTCACACTGGTTAATATATGTGTTTTAACTGATATGAAAGACAAAGCAATTATAAGGTATAAATGGAAATAACCTTCCAATTTATGTACATGAATGTGATTATTGAAGAAATTAGAATTCATCATAATATTCTGAGTATACATTGAATTTTACTACCAATAGAAATACAATAAATAAATAACAAGACTTGTTTTAGATCCACCAGCTCTTTTTTTTTAATTAGATATGTTGAATTTTATTCACCTTTATTGTCCAAAGTATTTCGAATGGTTAATTTTGATATATATTTTGAAAATGTGTCTATTAACCCAATTACCATTTTCTAATGGTGCCGAATTATTCATTATGCTAAGGCAATCTTGTCTGACAGCCAAGGGAGCTATGGGGACAACCACAATAGCCGCATTAGAAGTTTACCAGATCAGTCACCAATAGATTGACCAGAGTGTAAGTTGTCTACCTACCCCATTAATGAAAATGCCATCGAATGAGATGCTTCGGGAAATATTTACAGGCAGACAGGCATTGAAGGAAGGACCTACAATTAAAGTAAACATGGCACGAAAACCAAAAAAGGGTTATGTAAAAGCGTACGGTACTTAAATGAAATAAGCAAGGTCTTCATCAAGTGGAATTTTAGAACACGTGTGTTCCTAATGACAATTTTTAATGACCAATTTTCGGTTTAATATTTAAAATATCCAAATAGGTGGGCAAAGTTCAAGTAGATTCTAAAGTCTAACAACAAATCTTGTTGATGTTGCCTCTTTGTTTTTGTAGTATTGCATTTACAGAAATATTTACAATTGGGACAATTTTAGCGGTAAAAGCCACTTGACATGGTGCAATACAACCTGCAATGCAAGACCCAGTAAAGGCCAATCGACACGGAGCAATACAATTTGCAAGAAATTGCGTAAAGTTCTTGCAAATTGTGTTGCTCCATGTCAGGCGGCATTAAAACATGAAGCTTTGTATGTATTTGGTACATAATTGAATAAAAATTGTTTTATTTTCAGCACAGAGAACTGGTAATAGGGAAAATATAGTGTGTGCAGAGAAAAGGAGATCTTCAACTGAGAGCAAGTTCATCCACCACAACGGAGAGCCCCAGGCAGACGGGGCCACAAGCTCGTGTTTCGGTGAAGGACAACGCTCCTTCCACCAAGCGACGCTGGGTCCCACCTTCTACACTGAGACATCAAGATGCTCTTACGCCAGAATCACGTAATGACCTGGTGTTCCGCAAAGTGCGCGGCATTCTCAATAAACTCACACCAGAAAAGTTTAAGAAGCTGAGCGATGATTTGTTGCGCATAGAACTACAATCGAATGTCATCTTGAGGGGTGTCATCTTTCTCATATTCGAGAAAGCTCTCGACGAACCGAAATACTCGTCTATGTATGCGCAGTTGTGCAAACGATTGTCAGAAGAGGCACCTAACTTCGAATCCCCCGATCAGCCCACTTCCTTCAGAGTTCTTTTACTTAATAAGTGTAAACTTGAATTCGAAAATAGAGCGGCGGCACTCGATAACAATGGCGCTTCTTACGGAGCTACCTTCGGCGGGGCCAATTCCGATGAGGAGGAGGAGAGAAGACAAATCGCTAAACGAAAAATGCTCGGCAACATCAAATTCATTGGCGAACTGGGAAAATTGGAAATATTATCGGAAAACATTTTACACCTCTGCATCAAGGAGTTACTGGTTAGACGTGGCGATGATTTTTCCGAGGACCTCGAATGCCTCTGTCAAATTTTGCGGACCTGCGGCCGCATCTTGGACACCAACAAGGGTAAGTACCACCTTGAGAAGCTTTTCACCTAAACCAAGGTAGATGTAAATATTTTTCTTGTTTAACAGGTAAAAACCTCATGAACCAGTACTTTGAAAGAATGAAAATGTTGGCAGATAGTCAAGATTTACAACCGAGAATCAGATTCATGTTGAAAGATGTGATCGATTTAAGAGACAACGGATGGATGCCGCGAAAGGCAATCATCGTTGAAGGTCCGATGCCTATCAATCAAATCAAACCAGCCGACGACGATCGTCATGTTGGTTTTAGAAGAGACCGAAACCATGATAGAGATTCAGACAGACCGAATATACCGGATTTGTTCCGGCATCCTATGAAGACCAGGTCTGGTCTAGACGACATGCTTATGGGTAAGTTGAAACTGTTATAATTTGAGAAATACTGAATTTGAGTAAATAAATTGAGTTTTTGCAAAAACCAAGTAAAAAAACCAACATCTGACATATTTTTTTGCGGAAATCAAAATAAATAATGATTGCTTGTTCCATTTTTAAAAGCCGCTCAAGTTGAGCGAGACAAACTCCGAATAAGTGCCACAATTATAATGTGTCTATATTGATTTTCTCATTGCATTTTCCTAGCAACTAGCTATTTATTTATTTTTGTTGATTTTTATCCATTTTTGTTTTTTCCTTTTTTTTTGTCAATATTTGTTATTTTTTCCTTTTTTTGTCATTGTTTATTTTTTTCCATAGTTTTTTGTCAATGTTTGTTATTTTGTCCTTATTTTTTTGTCAATGTTTATTATTTTTTCCATGTTTTTTGTCAATATTTGTTATTTTTTGTCAAATTTTAAGATTTTTATCGATTTCGGTCAACTTCAGCTGATTGATGTTAATTTTTGCGAACATTTGTTGATTCTTATCAATTTTTCCCAAATTATGAATTTTTGTCAACTTTTGTTAAACGATACTAATTTTTTTCAAACTGGTCAACATTTTTCCATTTTTATCAATATTTGCCAAATTTTTGTGATTTTATGTCAACTTTTGTTGATTGATGTCAATTTTTGCCAAATTTTTATCAAATTACGTTAAGTGGTGCCAATTTTTTGTCAACTTACACTAAGTGATGCCAATTTTCTGTCAACTCACACTAAGTGATGCCAATTTTTTTAAATTTCTATCAATTTTCTTAAAATTCATGTTAATTTTTCTTGATTGATGCCAATTTTTTTATTTTTGTTGTTACTTATTGATTCTTTTCCATTTTTATCAATATTTGCCAAATTTTTGTGATTTTATGTCAACTTTTGTTAATTGATGTCAATTTTTACCAAATTTCTGTCAACACGTTAATTGATTCCAATTTTTTCAAATTTCTATCAAATTTCTTAAAATTCATGTCATCTTTTATTTATTGATGTCAATTGTTGTTAATATTTGTTGATTGTTGCCAATTTTTGTTAATATTTGTTGATTCTTTTGGATTTTCATCAATTTTTGCAAAATTTTTATAAATGTTTGTCAATTTTTGTTGGTTATTTTCCGTTTTTATCGATTTTTATCAATTTTTGCCAATTTATGTCAACTTTTTTTAGTAATTTTTGTCCTTATGTGGTCTTCAACTCCTATTTTGATACATTCGATCTACCAAGATTACATCACATTAATGTGAAGTTGAAATATGAATTGCAACTTGATACATTTGAACTACTGTGCTTACTTACATTAACTCTTAATATAAATTTTCTTATTATTATGCATATTTAAATATTTAATTTCATGTAGGTATCAACCTATCGCCTTCTGCTCCATCTCTAATACAAACTGGTTCGCCATTTGGGTCGCACAACGGATTTGGCAGCCAGAGGGATGGAAGTTACAGGGGGCACAACAACCAACGTAGCGGAGCTTACAATTACAACAACCAAAGGGGGCAGTACAAGCACAATCAGAATAATTCAAATTCTCAATTTAATCGTAAGTTTATTTACATGAATATATTTTGTTTGTTTGTGGAAATTGTAAATTTTATTTTGGTTTAGAGTCGAACAAGGAACTAGCACCGCGTTTTAAGAAGAGTAATTTGATAGTGGGAAAAGACGAAATGGCCGATGTGGAATTGAGACCGAATTCGATGTTGATAACGAAAGCTTCGTCGTTGAAAAACAACAATATGATGAATAACAACAAAAGTATGGAACCCACTTTTGCACAGCCTACGATTAAACAACCCCCATCAACTTTGCTGAAAGATCCATTACCCATTAAACAAATGCCTGCCGAGAAGCCTAAGCAGTCTAAAAAAGACAAAGTGAGTTCCGTTTTTGACACTGTTTTCTTAACGTGTATTACTCCAACTTAGAGATATTTTTTATTCCAAGATCTTCCTTAATTTTGTCGATTTTTTCCCATTTTAATCAATTTTTACCAAATTATTGTAAGTTTTTGTTAATACTTTTTTAATCTTTTTTCCATTTTTATCAATTTTTGTCCATATATGGTGATTTTATTTCTTATTTTGTTACATTTGATCTACCAAGAATATCTCACCTCACAAGATGACGGTGAAGTTGAAATATGAGTTGGAACTTGATACATTTGAACTACTGTACTTACTATTATTAATTGTTGCCAATTTTTAGCGTTATTTTTCCATTTTTATAAATTTGTGCCCAGATTTTTCTTAATTCTTTGCAATTTAAGCCGACCTTTGTTTTTTCAGTTCTATCAAGTATTATACAGAATCTTGTTGACTTTTGTTGATTGTTTCCAATTTTTAATTATTTTGTCCAGTTTTTTGTTAGTTTTTGGCAATTTTTGTCTATTTCTTTTGATTGTTGTCTATTTTTTCAATTTTTATCAGTTTTTGCCTGGTTTTTTGTTAATTTTTGTCTTCTTTTGTTGATTGACAAATTTTAATGATTTTCTTTCTCCATTTTTATTAATTTTTGACCAGATTTTTGTTAGTTTTTCGCAATTAAAGTCAACATCTGTTGTTTGTTGTCAACTAAGTTATTTTTTTTTCATTTTTATCAAGTTTTTTTTTCAGAATTTTGTTAATTTTTGTCAACTTTTGCTAATTATTTCCAATTTCTTTTATTTTTTCCAGGTTTGTCCAGTTTTTTGTTAGTTTTTGGCAATTTATATCAATTTTTGTTGATGCCAATTTTTAGTGTTATTTTTCAATTTTTATTAATTTTTGCCCAGATTTTTGTTGGTTTTTCGCAATTAAAGTTAACATTTGTTGTTTGTAGCCAATTTTAAATGCCCATTTTTCATTTGTATCAACTTTTATCCAGACTTTATCAACTTCTATTTATTGTTGCCCATTTTTGATGATTCTTTTCCTTTGCCCAGATTATTTTTCAATTTATATCCGCCTTCAATAGATGAAGCTGTACCTAAGTTTTAAACGTTTCCTTGTTGCTACAATTTATTCCACGTCACACGTGTCCACAGATAAACGACGTATGTTTTTAGTTTATTATAATTGAGCCACCTTTTTTTTCAGGGCGCAAATAAGGAGGAAGTATTGAAGAAATTCAATACTTTGATAGACGAATTTTGGAAGGGTGAAGTAGATCTTAAACAAGCTATTTATTCATATAAAGAGCATAAAGTACCCGATAAATTTGCCAAAGAAATGGTTTTGAGCGGATTATCGACAGCTCTGGAAAAATCTGGTAATATTTACCGTTATAATTTTACAATTTTCCCAATTTTAATTCATCTTGTTATTTCACAGATGTCGAACAAGAAAAACTGATCAGATTCCTTAGCAATTTAAAAGAAGACAACCTAATAAGCGGCAATACCGTCCAAGACGCGTTCAAATCCTTGTGCAACGTTTTGGAGGAGAGAGAAAATGAGATTACAAAAGTTACGAATTCCGCTTCGGTTCTTTTCGCTACGGCCATTTGCGAGCATCTCGTGCCACTATCGGACGTGGCTAATTTGACGGAAAACGGATCTCATCATCCGCTGTTCTTATTGGTGTTGCAGAATATACACAAGAAGAGAGGCAAAAGCGAATTGTCCGAAATGTTCAACAAAAGCAAGGTATGTACATATTAAATGATTATAGTAACAAAATTATCAATTTAATTATTTTATTTTTTCAGATCAACTTGATGACTCAACTTCCCGATGGCGATAAGACGAAAGAACGTCTTTCGGAGATTTTAGAAGAAAGAGATCTCACATTCTTGTATCCACTTTTACGTATCCAAGCCGATCTGGCACGACAACTTCAAGCCGATCCGAATCCTCAAGCTTTCTATAAATGGATCAAGGAAAATTTGGAACCTTCGAATTTCAACGATCCCGGTTTCATCAACGCCCTTATGACTGTATTATTAAAATATATTACTCAGGTAAGTTCAGAAACAATCAAAATTTTTCATAATTTTCAGCTTGATTCGTGAGGGATGCAGTTTTTGGTTGATTTTTTCCAACAGTTTTTATTATGGCAGCGATTTCTCAAAAGTAGTTCAAATGTACCGAATTGAACTTTGCCGATTTTCTTATTTTTGTTCAAATTATTAACTCGATACATTTGAACTACTGATAAAACCGTTTGTAAAAAAATGCCATTGGATCTTAGACCATTAAATTGTTTATTTAGTTGATAAAATCTAGTAAAACTTTAATACAGGACGTAGCCAAAATATCTCTAATTATTTTTTCTTTTCTTGAAGGAATCTTCTGCTTGCGGCGATGAGAAGGCCATAATAGAAAAAGAAAGTAGTCTTTTAAAGCGGTACCAACCGATTTTGACGGCTTTTTTGAGGGACAAATCCAGTTTGCAGTTGGTGGCGCTCTATTCCCTTCAGATGCATTTCCATTCCCTGGGATTTCCTCGTGGACAGCTATTAAGATGGTTCAACGCTCTCTACGACATGGAGATCGTCGACGAAGAGGCATTTTTAAATTGGAAAGAGGACGTTACTGACGCATACCCAGGCAAGGGTAATGCTCTGTTTCAGGTTAGTTGACAAGTTTGACAAGTGACATACTTGGTAATAAACGCGGTTTTATTTTTTTACAGGTTAACCAGTGGTTGACGTGGTTACAAGAAGCGGAATCGGAAGAGGAAGAAGGGGATGATTGAACTAGGAATTAAAAAAAGTAAAAAAAAATAATAAGTGGCGTGATTTTCGCATAATAGTAGAAGTTTAAAAAAAATAATAATTTAAGTTATTAAAAGATGAAAAAAAAGCAGTGTGGGGAAAACCTCATCTACATTACTTCACACTTTGTTATCTCGACAAAAAATTTCCCGTCTCGATTTATAGACTTTTTCTTTTCACAATTTACTACGGAAGATAAGTTGCGGCGATACGAAACAAGGACCGGGACTGGGGGGCGTTGAAAAAGTGGTCGATCTTTTTTATTGTATTATATGAAGTGATAAAAGACATTAAAAAGGATTCAAAAGTATAACTAAGATTGAAGTGTATTTAGCTCAATTGTTGCGAAAATTTAATTGCGTAGAAGGTATGAAAGAGTAGGAAATTCAGTTTTACACTCTTTTTTTTTATACTCGATAAGTGATTTTATATTTTAATTGAAATACAGTGCCTCTGCGACTACTTGTGTTTTCTTCGTATGTATGTTTCTTTTGGCAAGTAAAATGTTGTTTTGGTTAAATTTGCGACCTTGAATAGTTTCAAATTTGGCCATATTTTGATCCCATCTAATCGGTAGGTTTTATGGAATGTCCAGTTTGCTTCTTGAAACATTTGAACTACTCGATTTAATATAATATTTCTAACTAAAAGTTGCTACATTTGACCTACCAAGAATATTGTGCATGAATTTTTCATTTTTTTACATTTAAATGTCGATTTTTTGATCCCATCTTAACTGTAGGCTTTAAGAAACTTCCAGTTTACAGAAAATGCTTAATTTTCAGTAAATTTTTACGCCTTGATCTAATAATTTCAATAAAAATAAGAAAATCGGTAAATTCTAACTTGTTACATTTGAACTACTCGATTTAGTTGCATTTTTGGACCACCAAGAAGAATTTTTTACATTTAAATTGCCAAAAAAATGTTGAATCTAACCATATAATTTTTAACGAACCTGAGGAAGTCACGTGGGTTATATTTGTAGATAATTGGCTAACGACCAGTTTTAAAAATATGACCTGGTGAAATATTTGTACCGATTAAGTTTTAGTGACATTAAACTTATTTACTATCGATAATAACGTTACACTATTTCAAAAAAATATGATAATAAAACCATGATCAAAACAGCCCGACAGTTTTCAGTCCTGCATTGTTAAAAATACGACTTGACGCCGAAATTTTTTGTGGGACCCTAGGTTGAATTATTTTAGTTAATATTTTTCGTGTGTGCGGACTACAATGTAATGAACTCTTTAGTGGAATTTTTTTATTGTAAAATTAAAAATAAGTTGATAATATTTCCTATTTGTGACAAATATTTTATTTTCATTGAAAAGTAGATCTGTAAGTTGCCGATAGTGTTGTCTCATCTTGATTTTTAAGTTTTTTTTTCCTTCAAGAAATTGAACTATTTATTCTTGTCCAAACGTTTATTTAGTTTTTGAATTCGCAGTTTTTGCACGATTTAGATCATATGAACAAAGTACAGTTTTTAAAATAACCAATTACTGTTGTACGGAATGTCCTTCAAATCCGATCAAGACAATAACGATCAAACTCGATCTATGCTTTGAACTTTACAATTTTCTATCGCCTAAAGCTTTTTCCCTAATTTACTCAAAATCTATGATAATTCCACGGATATATGACATCTTTCATCATATTCTTGTCGATCCTCAAGATTTATGAGATCTGTCATTGTATTCTTGTCAATCCTAAAGATGTTTGACATCTGTAGTAGATATACTAAGGGGATTCAAGCTCAGTAATTCGAAAATGCTTGGAACAATTGATATGACTGATGTATGGTGGGGATAGCCTAAGATTCCTGCTACATCTCAAACGTCACCCAATGCTTCAAGTATTTTTGTCGATTCTAAAGATGTGGATATGACAATTGCTGAGTATTTATCGCTAAAATTGGATAATTGAAGTTATATTTTGTTTATATTATATAAAATCTGCATGTTTTTTCTTTTTTGTTAGATGAGACTTCACGTTACAGCTCATCGCTCAGATGAATGTGTTGAAAAATGAACTTTTTATTCTGTAATACTTTTATATGCCTATAAAAAAAACGATGTGTTCTGTTTTGTTTATGTAACTCATGTTCAAGTAACGTATTTCTCAAGTATTTTTTTTCGTTATACATTTTTCTCTATACCCTTAGGTTATTTAATGTGTCTAAAAAAAAAAAATTATGTGTTAAATAAATAAATCGATAGTATTTTGCTATCGATGTCAATTTTATTTTGTCTTTGTTCAACCCAATCCTGTGTTTTCAATAACAGTTTCTTCGCGAATACTGCAAACTGTCCTGTCCTACTGAACACGAAAAGCTGCATTGGAAAGTGATTATGCCGGTGTTGCAAATGAAAGAGTTTAGCATTTTGCAAACGAAAATTAGGAGTGGTTTAAAACATTTCTTGGCATTCTCATATCATTCTTGATGTTACTTTTGGGGTTGATAAGAGCTTTCAGCAGCGCCTGGTTCTCTGTGCATTGTAAGGTGGAGTAAAGTGAATAAAAGAGACACTCATACATATAAGACTTTATTAAAAAATAGATTTTTCACAAATATTTTATTTAACTGGTTTCATTTGCCACAGTCCATCATTTAAGTAATGGCAGTTGTCTACGCCAACACCTTTATTAATCTTGGCTCTAAAAATTCAGACAAAAAATATCACATCAAAACTGTAGTAGTTCAAATGAACAACTTATTTCCGATTCAAGGAAAATATACTTACATATCTTCAGTAGACAAGGAAGTTCTTCCAATTGCTAAGGCATGATCTTTACCCTCAGCCATAATGGCCTAAAATAAAGATTTAAGTAAACGAGTGCTTTGAGTAATGAACTAAAACACTTACCACTATTGTATCTTTAGGAACATCGGTCATTTTAGCTCCAGGAGATGTTAAGCCTGGACACATAATGTTTGCTCCGCTAAGAACAAATCTAATGGCACCTTTATCAACTTGTTGCATTGGCAAAAAGAAGGGATCTATAACAATGTTATATTAGTTTAAAATTTTAAATTCAATGAGTAGAAGTTACATTTGTGCAGCAGTTTTAACGTGGGCATCCATTGACTTTCTCTTTGGCGGAAAAATAGTAAATCTCCATTTGAATTGACTACAATTTCTATATGGTCATGACTAAAATAAATTTCATAATACTATAAACTAGGTACCTTCTAATTATATGAATAATTATTTGGACTTTTTTTTTTGGAGATATATACATACTGACCATTTTATTATTCTAAGAGAGTCTTTTTTCGGCAAAATAGCATCTATGTAGTTTTCCAAATGGGGGTAGGATTCGATAAGTTTAGTTCGAATAGCTTTTTGAACCGACGATTTGAGTTGTAAGACACCTGAAATGCTTTCTTTTTCATCGAATCTGAAAAAAAATTAATTAGCTCTTAAAAAATAAACTAAAACGTATAATGTATACTTTTTAAACATATTTCTAAAAAAGTTCTATAGATTTCTTGAAATATAAGGTTAGAAACAGTGGAAACTAGGGATGGCGATCTGAAATCGAAGAATCGATTCTTCGGGCCAAATATATCGATTTTTTAAATCGATATGTTGTACTGAATCGATTCAGTGGATCGATATTTCACCCTTTAAAATCGACATTCGATTTTTTCTGGTTTGGTATAAGCTAAATTTTCTATTTTATCTATAATTTTATCAACTTTTTAATGTAAAAAAATACATTTAGAAAATAAATGTCTTCTTTTATATCTAATCTGATTCTTTGATATGGTAATAAAAATAAATAATTGTTATTATCGAATTCCCTGAACTAAAAAATCCCTGATTTTACTGATAAGAGATCCCAGAGATTGTTTATTATGGTAACTTTCTTGTTTTTCATAAAATGGATTTATATTTACATTGTAAATACAAACTTGAAAAAAATCGATTTTTTAGAAATCGATCTTTTAGACCTCGATTTTTTTATGAATCGATTCATCAGGTTACGATGCGAATCGATTTAAAAGTCGATCTTTTTTGGAAAGAATCGCCAACCCTAGTGGAAACAGAAAAAGCGGTGATCTGTCATCTGTCAGTTTACTTGACGTTGTCAATGTCATTCATTGGATCTTCTTGTTTACTTGCTTATACTTGGCTGATCTACTATTCAAGCACTACTTATAGCCTTTTATAATAAACGATATTCTATTTATTTTGATGTCCATTGAATAGATTGCAACATAATGTCCATTTCCTCAATTCAACTATTTTTCAAAAACTTTTTAGACAATGATTCATCGTACCTAAATGCCATGCTGAAATAACTGTAGACGTCTTAGAAAAGGACTATCACTTCCAATAATAGAGAAGAAGATAAAATAACGCAACACTAACTTTGGTTAAATGATTATTTATTTCTTTGGGTGATTATCGGGGAAGTTATAGTATTTTTGAGTAGGAAAGGATATAATAAAAATTCATCGAGATTAATAAATTACATTTTTATTGTTTAAGTATTTTATTGCAATTAATGGGATTAATCGATGATGAGCTTTCAGAAGTACGAAAACTTTGTGAACATGTTGTCCCAGGTACTAAACTTGTGTCTTGTTTTCGGACAATGGTTCGGGCAGAAATAAAAAGGACAGACTTTAAAAAGCTTGTTGTGTGTATTCAGTTTAGACAGGATTATCCAAAGACATTGCTACTTTTGGAGCTAAAAAGCAAAACATTATCCGAAAAGTTACTTATCAAACTTACCGATGTTTGCGAACAAGAAATAAAAAAGTATTTGGGTAAACCCCAGGTGCTGAATACCATAAAGTTTTTACGTAATTTCATTGATGAAAATCCGCTCTCTTGTTGCTACGATGAAATAAGTAATATTAGAAAGCTATTTCAACCTGAGGAACTAAGGTTGAAACAAAAAAACTCCACAGTAGTTTTCAACTTAAAGAACGGTGATTACTATTTAGTCTGCAGAATTTTGGTTCCAGATAACTATCATTCAACTGCAGTAGAGTAAGTCTTAATTCTTAAAATAAAGATTGAAAGAAAGTGGCATTACAACCATTTTATTTTAGAATCCATCGAGTTGACACAAACTTCACTCCGGCTCTACAACGTTATATAATCTCGCAAGCTCAGGAAATCGCTAGAAAGTGTGTAGAACCTCCTTTAAAGAAAAAACCGAAACAACCTGAGTTTAAACCTATTCCATCCCTACAAAAGTGCGTCGAGTTTCTTGTTGATTGTATAAAGAGACTTCCGGGGGAAAGTTGCCAGTTTTGCAATAAAATTTGTTTTCCTTCCGATCCAGAGGTTTGTATATAATTTTTTCTTAGCCATTCGACATACAACCAACAATTCTTTATCTTTTCAGTTACTTGATAATGATGAAAATTCTCCTAAACACATTGAGCGCATTTATTGTGGACATTTGTTCCATCAAGAGTGCTTTTTCAATTACATGAAACTACCTCCGTTCGGCAATAAAAAATGTGGAATATGTGGGAAAAAAATTTACCATTTCAAATGGTCATTATCAGATAAACTGGCAGAAGACAGATGGGCTCACGAGCAAGCTAGAGAAAGAGAGCTGCAGGAAGTAGTGGATTTTTTCGACTAATCAGTTTTGATTATGGGGAATTTTAAAAAAATTTAAAATATCAATTTTTTATTAGTAGTAGTAGGAAAATAAATTACTTATTATAATGATTTTGTTTCTTTATTTTCGTCTATTTGTATACAGAGTGTTTAAAAAAAAGGTGATCATGCTGCCCTGATAAGTGGAACGCTGAAAAATAAGTGGAATTTGCTTTGTAAAAGATAAAAGACATTGTTATTGCTTCATCTTTCTCGTTAATTTCATTGGCAATGAAAGATAATTCTCAAACTTGCACCGCTATAATTTCCAGTTTTCTCTTGCCATTTATTGGAAGTTATGTTTAAAACTACTAGGTACGAACCAGAGATAATATACATGTACGAACCGTGTAACTAGCGCCTTCTATGAGAGAAAACGAATTTATGAGATATGTCCCTCTAGGTTGGATGATACATCCCCCAGTTGGAAGAATCTAAAAAAAATCCTGGAACAGAAAATCAAATAAAATTGGAAAAATTCAACAAAAATATCGTTGGAACCTACGAACCCTGTAAAATAATGTATGCAAATTACAAACCAAATGGCGAAAACAGGAGAGACACCTGGAATTTACAGGTGTACAGTTGACGACTCTCTCCGATAGATGAAATTCCTCTCGGTTAGAATAAGATGTCCCTTTAGGTTGGATCATACACTCGCGGTTGGAAGAAAAATTTCTGGAACAGAAAATCAAACAAAATTGAAACTGGAATTTACTGGTGTACAGTTGTTTAAAAAAAAGAGCAAAAAATACAAGATTATTATAAATTAAGCGCCACCCTACCTTTTTTTGTCAAAGTTATGGTCGAGTTATTATTCCTTCTTCGAATGTGCGATGAAAAATTGGTAATTAAATTCATTGTTGATTGTCTATCCAATCCGAACAATTGCTTAAGCTGAAAATCCGGTATTTCATAAGGATCCATCTCATCCCTTAAAACTCTCCGTTCAAATATCAAATGATTTCTAAAATAATATATAAGTATTATGATACCACATATATACCTATGATATAGGACCATATCTTACCTTTCACGCTTTTCTATCATTGGAAATACCAATTTTTTATTTTTTTATTCACTGAAGAATGTAGCTTCACCAATAAATACACAACACAAAAACAAACTGTAAAATATTCACAATTCTATAAGATTTTCTGTGACTTACACGGGATGCGCGGAATTTTATATATAGCCTGTAAAGTTATAAATTTGCACATAATTGACCTTGAAGACATATGAAATTACATTTTTATAACATTTGGTTGAATGGAATAATTAATATAGGTACATACGCGTTTAGGGTAGTTCCTCGCTCCATTACCTTAAACAAAAAAATTAAATAAATATAGATCCATTGATCATCTAACCTTTACCAATTTCTGATGTCCCAAAAGTTTCTGATCCATTTTCTTTTCATTCTCTATATTACTTTTGTGAGTTTGGAGATATTTGCAATAAACGTTAAAATATTTTCAGAAAAAAAATAAATTAACGTCAAAAACTGACACAAATAGACATGGGAAAATATTGAGTAGATTTAATGGGAAAATAGTGTAAGTATATAAAAAAGAATTTAATATAAAAGCTGTTCTATGTTAAATATATAAGCAAAAGTTTTCTAGTAATCACCCTGTAAATAGAATTTAAAAAAATATATTGAAAATCGTATAAATTTTTATTGAAATATTTCTAGGTTTATCACAAGAAATGGAACTATTGTTATTTTAAACTAAAATCAATAAAATTCCTAATTTAACGAAAAAATAATTCACATTAACCGATTTTCAATTCAAATATTCTTAATTCATGTGTTCAAGATTCAATCAAAAGTAAAAAAAATTATTTGTAAGTGATAAAAAATATTATAATAAAACATACTTACCCTAAACCTCATATTATAAACTAGAACTCCAGATCCATTCCAATTTTGTGAATTTGAGTTCCAATTCCTACAAAATTCAGTCATGTAATGAGTCAATGCGTTATAATCCTAATTAGTCATGCCGGCCGGTCTTTTTTGGTAGAATATGGAAATTTTTAGTTAAAAAAGACTCAAAAGTTGATTATAAACAATTATAAATAATTATTGAAAATTTTATTTTTTGAAGGCCGGAAATATTTTTAGATAAAATATATTCGATAACGTTCTAAGCGATTTCAAAATCGATTAAACAATTAGTAATATTATTCTTTGCAAAAATTAAAAAAAATAAATATTTTTGGGATTAAAAATAGTATGGAAACTTTTATAATTACTAGTAAAAACCGTTAAACAAAAGAAAAGCTTACCATATTCATTCCATTTCAATATATGATTCCAATTCATGGCACTCACTTTCTCTACACTACACAAAATTTCGAAAACGGCACTTTCGACACTACACTACACGTAATACCGAAAAGGTCACTATGCCATTCGTTAACCAGTTTTTCTGCTAAAACTAGCATATTTATGCGATATAGTTGACAAACTAAATAATCTCTATCTGTCAATGCAAGGCAATAACTTGTACATTTTGAAATTTTTGGAGAAGATTACGGCGTTTAGGAAAAAGAGCAGTTGTGGATAAAAAATATTAATGAAGGTGGAGGTAAAGATTGTTTTCCGTAATTTCTACTATACTATAAATATGCGGCCTGTAATGAGCTTGTTGTCTCACAAGACTTGAAGTCCCGTTTCACAGAACACACAGCGAAGTTAACTGAATGGTTTTCGAAATACATTGCTGAAGACGACGTCGAAAAATTTGCGTGGATCCAAAAGCCTTTCCATGCACAAGATCCACCAGAATTCACTTCGCAAGAAGAAGAGAGAGTCTCATTGAACTCTCCAAGTTTTACGAGTGCCGAGACAAAATACTAAATCTGTAGGTTCGCCGTAAACTGAAAAAGTTTGGAAACCCTTGAGATATGAGATTAACAATTTAATTTCTTCAGTACAAAAATTTATAATCAGTACACTTAAAATTAGATATGAATAAAAAGTAAAGTACTTAGAAACTATTTTAAAACTAAATTTTTGGCAATTCTAAAAAGCCAGTTGTCTCTAAATGAGTAAAATTTATGTTTATGTTGTGCTTATTCGAATTAAATTTATTCGGTTTCTACCAATAAGATGTGTCCAAAATTAAACCAAAAGAAATTTCGACCTAAACTTTTTCCCTAGAACTGCCTCTAAAATGTATAAAAATACTCGTGAGATATGTTAAGAGTAAAGTTAATAAACGGTTGTTTCTCTTGCTCCCGAACTTGTAACATTACTATTGTTATCGTCATCTTCTGAAATATATTCTGCTTCAGTTAACTTTCTCGTAGCTGCCTCTTGAGCTTTCCTACAACAAAAATAGACAATCTTTTATACTTCTAATCATACAAACATGCAGTAGACTCCGTTTCACATAAGAAGAAGCCACTTGAAGTTTGCCAACTGACTTGCGCAGAAACCAAAATCGGTCTTGATTATCTTCTAACGACCGTTTCATTCCATTGGCGTTACAAACGATGTTTCATGCCGACAGACATTTTATTATTGACATTTGAGGTTGTGTTTGAAGCAATCATTTACTGTCGAATATTTTTGATTTTTGAATATTTTAAGACGTTTAGCTGATGTGTGTTTTATTTGATCTAATACCAGGCCTCCTAAAAATTTGTTGGTATTACGCTACTGATTTGAAGTCGAATGTCAATTCTACTGGTTTTGACAACAAGTTCGCGCATACGACTGCAACTTCAAGTGGGTTCTTCTAACATGAAACAGATTCTATCAGTGTATATGTGGTTGCCTATACCAAAATCGTTTATTAATAGAAAGTGATTCATAAATAGGGGTAATTATTTTGGAGTATGTTTGGTTGCCTATACCATAGAAATAGGAGCCATTAATTATCATAAAGAAGAAGTTGTATAGAAAGGAGCATTATATTTTGTGATTATTTTACTTACCTTTGTTGGTCTAGGTAAGTTTTTTCTTCCAACTGTTCTTCTTCTCGTCGTTTCTGTTTTTTATGCAAGAACCGATATGCCAGATATACGAATAGTAAAATTAAAGGTACAAGTACCGCCATCGTTATACCAGACGCTAAGCCAGCTTGACGTTGTGAATATTCTTGTTGGCCTATTAAATACAATTAGTATAATAAGTTCAAAATACAAAGAGAAAACATTAAAATCCAGAACCACCAGATATATTTTATATAAAAGTAATAGTTTAATGGTACATGGTCCCTTGATATATTTAGATACTTGTACAATAAGCCATTTATTTAATATTTCAAATTATGCAGTGCCTATTTCATAAATCAATAAAGATTCATAAGCAGCATGTCAAAAAATAAGGTATAAGCACTGAGCTCTTGTGTAATCAGTTCCAAAATGGTGTGGGAATGCCTAGGCAAACTAGGCGAGAGCAATATTGTTACCTTACTGTGGATTCCGACTCACAGGAATAGAAGGAAATGAAATAGCAGATGAACTAGCAAAGAGGGGGACTGAAACACCCTTTTGGGGGCCGGAACCCTTTTGCGGTATCAGCTCCAATGTAATAATTGAAGAAATAGGCAAAGCCGAAAAAAAGAGTAGCTCTGACCATTGTAAAGATCTAGTTGGACTTAGACAATCAAATATTCTTCTGGGTGACTACAACCTGTTCAGATCAAATGAATGCTTAAGTCAAAGTAAAACTGTACTAAGAGTTTTAACAGGGATCCTAAAGGGACATTGTCGCCTGAATGGGCACCTGAAAAAGCTCAAAATAGTGGAGGAAAAATGTACATTTTGTGGCATGGAAGAAGAAACCTCCATCCACATACTTGCGAATTGCATAGCAATTCAAAATCCTAGGAGATTACTGGATAGAAGATTTACCTAAATTAAAGTCTGCAGATATCCTAAGATTCCTCCGGGAAATAGGACTAAAAGACCTACTAGTCTCTGTGACTTTCCTCAGGAACTAAATAGAAATAAGTGGGAACAACAGATCTTTTAGGTCTCAGTGAATGTCACCCAATATTCATACTGGAGGCATCAGCCTTTGAGATATTGGCTTAAAAAAAGTATATGGTTATGTGTTAGTTATCTATTGTACTTTTATAGCAAAAAAAGTTTAAAAGAAGTTGATATACACTGGAAAACATATATAGTATCTATGTATTTATAGATATTTTGTTGTGAGTTTATTAAATATTTTTAGACGCAAAAGGAAAAGGAATATAAAACTAGGAACAAATGAAAAAATTATAGGAATAAGACACACTCCAGGGATACTTCCTCGCAATCTTCATACCATTTTCGACATAGCTCCAGAGCATCCCTGGCATGTGAAATCCTTCCAATACTTTTAATATTTTTTTATTAACTTGTTTATAAACTATTCAATAAAATATACAAATATATTAAAAGTGCTCTCCATATGCTAGAGACTGTCAAAATTTCTTTCTTTGTCATATTTACAAAATTGTATAAAAAGATTTGCTTTGTAAGCTCTATTTTTCTTATTTTCTAATTTTTAAATATTAAATACTGATGTATAGAGGTTTGAAATTTTTTAAATATTTGAATTTATAGTTTTTAGACTACATTTTATCCTAATAATTTCCTTTACTTTCCGACCAACTTAAAAGTTCTCTAAAGCTTTTGTTTATAGTGTACTCTGTAATTAAGTCTTGGCTCTCCATACACCACACCTCTTTTTTTATTTTATACTAAAAATTTTTTGTTATACATCTGTAACAATACTGCTCTGACTTGCACTGAATCTCTCTTTAGGTGTCTTGATCGGTTGGGCATAATCAACATCCGGATAACCCAAATTCTTAGTGCTATTTCCTCTAATTACATCAGGTCTACTAAACGGCGTCGTATATTGTATACTAGAAGTAGGACTAGTCGGACTTCCCGTAGGAGTTCTAGAATTTCTATCAATATCTTCGTAAGCAGGATCATTAGGATCTAGAGCTTTTTCTTCAAATTCCGAATTTGGTCTGTTAGTTAAAGGTTCATGAGTTCTATACGACTTATCATAGCTTCTTCTTTTTTTACTTATCGAATCTGTATCGGTGGGACTCGATACAGGACTCTGAGGATACTTTTCGTCGTCATCCTCGTCTTCTTCTCTGTAAGGATCTAAACCTCTACTGAATTGTTGAAGAGTTTGAGGTTGTTTTTGTACGTTCGCATATTGCCAGGAACTTGCATCTTTATTTGTTAATCTTTGGTACACTCTGTAACCGCCGTAGGCTATTAAGAGGACTAATGGTATGAGTATTGCGAGTACTATGCCTGAAGTGATAGCTGCTTGACGGGAGGAATATTCTTCTTGTCCTGCAGAAGACAAAATGGTTTATTTTATAAAAGAATACAAAAAAATATTGGCTTGCCAAAACTTCACAAAAAAAACACCAATAATAGACCTTTTGATCATGTGATGGGCGCAAGCGCAGCAGCCATGTTAAAATAGCGGCAATTTCAAAGTTTCGTGTTGTTTTGGTGCAGGAGTACAGGGCAGAGGGTGGAGGTCTGGCAAGGACCTACACATTGGACGAGATGGCTAGAGCAAAGAATAAACGCTGGAGGGGTGCGACCAGAGAGGAAGTACAGGAAATGGAGAGAAGGTGGGAGGAGTATGAGGGAGCGCTAAAGGGAGCGATTGGGAGTAGGAGAGATTGGATGGACAGGAAATTCGGGGAGGTGAACTACTTCTTGACATAGGTTCAGGCTCACTGGACATGGGTCGAGAGTAGGGTACCTCCACAAGATTGGGAAAAAAGAGACTGGAGTGTGCGAAAGGTGTGAAGTGGAGGATGATATGGGGCATGTGTTTAGGTGCTGGAACAACGAGGAAGTGCTGAAGAAGTTGGAGAGGAAACTAGGGTAGGCGGTGTATTGGGAGAACATGGTGGAGATAATGTTGAGGGGGTAGGAGGAATGGATGAAGGTAAGTGGCGTAGTGGAGAGCATGATTAGGGGGAGAAAAGGACTCGATAAGGCATGAGAGGTAGGAGTGATAGTTAGGGAGAAGGCGACGGTGTGAGCGGAGAGTGTGCGAGGGACCGCAGCCTGTCTCGAAGTATGCTAGGGTAGTGATTCTGAGGCGGGGGTAACGGCGAGTTTGAGGTGGGTTTGGTTAATAGGCATCCCCTTGGGGATGAGTCCAGCACTGTATGCGTCCTAGACCCATTCGAACGCCATTGTCGACAAATAAAAGGTCGAAACGAGGTTACTGGAAATCGGACTGATCTATTCGTTCACCCTCGAATATTCGAGAAGCCAGGCGAACGTATATAATAATACTGAGTCGGCATACACCAATTCTAAAACTTTTTAAAGTGGAGTGCATATGTAGTTGGACAGCCTATATAATTCTAAATACTATTTCAACTTACGTAAGCAATATGTGTAACCATACTCCGGTATATTCCAAGTACCATCCGCTTGACATTCTCTTCTATTGTCTCCAACCAGTACGAACTCTTGAATACATTCATATGTTACTTTAGTACCGGGTGTAAATAAGAAAGTACTCTTTCTACCGAATCTTGGAGTTTCTAAAACCCCACAGGAAACTACTTTAGTCCTGGAAGTTTCCTTGTATTTATATATAGTGGCTTTATAATTTTGCGTATAGTGAGCCAGGTCTCGATTTAAGGTCATAGCATAATCGTAATAGCATTCGTACATCTTCGTAGCGCACAGTTCGTATGTTCGATTTCTTTCACCGGTTTTATTTGAGGGTAATATATCTTCGGGTAACATCGCAAATATCGGCTTGAAATCTTTGTCGTTGTAAGTTGATGCACTTTTTCCGAATTCCCTGTAAAAAAACGCAAATTATATTATGTGAAAACACATATAAATGAACTACTTTCAAAAATTTTATCGTGCGCCTATGGTTAATAGAAATTTTTACAAACAAATTGATCCCTTATACATAAACCCCTTAAAAAATTAAATTGTAAGCTATGATATGCGGTGCCGGTTAGGCGGCGACCGATCCATAAGTTTTCCCCCACCACACAACGCGTCTAAAGAAGTTTTCGCTTCAATAAGAAAACTATTAAAAATAAACTACCTATGAAATAGAGATCTGCCTTTCACGGGATCCAATACATCATCCAGCATCCATTTGATTCCAAAGTCGTTATAGACTCTTTCCATATCGTTGATATTGTTGACTATAGATGCTTTCGTGCCATCTGGAAGCGTAAAATCATCTTCTTTATTGAAACTCCAGTTTCCAAATAGACCTACAGTTTTGTTCTACAAAAATGTATCAAAATTTTAACAGATTCATCTAAAATCGTTGGTACAACCGTTCCTAAACTTAACTGGTACTTACGATAAATGTCCATGGTAAAAAAACTCTAGCACTCATATAACCTTGGTTGTCCACAACTTCCACACCAGCTCCGTTATCAAACATAATCAAAACTTCCGACTGGTTCAAAATATAACTGGGCGTGTAAATTGTGACACCTAAAACAATAATTATCGTAAGTAATTGCCACGCATTTTTTTGACAATTTCTTCATGGTGATTTTCATCGCCCACCCCCTTTTTGCGATATTGGAGCTCGTAACAAAGTTACAATTTAAATTCTTACCTTGAAAATGTTGGAATTTCAAAGAAGGTCTATCAAAATACAATCTTCTATTATCAGCAATAACATCTAATCTATACCTCCATCTAGCATCCAATGGTCTTCTTCTAACTTCGACAGCTATAGTATTGTTACCTTTAGCTACAATAGATGTCAGCTGTGTAGCTTTAACTTCTCCCAAGCTATTAGGATCCATTTGTTCAAATCTTCCTTGTACCTCCAAATTATTCGACTTCGCTATGGACTTCACAAGGGCAAATTCTCCTTTACCGTTAAAAGTATATTCCACGTCATCGAAAGTAACTACATGCGGATCACCGTAGACTCCAGCGATTCCTGGAGCTTGGTAAGCTACACAATCTTGCGTGGGTCTTCTTTCGAACCTTAACGTTTCACAGCCTACAGCTTGTTCTTCTTGCCAAATGCAACAGATGTATTTTGGTACTATGTCGTTGAACCATTGGGAGAGAGTTGGTACTTTTGTAGCTTCGTTGTAAGGAATATGGCCAAGGTTGTGGCAACGTCTAGGACTGGAGCCCCATTGTTGGTCGTAGGATAACATCAGGTAGCCATTTTTGTCGTAACAACATTGTTGTTCGGAACCTTCCAAGCTAATAAAATAATATAAATATAAGTTGAATTTATAATATTGTATCGTTTTGAAATCAACTTACGTTGGAGATCCAGTTTTGACGCAGTGGACAGCTTGATTGTTGTAATAACAAATCGGATTTGAATCTTTATCGCAATCGAAGTCAGGCAAAAATCTTCCTTTGTCTGCTAACGCTTGTTCCACCGTGCAGGGACATAGAGCAAGCTCGTGAGCGAAATTTTTGAGATATCTGTCAGTTCTTAGCCAATCGTCGCAAAGATATTTGGGCCAGTTTTTGCCGTATAAGGCTTCCCATTGGAACTGGAAGTACCAGCCTAAAGGTATTGGTCTACTCCATATTAGCGGAGTCACTTCTACAGATTGTTGCACAGTTGTATAAGTGTTAACCTAAAAATAAAATGTAACTTCACTATCGGTTGACATTTGACATTATAAACTTACTTTTAGAGACTCGGTCAAATTAATTTGTAAAAATCCGAATTTAATGTCGTTCAAATAGTTATTGATTATATTTCTGTATTGGGAAGGAATAATAGTATATTCTCCAGTATTTTGAAGGCCTTCTGCAATGTCAGCGATATAAAGAAAAGTGGGTCTCATGGTGGTTTCTCTGTATCCCCATAAAGAAATTCGAACATTTGTGTTTTCGCTCGTTGTTAAATTGTGCTTCTCCCACGTTATCTTTATCTCACTTGGCGATTTTTCGTGGTATTTCATATCTTTGAAGAAAATCTTTTGGGTAGCACTTGCAGGCGATTCTACAAAATGAAAAAATTAAAAGTAAACTACAAATATATGAACCCCTCATAAAAATTTTATCGTACGTCTATGGTAGGAAATTCTTACAAATAAGTCAGTACTTACCAACATAGTATTTTCCTTTCCATTTAAACGGTTCGGAATTAACAGCTATTTGTAAATTCACCCATCCTTCTGCTAGTAACATTGGCTGAACACAGATGGCTCTATTTTTATCGATTACGTAACCAACGACTTCGTCCATAAGATCGAATTTACATCTTATTCTATCATTTAGATTAAAACAGGGTCCTGTAATGTTGACTATTTGTCCTCCCAACATATTACCACTTTCTGGTGCAAATTTTAGTGGTAAATTAGCTCCATCTATAATAAAACATAGTGTGAATTTACAGTTTGGACCCTTACTTTGTGGGATCTACTCATATTGAGTAAAACATAGTGTTATATAATGAGTGTATTGTATATTGCATATATAGTAGTATTAAATAATGAGTGTATTGTATATTGCATGACTAGTAGTATTATAAAATGAGGGTATTGTATATTGCATATCTAGTAGTGTTATATAATGAGTGTATTGTATATTGCATATCTAGTAGTATTATATAATGAGTGTATTGTATATTGCATATCTAGTAGTATTATCTAATGAGTGTATTGTATATTGCATGTTTAGTAGTGTTATATAATGAGTGTATTGTATATTGCATATCTAGTAGTGTTATACAATTAGTATATTGCATATCTAGTAGCGTTGTATAATGAGTGTATTGTATATTGCATATCTAGTAGTGTTATATAATGAGTGTATTGTATATTGCATATCTAGTAGTGTTATATAACGAGTGTATTGTATATTGCATATTTAGTAGTGTTATATAATGAGTGTATTGTATATTACATACCTAGTAGAAAAATCAAACTTTTTACTAATAACAAGACAAGATAAGACGTAGAATATCAAAAATTGGTTATTTTGATATACTTGGTACTTACCGATATCTTTGTTGCAAGATCCAAGTAAAATATCCTCGTCTATACGGAAAATATGTCTTCCATTAAAACCATTTGCAAAACCTACTGCAGTCAAATCTCTGATGACTGATTCTTGACTGTACGGTTTGTATTCATAACTTCTGGTACCGTTACCGGCGTTGAATCCAACAAACGCACTGGTACCACCTTCACCATTACGTGAATCGCCACCAGCTTCAGGATTGCCAGTCCAATCCAAATTGAGATAGTTAAACATGGCATAAGTGAAGACTTCGTCAGTTACCAGTACCATTTGGAAAGTATTCGTCTTCAGATTCAAAAAGTAGTGTTAAAACATGGATTAAAAATGGCGTTGTCGAAAATACTAACCTTATATTTTGCATTTGCAAAACCTCCAGCAAAAGAAATGTTTTTCCAAGTTGCGATTATAGCATGTTTGGGATTGAAAGTATCGGCACCAATAACACCTTCTCTTATGTCCCATTTGATTCTTTCTCTAATTTCCACACCCATTCTATCTTGTCTACCTCTAAGATCCTTTTCCATTCTAAAATAGACTCCGGGCATTCTTTGATCGACGTCGGTATCCCGAAGGTTACCAATTCTACATTTACTGAAGAAAATACCTGAAATTTTTTATTTTTATTTATTTCTAAAACGATTGATATATATCGTTACTTACCAATGAAAGATGGGTCATTTTTTTTCGGCCAGTCTTTAACTGGAAATACCAATGGGTAGTCATAATTTGGTGGTGGGTCGCTGAACTCCAGGAATCCATTTACCGATATTCTGGTGTAGTTGAATCTAAAATCGAAGAAATTAATAAGTAGTTAATGATTATATTCTATATAATTGAATAAATTTAGTTTTATTCATGTTTATATATACCTGAACCCGAAGAAAGGAACTTGAAAGTTAAGAATCTTTTGGAGTTGTGTATTAGACGATTGAATGTCTTTTTGATAGTCTCCAAGGTTGTCGGAGTTTCCACCCTTATCGTAAAATGGGTACATGAAATGTTTTCTAATTTCCGCTAATCTTGCTTCTGTTATGGAATATAGAGTACCACCACGTTGGTCCGTATCTGGAGGAGCGATGTCTGATGTCATGGGATCTTTAAAAAATATTTATATTTGATTATTATTTACAACTGTCTTAGATAACTCATAAAGAGAAGAAGCTAGAGATTATTTTGCATAAGCTGAAACAAAGATAGACATGGGTACTATAAGCATTATGAATACCTGGGGTATGATAAAATATGTATATTCTTAGATATCTACAGTTAGTTTTTAAATTTTTTTTCAACTAAAATTGAACTTCTTAAGAAACTGGGTCGATATGATTAAAGTTTACATTTTCGTGTCATAGTTTGTTACAATATTAAATCAACAAGGTATTTTTATGTAGTTCAAATTAAAATAAACAAAATTTTTTATCTCCAACTCGATAAATGAACCATATAAAACCAACATAGATAAAATAAGTAGGTTGAACTATTTTGGCTAACACTGTTTCATTTGAACAGATACAACTGTTAATAAATTCATTTTTATACAAGATGTCAGGACGTTTACAAAAGTATCTTCGAATGTTCAATGAATAATAGTTTCCATTATTCTGATGCGTACCAGCTACTTCTTCATGTTACGTGTGTTTGGAATTAGGAAATGAACCTTGCTACAACTTTCTTTTAACTTCATAAAATGTCTTGCAATATACACATACATAGCCAGCTATTATAATAAGCATTCTTACAGTTTAAAAGAGAACGACTACAAGCAAATACATAGCCAGATATGATATTAAGCATTTCACAACTTAAAAGAAAACGAGTACAAGCAAATACGTAGCCAGCTATGATATTGAGGATTTCACAGCTTAAAAGAGAACGACTACAAACAAATACACAGCCATCTATTATATTAGGCATTTCTTACAACTTAAAAGAGAACGACTACAAGCAAATACATAGCCAGCTATTATATTAAGAATTTCGCAACTCAAATAGAACGACTACAAGCAAATACATAGCCAGTTATGATATTAAGGATTTCGCAGCTTAAAAGAAAACGACTACAAGCAAATAC
Organism: Lochmaea crataegi; assembly: GCA_947563755.1. Lineage (NCBI taxonomy): Eukaryota > Metazoa > Arthropoda > Insecta > Coleoptera > Chrysomelidae > Lochmaea > Lochmaea crataegi. The sequence continues at coordinate 38,542,140 of OX387432.1, read as the reverse complement.
ATATTAAGAATTTCAGAACTTAAAAGAGAACGACTACAAGCAAATACATAGCCAGCTATGATATTAAGAATTTATCACAACTTAAAAGAGAACGACTACAAGCAAATACATATCCAGCTATTATATTAAGCATTTCTCACAACTTAAAAGAGAACGACTACAAGCAAATACATATTAAGAATTTCAGAACTTAAAAGAGAACGACTACAAGCAAATACATAGCCAGCTATGATATTAAGAATTTATCACAACTTAAAAGAGAACGACTACAAGCAAATACATAGCCAGCTATGATATTAAGAATTTATCACAACTTAAAAGAGAACGACTACAAGCAAATACATATTAAGAATTTCACAACTTAAAAGAGAACGACTATAAGCAAATACATATTAAGAATTTCAGAACTTAAAATAGAACGACTACAAGCAAATACATAGCCAACAATTACATTAAACATTTCTCACAACTTAAAAGAGAACGACTACAAGCAAATACATAGCCAGTTATGATATTAGGCATTTCTCACAACTTAAAAGAGAACGACTACAAGCAAATACATATTAAGAATTTCAGAACTTAAAATAGAACAACTACAAGCAAATACAATACATAGCCAGAAATGATATTGAGGATTTCGCAGCTCAAAAGAGAACGACTACAAGCAAATACATAGCCAACTATTACATTAAACATTTCTCACAACTTAAAAGAGAACGACTACAAGTAAATACATAGCCAGTTATGATATTAAGCATTTCTCCAACTTAAAAGAGAACGACTACAAGCAAATACATATTATGAATTTCAGAACTTAAAATAGAACGACTACAAGCAAATACAATACATAGCCAGAAATGATATTGAGGATTTTGCAGCTCAAAAGAGAACGACTACAAGCAAATACATAGCCAACAATTACATTAAACATTTCTCACAACTCATAAGAGAACGACTACATGTAAATACATAGCCAGTTATGATATTAAGCATTTCTCACAACTTAAAAGAGAACGACTACAAGCAAATACATATTAAGAATTTCAGAACTTAAAAAGAGAACGACTACAAGCAAATATATAGCCAGCTATGATATTGAGGATTTCGCAGCTTAAAAAAGAACGACTACAAGCAAATACATATTATGAATTTCAGAACTTAAAAGAGAAGGACTACAAGCAAATACAATACATAGCCAGTTATGATATTAAGCATTTCTCACAACTCAAAAGAGAACGACTACAAGCAAATACATATTAAGAATTTCAGAACTTAAAAGAGAACGACTAATAGCAAATATATAGCCAGCTGTGATACATGGTTGAATTCAGAATAAAAAGAAAATGAAAAAGCACAAATCTTACAGATTACAGATTATTTCAATAGAGACTGAAATTCTACAAAACTGGGTGAAAACAGCATCTCAATATCAGTGTTTAAATGTTGTACGGTAAATATCTTCCGAGATACATCCCCTATGTTAATCAATGGTTAAGGTCGTTAAAAAGCTATAGCTATAAATTAATAATTAATTACACCATGGGATTAAATAGGTGGAAGGTAACGACCCCAAATGGGTTGGATGGTTGGTGGTTTAGCAATACTGCGAATATAAATAGACAAAATTAGTGATTCTATCGAGTCACAAATTTTATTACTATTTACGACAATTCGTTATCTCTATTCATGGCCAAATCAAAAACAAACAGTACATTTTGACGAAAATTATTTATAATTCCTATATTGACTCTAGCCGCACCCATGTAAAATGGCGTCGAATATAGAAAATATCCACAGGTGATAAATAAATATAAAAATCGAGATAAGGCTTAGACAAAAGTAATTGATGTGAAATTTTTGTGTTGCGTAAAAACATTTCATAGAATTTATCGTTTATCAGACGTTTTTTTTTGCATCTCTTTGTTATAAACTTTATCTCAGTAATTGGAATTACATATTTTTCAATCGTTTTCTTTGTCATCATAATCTGCTTCTGATGACCTATTAGATTTTTTACCCTCTTCTGGATGCTCTACTTTCTTTTTTCCTTCTGGTACTATCCATTATACAGCATAAGTCCATTGGGTGGGTGCAGCTCACAATGCCTTCACTTTATTATTTGCTGTCTTTATGCCCTTTTGTTGCTAAAAGAACTGGTTCTGGTTTAAGATATAGTCTTCTTGCGACTTATTCACGCAGTAGCAATTCAAGAGCTTCTTCCTGGTATTCTGAAAAATTCCTTGAGTCCGCTTATTGCAGCAAGGACTTTCTTGATGGTGGTATGTCTATATACTATTTGTATCAGTCCTATCCAGTCCATTTTCAGTATTTCACTCTGCTGGGCACCAAGTCTCACCTCGGGAAAAATGCTTTTTAAATATATCTGTAATCCCATTTAATTCAGGTTGTTTTTAACAATATGTCAGTTTTTGTGTGACTTTTAACTTACACCTTTTTCAGTTTCTTCTCCTGCTTCTACTATTCTAAAAATAATTTTCTTGTTCTTTGGACTCCTTGATCTTTGAAGGAGTGAAAATGGTAGAAAGTAGTCAATATTATAAAGAACCCTTTTTGGTCATTTTTTGATGAAAATATATTGAAAGTGTGTTCTTTGAGGTACAAGAAAATCTCATGTAAAATGAACAGGAAGAAACGTGTGAATTATGGACATAACAAAAGTATACATCGAGAAATATGTTAAAGCAGCCAGAAAATCCATTCCCCATAATATTGTATTAATAAGCATGACAAAACATTTTTTTTTTCAATTTAAAAACTAACCATAATCTGAGCCATAATAGATGGTATATTTTCCAGATTTGTTAATTGTCTGATGGGTCCACCCACTGTTGTTAGTTGGATTTTTTTGACTATTGTCTAAATCTACATCTACAAAAATAAAAACAGTTCTCTAATAAGTATTAATTTGTTAAGTTTATCTATATTGTAAAAAACACTACTTGAACCACAAAAAAAACATGACTCGATTCAAAAAGCGGACAGGACAGATCTTTTGAACAGTTTTTTTTGACTATGTGTTTAAATAATATATTTAAATGTATATAAACAAAAATGTGTATTGTATCTTTAATAAAATAAACTGTTCAAAATACAAAAAAGTACATCCTCTTTTATTACTATACATGCATAAAAATGTACAAATACTAAAAGTCCCATTTTGCTGTTAAAACATTTAAATTGAATAAAAACAGGCACAGTATTTTTTACAATATATCCATATAAATTACCCAAATTACGTCATGCATTATAGAAATAATAGATAAACAATTGGTGAGAAAAAGATAAAAGTTTTTACGCGTTAAAAGTTTTATTTCATTTCCAAAAACAAGCTACACTTTCCTATGGCTCTTTTCCCTTTGAGAAATTCACAGGCAACTAAGCTGCATTAAAGGCACTCGACTCCATAGAAGCTAGTATGGGATTGCGAACGTCCCTTAGACCCACTCTGAGATCGTTGTAAGGTAATGATAGCCTGGGCACCAAAGCACGAGGGTCATAAGGAGAACGAAAAGGCGCTTCAATAACATTCATTGGACCAGAACCCTTCTGAGACGTCTCAAAATTGACCATAGACATGGTAACAAGAAGTATCACCAAGACAGAAACAGTTTATTAGAGGCAGGATATTCTACAAAATTTACAGCAGGTCTAATAGGCAAAGTATTAGTTTGATAGGCACTCAAAGCTAGAGGGGTTGACAAACGAATTCCTAGAGGAGCACATCCTACGCGGTGGATGTGCGTTCTTGTACTATAATGACTGCAGTCTTCAGGACGATTGGCTACATAAAAGGAGTCAAGATGGAGAATGTAATCTAGATTCAGAGGTCCCCAACAGAAACTATCAGATGAAGAATATTGGTGGATTTACCATTGAAGTAAAGAATTGAATAAAAAAATTTTCTTAGTTTAATCACACAATTGTTAATCTAAATACTTCATTCTGTTAGTAAAATCTATAATAAATAAATATTTTTACCATAACTGGGATTGGAAGGAGCTACATCAGCTGGTTCGTTCTCCACCGGAATAGGTTTTTCATCACCAGGTGCGTTACCCTGTGGAACAGGTTGCGACAATATTTCTACGTCATCAACTTTCTTAATAACAGTTTCTGAATTTTCAACACCACTCTCGGTGATCTGATCGATATCTTGCGCATTTACGACACTAACTAACAGTACGAGAACGAAATATTTGGAGCACATTTTTAGAAAATTGCAATTTTTCGCACTACGCCCCATCGTCGGGCGTTTTAATCACATTAATAACTAGGTATGGCTATGATTGCTCGCGAACGAGATCTGTTTGCAAGTACTATTCTCAAACAAACAAGATAAAACTCCTTATCTTTTAATGAAGCATTTAATAAAATAAGGATAAATACACTCGTTAATACCATATTTTTTTATCTGAGATAAGGGTACGCGTAACTGTTGCAGGTTGATTCTACCTGTGTCATGTGTAATTCTCGAGAATATTATTTTTCAGCAGATAAATATTTTGATATTGTTTGCTCTTAGTCACGTAGATATCGTCTATTTTTATTTGAATTTTTTCAAGATGACTAAGTACAAAACATTATTTTACCGTTCCTGGTGTTAATGTACTGTGATTCCATACATTTCTAAGAGCAGAAGAAGAACTAACTTCATAGCTATCACAGATCAAGTCTCCAGCTGAGTCCGTCTCGTTTATAATATTTATTATTATTCTGATTCAGTCACATTTTGAGTCTTTCTTCGCTTGAGGTCTTGTAGAAGCTGTCCTCAATTAAAATCTGGACTTACTATTCCATGGATCTACCGAAAAGAACCTGGTGATTTTGGTCCTTTAATCACTAGGTCATGTCATCTTATGCGACGTCATCTTCTTGGCTCTTACCTGGTCGGGGCTGACTCGAGCAAGTATTTTCCATAATTCATCTCCAATAGAGCAACTAGTACTAACTCCTCATTCACTCACATTTTCAGTCCCTCTTCGCTTGAAAAGATTTCATAGAGTCACTTCACTTGTCCCCAACTGAAATCCCGATCGACTTTTCCATGGATCTACCGAGGTTTCACTTAGATGTACCTTCTTGAACTCCTCTGCCAGGTGTTTTTAGTCTCTTCGTCACCGGGTCATGCAATTTATTGCGACGTTGTTTTCTTGGCTGTCACCTGGATGAAGCTGACTCGAGCCCATCTTTTTCGTAATACATCCTCAATAGAACAGCTTCTAGTACTTCTCCTTCAGTTTAGACTGATTCAGTCACATTTTGAGTCTTTCTTCGCTTGAGATCTTGTTAAAGCTGTCCTCAATTAAAATCTGGACTTACTATTCCATGGATCTACCGAAAAGAACCTGGTGATTTTGGTCCTTTACTCACTAGGTCATGTCATTTTATGCGACGTCATCTTCTTGGCTCTTACCTGGTCGGGGCTGACTCGAGCAAGTATTTTCCATAATTCATCTCCAATAGAGCAACTAGTATTATCTCCTCCATTCACTCACATTTTCAGTCCCTCTTCGCTTGAAAATATTTCATAGAGTCACTTCACTTGTCCCCAACTGAAATCCTGATCGACTTTTCCATGGATCTACCGAGGTTTCACTTAGATGTACCTTCTTGAACTCCTCTGCCAGGTGATTTTAGTCTCTTAGTCACCAGGTCATGTAATTTATTGCGTCGTTGTTTTCTTGTCTGTCACCTGGATGAAGCTGACTCGAGCCCATCTTTTTCGTAATACATCCTCAATAGAACAACTTCAAATACTTATCCTTCAATTTAGACTGATCCAGTCACATTTTGAGTCTTTCTTCGCTTGAGATCTTGTTAAAGCTGTCCACAATTGAAATCTCGACCCACTATTCCATGGATCTACCGAAATGAACCTGGTGATTTTGGTTCTTTAGTCACTAGGACATGTCATCTTATGCGATGTCGTCTTCTTGGCTCTTACCTTTTCAAGGTTGCCTCGAGCAAGTATTTTCCATTAGTCATCTCCAATAGAGCTCTCGTAAAACTGAACATCACAAATCATGGTCAACTAAAGGAACATGAACTTCATCTAAGAATATGAGATCACACATACTCAATTATATCAATAACTATATCAAATCTATTAAACAAAACTATTATAACAATCGCATCTCTAGAGCTAAAAATTCCTCCAGAGAAACTTGGTCTGTTACCAATGACTTAATTGATAACTTTATTGACCTCGATCCAGATGAACTTAGCAATTATTTCGTAAACGTTAATAACAATATTGGCTATCAAATATCTCCAAGTCCTGATTCTCTTTCTTTCTTCGTTCCTTCTAAAAGAATCACTGATACTTCTTCCTTAGACCTGTAGATAAATATGAGCTAGAGCAAACCATACTCAGCATTCAAAGCAAAACTTCCTGTGGCATTGATGGGTTATCAGCTAAGTTATTTTTAAATTTTCCAGATGTGATGATTAATGTTCTCTAATCAATGAATCCTTTGAAAAAGGTCTCGTCTAAAAACAGCTTTAATTGTTCCCCCGCACAAGGTGGCGAAAAAAAATACTAGTGACTATCGTCCTATTACTTTATTATCAGTCAGTATTTTTTTTATATTTTGTGAACTTTGATCTCTCTCTCTCTCTTTCCACTTGTTAAAGTTGACCTCAACTGGAATCCTGACTGACTTTTCCATGGATCTACTGAGGATTCTTCACTTAGATGTATCTTCTTGAACTCCTCTGATGACTTGATGTAGACCTCTGCATGGTGGAATCTTCGATAGATTTTGATAAATTGTAGTACTGGAGTTATTTCCATGTAATACTTTCTACTAAGTATATATTTATATACAGATACATTCAAATACAAACGGAACATAGGGATTTAGTGTATTCGCCGATCTAAATAGTCCATCAACAAAACATTTCTATAAGTTCACTTCAATGAATATCAAGTATTGTTCTGGACAGCTGGATTCAGAATCGCTGTAAGAAAGCCCGCCCCTTCTCCTTCCAAAATTTGTTAGTTATGTGCGAGGTGTGTGCGACTGCGAATGCGAACTGCGATTTAGTATTGAATAATTATTTGATGGGGGTAGTAAACGTCGCTACATATTGAAACAATATGCTTACGTTTTATGTTGTTAAAATCGAAAATTAATTGTTAAATTCTCTTTAACAATTAATGTTTCGAGTTAAGATAATATGTTTTGATTTCTTTTGGCCATAACGGCTTTCAAAATAAAAATAAATTCGTAAATAAAACAAAATAGGATTCTTTAAATTGAAACAAAGTTATGGGCTTGAACACTCTCACCTATCGACTGCTGTTTACTGACTGCCTGACGCTAATTAAGGACCGCCCACAGTTGAGAATACGGAGTGGTGGGAATTGTACGATATGTTATAGGTGTCCAAATAAACGATTGTAATAATCGTGTTTTTAATCTGTTGAAGCTGGATGTTGGTCGACTAGTTCAAAAGCAGTTCTGATACAATGCTTAAAATCCCTATGTTCCGTTTGTGTTTGAATGTATCTGTATGTGATGAATAAAAGGTACTATAAAAATCAAGGTCAAATACATCTCGCCCTTTTTTTTGGAAACGAACCTGGAGAAACATTTAAAAATTTCCTCAGCCTTAGCTAAAAGCCTAAGCTAACTTTTTCCATGTAATTAATATTTGTACTTGATGGTATGTTTGAGATACGGCGCTAGAAAGTTGAAGAGCTTAAGTTTATACAATTATACATTCAAAATATTAAGATGCTCTATATTTATCAAATTTTATTATTTACTCTGTTGTAACGAAATAAAAAATGTAGCAATGATTAATATGTTTGAACTATGATAAAGGATATGATATGAATAATTGTCGTATAAATTTTTGTTGAGTAATTTTTACAACTTAAATGATAGTAGGTAAAATTTACAGAATAATATAAATATAAACATTTTATAATTAAAATCTCCAGTTCAAAGCCTTTAGATACTCTTGAAAAAATTGTAGAACGAATTATTGAAGTGAAAACTTCGTTGAGCACTTTTAATGGGTGACGAAAAAACATGGATTTCTCGTCATCCTCACGCTTTTATGCAACACACAATACGTTGGTCATTCGCCACGCTTTTATGCAGCACACAATACTTTTGGTTATGCAACACAATTAACAATGAAGCGTATATAGTGTTGCATAAATCATCATCCCGCTCTTATGCAACACACAATACTTTTGGTCATTCGCCACTCTTTTATGCAACACACAATACTTTTGGTTATGCAACACAATTAACAATGAAGCGTATATAGTATTGCATAAATCATCGTCACGCTTCCCTTTTAAGTGTTTTTCTACTCACAAAAGCTTCACTAACATAAAATTACCAATTTCAGCCTCATAAAAATACGTTTTTACAACTTTTTGATTCAATAAATGTTAAATTAATCCATAACCTCAAATTCTGAAACCGGCGACGAAGAATTAGAATACTTATTACCATCAATGATTATATAAAACATCAAAAGACGAAAACGGGGGGGTTTTAACAACAAGAAGAAAATTTAATTAGAATGTAAAGGAGAATTAACCGGTTAATGCCCCTCTTCATAGCGTCTAATAAGATAAGAAGCAATTTAAGATCGTAAGTGCGTTAATATCTCGAGATCCATTTCATAAACATCGGGAAAGGGTTTCCCGCTTTGCGATGCTGGATAAGATCACGCGATTCCGTCATCTACAAACACATTTATTATAAATAATGTTAATTGATGTTGATATGGGAAATATCCCAATAGTAAAAAATTAAAATGTCTTTTACCGTCAGTTATCATCTCCGAGTTTTAAATGAATGTGTATCTCACTTTCTTAACACCCTATACAATACAACTACCCGTTATTCCTTTGGGAGAAGTGTGACCAGATCGAGCGACGCCTTCCCACACATATACAAACATCCCGATGCCGTTCATGCGACGGAAGCCTATCCTCGGCGACGCTTCGCCATTGGCAGCACCGTCGAATGTTCCACGACATTGACAGTGGATATCCCTCGGGACGCTGATCCTTCGGGTCCCTTTTTGCTCATTTTCTAAGATACCCCGTCGATATTTTTAGCACGGAGGTCGGTGGAATTTATGTGAGAACATTTTTAATTACTATAATGTTATAAGTTTAGTAAGATTTTAATTTTACCAGAAATTATTACACTTTCGATAAAGATTCGATATAAACGACATTATTCAGTCCTACTAGTATTTTTTCGGAAAGAAGTTACTTTATTTAAATCAAAATCAATTATCACAAAAATATATCAGTATCAAAACAATTTAATGAACTAAAAATGATGAAAAGGGGAACTGACTGACTGTGGCTGCCAAATGCTCAACGCACCAGCCACGTGTCTGGTTCTATAGTCAATCTTCGATCAAGTGGAAGTTTTGCACACCACAATCCAACTACCAACTATATATAATATAAAAAGGAACTACATCTGGCCCTACGAAAAAGCCCTTTTCTACACTGTGGGGGTCGGAAGGCTATTATGACTTCGTTGCTACATTAATTCTGCACAATAATGACACTTGTCGTTCGATGCGTGCACCCTCCCCAAAAAAAATGTCCCATGTTTAAGTGATTAAAGGAAACGAGATGATTTGTAAAAATGCCTCAGGTGTGTTGAATTTTCACGCTTTAAAGTAAAATTTTTTCAATTTTCAATGGAAATTTAATGGCATTAAATGGAGGTGTAGAACCATTCCAGAACACCTGACTTTGACAGGTCGTCCATATTGTTCTGGAGGACAACCGATCAGTTGGAGTCGAAGCTTGTGTGTTTTGACATGTGCTGTAAGTCAGTTGGTTGTCAGACACTCTTTGTAGAACAATGTCAATGTAATATATATTTTATTGAAATAATAAAAACTTTACAAATAACACATGGCGCAGTCAGTACACTCAGTAAACTGTCTTTGAATTGAGTTAAATAATAATTAAAATGTCAGACGACGAAAAAAGCAATCAACAGACAAGAATCCAAAGTCAAAGCAACAGATTCAGGTGCATAGAGAGATTAATTATATAGTTAAGTCCCCTGGTTAAAACACCTTATCTCTTGCTCCAAGCATTCAACACGATAACGCAGGTAGGTAATTGATTATTGGAAATTTCTCTTTCTAACATTGGTAACCAAATTTGACTAGCTATACATTTAGTTGTATTAAAGCACTTTCTTTCATTTTTCGTCTTTTACTCTTTCAATATTATGTGCGCTAAATCCCATTGAATATGATGCCCCTCTTCCCAAGCATGTTTGCATATACCTGACTTAAAGAACTTTACATAAATTACTTATTAGACTCCGTTTCACATAAGAAGAAGCCACGTGAAGTTTGTCAACTGTCTTGCGCAGAAACCAAAATCGGTCTTGTTTATCTATGTCGCCTCGTAACGACCGTTTCATGCCATTGGCGTTACAAACGATGTTTCATGCCGACAGTCATATTATCATTGACATTTGAGGTAAGTAAGTGAGTAAGTAAGTAAGTAAGTATTTTCATATACCAGTGTCTATTGTATGTGAAAATATCTCGAAAAGCTTAGAAGAATTCCCAAATATGTTTTATTTAAACTTTAGGGGAAAGAAGGGTAAGACCGGGTAGATAACACTTTTCGGCATGTTGAAGCCTCTTTTAAACGGATAGTAATAAGTCAGGAATAAATGGAGAGTTGTTGACAGAATACACAGTGAGACTTTCGACTGGAATAATGGTAAGCTACTGTAGAAAGCGGCCGGTAGAATTCTATAGTGTGCAGAGTCCCAGTACAGCTTCAATGACAAATGACTCAACGTCAATGTCAGCCTATTACCGGCAGTGGGACTCTGCACACTATAGAATTCTACTATCGACTCGTTTCACACGTCTTTAGTCGACAATTTCTTCATAAAAACTTCAATATCTTCCAAACGGATAGTAATAAGTCAGGAATAAAAGAAGAGTTGTCGACAGTATACAGAGTGAGACTTTCGACTGGAATAATGGTAAGCTACTGTAGAAAGCGGCCGGTAGAATTCTATAGTGTGCAGAGTCCCAGTACAGCTTCAATGACAAATGACTCAACGTCAATGTCAGCCTATTACCAGCAGTGGGACTTTGCACACTATAGAATTCTACTATCGACTCTATTCACAAGTCTTTAGTCGACAATTTCTTCATAAAAACTTCATTATCTTCCAAACGGTTAGTAATTAGTCAGGAATAAAAGAAGAGTTGTCGACAGAATACACAGTGAGACTTTCGACTGGAATAATGGTAAGCTACTGTAGAAAGCGAACGGTAGAATTCTATAGTGTGAAGAGTCCCAGTATAGCTTACGGAATGTATTTCACGTTCTGTGCACCATCCTGCATTAGTATTAGCAGCACAGTCAAGGTATCCGATCTCACCCCACTACCCGGTCTTATCCTCCTTTCCCCTACAAATGATAAATACATTTTTAATATTCTAATTTTGTGTTAACCTACAAAATGTGAAAACGTTACGCTACTGATTTGAAGTCGAATGTCAATTTTACAATATGGCGCTGGTTTTGACAACAAGTTCGCGCATACGACTGCAACTTCACGTGGGTTCTTCTTACGTGAAACGGAGTCTACAACCGTACTTGTGGTTACTAATTTCGCCTTGATGATTTGATATTTAGACATTCCTTGATCCTTCATTGGCAATGAAAACTGCAAGCGGTACAATACATTGTCAATTAGTTCAAAAAGTCTGAACACTCCCAATCTGGTGATTGTGGTTTCTTAAAGTGCTCCTCCTAGTTTAAACACGATACTAATAAATAATATATTTTTATTTCCACGCCTAGTTTTCTTGTAATGTTCCACAAATGTTTCCCAATCAACTACTAACAATTCCGGTTTTCGACCATCGACAATGCCTCATCGCTCTCATCAGATATGATCTCATCGTGTGCGCCACGTGTTTTGTAAGTTCGCCTTTTGAGTGACACGTGCCTTGAGCGACGTCCTTCTGCACTCTCTCAACAGTCAAATTGTTGTTTAATCACATTTGCTGGCCCATTGATTGTTGGCAAGCACACTATGATTTGTTTTTGTTGTACATATGAAACGAAATTTCAAATCGAAACTTTACTTATACAAATTTACAGAAATTTGTAAAACATATTCATGTAAAACGTTTAGTTTTCACAGGAGACTTCAAAATAGTCAAAAGGGTCCGGTAAGGTTCGCGACCCTCGGAATTTTGCAACAATTTTTTTTTATTAGAAAGCCATACTGCTATAGAACATTTTAAGAAAAAAAATCTTTTGAAAGAGATAATTGCAATTGAAAGTACTAAAGTGAAAATATTCAAAAGTACTGAACCAATTTCGTGATTTTTAAAGTAATTACTGAATGATCCAGCGAAATTTTTGTTCTAAACTGCTTTATTTAAGGTAAGCTATCAAACAAATTTAAAATTAACAATAAAATTCCGAGGGTCGCGAAGTCTACCAGAACCAAAAAAGGACGAAAAACTGTTTATTATAGTCGAGTCTGCAAAGTACTAGACGTCAAAAATAGACGATTTTTCATCCGGAAGTTAGTACGTAAAATGTCATTTTTTGTCGACAAAAAAAAATCAGTTTATTCTGTGATCTCGATCAGTACTTTCAACAATTTAATTTGACAAATCTAAATGTAAGTTTGACAACTCAAATCTTATTGTCAAATATGTTTTAAATTATGTTTAAATTAACTGAATCCTTCAAATAGAAATTAATGTATTGACTCAATTTTGAACCGACAAAATTTAAAAAGGATGATTCCTGCTGGGAGTATTCCATTAGCTTTGTGTACGGTACTTTTTAGAAGATACTTTGACTCATTAACAGGGCGCATAGTAAGTACTTTGATATTCTTTCTCCTTAATACATTGCGAAAGTAAAGTCCATCAATTCAAATGGAGGTTTACAGAAGGTCACCTCCATGCAAACAGTTCACTGAAAAAGGTAGACAAGGATCTCTCAACCAAGTGACATTTGAAGACAGCTATTGACTTGGTAGCTGGGTAGCTGGGGTAGCAAAATGGGAAAAATCTGATGTATTTCTGTATCCAGAGTCTTACGATCTTGTTGTTTTTAGCCTGTACCTCCTACCAGCAATGCACCGAATATGACCATGTTATTTGTAATTTCCGGGGCGTTATATTACCTATACAATCACTTAAAAAAAGATACATTGGTTAACGTTGGGCGACGGCATTGTTCTCCACTTAAGAAAATGCCAAGGTAAGTACCTAAGTAGTTCTAAATTTTCTTTAATTCATGGCGCCGGAAGTAGATTATTTAAATGGAGTGCTGATCATGATCATACCAATATTTGTTACCTCTTCGCTTTCTGTACCTTGGTCTAGCTCAGGCGCCCATACCACCTAGTCTATTAATGATGATTTGCTTTTAGGCGTCGGTCGTGGTTTTTAAAAAATCTAAGTGGAAAACGTAAAAGTTGCACTGATGCAATATTTAGAGTAGCAAAACAATTTTCCGATTCCTTAACCAATCTAAATCCTTGTCTCTTACTCCCTCATGAAACATTTCAAGTGAGCTTTCCAGGTTCAACTAATTTAAGAACAGAAAATCCTTGTCGAGTGATTTACAGCAAACGAGGTTACGCGTCTAAATTGGCATCTTCTGGTGGATATCAATCAGTAACGGAAGTTGAGAAGTCATCAACAAATGCTTGTGGAGATACTATTGCAATGGGAAGGCGAAGGAAAAGAAAGAAATATGTTGTAAAAAGGCTGGTAAATGAAAAACGGTTGAACATAGTTTTTATGAGACAGTCCAGTTTAATCAGTGAAAAAAGAACGCGTAGTGGCAAAATTTATAATTCTGTAAAATAAATCAATGTCTAAAGTAAATAAATTTTGTCTTTTATTCACTCAAAGCCTTCATGGCTTCGATATAAATTCCATTTGCTGGTCAGTTTAATATTTCATTGGTGGCCAAATAAAAGTTTGATCGCCCATCCAACGCATGTGAAGCAGCGCTTATTACTTGCAAAATGAGTCTGAAAGATATGTCAAATGTCAAAACATGTTCAGTGTAGTGATGAGCAAAGCAAGACCAAGACCAAGACTTGGACAACCTTAGTTCTTGTTCTTGTTCTTGTTCTTGTTCTTGTTCTTGTTCTTGTTCTTGTTCTTGTTCTTGTTCTTGTTCTTGTTCTTGTTCTTGTTCTTGTTCTTGTTCTTGTTCTTGTTCTTGTTCTTGTTCTTGTTCTTGTTCTTGTTCTTGTTCTTGTTCTTGTTCTTGTTCTTGTTCTTGTTCTTGTTCTTGTTCTTGTTCTTGTTCTTGTTCTTGTTCTTGTTCTTGTTCTTGTTCTTGTTCTTGTTCTTGTTCTTGTTCTTGTTCTTGTTCTTGTTCTTGTTCTTGTTCTTGTTCTTGTTCTTGTTCTTGTTCTTGTTCTTGTTCTTGTTCTTGTTCTTGTTCTTGTTCTTGTTCTTGTTCTTGTTCTTGTTCTTGTTCTTGTTCTTGTTCTTGTTCTTGTTCTTGTTCTTGTTCTTGTTCTTGTTCTTGTTCTTGTTCTTGTTCTTGTTCTTGTTCTTGTTCTTGTTCTTGTTCTTGTTCTTGTTCTTGTTCTTGTTCTTGTTCTTGTTCTTGTTCTTGTTCTTGTTCTTGTTCTTGTTCTTGTTCTTGTTCTTGTTCTTGTTCTTGTTCTTGTTCTTGTTCTTGTTCTTGTTCTTGTTCTTGTTCTTGTTCTTGTTCTTGTTCTTGTTCTTGTTCTTGTTCTTGTTCTTGTTCTTGTTCTTGTTCTTGTTCTTGTTCTTGTTCTTGTTCTTGTTCTTGTTCTTGTTCTTGTTCTTGTTCTTGTTCTTGTTCTTGTTCTTGTTCTTGTTCTTGTTCTTGTTCTTGTTCTTGTTCTTGTTCTTGTTCTTGTTCTTGTTCTTGTTCTTGTTCTTGTTCTTGTTCTTGTTTATTCGGTCTTGTTTATTCGGTCTTGTTTATTCGGTCTTGTTTATTCGGTCTTGTTTATTCGGTCTTGTTTATTCGGTCTTGTTTATTCGGTCTTGTTTATTCGGTCTTGTTCATTCGGTCTTGGTCTTGGTCTTGCTAGTCTAATGATAATCTTGCCAAGAAGCAAGACCAAGACCGAAACTGCAAGACCAAAACCAATTTTGATCATCACTGACATTTGTCCCGAGACTTTTTATAGATTTAACGAGTCCGGGACTGAATTTTTAAGTCTCGTTTGTACCCTTAGTCGAATTTTAATTTGAAATCGCATATATTTATTCTAATTATCCTTGTAAGTATAAACCATGAAACTAATCGGCTGGAAATGTCACCAATAAATGCGACTTGTTTCATTCTGCGTGACGACAAAAAGAAAATAAGATACGATCTCGAAATTTGCCTCAAGTCTGCACAGAGTAGATTTCGAGGCAGTGAAGAGCAGACAAATATCTACGTGGAAATAAGAACAAGGGTGACTGATTGTCCTCATTGCCTCAAGACAGGAGTCCATCTCTACTGCACAAACGGGATCAGGAATTTTGTCCTTTCAGTCTATTCCACCAAGGACAATTATTTAATATTTTCTAATGAATTAAATTTCAAATGTGTTTCAACATCTTTTTCTAATGGTTGTGTGACAACAAAAAGTGACATTAAAATTTTTAGTTCATAATATACAGGGTGGTCTGTTCAAAATAACAACTTTATACGACCGATATCCAATTTACAAATGAAAGTGTCGTTACCAGCTTGACTATGTACGGTAAGTAGTAGAGGGGAATGTCCTTATTTTTATAAACAGGGTGGTCCTTAAGTAATTATACATAGAAGTACAGTTATATCTAAAACGTTAAGATTTGGAGAAACTTTATTTTGTTAAAATGATGTGGCTTTAATATTCTTTTACAAAAGTAGCGCTAATTTAAACAGCAAAAAATTTTAACGTACATTTATGCCGCATAAGTGGCCTGTGTTGCTCACTCTACAAAATACAAAATTATGAATTCTCATATCCAAAAACCCCCACCGTCAAATTTTTGTGGATAAACGTCAAAAAGCGTTAAAGTGATTGTAAATAACACAAATTAAAATTTCATCTTTAACACCCTGTATCTCTCTTAATATCAACATTTTATTAAAGCTAGTTGGTTTAAATATTGTACTGTACTTACATGTACAATTACTCAAGGATATTGAGGATATTGAGAGTATATTGAGGAAGATCGTCTTATATGTTTATTTAGGAAAGTATTTTCACTGTTATTTATTTTATTGAATTAAGCTTTTCAATATAAATATCTTAAAACTGGGTATAATATAATTTTTTTTGTTAATTTGAAATTTAAAAAAAAATATTTTTCGTGGTGGAATATTTCAGCCAACTTGATTCAAGTCTCCGTTTGTTCGTTGCCGGCAATTTGTCCAAGAAGTGGCGGCGGGCGGTATTTGGTGGCGGGCAGCCGCCCCTCCTCCAAGATTCATCCCGGATATCCCCAGGGACCTGCCTAACTATGGTAGTCCCGCACCCGTCCATAATAAACATCTATCACTCTGTTTACTTTTCACTTCTTACTCTCTTACACGATCTTTTATCTTCTCAAGAGCTTCTCTAAAGATAAAAGCTTCTAGTTTTCGGCTTTTTACTCATATTCCAGAAAAATATTTTTTAAATCGGCCTCTGCTAACATAAATATTGTCACTCAAAAAAAATAAAACGTTTTTCAACTAAATTTACGTCAAAAGCAAAAAAAATCGCAAATAATAGGAAATCAAATATTAATTTGCTCTTTTATACATCAGAGATCACGTTTCAATAATGTTAGCCAGACCCAGATTTTTTTCCATAAATAAAGACGACGAAAAAATAATTTTTGAAGCCAGAATTATGAAGTAAAGAAGCACCAGAAGTATGAGGACAAAGACAGAATCAGTAAATCAATAGAAAAAGTAGAGTAACTACAAAAAAGAGCCAGAGAAGTCTGGAAAAATCATATATAGCTGTAGAGAGAGTAGGACTGGAAATAAAGCAAAAAAACATGAAAAAGAACAGAAAATGACAGACAAATAGAAGTAGGTGTAATGATTGATGACATAGATGAAGATTCTGCTAGAAATACAAGAAGATATTGAAGAATAAGGAAGGAGTACCTCAACAAGTAAATGTCAGTCACAAAACTGTATGGAATGTTCTAAAAGGAAATTTATTGTATCCATTTCATGTCCAACGTGTTTAACATTTTTTGCTACCAAATGAAGTGGCGGATTTACACATTAGCCGCCACTAGGCTATTCAAATTTTGCCGCCCCTACCGACCTCTACAATACTTACTTAAAGTTTAAATTCCTCACTCGTTTCCAGCAGCAAAGAAAGCTTTTTTCAACTGCTGTTGCTGGTGAACATAGAGCTATATGCGAACAGCTAAATACAAGTTAGCATTAAACGTTTTGCAATTTCCGCAGGAACGAAGATCTTTTCCATGGTCCAGATTCCGGTTTATCAAAATTGGGGAATGTCGTAATGGATACGAGTACAGTTCTTGCATTTATAATGAAGGCATTAAGTGATGAGTGATGAGCAAAGCAGGAACCAAGACCAATACCAAGGCAGTCTTGTTAACGGTCTTGGTCTTGGTCTTGCTAAAATACTTGTAGTCTTGGTCTTGGTTTCGCATATTCAGTACTGGTCTCGGTCTTGGACTTGCTCAAATGCTTTGGACTTGGTCTTGCATTCTCTGTCTTGGTTTTGGTTTTGGTCTTGTTCTTGTTCATTCGGTCTTGGTCCTGGTCCTGGCCTTGGTCTTGCTAGTGTATGTATGATCGCAAGACCAAGACGGATTTTGCTAATCACTAGTACGTGCCCACGCTTCCCTATATATTGAATTGTTTGTGTGGACCTAACAGCATTTAGGTATATAAATATGATTTTTGTTAGACATAAAAATGTTGGTTCCAAATTTGCCGCCCTAGGCTCCAGCCTACTCAGCCTGGTGGTAAATTCGCCACTGACCTAAAGACTATCCGCTCTATATTGCCAATGGATTTGAAGAAAATTTGCAAAACAATCCCAATTTCTATACCACTGTTTTAATTACAGATGAATCCAACTTTTTAAGACATGGCACAAAAGGGCTGATGTAATTTCACATGCCACACTTGTAGCACGGTTCCAACACTCCTTTACGATTATTTATTAGGACCATTTTTCCTTCCTCAACGATTAAACGGTTACACATATCTACATTTTCTAGAAAATGAGCTCTTAGTTATTTCGGAAGAAGTACCTCTCATAATTAGAAGACGTTTGTGGTTATTTCCGACGGAGCTCCCCCACATTTTGCAGTAATCGTATGAGAGTATTCCAGACCGTTGGATAGGACGAAAATAGATTTTTGAGACTGTAATGTTATTCGTAATATTCCTGGCTTCTTCGAACCTCCTCGGCAATCCACTAGAGCGGATTATTGTATTTTAACTACTTTTATGTGTAGATGGAAAGTCAATACGTCAGGAACGATCTTTTTGTCAAAAAACTGTCTCTATATTGATCATGGAGACTATATAAGGAGATCGAACTCCATATATTCCAATTTCTGGTTATGGTAGAGAGAGCCAGTTTCTGTATCTGTAGAGCACTTAGGCCACATGTGACCCATTGTACGAGGAGTTGTCCTCCTAGGTCATCGTCCATCCGGTCCTTTCCAGGAAGGTGGACAGGTCACTAGGAAACATCTTCTTTATATGGGCAGATGTAGACCAAGACTCACCGAACACACACTCTCTCATTGACGATAACTCCGGGCACTCCCATAAGACATGCCTTCTTGTTCACACATTCTGCATAGAGGTGTGTACACTAGTCCCATTGTATGGAGGTGTTTCCTTAGCTGACAGTGGCTAGTCAGAAATCCTACTGTTAAAAGTAGATTTTTCCTGGTCATCGCCAAATATTTTTTCCAGGGTCACCTAGGGTGATCCTGGTAAGACTGCATCTCTTTAGAGATTGAGCTAGTTCAGCTAGTTCCACAATTACCGAAGTCTTCAGGCCGTAGGTGTCGCTGGGTCCTAAGATTCTTAATCCAGCCGTTTCAAAGGCTAAAGAAGCGGCAAAGCAGTTACCTTTACTCTTGATGTGCCCTTTAACCGACCTCAAGGTAATATTGTTATCTACCGAGGCGTTAGCTAAATCTTGATGGAACTCTTAGACTAGCCCTGATGTAACACGTTGTCTGTTCAAGGCTTGTCTGCTGTCAGTGCAGATTGTTATGTTTTTGCCAGAAATTCCTTTTCTGGTTAGTTCTTTTGTGGCAGTCAGTTCTGGTATCTTTTCCCATTTCCTACTGAATTCTTAGTAAAATTATTAAAAACTTGAATGAAACAATTGAATTGGAATCTTTAAACCAATTTTCAGCCTAAGGCATCTCTCTCTCTCTCTTTGAATTCTCCAAGAACAAGAAATCACACACCTCCACAACTGTTGAGTGTTGATATATAAACACTAAAAGGAAAACAGATAAGATCAGAATGCAAATTTAATTCAACATCCGAAGGAACATTTTAATATTCCCTTCATATGTGCTATAGTGTCACACAGAAAGTGAACCCCAACAGTCGCGTGCTTCTCACCCCCGTGACGTCACCTATACCGACCAACCCTTAGCGAGCGTTCAAACGAATCCCGTCGACGATTGGCGCTAGTAGTTGTCATGGCATTGGCCACGCCCGTTTTTACGGCATCCTACGACCCGTTTTCATGATTTCATCCCCGTTTTCCCGGCACACTGAGTTTTTCCGATCCTCCCCTAAAGTTGCTCGTTATTGAATTAAGCTTATCATTTGATTTCAGTCATAGACTTGAGAGTCACTGTTGTGTTTCTAAAAAACTCTTGTGAAAATCTAAACCGCGTTATAATTCGATAAAAAAAAACTTTTATTCGATTACACATAACGACCCCTTTAATTTCATTTCATAACCTCATAATAAAAATTCCCGCGTTATAATTTCGCGCCAAAATGGACTATTCGTACTTGAATCAAGCGGGATTTGATTCTTCTTGTCTACAAGGTACTACCATGGATCCCACAGGTTTGACGAACATGCCTTGTTCTTACGGAGATTTGACATCTTGTAGTCAAATGTCGCAAGCGGCTTATAGATATACCGCTGCCGCCGCTTCTATGGCTAGATCTTACAATCCTGGTTCCGGGGGGCCTATGGGGGTACACCATCCAGTTACAGCGGGGTCGCAGTGTGCTGTTATGGGGTCCAGATCCCATGTACAAGATGTGCATAGGGCTACTATGTTTCCGTCTTCCATGAATTTACAAAGTAAGTTTTTGAATTTAAAATTTTTTGTTTAAAAATATTTTTAATTATCAGATTTTTTATCGTATTTTATTTCCAATTAATTTAAAAAAAATTGTTATTTTAATATATTATCTAAAAATTATCTTTTCTTAATGTTTTTGTTATAAAACATTATTAATTTGGTAATAAATAATCTTTAATCATCAATCGTATTTTATTTCCAATTAATTTTACAAATTTACAAATTTACAAATTTGTTATTTTATTATTCAAAATTATCTTTTCTTAATGTTTTTGTTATAAAACATTATTAATTTCGTAATAAATAATCTTTAATTATCAATCGTATTTTATTTCCAATTAATTTTACAAATTTACAAATTTGTTATTTTATTTTTCAAAATTATCTTTTTTTAATGTTTTTGTTATTAAAAATGATTAATTTGGTAATAAAATTACCTAATTTAAGTCTTCTATTATTGAGTGTCACTTTTGCTCAATAATTATAAATATTTTAATTGATAACTTCTATTTTTATCATTTTATTAATGCCAGATTTTTCTTCTGACATTTCCGTCGGAAAGTGATTTTCTTCGCATTAAAAAGTTAGTTCTGGAAAAACTTTAATAAAACTAAGTTTTTTACTAATTAGATTATAGAATATTAAAAATATACAGGATTTTCCAGAAGTTACATCAAAAATAATATAAATAGAATTTTTTAACATTTTTCTTGCTTTCTAATAAGGAAATCCATGTAATTTTTTACTATATTATAGAAAATCTTGGAGAAGTGCGTTTTTTAATACAGTTCATATCATATTTCTATAAAAATAATTCGAAATTAATAAAAACTTAATTAATAAAAATTTGAAGTACGAGATTTCGGTAATTTTTATTATAAAAAATTTGAAATATTGTCATAGCTATAGTCTCAATAAAGATTTTGAATTATGAGTTCTGTGGTGGAAAAAAATTGATAAAATTTGGTCTCCGACGTTTCTATAACTAGTAATGATGATGTTTTTAGTGAAATTAAGCGTATTAAAATTTTAAATAAAAGGAAAAATTAACTGCTTTTTAATAATAATTCACAATTTATTGATGAAAATGGGGGTTTTAATATTATTTAATCATTAAAAATCTAAGTAAGCTGGAAAGAATACATCACCTATCCGGATAAAAGGAAAATCTGGAGGAATATTATTTTTTCACTTCATAGTGTGTAGGTATGTTGTTTTATTAGTAAAAAATATGCAAATATATTTTGGAATACCATAACTAGCAATGAAGATTGATTCAGTGTTTTTTAGTATCAAAATCTGTCATTTTTTTTTCTATTTTTCATTTTTTTTCCATTTTTAGTTATTTTCATTTTTTAAATAAATTTTAGAACCAAATCAGTGAAATAAGCAATAAAATAATATTAAGTATTTTAAATAATTTATTTTAAACGTAGAAAAAATTTGATTTAAATTGTTTAACAAGTTTGGAAAATAAATCATTGGGAGGTGTCAAAACTACGGGCTAAAATAATTTTAAATATTTATAATCAATCACCCTGTATCTCGGTAAGGAGGAATATTTTACTTAAATGTCTCTCCAGAAACTATATTAACAAGCATTAATGAAACACCCTATATATTTTTAAATAAGTATCCTTTGTCACTAATAGATGGCACAAAAATGAAATTTTTCTTCGTATTATTTTTAATTATACCTAATAAAATAGTAAAATTCTACTTACATGAAAAATAGACTATATAAAATTTCAACTTTAAGATTTCAGTTATTTTTATTATAAAAAATTTGAAATATTGTCATAGCTATAGTTTCATTAAAGATTTTGAATTATGAGTTCTGGCGTGGAAAAAAATTGATAAAATTTGGTCTCCGACATTTCTATAACTAGTAATGATGATGTTTTTATTGAAATTAAGCGTATTAGAATTTTAAATAAAAAGAAAAATTAACTGCTTTTTAATAATAATTCACAATTTATTGATGAAAATGGGGGTTTTAATGTTATTTAATCATTAAAAAATCTAAGTAAGCTGGAAAGAATACATCACCTATCCGGATAAAAGGAAAATCTGGAGGAAAATTATTTTTTCACTCCATAGTGTGTATGTATGTTGTTTTATTAGTAAAAAATATGCAAATATATTTTGGAATACCATAACTAACGATGTGTCTTTTTTAGTATAAAAACCGCAATTTTTTTGTATTCTTAATTTTTTTATTAAATTTTATAACCAAATCAGTGAAATAATCAATAAAATAATATTAAGTATTTTAAATAATTCTATTTAAATGTAAATAACTTTGAAAGTATTCACTCTAAAAAAAATAATTTATATTGTTTAACAAGTTTGGAAAACAAAATATTGGGAGGTGTCAAAACTACGGGCTAAAATAATTTTAAATATTTATAATCAATCACCCGGTATCTCGGTAGGGAGGAATATTTTACTTAAATGTCTCTCCAGTAACTATATTAACAACCATTAATGAAACACCCTATATATTTTTAAATAACTATCCTTTGTCACTAATAGATGGCACAAAAATGAAATTTTCCTTCGTATTATTTTTAATTATACCTAATAAAATAATAAAATTCTACTTACATGAAAAATATACTATATAAAATTTGAACTACGAGATTTCAGTTATTTTTATTATAAAAAATTTGAAATATTGTCATAGCTATAGTTTCATTAAAGATTGGCGTGAAAAAAAAAATTTATAAAATTTGGTCTCCGACGTTTCTATAACTAGTAATGATGATGTTTTTATTGAAATTGAGCGTATTAGAATTTTAAATAAAAAGAAAAATTAACTGCTTTTTGATAATAATTCACAATTTATTGCTGAAAAGGGGGGTTTTATTGTTATTTAATCATTAAAAATCTAAGTAAGCTGGAAAGAATGCACGTAGGTGGTCCGGATAAAAGAAACATCTGGAAGAATATTATTTTTTCGGTTCTTAGTATGTTGTTTTATTAGTAAAAAATGTATAAATATATTTTGGAATACCATAACTAACGATGATGATCGATTCAGTCTTTTTTAGTATAAAAAACTGTCATTTTTTTGTATTTTTAATTTTTTACATTTTTTTATTAAATTTTATAACCAAATCAGTGAAATAAGCAATAAAATAATATTAAGTATTTTAAATAATTCCATTTAAACGTAAATAACTTTAAAAGTACTTACTCTATCGCATAAAAGATGATTTTTTCGAAGAAAGTAACTAAAGACCAAAAAAATTATTATTACGACAGTGGCGTAAATTATAGAGGGGAAAAGAAAGTATTTATCCCTACCGCATGTCTCTGGTATTTGTCCATTTAATAAAATACCTTAATATGCGTTAATTTGTTTACCAAATTTGAAAAAGAAAACATTGGAAGCTGTCAAAACTACGGGCTAAAATATTTATAATCAATCACCCCGTATCTCGGTAAGGAGGAATATTTTACTTAAATGTCTCTTAATGGAACACCCTATATATTTTTAAATAAGTATCCTTTGTCATTAATAGATATTCATAAATAAAAATCATTAAAAATGACCACCAATATAGAATATTAAACATAAAAAAAAATTTTTTGTACCGTCAATAATATATTCGTCCCGCCATCTTGCGCCTACCAAGTGACACACACGCACAACGTAATTAGCGACAGAAGGAAATTCCGGTAAAATTTTTTATTTTTTTTTCAAGTTAAAGTTAAAACATCTCGACCGCCTGCTTGGAGAAGACTGACGAATGCCGAAGTTCTGGAGATGTTCTTTTTCTCATTCCAGGCATTATAAGACCATAACTCAGTTGTGCTGGCTAACAAGGTTATACTTCGGCCTTAACTCCACTACAGCAACGCCCTTCTACCGTTTAAATTAAATAATTTAATAGCTGAGAAAGTTTATTGTGAATAGTATGGTTCGCCTTTCTTAGCAAACCGGAGAGAAACATCATAAAATGGCTTCTCTTTCGTTATCTTTTGTTCGACGCTTTCCGCCGTTACATATAATTGAAATCATAATTTGTTTTAAAGAAATGTGGAAGTTTTGGGGTATCTTCCTGTAAAACTAGTCTTATAATTCTAACCGTTAATTTGCATCTAACTAGTCTTAAAACTAGGTACTTATCATCTAGTGTCAATCCAGATTTTTCTAATCTATAGTACTCTGCTTTACACAAAACATACTACACCAGATCGATTGGCTTGGTTCTTTTCAGTCTTCCGACATGATATTGGTCGACCAGCAGCTGAAGAGCTTCTGCATCCACATCTTGATGGAGCCTGGCTTCATGCTTGCCTGAAGTTATGGCGAATTTATGGAAAATATTTTGACATACATTCCACTTCTGGTTATACCGAAAGTGAACGAAAACTGTGTTATTCTAAATGTAACACCCTGTATATTATTAACTTTTCCGACTCTACGTCAAATTTTAATGTCACTTCGTGAAGAATTTATTTATAATTATCGAGATATTTATTTTTTTAATAAAAAATTGACAGGTGACAGGTTTTTATTAAAAATTCTGTGTGATCATTCCCAATACAAAATAAAAAACATCTTGTCGGGTTGATTAGTAGGACGATCAAGGTAATTGGTGACATGTCGAAAACTTCTTTTTTGTATACAGGGTTCGTAAAAAATGACAAAGTCAAATATCTCAATTTTAGATTGTTATTTTAGTGAAAATGCGTTTTTAAAAAGCGACTCTACCGGCTAGATAAATATTATTCGAACACAATGATTGGCCTTTTATCGAATAGAAAAGACTGGCAGGAATTTCCGAAAACATAATTCAAAAAATTATCATCGGGTCTTTTAGCCTTCCCTTTTTATACTCTACGTTTCCAAGCAAAGACGCAAACATTTATCTCGCGAAATAGAAAGAAAATAAAGGGGAAAATGTAGTAAGGTTCGCTTTTGTTTAAGCAGATCGTTCTTCAAATTCGGCTTATCGTCTGTGAAAACACATTTTCAGGGAACTCACAACAAAATTGACTCAATAAAAAATGTCGAACTCGAAAAATTATCATCGGTAAGACGAAGAAATCATGGTTTGTTTTGAGAACTTAGAGAGTTAAGTTTAACAGAAAGTACGTAGTGAATAAAGTGAAAATACAAAAAATTGCCTTGGAATTGTAAACAAAAAAAAACTAGTCAGATAAGCAAGCAAGTACGTTGGATCTGTACTGAGGATATATAGAGGTCCATAATGAAAAAGAAGAAGACATGCATCTGGAATCATCTATTCTTTTTGTGTAACCTGATTTAGTCTTCGATAGTCTACTCAAAAGCGAGTGGATCCATCTTTCTTAGTTACCAGGAACACGGTTGAACACCAGGAACCAGTAACTTCTTCAATAATATTTGCATCCATAATTTTTACGTTTAGCAAATGATCTGGTTTGGCATCTCCTGTATAAATTCTATGCTCTACTAAACTGTAGATTTTTCCGTCTAAAAAATGTCGCAGTTGTCATTGATAACGTTGTTAATTTTTCTTAATTCTTCAACTGTTAGGTATCTTCGATAAATTATCAACTCTAACTGGAATTGGTTGATCTACATTGACGAGACGTCGAGCTACCAGAATTCTTTTATTCACTAGTTCCTCACTTTCCACAATGCCCACATGTAGATCTTTTGGTTTTTGGCTGATTCCTTCAGAATTTTCGGGAACTTCTGCAGCTTTGTCCTCTATAACTTTTATCTCTTCTTCAGAATTTAGGATTATCTCTTCATCTCCAATTACTAAAATTTCATTTTGAAGGTTTATGGTACATTTATTTTCCATAATATCCATACCAAAAAGATGCATTGATCTTTAATATCAATGTTACTCCTTTTATTTTCATTATTTCTACAATTTTAACTTTCACAATTCAATAAAAATAACGATTCACTATCAGAACACAGAAATTTCTAGACTTTTCGATGGTAGTTCTAGATGATTCCAGATGTCTTCCAGTGTCTTCTTCTTTTGCTCCCTCTTTTCTAGTTATTCGTCCCGAATAATCTGACTGCTAGGGTCTGGTTGAAGCCAACAGGGTGGATCTACTCCTCGCTGACAATTGGATGCGGTAAACTAGGTCGTTGGGTTGATTTTCTTCCCAGTTTCGTTGCAGTTTTTGGCACAAACCTTTTCTGCGCTTGGGATTGAAGAGCCATACCACCACCACCATTCACCAATTTCAATGTACGTTCTTCTGCTTCTTCCGGAAAGAAGATCATGGGGAAGCTTCATTTCTCTGGACCTCTACATATATCCTCGGTACAGGTTGGACGTAACAATATGTGAAGCAGTTTATTTTGAAATAAACTATACGTAGATGTCAAAATTATACCAAATATGGGTTAAGCCTGTTCTGGGATTGAAAAATTTCATTTAAATTGAATAATAAGGAAGCTTTCATTCTATTTTATGGATTTTTACTAACTAATTTTGCATTTTATTAATATGTATTTCTACGGTTTTCATCTTCTGAATTTCGGAATGTTATCGTGAAAACCCCAACTTCCTCCATATAGGTATAGCGCTATAAATTATTACCGTACTTTACCTACAACAAGCTTTTGAAACAAAACCACAATATTAAATTGTGTCGGCTAGTTTCCCAAATACACTCAAAAATTCATGAATTTTGGCAAACCGCATATTATTGCGCTAACAACTAACGGATCCCGCCGTTTAGGAGGTAATCATCGCTAAGAAATTAATTTGTACGTTTGTGTTAGATATTTTAATAATTACACATAAAAATTATAGTTCAAAAAAACTAAAAAACACCCCACGCTATTACCACAATGACATTAATTTTCTCGTTAATCATTTTATTCTTAAATTAAGAATTATTTTTAACTTTTTAGTTCGATTTCCTCTAAAGCGTGTTTTTTAGTTTTTTTGAACTATAATTTATTTTTCACTTTTTAGTACTATAAAAAGAACTTTCGAAGTAATCTAAGCGTTTAAAGTGGGTAAAAATCGAGTTTAAAGGTTGCATTATAAATGAAACACCCTATATTTTACTACTATATTATATTGTCATCGGTGCTTGCCGTGTGTAAAAAATTTCGAATTAATCTGAGCGTTTAAAGTGACTAAAAATCGTGTTTAAAGGTTGCTTTATAAATTAAACACCCTATATATTTTTCAACACGCAAAAACAAATATTTCCGACGTCATCGAAGAGCCACTCGGCCAACGAACGTACTTAAATTGTTTGGATATACTAACAGTAATAATAAGCCACTTGCTAGGAGAGTTACAAACTCACAAACTCACACACGGGTGAAGCTAATATAAGCGTGTTAAAAATAGCTGTAGAAATAATTAAAATTTAACGAATTGAAAGTAATTTAAGGGTTCACTATAACAAGAAATTTATTATGACAGATGTCAAGTGTCACCTGGTGGAATATAATTAAAACTAATTTTATGCTATCCTCTGTTCTCTCTCTCTCTATGTTTTCTTCTTATTATTATCAGCAGGCTTCAGTTTGAGCAAGTGTCCCTCTTCTATCCAATAGTCTTCCAGGTTTTGTGCCCTAGGGTTCTGTATTCCTATGCATTGTACAAGCATGTGAATGGTGGCTTCTTCAATTCCACAGAATCTACATTTTTCTGTGTGACATAAAATTGTCTATCTATCTATCTATCTATCTATCTATCTATCTATCTATCTATCTATCTATCTATCTATCTATCTATCTATCTATCTATCTATCTATCTATCTATCTATCTATCTATCTATCTATCTATCTATCTATCTATCTATCTATCTATCTATCTATCTATCTATCTATCTATCTATCTATCTATCTATCTATCTATCTATCTATCTATCTATCTATCTATCTATCTATCTATCTATCTATCTATCTATCTTTTTTTTTTTTTTTTTTTTTTTTTTTTTTTTTTTTTTTTTTTTGACGGGTGAGGAAACTCATGTTCTACCCCTACGCTTTTGTTCTATCACGTTAGGGAGTGTGGGACTCAGGGCCTGGCCTGCCTACCCACCAAACCTCACCTCCATTGTTCACCATCTTTTGTTCCGGAACCGCCAGTGGCATTACTTCTGAACAAAATAGGAGGTCTATCTATGTTAACTGCCTTAGTCTCTCGTCTGATATTTTCGTCTGGATTATTTTTTTTATCATTTCCATTACTACATCCCATGATTTCTGACTATGCAATAATAAGTCTGCCACATTTTCTTCCGTGATATCGAGACCTATTTCATTTTTGGCCTGTGTTCTAAATTCCGCCCACTGTTCACATTCAAAAATTGTATGTTGCATAGTATCTACATTTTCACAATACCAGCAAATGTTGTTTTGTGCTTTGCCTATTTTATAGAGATAATCACCAAATATCCCGTGTCCTGTGAGAGCCTGTGTCACGTAATAGTTAACCTCGCCCCATTTTCTTTCCTGCCATCGTCTAACGTTTTTAATAAAAATCTTAGTTCTTCCGTTATAGTCTTCCCAGATTTTCTGCCATTTTTCCATTACTGTGTCTCTAGCCTCTTTTTCACATAATGTGCCCCTCTCGTGTACAATTACTCTCTCTTCCACTTTAAGTTTTATAGGCAAAATACCAGATATCGCTAATACAGAGATAGTCGACGCCGTTCTATATGAGGAAGTTATTCGCATTGCCATTCTTCTGTTAACTCTTTCAAGCATGAGTTCATACTTTTTTTGTTTTAGTACTTCGTGCCATATTGGAGCTCCATAGATCATTATAGATGAGACTGCCGACATCAAAACTCTCCTTTTACTGGATCTGGGTCCGCTTACGTTTGCTGTTATTTTAGTTAGGTCATTTAAAATTTTGTTTGCTTTATCAGTGATTTTTTGTACGTGTACTTTGAACTTTCCTCCCTTCTCTAAGTATACACCTAGGTATTTTATTTCATTTGTAAGTCCGATCAACTGATTTTCCACTTGAAACTGCATGTTTGCTATTTTATACTCTCCTGCCAGGGCAATGTATTCTGTTTTTGCCGCTGCAACTTCTAAGCCTTTTCTCTTTAGCTTATCTACTACAGCTTTAACTGCAAACTGTATGATCTCCTCCAATAAATCTTTCCTTTTTGTCTTAGCAATTACAACGAGATCGTCTGCATATGCTAATAATTCTATTTCCTTACCCAGATTAAGTCTAAGTACATCATCATAAAGAACATTCCACAACAGTGGTCCCAGAACTGAACCTTGAGGAACTCCGCTTGTTATTCTATGCTTCCCATTTTCTTTTTGTATAAACCTGTCTTTTAGGTAGGATTGAGTTATTTTTATTAGGCTCCAACTGGCTTTCTCTTTCCTCAACACCGATATTATTTCTTGCCACGACGCAGAATTAAAGGCGTTTTTAACATCTATCGTTACCATAATGCAACACATTTCTTTTTTTCTTGTGAATTCTATTATTTCCTTTATTCTTGCTAGAGCTGTTATTGTCGACTTCCCTTTCCTATACCCATGTTGGTTTTCAGAAATTAGTTTCTTTTCATTGAATTCCTTTTCCATTCTATTTTTTATAAGTCTCTCCAACAGTTTACCTGCGGTATCTAGAAGACATATTGGTCTGTATTGTGTTATAGCATCTGAATCTTTTTTTGGTTTTGGTATTAGGGTCAGTATTGAGGTTTTCCATTTCATTGGAAAAACACCTTGCATGAAGCATGTATTCATGACTTGTCTGATATATTCTGGGTTTCCATCAACAACGGCTTTTATAACCTCGTTAGGTATTCCATCTGGACCAGGAGCTTTCTTTGCCTTAAGATATTTCGCTGCTTCCATTATCTCTTCCAATGTGAATTCTTTCTGTTCGTCTTGTTCAACACTAATTAATGGCCAATCGACAATAGTATGTGTGGGAAAAAGTTTCTTAATTTCTTTGTCTTTTTCTTCTGTATTCAGTGTTATTGTCGGTTTGTAGTTGATTTTATTTCTAACTATCTGATATGCTTTACCCCAGATATCTTTATCCAAGTCAGCACATAGATCTTTCCAGCATTTTACCTTTTGTTTCAGAATTGCCGTTTTTAGTTCCTGCTTGGCTTTTTTGTATTCATTTGACATCTGTTCTCTTTCAATTGCTCTGTGTTGTGCAGAATTTGCCCTTGTTAAGCGCCTTCTTTTTTTGATGCATACTATTCTTTTTTCAGCAATTTCATTGGTCCACCAGTAGGTAGGAGTGTGATGTTGCTTCGGGTGTTTACTCTTTTTAAGGGTATCATTACAGATGTTTGTTATATTTGTTATTAATTCGTTTGCCGCCTCATTAGCATCTTTCTTTTTGTTCTGTAGGGTTTTACTCTTCTCTTTAAGCTTTTCCATACCTTCTTGAGATACTTTCCATCTGTTCGAGGCTTGATTTTGTTTTATACTGCTTTTTTCCCATTTTACTTGAAATTTTACTGTGCGATGGTTACTCATGTTTTCATCGTCAGTAACTACTGTCCATCCTCCTATTTTTCTACTGATATTTGTTGTAGACAGCGTTATATCTATAATGGAACTACCATTTGCATTTTGAAACGTTGGAACATTTCCTTCGTTCATGATTACCAAACCATTAGCTTCTATAAAATCTTCCAAAGCTTGTGCCCTTTCATTTGTCACCCTAGCTCCCCATGCTCTTGATTTCGTATTGAAGTCTCCTCCTACTATTTTCTCTTTTCCTTTAGTGTTCTCGAATTGTTGTTGTATATTGTTTAAATAGTTCTCGAATTCATTTAATGGTCGATTTGGTGAGAAATAACACGAATATATATACAGTTTTTCTAATTCTATGCCTACATAACCGTCTCCTCTATATACATTTATTACTTTAATTATTTTACTAACTCTAATGAAACAATCGTTCCGATTATCACAAAACAGTTTTCCTATTCTTTTTCTGCTTGGTTCTTGTCCTATAATAATGTCTATTTTGTCTTCACTTAAACTTTGTTCCAGCAAATCATGTGCAGTGCTATGTCTATCTACATTAAGTTGTATAAACTGCAGGGTCTGGGAATTATTTAATATTAGTTCGGTTCTAAATACACAGCAGCTTCCTGTCCTACATGCTCGGCGGTGTGGGATAGGACTTTTTTCTTCTCTTTCGTTTCTCGTCTCTTCATCTCGTTCAATACCTTCTTGAATACTGGACATTTTAGTGTTCCCGATTTATGTCCTAATATTCCACATATTGGGCATTCCTCCTCATTTCTACATTCTTTCGTTACATGCCCAGATTTACCGCATTTATAGCAGCTATGTCTTCTATCCGTACCCTTACAGTCTTTTGCTACGTGACCGTATAACCAGCATCTGTTACATCTACTAACATTGACCCTCCTCTCGATAGAGCATCTAACAAGACCGATTGAAAGGTGGCCTTCTTTTAGAATTTTGTCTGCGTCTTTTTTTTCTAATGTCATGGTTGCTGCCAAGGTGTTGTTGATGTTTGGCCGTAACTCGCTAAGTTTGCATTTGTTACTCCAAGTAATTTTCTCGCTCACTGCTTTTATGACTTCATCTTTGTCTGCATCTATCGCCATGCCTCTTATGTGTATTGTTTCCAAATCCTGTGCGTTGCCTAGCTTACTGGTTCTTAGCCCCTTCTCTGAGTCTTCGATTGCTTTCTGCAATTCTTCAATAGCCACATCATTTTTGTCAGTGGTAATTAGAAGTTTACCATCTTTGGTGCTTCTGAGACTTCGAATTACGTTATTTGACTGATTGTTTCGCACTATCTGTTTAAACGTGCTTAGGACTTCTCTGTAACTCTTGTTTTTATCTTCGACGATTAAGGCGTAAGTGTCTCTAATTTTTTTTGTCTCTTGTTTTTGATTGATTTCGTTTTTTGTGAAAATATTCACCCTAGAATTTGTTCCATGAAATATTGTTTCGAACATTTTTTGTAGTTCTCCGATAGATTTTTCTTTCAGATGATGGACGGCAATGTTTTCTCCTTTCGTCTCATCTTGCATCATTTTTAGTTTAGTCCATAAGTCATAATCTGATCCGTCGTAAACGAGTTTAATTACTTTGCGTTTAATGAGTTGATTTGGATCACTTGATTTTATCTTTGTGTACTGTTCTAGTACCTCTAGATCTCCCGTCAGTTCTACTATCTCCGGATACTTGTCCCTGTATAGTCTTTGTATTCCCTTGTCCATTTTCACGTCATCGGTTTTTGTGATAACCACTTTAACTATATCGTTTCCAGTATCTAAGGGATTTCCGGTTTTAATCTGTGTATTAGTAAATATTTCCTCATCCCATTGTTTTGTTTTAACGAGGTTATAATCTTCTAGTGAGCTAACACCTTCTAGAGTGTACAACTTATTTTCCCCCCATTTCGGTGTTTGCGTTTCCACATCACATTGAGTTGTTCTTATGGTATTATCCTCAGCTAGCCAACTTTTATGTTCTCTTATATTTTCTGCTTGGATTTTCATCCTTGTAGCTATGTCTGTGAGTTCCTTTTTTGGTTTGTAGGCTGCTTGAACAAGCAGATTCAACATATCAACTTGCTTTAACAATTTTGTAATACTTTGTATGTAACTATTCCTTTCCGACTCGTTGCAGTCAGTTTCTTCTCTTTTTCGTTTTGGTTGTTGCAACAAAGTATCAAAGTGCATTTCCCTTTCTGGGACCGAATTTCTTCTTCTTATTGGTGGAGGGCTTCTCCTTAGACTACTTTTTGGTTTAAAACCTGAGAGCACATCTATTTGGCTTTCCTTGTCTTGCGTTCCAGTAATGTTTTTTGACATCTCGGCCTGGTTGCTCACCGAGGACGTCTCGCGGTCGCTGGTTGATGATCGGAGGGGGCCCGCTTGACCACCCTCATCTCCGACCAGAACTGGGCTTCCGAATCCCTGCTCCGTAACTTTCGTTTCCATCTCTTGATCCATATTCATTGCCATTTTGCTTGGACTCTTTTGTCTGGGTTACCATACCATAGCCGAGAGGTCCCCGTTTTACGGCGCCGGGAACTCGCCGTTCGCCCTCCGTATCTGGTAGGGCTTGTCAGTGTGTTCTGATATAACTTGGGCGTGTTGGCTCTCCTACTGGCATTTATTGGTGCTACATACTCGACATCAGTAGCCCCACCAGTGCCCCACTGACCATTTTTTGAGCTGTTTCTTGGCTTCACTCGTCCCTCCTCGTCCTTACGGCTCGAGAAGAGAAGAAGTTACTGAGCCACTCCACCAACGACAAGGTCTTACAGCTCCTAGGAGGGATCTATCTATCTATCTATCTATCTATCTATCTATCTATCTATCTATCTATCTATCTATCTATCTATCTATCTATCTATCTATCTATCTATCTATCTATCTATCTATCTATCTATTTATCTATCTATCTATCTATCTATCTATCTATCTATCTATCTATCTATCTATCTATCTATCTATCTATCTATCTATCTATCTATCTATCTATCTATCTATCTATCTATCTATCTATTTATCTATCTATCTATCTATCTATCTATCTATCTATCTATCTATCTATCTATCTATCTATCTATCTATCTATCTATCTATCTATCTATCTATCTATCTATCTATCTATCTATCTATCTATCTATCTATCTATCTATCTATCTATCTATCTATCTATCTATCTATCTATCTATCTATCTATCTATCTATCTATCTATCTATCTATCTATCTATCTATCTATCTATCTATCTATCTATCTATCTATCTATCTATCTATCTATCTATCTATCTATCTATCTATCTATCTATCTATCTATCTATCTATCTATCTATCTATCTATCTATCTATCTATCTATCTATCTATCTATCTATCTATCTATCTATCTATCTATCTATCTATCTATCTATCTATCTATCTATCTATCTATCTATCTATCTATCTATCTATCTATCTATCTATCTATCTATCTATCTATCTATCTATCTATCTATCTATCTATCTATCTATCTATCTATCTATCTATCTATCTATCTATCTATCTATCTATCTATCTATCTATCTATCTATCTATCTATCTATCTATCTATCTATCTATCTATCTATCTATCTATCTATCTATCTATCTATCTATCTATCTATCTATCTATCTATCTATCTATCTATCTATCTATCTATCTATCTATCTATCTATCTATCTATCTATCTATCTATCTATCTATCTATCTATCTATCTATCTATCTATCTATCTATCTATCTATCTATCTATCTATCTATCTATCTATCTATCTATCTATCTATCTATCTATCTATCTATCTATCTATCTATCTATCTATCTATCTATCTATCTATCTATCTATCTATCTATCTATCTATCTATCTATCTATCTATCTATCTATCTATCTATCTATTTATCTATCTATCTATCTATCTATCTATAAGTCAGTAATATTGGAAATAAACCAAGAAGGAATATGTTTTATATTTTGGAACTCTTTTTTGGATTGGAAAGAGAATGTAATACGTATTCAAATTCGCTGTTCCAGCACGGCGGACATTTTTTATAAAGAAGGGAGAGTTGGATCGATATACTTAGGCGTTTCTTCCTGTTCTCCTGTTGGAAAATGACTGTTAAATGTTCTCTGCTAGCCTAAGGTGCATTCACTGCAACAAGTTTCTAATTATATATAGTTAAGGAAGGGACGGAATATTTAATAAAAAATATTATTTTCTTTATGAATAATACAATTTTCTGTGAAATTTCAAATCGGATAATATTCTCACAATGTAAAAGAAGTAAAAATATAACTTACTATTCAGTTGAGTGCGTTTTGCATGGAAGTTTTTCATGTGAAAAGCAGCTCCGGAGATAAACCGAGGAAGAAAAATTGATGGAAATGCACATTGAATTTTTATCGCTCTTTTACTGTCGCAACATGTAGACTAAGTTTATGGTCGAAGAACTCTCTTTTATGGGACGAAAGACGAATATTCTTTTGTCTTTACATCAAAAGATCAAACAATATAAATCTTTTATGGGCTCTTTTCTATTTCCGACGTTCCAGCTTCTTGGCTTTTTAGATACTTTTGATCAGCTGAACTTTTCATATAAGTATATCGTGCATTTTAAATTCGAATCTTTGTATAAAATAAAAGTACCAATACGTTAATTGTGCATGCTAAAGTTTTTTTTTGACTTTTACAATATTTCTGATTTCAAAGAAAATTGTACCTTGTTACATGTGAAATTGTTTTATGTCAAGTACAATATTAATATTTTCTATTAAACGAATCCACAAGTGACCAACCTAACAACAAAAATTGCACATATTTATTTAATTCAACTATTTTTAAATATTTAAAAATTTTACAATATCCCAGGTGGATGATTCTAAATTGATTATACCTGCTATAGCAAACAATGTAACCAGTAACATTTTTTTCCCACTGAGAATAAAATGGTAGAGGATTGAATTTGTGAAAATTGTAAAAAACTGTGACTAAAAATATTACCGAAATTGTTGTATAAAAATATATTCATAACTAATCTCATCCATGTAAATTTTATTTTATCTATTAGAATGTCATTTACTTACACGACCAATTCCAATCACACGATGTTAAATTCAACTAAATACGTTGATGACGGACCAGAACGGGGCAAATCTTACGCCACATATTTTTTACCACTCATACGCACTTCACCGTAACATTTTCTGGACTTCGGTACACTAAATTTCATTGGTAATGCAAAATTTAAGACTCCTTCCTTTCTTCATCCATTACAAAAATCGCCAAACATACTTGAGATTAACTGATCTATTCCTAGGTGTTCGTCATGTCCTTTTTGCTTCTTTCCATCTTTACTGCCTCTAACCAAATCTTATTTCGTTTCTGTTATCTCTTGATTCCATCTCTTTCTCGGTCTTCCACTTTTTTTCTCCACTCTTGCCTCCCATACCCGTTTCACTCAGTGGCCAAACAGTTTTAGTTGATTATTTTCGAGAATATTAAGTATTGAATCTACCTCTAGCTCATCCCTGCTCTGATCGTTCCTGATATTTACTATTTAATGTTATATGTTTACTTACGTGATGAACTTGACTCTCGATACCTGTCGGCCTCGTGTGCTTTATTTATGCATTCTTTAACGTTCAATGAATTATTGAAAATAGTTTCAAGGGTATTTATTTCTTATTTTATTTTATGCCAAAAGGCATCACATACCTCTAGCTCTTCTCTGATCTGATCATTGCTTATCCTCTCTAGACGAGTGACTCCTTTGACGGCTCTTGAATATTTCATATCTACTGCTTGTATTCTGCCTTTTGGTGGTTTATTTGGTCGGCCTTCAAATGTTTCTTACTCATTTTCAATAACCTGGTTGAGAGTTCCTTGTCAATCAACCTCCATTTGAATTGGTGTTCTTTATCTACCAGTTTCGGAATTCCCTTCTTATACAATCCTTTGTGATTCCACTGAAAGGTTCCGGACCTTCTTTAGCTAACTGACCCTCCAGTTCATTACCTGCAATCCCTTGACCTCCTGGTACCCATAATGGAGACACTGTGTTGTCTCTTGCCAGCTCATTAACGGATTTTTCTATTTATCTAGTAAATATAATACTGCCTCCATACCTTTGTCAATCAACCTCCATTTGAATTGGTGTTCTTCATCTACCAATTTCGGGATTCCCTTCTTATACAATGCTTTGTGATTACACTGAAAGGTTCCGGACCTTCTTTAGCTAACTGATCCTCCAACTCATTACCTGCAATCCCTTGACCTCCTGGTACCCATACTAGAGACACTGTGCTGTCTCTTGCTAGCCCATTAACGGATTTTTCTATGTATCTACTAAATATAATACTGCCTAGAACGACCATACCTTTGTCAGTCAACCTCTATTTGAATTGGTGTTCCTTATCTACCAATTTCGGAATTCCCTTCTTATACAATCCTTTGTGATTCCACTGAACTGTTCCGGACCTTCTTTAGCTAACTGATCTTCCAATTCATTACCTGCAATCCCTTGACCTCCTGGTACCCATAATGGAGACACTGTGTTGTCTCTTGCCAGCCCATTAACGGATTTTTCTATTTATCTAGTAAATATAATACTGCCTGGAACGTCCATACCTTTGTCAGTCAATCTCCATTTGAATTGGTGTTCTTTATCTACCAATTTCGGAATTCCCTTCTTATACAATCCTTTGTGATTCCACTGAACTGTTCCGGACCTTCTTTAGCTAACTGATCTTCCAATTCATTACCTGCAATCCCTTGACCTCCTGGTACCCATAATGGAGACACTGTGTTGTCTCTTGCCAGCCCATTAACGGATTTTTCTATTTATCTAGTAAATATAATACTGCCTGGAACGTCCATACCTTTGTCAGTCAATCTCCATTTGAATTGGTGTTCTTTATCTACCAGTTCCGAAATTCCCTTCTTATACAATCCTTTGTGATCCCACTGAAAGGTTCCGGACCTTCCTTAGCTAACTGATCCTCTAATTCATTACCTGCAA
The DNA here is from genome assembly GCA_947563755.1 of Lochmaea crataegi. Lineage (NCBI taxonomy): Eukaryota > Metazoa > Arthropoda > Insecta > Coleoptera > Chrysomelidae > Lochmaea > Lochmaea crataegi. The sequence continues at coordinate 38,504,302 of OX387432.1, read as the reverse complement.
TCCCTTGACCTCCTGGTACCCATACTAGAGACACTGTGTTGTCTTTTGCTAGCCCATTAACGGATTTTTCTATTTATCTACTAAATGTAATTCTGCCTAGAACGACCATACCTTTGTCAGTCAACCTCCATTTGAATTGGTGTTCTTTATCTACCAGTTTCAGAATTGCCTTCTTATACAATCCTTTGTGATTACTCTGAAAGTTTCCGGACCCTCCTTAGCTAACTGATCCTCCAATTCATTACCTGCAATCCCTTGACCTCCTGGTACCCATACTAGAGACACTGTGCTGTCTCTTGCCAGCCCATTAACGGATTTTTCTATTTATCTAGTAAATATAATACTGCCTGGAACGTCCATACCGTTGTCAGTCAACTTCCATTTGAATTGGTGTTCTTTATCTACCAGTTCCGGAAATCCCTTCTTATACAATCCTTTGTGATTACTCTGAAAGTTTCCGGACCCTCCTTAGCTAACTGATCCTCCAATTCATTACCTGCAATTCCTTGACCTCCTGGTACCCATACTAGAGACACTGTGCTGTCTCTTGCCAGCCCATTAACGGATTTTTCTATTTATCTAGTAAATATAATACTGCCTGGAACGTCCATACCGTTGTCAGTCAACCTCCATTTGAATTGGTGTTCTTTATCTACCAATTTCGGAATTCCCTTCTTATACAATCCTTTGTGATTACTCTGAAAGGTTCCTGACCTTCTTTAGCTAACTGATCCTCCAATTCATTACCTGCAATCCCTTGACCTCCTGGTACCCATACCAGAGACACTGTGTTGTCTCTTGCTAGCCCATTAACGGATTTTTCTATTTATCTAGTAAATATAATACTGCCTGGAACGTCCATACCGTTGTCAGTCAACCTCCATTTGAATTGGTGTTCTTTATCTACCAATTTCGGAATTCCCTTCTTATACAATCCTTTGTGATTGCACTCAACGGTTCCGGACCTTCTTTAGCTAACTGATCCTCCAATTCATTACCTGCAATCTCTTGACCTCCTGGTACCCATACTAGAGACACTGTGTTGTCTCTTGCCAGCCCATTAACGGATTTTTCTATTTATCTTGATATAACATTGCCTGGAACGTCCGAACCAAAAATATTTCCAACTACAACATTTTTCAAAAAAATAATTTTATATCGTGATTATTTTTTGATTCAGGTGGTCTTCCTTACAAAGTATATCCAGGACACGACGGAGTCCTTACGGAAAAAAGAAAACAACGTAGAATACGAACAACTTTCACTTCGGCCCAATTGAAAGAGTTAGAAAGAGCTTTTCAAGAAACTCACTATCCCGATATTTACACTAGAGAAGAAATAGCCATGAAGATCGATTTAACCGAAGCACGAGTACAGGTTAGTTGAAATTTTTATCATATTTTCCCATATCATTTAATAAAATCCACACCATTAACGAGCTGCACTATCAAGTCAACTTGACGTAATGTAAACCATCTCCGTGCGACCTATATTGTTATGTTAACATTGTCAACATTGTAGTCCTTTGTCATTACCCAAAAGGACAATTTCACGGCTAAGAGGAATAAAACGCTTCCGATCCGATCACCGTACCTCTCTATTTGTATCCAATTACACGAGTCACGTGACCGTCGCACTTCGCAATCTCAAAATGTCGTTCCCAACGTGAAAACATCACAGGCTCTTGTACTGATAAATATCTGGAGATAATCGTTTAATGATACAGTTGACAAGTTAAAAACACACCCTCCGTTGAAGTTTGATATTATTTTCTATTTTCTGTCAGGGGGGATGGTCATTGAAAGCCTTTTTCTAAGACCATCCATACGTAGATAGGAGATGGGTTTTCTCTTTTCTTCCATGTGAGGTTCGTGATAGACCACATGGTTTAGCAATTTTGCTGATTTTTGAAAATATATCTAAGTGAGCTTAGATTTTATTAGAGTGATCCTGTTGGAGCTCTACCACTCTGTATAAGTGGATATTTATTTTCGCTCAGCTTAAGTTCCTGTTTCCACATCTGTAGGCGAAACCACTTTGAGGCCACACAACTTCTACGGTCTCTTTCTTTTCTTCGTTCTTCTATCTATCTTCTTTCTTTGGTTATTTCTTCATTCTTTGGCTTTATTTTATACATCGATATCTTCATTTCATTCCTGCATCGACATCATCTATAAGGTACATCATCTACACCCAGTCATCATATCGGATACACCTCTACCTCCAGGATATAGTAAGCCACCATCAGTTATTTTGGAGGAATACACCACGACACTCGATCGTTAACAGGTAACCTTCATAAAGTACATATGTCAAGCAATCCAGTGATCTGAGTAGAAGCCAACCTTTCACTAGAATAACATATATTAATATAAAACCAAGTAGTCTAAGTAGAGTATTTTGTCATACCTACTGAGGACAAATCATAGATTTAGTTACTAACACAATCACTAGAGTTTGTAAGCCAACGTATGCATACAAAGGTAGTTCATTAATATAATTCTGTATCCAACCACCCCTAAGGTAAGATTGGATAGTGTAAAACTTTTCTTTTTTTCTATAAATCTTCCCGTGCTTTCTATTAACCTAGAATAACCTAAATAATTTGTGAAAGCCAACTTCATATAAATCGTGAGGTACAGCGGAACTACTTTAGGGAGTTTTTGGCGTTACAATTAGTAGGCAAGGACTTGTTTGTTTTCTGTAAATTCATATAACAACCAACCGTATTTTATTATATTAAACCAACATTACAGCTGAATCGGTTTTTTATTTCGAATCCCACCCTGAGATTAACAGGACCTTTTAATCAAGGTAACAAAATGGCAATATTAAACTTCAGCAGGGGCCAGATAAGGAAAGTGACGGAAGAGGAGGAAACATTCTCGAATGTGAAGCAGTGTCTCATTGGAGATATAGAGTCCTAGGACTAGAGTATCCAAGGGAGGATTTCTCCTAGTGAAAAGTGGAAAGTGAAAAGACTGGTCTCTCCACTTAAACAGTATAATCAAAAGCACAAAAAGCCTAAAGGCTGAGGTGCTGGACTGGTGGTGCCGAACCAATCAATCGTATAATGAGTTAACCATTTTATGTTCATATACTTTGGGGATAATTTGTAATAAAATTTTTAGTTAAAAACGAAATATAAAGTGTGATAAAATAAAAGAAAACTACTATTTTAATTCGTGTATCTGTCGTTACAACCAACATCTGATCAATTATAGATGAAAATTTTCAATTCATTTTCCGTAGTCGTAGCTGAGATGCTGCTAAGCTTCTCGATTCGTACGTTCTTTCCCGTTCTCTTTGGAGTGTTTTTGCTATACTGTGTGCTGTAAGCTTTTGCCGCCGCGCGGTCACATGGCACTTTATGAAATATTCACGAGGAGGCGGTAGAAAGCGAAGCTCAGGTGCACTTACAGGGCTGTTACAACACCCAAAATTAAACTTAACGATATCAATATCTATAAAAGTTATTCTACTTCCGAGTTTCCGAATTATTCATCATTTTTTGACTGCTGAAGTCAAAAATAATAATGGATGACAGTTGTTGGTGTTTTTTTAAAGTTTCGGTTATAAAAAAGTCGGTTTTAAAATCAATAAAGATTTTTCACGATAGGCGTTCTGGAAATTTGATAGGCGTTGCCGCTTTTACTGGAAAGTAGCTGCAGCTGCGATATTTTAAATGGAATAATCTATGTATGTAGAGAAATAGGGCTAGGTAAAAGTCTAGTTTAGTGAACCAACGCGGATTTTGATGAAATATTTTTTTTTTAATTAAATCGAGGTCGCTGAACACGAAAATGAAAAAAGAAATCGGCGCTCTCTTACCAAAAACGAGTTATGAATTTTTGAAGATGAGTTCAGATCAGCACTGCACTGGTTTTATTGTCATATTATAACTGCTTTAAAATGATGCATTTTCACTTCTACACAATGTTAAATACACTATAATTGCTCTTTACGATATTCCTCTGACACACACACATTTAAAAAACACTGATATGGATATTCATTTCTTGTAAATTCTTTTTTTAATTCCACAATTATTATATCTTTTGACGTTTCCATGACTGACATGAGTTTTGGTCTGTTTCCTCTTAGTCGTAAAACTTGTACCTAATAGCATATTCAGCCATTAGATATTTAGCCACTTGAATTTGTTGCTGAATATTTTCGATTTCATGATCGTGACATAGAAGATATAAACAATATGAACATCATGAACATACACCTATTTTTGGCTCAACTTTCGTTTAACTGAAATCAGTTATGGAAAAATTGAATGAACAGCTATCAACATACTGTGAAAAAGGCGCGCCGGATCGACGTTTCGCAATTCGCGCGCGCGAATTGCGAAACGTCGATCCGGCGCGCTCGCTTCGCTCGCGATAATTAATCTACTTCATTATTTCAAACGGAAATCAAATCTAATAAATGTATCAAGCTGATAAGAAGCGATTGCGATTTCACTTTGATCTGTGTTAGTTGGTCGGGAAGCGATATTAGTAGAATTTTCAGATTTTCTAAAAAGGGGAAACAGCTCCTGATTACCAAAGTCTTATAATATTAGCAGTATGTTCAAAATTTTATTTGGAATTACACCTGCAGCAACTATTTTCGTTGTCAGCAGTGTTTATAGAGGCCGAACAATTGAGGAGGTAATTTTTTTAAAGAATTAATTGAAGTGTGCAATTCAAAGAAAAAAAAATTGTTCAGCATCCTCAATGATAAAATTGAATGGTTTATTATCCTCCATGTAAATGATAAATATCAACCAAACTTATCTCAAAACTAATCATCTTTCTAAAATTATCTTCTCTCAAAATTTGAAAAAAAATGTTTCAACTGTAATACAGCGCCATCTATCGGAAAAATAGGTGTATGTTCATGATGTTCATCTTGTTTATATCTTCTATGTCACGAACATGAAATCGAAAATATTCAGCAACTAATTCAAGTGGCTAAATATCTAATGGCTGAATATGCTATTACGTACAAGTTGTACGACTAAGAGGAAACAGACCAAACCTTATATGTCAGTCATATTACTTATAAACGTCAAAAGATATAATAATTGTGGAATTAAAAAAAGAATTTACAAGAAATGAATATCAATATCAGTGTTTTTTAAATGTGTGTGTGAGAGGAATATCGTGAAAAGTAATGTAGTGTATTTAACATTGTGTAGAAGTTATAATGCATCATTTTAAAGCAGTTATAACATGACAATAAAACCAGTGCAATGCTGATCTGAACTCATCTTCAAAAATTCATTGGTAAGAGAGCGCCGATTTCTTTTTCATTTTCGTGTTCAGCGACCTCGAATTAATAAGAAAAAAAATATTTCATCAAAATCCGCGTTGGTTCACTAAACTAGATTTTTTCCTAGGGCTAAACTGTCAGATTCTCGGAGTCCTCACTTCCAACAATGCTTATAGTGGCTGGATGTAAGGAAATTTTCGAAAATCACACTATCCGCATAAAAAGTCGTATACAAACTATAAATATTGAACTACAATTCCTACAGAGTACTCTTGAAAGACTAATCATCAAAATTGCCTTCGTCATTACCAAAATGACAAATAAACATCCCCCGAATATAATTTTCCCAAAAAACAAAGTTTCAACCGACCCTCAGCTTGACCGCTCATTATAATAACGCAGACTATCATTTAAAATTTCTTCCGGTGCTGATCCGAACTCTTGCGGAACAGCGCGGCGTAAACCATCCAGAATGGTCAGTTAATACTAATCAAATTAGGTGCCGGTCTCCAGCGGCTACCCTTCAGCTTTATACAACGTTACCGGACAGAAAGGGGATAGATGTGGATATTATGCATACGTGGCATCTCTTAAAGTATTTAAACGTTATCCATCATTCTGGAACAACTAACGGACGGTTCCGTTTTGTAAAATGACAATGTACAAGGAGATGTCGATCATTATTTGTTCGGAATTTCCATAAAATTAATTACTTTCAACTATTTTTGGTTATTTTTTAATAATTTTTAAAATGCGCCATTTCAACGATACATATTTTATCATTAGCTTTGTTCGCGGGTCACAATACGAACTGATTCCGAACCAGTCTGGAATTAATTCTGAATTGTCTAGAGCGCATGCCTAGTTCCGAACCGGTAAATAATTTCAATTATACCGCGAACGGTCTTAGAACCACAGATCACCTTTCAGAACTTGGTGTAAAGGGGTGTAACTTTCTCTGAATCACCTTCTTCCAATTTATAATACTCAGTGTTAGAAAATTGGTCTGCTAACTCTTCTGTAATTTCTCGAGTTAATCGAAAATTTTGAATATTCATCACTAAACTGTGGCACCACTTCTTCAAAATATTCATTAGTTTTAGAAACTTGAACAAGTTCTAACAATTCTTCCATATCCTCATTGCTAATATAAACAATATAAACATAATAAGTATAAAAACCAAAATAGACTAAATAGATAATTTAAATTTACCTTATACTTCACTTGGAGTAGACAGCTAAATTAAAGTTTTATATTTGTTTACAACGTTAAAACACAACAAAGCAAACAATAAACAAATGAAACAACAGGGACAACAGATAACTAAAATAAGAAAACAACTGACATATCGATCATATGCGCATGAGCAGCCGAACCGAACTTTCAGTCCTTACCAAAATCAGAGAACTGCTAGGACTGATTCCGAATCGATAACGAACCAATCCGAACACCGAACTATTACTACAAATTCAGAATTATATTAAACGCGAACGAAACTTTTCAGAATGCGCATGCGAATAGTCCCAGAACTGGTTCGGATTGTGACCCGCGAACAGAGCTATTATTAAGGTCTTACATCTCTGGATAGAATCTGTTCTACGTTAGAACGTATTTCCTGCCTTCTCTGTCAAGTACCTACCTTCTTTCTTAATGTCCTTGATTGATTAGTTCGGCACCACCAGTCAGTGGCTTAGAGACCTCGACACCTCAGCAGCACCCAGGTTTTTTGTGCTCATGGTTATACCGTTTATGTGAAGAGACCAGTAGCCCTTATCAGACTCAACAGTTTTTTCAGTAGGTCCTTCTTGAAGAAATCTTCCCTTGGATACTCTAGTCCTAGGAGTCTGTATCTCCAATGAGACAGTGCCTCACATTCAAAGATAATGTGTGAGGCTGTTTCCTCCTCTTCCATTCACAACCGACAGATAGGTTCCTCCCTATATATATATAACAATTGTGTGCTTGTGCTTCCTTAGGATACAGTGACAGGTGAGTAATCCTGACACTTTTCTTATCTGACTCCTGCTGAGGTTTAAAATTTCGTTAGTCAGGTTTTTTGACCAGGAGTTTGCTGTGTTCCTGTTTTGGCACATGTTTCCAGTACGTTTTTCCAGTAAGTTTTTGTAGGCAGTCCCAGAGCAGTCTAGATCTGATCCGGGGACAGGCTAAAGATTTTAGTGCTGCCTGACTATTTAAAAGTATGAGGATCTTTTGGGCTCTAGATCCCCTTTCGATGTTCATTTGCAAACACGTTTAGATATCGTGGATTTCTGCCTGGAATACAGCTGCAAACTTCCCCAACGATGCGTGGACATTGCTCTTGGGTATAGCACCATGGACTCCAGCTTCTATTCCCCTGACAGTTTTAGATCCGTCTGTGTACCACACCAACGTTCCTTCTTGACTGCATGCTTCCAACCCATCCCAGTTTAGCTGGATATGGTATGGTTGGTTGTCGTCTGTGATTCTGGAATGACTATGGGTGCTGGTTTCTTCGTGCCAATTCCCATTGCATTCCATCCTTAATGTCCTCCCTAACTTTTTTGTATCGACCAATCAAATGCTCTGCTATTTTTTGTTCTTATCATCTTAAACGAAGGATTTCTATGAACCAAACTACTTCAACTTCCTAGCATCTTTGATTTTGATAATTTTCTATTCGCTTGTAGCTCCAGGTTTGATAGATCTCTAGAAGAACATTATAACAATAGAACTACCGTTTCACAAATAACTCCCCTTTTTTTTTAAATAAAATCTTTGGTTAGGTTGTTCGCTAATATTAAAGAATATATTGCCAAATTATCTCGTTTAAGTCAAGTTTCCCACGACAAAGAAATCCCTGGGCATCCATAAAATATTCAAGTTGTTGTTTTGATCCGCCGGTTAAATGATTTCAGTGACAATTTTTGCGCTAATCTCAAAGGTCATATCAAATTCCCAACTTGTTCCACTGGCTCCATTACATGTTACGTTACACCCCCTTTCTATAGTGTAGTCTAGAATCTATTATGTTCTATTTAGCAGAAGTCTCTGGAGACAGGAGAGAGGCAAAACCGTGGGAAGTATTAAATGAACAATTGTTACAAGAGAAAATGCGGGAAGTAAAAAAAATATTAAAACACAATAAATTAATTGAGATTTGTTGTTTTATCAACAGAAAATCCTCAGTTGCTTTGTCTAACTTGTCTTTTTCTAAAAGATATGATATGGTAAGAATTCAACTCAATTAAAACGACGACGACGACGATGACGATGACGATGACGATGACGATGACGATGACGATGACGATGACGATGACGATGACGATGACGATGACGATGACGATGACGATGACGATGACGATGACGATGACGATGACGATGACGATGACGATGACGATGACGATGACGATGACGATGACGATGACGATGACGATGACGATGACTTCAACTAGGAATTGTAGCTTCAGATTGTGGAGTAGATCTCATTAGAGAGTTTTAAGAAGTTTACCAAAATATTGATCCAGATATGTTGCAAAGGGTTAGAGAGGAAACAAAAAAGCAATAACATTTGACTTCAAAAAACTGAACATTATTTTATTGTTTTATGTTGTCCTGTATTTTTTTGTTAAAAAAAAAACAGAATTCAATTATATAATTATAGGTTTCACCGTCGAATTTCCCTTCGGGTAGACACCAAAAAAATGACAAATCACTTATCTGAACGAATAAAACAACAAACTTCCATAACAATGGAAACTCATAACCTTAATTAAGTCCTTCGTCCTCATTTTTGTTAATGGCCGACCATATGTACGACCACAAACATCGGGAGACAATAGACGTTGGAGTAAAGGCCAAATGAAGTGTTTTTCGTTTTTGGCTTTGGTCGAAACATCTCAATAATGCACAGTTAGTCGGAGACAGAAAACGATAATGCGATTTGAACTGAATAACAATGGACAATAGAAAAGAATCGCTCGAACAGATCTGGAGTGGCACTATGAACTTTATTTAACTGAATTCAGTCGAACAAAAACAAGTTACTGCCAGTTTTATTATTTTTATCTGTAAATTTTAATTTGCTTCTATAGGGCGTTCCAGAAATTCATACCTTAAATTTAAACTTCTGGTAAAAATATTAACAAAGTAAGGAGTAGAAAAAAAGTGTTCCTAAAAAGGCTTTTTCTAAGCTATTCATTGTGGAAATCCTGCTCCTACTTTGTATTAGATAGATATTAGATATTAGAAATACTGTTTCCGTTAATGGAAAGCTTCCAAATTTCATAATAGTCGAATGCAGAGCTTAGAAAACAATTAATAAACGACTTTGCAATTTTTAGACCTTATATCTCAGAAATATGTATTTTTATTTACTGTTAGACATATTTACAAATAACCTTCAACTTGAAATGAATGATCTTGTAAAACTGTTTAGAATAACAATTTGGAAAAAATCAAATTCCGTTTGTTGCGTCTACTGTTCATGGCAGCTTATATTAACTTGTCATAACAAACTTTCACTGAGTAACTATTGAAAGTTTGAAATTTATTGGAACAAACATTAATAAGAATACAGGATTTCCAGAAAAAAAACACAAATTAAATCATTGGAATGGGCTAATTTAGCTACTGGTAAAAATTTAACTCTTGAAGCCTCCTGGAACCCAATTCTTGAAATAAATTTGGATTCGGAAAAAATTCGAATGAAATCGAGAATTTGTATTCTTAACTTTTGTTATACGAATTTGACATCGAATGGGTCAGGCTAGGCGAGTTTGATTTTCCGTATACGAATTGAGATATTCTATAACCTCTAACCACACTTTTACAGATGTTTGTTTATTTTTATTATTTTTACTCGGTTTTGGGATCAATATCAGTGAGCAGTGAACGAAAACTTTCTTTTGGTAACGAACTAAAACTTACTATGTTCATATTTTCTACTTGTGATTTATTGGTAGGTATTAAGGTTTGTTGTTGGCTAAGTTGGAGGACTTGTCTCGTTTGGGGGCGGCACTCGTACAAAAAAGTAGAAAATATGCTGAGAAAATTATCCGCCGAGATATTACCAAATATAAGTTCTCAAACTGTTTATTCGAATAAAACATCCGTATACGAAAATTTTTCCGCATACAATCCAAGAATTGACGTTCGTATTCGAATGTTTCGTTCGAATTCAATTCGTATGCTACTGACATCCGTATAAGTTCAAGAATTGAGTCACTGGAATATTTTGAAAATTCTCAAACACATAAATATCCTCTTTAACAAAAATGAAACCTGTCTTTTATGACAGTTTACAAAGAATTTTACTTGAATTTGCATATTGGAAAAATCCGAGCAAAGCAGAGCCGTTTTTTTTTCAGAAAAAACTGGCCGAAATGTCTAGTTGACATTAGGATTAATATGGGGCTTATATGCTTCAAATATCCTCTTCACTAAGACCTTTGCGTATGTCCTCCTTATATTGGGAGACGGTTATGATTTTTCCTCCTTTATCCTAGTCAGGAACCCAGCCAGGATCGTGGTCGTTCGCTTATTCCAGCTAGCTTAGTAGATACTCCGTGAATTTTGGCCATACAAATTTATTCCACAAGACCAATGGGAACACGACGTGCTCCTTCTCAGATCAATAAATCTGCCTTTACATTGTCCTGAGTGGAGGACAGTTTTTTTCTGACTGAGGGTTTCCAAACAGTCCCAGTTAGTAGCTCCGAGACTATTCTTGCGAATTTGATTTTTGTACTATTCTCGACGTAGGGAAGAAGATCTATTGTGGCCCCTTACTTCTACTTAATCTCATGGAGGTTTCTTCTCCCATACCAAAGAATCTACATTCTTCTCCCTTCACTATTTTGAGCTTTTTCAGGTACCCATTCAGTTACTCCTATTAAAACTTTTAGTGCAGTTTCACTCTAACTCAGGCATTCATTTGTTCGTAACATGCCGTAGACACCTGATTGTCAAACCCCTACTAGATCTTTCCAATGGTCAGATCTATTTTTTTGGGCTTTGCCTATTTCTTCCTGTAATACATTGGAGCTGATACGCAAAAGGTTGTTTCAATTCCCCTCTTGCCAGTTCATCTGCTATTTAATTTCCTTCTATTCCAGTTTGTCCTGGAAAGACAGTGAGGTGACTATATTGTTCTCGCCTAGTTCATTGAGTTTGCCTAGGTATTCCCATACCATTTTGGAACCGATTACACAGGAACTCAGTGCTTTAATGGCTTTAATGCTTATAATGCTTCGCCTTCTTCCTTTCCTTTCCTTTCCTTTCCTTTCCTTTCCTTCCTTTCCTTTTCCTTTCCTTTCCTTTCCTTTTCCTTTCCTTTCCTTTCCTTTCCTTTCTTTCCTTTCCTTTCCTTTCCTTTCCTTCTTTCCTTTCCTTTCCTTTCCTTTCCTTTCCTTTCCTTTCCTTTCCTTTCCCTTCCTTTCCTTTCCTTTTCCTTTCCTTTCCTTTCCTTTCCTTTCCTTTCCTTTCCTTTCCTTTCCTTTCCTTTCCTTTCCTTTCCTTTCCTTTCCTTTTCCTTTCCTTTCCTTTCCTTTCCTTTCCTTTCCTTTCCTTTCCTTTCCTTTCCTTTCCTTTCCTTTCCTTTCCTTTCCTTTCCTTTCCTTTCCTTTCCTTTCCTTTCCTTTCCTTTCCTTTCCTTTCCTTTCCTTTCCTTTCCTTTCCTTTCCTTTCCTTTCCTTTCCTTTCCTTTATGAATATTGAACTGTATACACTTTCCTACCGCGTAAATTACCTCTTGAAAGATGCTTGGGGTCTTTCCCAATCTTTCGGAGAGTTTCCCAGTTCCTTTTATTGCGTTTGAGCCATCTTGTAGCATGTCCCAGGTATTTTGATTCCATTGTAAACTATTAACTTAGTTTTTTCATTAAATTTCTACTTTTTCTCGATTTCAATATATCTCCGTGCATAAAATCTTACGTTGGAATCCGACACTGTGGGGATACGAAAAACGATAATGTGATTTGAAGTGAATAGTAATGGACAATAGAATAGTATCTCTTCTCTCTTTTCTCGACCATGAGACAGACATTTATTTTATTGCAATTGCCGGCGTGCACAACTGCTACAAACACTCTTTCTAATCACTTCCAGTGGCACCATACTGCTATCGGCCACCCTTCTTGGCCCTTGCCCTGATCTTTGAACAAACCAGATCCGGTTTAGCCGAACATACGAAAATAAATAGATAATTAAATACCAAGAAAGTCACTCTAATTATATATTAGAAATATCATTGAATTCAATTATAAAAAGTAGATAAAATCAGTAAATAACAAATTATACAAAGAATTGAAAGATTTATCTTGAGTTAGCCTATAAAGATTTTCCATAGTGATCCTCCGTACATATAGGTGTTAGGTTAGGTTTGTGGTGAGTGGGTCTATAAGGCCCTCCAATGCGACTCGTAAGAGTCTATTGTGGCTCATACCTATTCAGATTTCACCAAACAAATGCAGCTTATTAACAAAGCCGATTAGTTTATTGGGTGAATGCTATTGAAGGTCTGAAGGCGAAAGAAAGATACCTTGCTAAACATCAGATACCTGATTCGAGCCACGGCGGGGCAGGCACAAATTATATGCTCTGCTGTTTCATCATCTTCCAGACAAAGTCGGATCTTCCAACTGTCCAAGTCTTAGCATATGATAATTCAGATGACAGTAAAAGGCCTATTGGAGAACGTACGTCATGCCTGCTATAGTCTAACATTGGTTTGGAGAAATGTTTGGAGAAGGATGTATAAAAGCCTTGGAATGAGCCAATCCTGGTATATTATGCTCTTCTTTCTGTCCAGGTATTTAGTGTTTGTTTGGCAAAGCTTATTGCGATGCCAATTGAAGGTTCTGGCCCGATAAAAACGCGTGCGGCACCCTCCCTTGCAAGAGAGTCCTCCTTTTAATTGCCATCCATGCCAGAATGGCCAGGGATCCAGACCAGCAATACTCTATTGAGTTCTCCTATTGAGGAGAGTCTTTTTTGGCAGTCTAAATCCAGTTTCGACATTACACTGTAAGAGTCTGACTCTTTAGCTCGGTTAAATAGTCGTCGAACTTCTTTTCTTCGCTTTTCTAGGCATTTGTTCCACCAAGTAGAGTTGCGATTATCTCTTTTTGTCTTGAGTAGACAGTTTTTATGATACTGCTTCACCAAGTTTTTCCGCTGCAGCATCTATCCCATCACAATTGTTAATTGTCGTGAAACCGTCCTCAATGTACAGTTGGAGGGAATTTTGATATCCACTCCAATCAGTAGCTTTTGAGTCGCGATATTCTACTACTGGCCTTGGACCTATTTCAATGTTGAATTGAATATGTCTACGATCTGAACACGAAGGCTCAGTAGATACTGCCCAATGCCATATCTTATTACTCAGAAAGTTTGAGCTGATGGTTAAATCTAACACCTCTGATCTGTTTCTAGTTACAAAGGTTGGTTCGGAGCCCTTATTAATAACAGATAGAAGATAGAAGTCTGTTCTTCTTACTATATTCGATTAGTCGCCGTATAGAGAGGGGAGATACAGTATCCGTGTCTCCTGGGAAGTATGCAGAGCAGGCGACTATGTTGTACCATTCTCCTCCGGTATGGACACATGGATGGCTACTACGTCTGGAGTGCAAAAGCCTGTAAGCAAAAAATAATTAATATTTTTCCTGATCAGTAGACATGAACTGGGTTTCACCCCAGGGCAGACTATTACCTCACCAGGAATATTGCTAAGACCGGTTACCCGGTCTGTGTTTCCTGTCCATCGTTCTTGAAGGAAGGCAAGGTCGATTAATTCGTCTTTGAACCTTTTGCCAAGGATATGAGAAGCGGCCTTGGCGTGCTGTAGGTTTGCCTGTAAACAATCGAATGTGGCAGAGTGTGGAGTGCCGAAGGCAAATTTATATCTCCTCAATTCTTGGAGAGGTCAGTCGGTGGATCAATTAAGACGCCACTATCTGCTCCCTCCAAAGATGATTGATGAGGTTTGATCACCTTTCATCACGGCCGATCCAGCTGGTTGTTTTGGTCCTTTTGTCGAGGCCATGGTGGTCTTCGATTTCAGGACACCAGATCCAGTCCCTTTTGCCCGTTTCCCTGAAGAGACGTTAGCCGTCTTCATTTTGGGAAGACCAGCTTGTGCTACGTGTTGACGGTACACTCCCCCAGTGCTTGTGAGGAGATTTTGTATTCCCCACTGCCGCAGGAGGTTTTCCACTCAGCCCCGGGCCATGGATTTTCTCGGATCTCTTGGAGGGACCCGGTTTTGTTGCCTGATGGGAGGGTGGAAAACAACCTGCCCAAAACCTAAGTATGGTTTAAAACCCACCCTCTCCAGCGCGGTCATAGATCCATCGTCAATGGCGAAGGTCCATGTTTGACCAGGGCCTGTAATTACCCTGTGTAGAACAGTCCACTCCAAGGTTAACAGTCCGTGGTTCATTTTCCTGAGTCTAGTGAGGACCTGTTCAGAGGTTAGTCTACGACTGCCCTCTTCAGGTATATATGGATGTAGTGGAGATCTATCACTACCTCTAAGGCCATTTGATGCGATTAATAATAATTAAATACAAAAAAAAACTGTCAGCAAGATAAACGTCTCACTTGTTAAATGACTACTGATGAAACTACTATTTTAAATAACTCTTTGGCCACATTCCAACGTAATTATCCCGTCGATTTGTTGTTGTAGATGAAAATTAAATAAATTAATCTACTCCAGAGTCGAAAACACAATTAATATAGGTTCAAAAGAAAAGCTGCGTAATATTCTTTCTTGGTTTTGAATCCAAGTCTCTTCTCCGTTTGTATGACAGACAAACATAAAAATGAAAAATTCGTCCTGTATTTGTAGTAAATTCGATTTACCAAAAAAAGGATTCCCTGCACATAAATAAAAATATAAACAATCGTTACTGTACAAGTAATATATTTTACTCTGGCATTTTAACTGAAAATCATAAAACATAATTTTCGTTGTCGAGCGTATTTGATAAAAAAAATTGGGAAACGCGCAGTAATTCAACGAAATGACATGGAAAATGTCATTTATGAAATTGTGGTTGATTTCATAATTCATACCATCCAGATATCAAAGTAGTTGTCAGTTGTAAAAGCCCGAACATGTAATTTGGAAACTGGCTTATTTAATATTTATTTAATTACCGGTTAAAAGTGACAAGTTTAAAATATTTTTGAATGGCAGGCTTTTTATTTATGAATTCGTAATTGATTATATCGAAAATTTATTGAACTTTCTGCGATAAAATAAATAAGTTTAATTTCCTTTCGTTAATCATAATTATTATACAGGGTTGTACATGATATGGATACAATAAATTTATGTATCTACCGTTATGACGTTTTTGTCAATGAACTATTAATATGATGTTCTGTCATTCATTTGGTATTTCGATCATTTGAACACCAAATTGGCGCAGTCAGTAGGATAATTCAATTTTCCATTTAGAACGATGGGATCCAGACAGTTCTTTTTGGAACAACTAAACATCCAATCTCGTCCACTCAATTCGTAGCTGAAACCAAAAGCGTTCCTGAAACATGCATCATGGTCGGTTCCAGGGTTTGTATTCCACAAAAATTCAGGCAACAAATTCTGGAATAATCAACATTCTTTCTTGTGGTGGATGGGTTGAAACATCCATGATACCTTCCGACCGACTGAACCTGCAGAAGAGAATTCCCCCATGGGTGAAGAGATGTCATGTATCTACTGTTATGACCAATTGCTAGGCAACTACGTTTTTGTCAATGAACTATTATTATGATGTTTTGACACATTTTCTGTGTAACTTTAATTCAATCAATTAATTCATTTCGTTCATTTGATATTTCGATCATTTGAATACCAAAACGGCGCAGTCAGTAGGATAACTCGTTGTTATTTTTGGAACAACTAAACATCCTACCAATCTCGTCCACTCAACTCGCTGAAACCAAAACTGATCCTGAAACATCCAAAATTTTGTCAGATTTACGTTACGGGTAAACTGGAGCTTTCCCTGACCGGAACTGGTCCCTTAAAGGAGATTGCATCATGGTCGGTTCCAGGATTTGTATTCCACAAAAATTCAGGCAACAAATTCTGGAAGAATCAACATTCTTTCTTGTGGTGGATGGGTTGAAACATCCATGGTACCTTCTGACCGTCTGAACCTGTAGAAGAGAATTCTCCCATGGGGGAAGAGATGTTATGTATCTACTGTTATGACCAATTGCTAGGCAACTAAGTTTTTGTCAATGAACTATTATTATGATGTTCTGTGTAACTTTAATTCAATCAATTAATTCATTTCGTTTATTTGGTATTTCGATCATTTGAATACCAAAATGGCGCAGTCAGTAGGATAATTCGTTGTTAATTTTGGAACAACTAAACATCTTACAAATCTCGTCCACTCAAGTCGCTGAAACCAAAAGTGATCCTGAAACATCCAAAATTTTGGCAGCTTTACGCTACGGGGGAACTGGAACTTTCCCTGACCGGAACTGGTCCCTTCAAGGAGATTGCATCATGGTCGGTTCCAGGGTGTATATTCCACAAAAATGCAGACAACAAATTCCGGAAGAACTTCATATTCGGCACATAGGCATTGTAAAATTGAAAGCACTTGCTCGTTCGCACGTCTACTAACCTGGAATTGACCATTATTGGGAATATCCTTCAGAATCGTGGGAAAGAATTCACATCGACCACGCAGAACCTTTTATGGGATCAACATTCTTTCTTGTGGTGGATGCTCATTCTAAATGGGTTCAAACATCCATGGAACCTCTTGACCGACTGAACCTGTAGAAGAGAATTCTCCCATGGGGGAAGAGATGCTTCAGTTTGGCTGTCAACTAGTTTGATCAAACTGTAAAATGACGTCATCAGTTTGAAATTGGGTCAAAGTACAACAATGGATGGACGGATGGATTTAGGAGCGCTCCTATTCGTACCAAACCAGATTGATGAAACTGGGGTTTTCATTGGTCACTCCAAATCCCCTCCAGAAAATTCGAACGTTTCAAACCACAGATCAGAGACTTATGATTCAAACGTGATTTGTGATTCAAACTAAATGATGCTGCATCCATTCGCATAAAATTTTTAAAATTATAAGGGTTTTCTGGGGCAAGTTAATATTTTATCAAATCTATGTTATTAGCTCCACTAGCAACATTGGTTAGTTGGTATATTTCCTTGACCCATCCCCTAGACCATATTTTTTTCTGCTTTTAGTCTCTTGTTTAGCTTTATAAAACCATGCCTAAGGCTAGTATTGATAATGAAAACACAACTTTCTCTCTACCTACCAGTTTCTACCAGTTTATATCAGTTTCTACCAGTTTCTATCACTTTCTACCAGTTTCTACCAGTTTCATTGTATTAACAAATCGAACAAACTCGAAAATCAATAAATTATTAACCTCAAAATTGACAGTGACAATCAAACTGATGAAAATAGAGTCAAATTCGCAATGACGTCACCATTTTGATGGTTTGATGAAAGTCAGTTTGCTGCTAATTTGACCTTCCGTTTATTACAAAAAAGTAAACACCCTGTATCTCATTAACGATCTAACTTATCATACACGCTTATAGGACTTTTTCGTCTTAAAATTGTACGACGAATCGTCCACAAAAATATTTTTTAAACTCCCTGTATGTTATCCAAAGCTCTTCATATCTTTAAATTCCTTTTATATGGAACAAATATCAACCGTAATTCTGAACCATTCTGTTTCAACTATTTGTTTATGTAAATGTGCTTAAACAAAGTGACGAGCGAGGGCGTTAGTACACACACACGAACGATTTCCCTAGAAACACGCCATTTCCTCGGTAAAAGAGAAAACATTTCGTAAAATAATATAGTCTAGGATTTCATTCCTCAATACTCAGTGCTCACTACAATAAAGTCTGTCATTTTGACACGTCAATTATAAATCCAACATTAGTATTTCAAATAAATTCCTGAAGAGGAATTGCTCGAAACATTAATCGCCATGTCATTTTTAATAACGTCCGAATATCTCAATAAGTTGACACATTTTAAATCATTATTACCGTTTATTTTCACATTTTAGAGGCGTAGATAAAAATTTGTACACTATACGCATGATAATGCTTTCTTAACGTACTTTTGCGCACCACACGAAGCGCACAAAAGATATAATCGAAAACGGATAAGAAATTTCAATTTTTACGAGTTGTAGCGCTCTCTAGAGTCGCATTTATAACTAATTGACATTAGACATTGAGGATTCTATAAAAATTCCATTATTACTTTTAATTGTTGTAAAAATAATCAAATTTTTTATCAAACTACAGAAATCACGTTTTATATAATATTTTATGTTTTTTGGTTAGTTCGACCTGGACTATTCGATTGTGGAAAGAGTGGCGGTACAGAGAGAAAAGATGAAAATGCGAAAATGAAATTACCGTACACGGCCCATAAAACTCCGTTTATGACAAGAATTCTCGTCACTATTTCATCCACATTATCCACAAGCAATTCGCGGTTGAGAGCCCCATATGGTCTTGCTAATTCAGATAAATGGTTTTGATTTCTTCCGTGCTACATTCTATATTTTTTGAGGTTACGTTGAACGCAGGTGTTCGTTGTTTGTATTCATTTTTCTAATATATATTATAAAAACTCAAAAGGAAACTTTAAAAATACTCTACTGAGTGATAATAGTTATCAACAACTACTTCCCGGGCTACATGCCCCGACAGACATTGAATTACACTTCTAAGTCAAACGGGGTTGGTAAATCTACAAGATTTAAACCAACCATTCTGGTTTGTAATCAGAAGGGATAACATAACTTGTAGACCGGTTTCGGCGTATTGCGCCTCATTAGTTCAAGGTATATGTTATCGTCCGAGAGTTACTTGTTAGTAGTTGTTGATTATGGAGACATGTCAGTCCGGGTTTAACACAGTACACACAGCTGTTTAAGAAGAGCACGACAAATTCTCTACTGGAAGGGACAATATGACGACATCATAAAACTAATTAAAACCTGCTCTGTCCGTGAACAAACCCAAAAAGACAATATTAAAGATATAGTGCTGGTTACAAGGATTCCTACACTTCCATGGCAAATAGTTGCATCTGATCTATTTGAATTAAAAGGAAAAACTTACCTCGTAATCTGTGACAGCTAAAAGGGCAGTCTTCATATGAAGTTATAGAACAACTGAAAAGATGATTTGCTGTACATGAAATACCAGAAGAGCTAGAAACTGACAATGGAACACAAAACATGTCTAGAGAATTCAAAATCTTTCAAAAATAGTGAAAATTTAACCATGTTACATCCAGTCCACAATGGGCTCGCCGAAAAAGCAGTTCAAGTGGCTAAGAACATATTAAAAAAATGTAGTATTGTCAAGTCCGATGTTCAACTTGCTTTATTAAACTGGGGAAATGCACCAAGAAATGATATTTTAGGTTCTCGCAACCAACGTCTATACAGCAGAATAACCAGATCTCCATTACCTACAAAAGACAGTAATCTAAAACCAAAAATAATGCAAGGAGTCACAGCTGAACTAAAACGATTGAGAGAAGAACAGTAATAAGCACACTAAAAAACCAGACAATTTTGAAATTAATGAAAAAGTCAGACACAAAGTTGCTCATCCCCAATGGGAAGGGGCAAGAGTGGTAGAAAAGCCTGAAGGTCTACCAAGATATGTAATTATTCAGACTGATCAAGACCGAACCCAACGTAGAAACTTCAGTCATCTCCACAAGACATAAGCAGACATTACCAGCAACAGAGGTTAGTTCCTGAAACTGAATACCAGCAGTACAACAGGTTCCAGCACAAGAACAACCACCAGCTGTTCCTAAGTCACTCCCAGTATCAACAACTCTTCTAGTCATTTGCAGAAGTCAAACCTGGCTCAACCAGGCACTAATTTTGGGACCAGATTTCATGGAGGGAGTTGAAGAAGTGATAAGCGTAGAAATATTATTAACATGAGAAAAAGTATAGTCGGAGAAATAGGGCTAGTTACAAAAGGTACGTGCTAGGATTGGAGAACTATCGATAATCGCGACTATCGATATTTATCGATAGTGCTATTTTTTCTATCGATTATTATCGATAATTTTCGATAGTTTTTCATCGGTAAAGTTGACATCTGACAACTATCACTCTGTTGTTTACGCTGTTCAATTTTAATTTGCAGCGTTATTGTTAGCTTTTAGGTATTATTTGTGTTATTTTGTGCCTGATTTTTTAAAAAACAAAATTTGAAATAAATTCTTTAAAAATGGTTAATAATTGTCAAATATAGTCAAAATTTTG
Source organism: Lochmaea crataegi (assembly GCA_947563755.1). Taxonomy (NCBI): domain Eukaryota; kingdom Metazoa; phylum Arthropoda; class Insecta; order Coleoptera; family Chrysomelidae; genus Lochmaea; species Lochmaea crataegi. The sequence goes on along the minus strand of OX387432.1, from coordinate 38,483,721 downwards.
AAAAATGGTCAATAATTGTCGAAATTTTAAAAAATTGACAAAAATGGTCAATGATTGTCAAAAATTGTCAAAATTTTGAAAAAATGGTCAATAATTGTCAAAATTTGTCAAAAACGATCAATAATTTTCAAAATTTTGAAAAATGTCAATTATTGTCGAAAACTGTCAAAAATCGTCAATAATTTTGAAAAATAGTCAATACTTGTTGAAATTTTGAAAAAATGGTCAATTATTGTCAAAAATGGTCAATGATTGTCAAAAATTGTCAAAAATTTTGAAAAACAGTCAAAAACGATCAATAATTTTAAAAATTTTAAAAAATGGTCAATTATTGTCAAAAACTGTAAAAAATAGTCAATAATTGTCAAAAATTTTGAAAAATGGTTAATAATTGTCAAAAATTTTGAAAAATGGTCAATAATTGTTGAAGTTTTGAAGAAATGGTCAATAATTGTCAAAAATGGTCAATGATTGTCAAAAATTGTCAAAATTTTGAAAAAATGGTCAATAATTGTCAAAATTTGTCAAAAACGATCAATAATTTTCAAAATTTTGAAAAATGTCAATTATTGTCGAAAACTGTCAAAATTCGTCAATAATTTTGAAAAATAGTCAAAAATGGTCAATACTTGTTAAAATTTTGAAAAAATGGTCAATTATTGTCAAAAATGGTCAATGATTGTCAAAAATTTTGAAAAACAGTCAAAAATGGTCAAAAACGATCAATAATTTTAAAAATTTTGAAAAATGGTCAATTATTGTCAAAAACTGTCAAAAATAGTCAAAAATTTTGAAAAATGGTTAATAATTGTTGAAATTTTGAAGAAATGGTCAATAATTGTTGAAATTTTGAAGAAATTGTCAATTATGGTCAAAATGGTTGTCAACGCGTAGTACTTATAAATACATTTTTTTGATCACTATGACAACGACATAAAAAATCTCAACATGGCTGGCAGAGAAAAATGTCAAAAGAAATAAAATCCGTGTGTAATTAAAAAATAAAGTTATTTACAGTCCACTTCAAAGTTTAAATCAATGCATAAAACAATGGTCAATAACTGTCAAAATTTTAAAAAATTGTCAAAAACTGTCAAAAATGGTCAATAATTGTTGAAATTTTGAAAAGTGGTCAATAATTGTCAAAAACTGTAAAAAATGGTCAATAATTGTAAAAAATTTGAAAAATGGTCAATAATTGCAAACATTATAAGAATTTTGAAAAATGGGCAATAATTGTCAAATCGACTTATCGAATGTTTGAGACAGTTCAGAATTATTCTGACAATTGAAGTTTTAATGTCATTTAATATTAATTTACGACTTACCCAATGCCCAATTCTAATAACTTTTTGTTTAATACATTTTATAAGTAAATAATAGAGAAAGGAAGAAAGGATATTTCTGAGACTATATCAAGTTTTTTTTTGTTATATAATGATAATACTTGTCATTTTTGAAGCATTTAAGCTTTATAGTCCAAAATAAGCAGATGCAAAACGTAAGAAACTATTTTAAATTTGACAATCTGACTGAAGAAGAGCTGGTCCATATATACAGCATCGCAGTAATGAATTTTAGAAAAAAATTAACGATTAGCTCGTACGACTATAAATCTTCATTGTCAGCTTCGGTTTGCACAAACCATTGAACAAAAAATATAAAGTGAATCGTAATCCTCCCCTATAATTCTTTGATAAAAGACCTGCTATGTCACAGTGACATAACTAACATGTGTTACAGATAAAACTGAATTTAATTTACTCCTTCACCTACAAATCTGGTTTATACATGTTAACATTGTTAACACTTGTTCTTTGTATCTTTTAGTGTCCATTTAAGTGTGGAAGCTTATTAAATCACCCTTATAAGTTAATGTATTTATCACCCTCTATACGCGACATAAAAGGTGTTTTTTATATCGTCCCTTCTCATATGAATAACTTTATGTCGAAAATAAATAGAAAGGAATATTTATTTTTTGGTTTTAATATAGGATACTGCTAATCTCGGACTCGGAAATGTCCCCGTTAGGTAAGAGGGAAAATAAGGGTAGTTTTTATAGGCTTTTATCAACAAACATATAAAAGTAATAGTAAGCATAAATATATATAGTTTTGATATTGATGAGTAGAGAATTAATTATAACTTGAACTCGAAAAAGGCCGGAGTTTAAATATAAATGATCTTTTAAGAAAGCTAAACATTGATTACAATCGACGAGAAGAAGCCGCTAATTTTTCCGCTCCGTTTTTTTTCCTATGAAAATTTACATAATAGAGGTTGTTATTAAATCATTTCTTTGATCCATAAATCATGCTTTTCATTAGTTAATCCCGATAAGTAGGGTTGAAAATCTGAAGAAGGAAAGTCGGTAATAAATTAGAAGCGTTTCGGGTTCACTTCCAAGATGATACAAACGAAAAACTAGGAAAAGCAAAAGGGCAAACTCTCCGAGAAAATTTAATCAACATAATTAACTACTAAATTGCATTTTGTTTTGGCTTTTTTAGGTTGAAGTGACAGTACAAACAAAATAAAATGTCTTTTTGTTGGAGAGAATTTTCTAATTCATATTTATCCATTCAATTAGGGTTGAATGTGACCAAAAGTGGGTTTTAAGTTGTAGAAAACGATAAAAATTGCACTTCACACTCCACTAAATCCATTTTATATCTAATTGAAAGATGTTAAAGCTGCCTAAAGTTCTCCAGAGCACAAGTACATAACCAAGCTCTGAACGTTTTTTAAGGTAGAAACAACTACTCCTTGAGCTAGGAATTCGAAAACTTCAAGTTAGATCGAGTGGAACATTTAAAATCTTCATCCAGCCCTCTGACATTGTTATATAATTATATGAGTATACAGTGTTAATACCTAACAGATGGCATTCAAAATCGAACAAAGTTACGCCCTTGTGACCGCATTGTTTATCTTAGGCACAACCCGTAGTTTAACTGGGGGGTGTTGGACCTTTTGATATACTATTGTATGTATCGACCTTCGATTTCATCCCTTTCGACCCTTAGTTCGACATCGATGACAATTTTATTAATATTTTATTTTGAATCTGGTAAAACTTCGAAATGATTTATTGTTAAGCTTATTTTAATTATTTATTATTTTAAGTTTATAGCGGCTATTTTTTTGTAGAATACAATAATCTAGACAATTGACAGTATTAAAAAACAAAGAAAGATCAATTATGTCGCTTTTGTTGTTAATTTTTAACAAAAAAAAAAACACATGAACTTGTCACCAATTATTATGAAAATAACTGTGACACCCATTCTGTGTATTAATTTTATAATATTTTGGCAGGCTGTTTAGCAATCGAGTACATTTTGAGTGTCGACGTTATTTTTAAATATATTCGCACGCTTTAAATAAATGTTCGAAACAAAGTTATTGTATAAATATGATTATTTAGGAGATGTTTCGAAAGAGGATTTATTTATGTATCTAGAAACAGTGGCGTGACAAAAGAATACAGCACATAGTAAACTATGCAATATGCAAGTTTTTTTTTGGATATGTATCCTATAAAGTGTCTTTTTTTCACTCATGGAATGGCAACTTTTCAATTCGAGAAAAAAAGTAACATTTTATGCACTTGCTGCATAAATTACTATTTTTTTGAAGTTCGCTTCAATCCAAATTATTTGTTTTATAACAACAAATTTGATTTACCAATTGGGGGATTGCCTATGTCCTACTTCAGCAATTTTAGCAGTGAATTTTATTGATAATTTGGAGACTACCATTCAGTATTTTTTGTTTCTAGGATTCGAATCACATTTTCAATGTAGGTACTCACACCTCAATCTATATTAACTCTCTGGGAGTTGTATTAAGCTGAAATTTTTGTGTGACACATTGGAGTGATGTCCACTACCAGCAATAGACGCTGATATTATAAATAATAAGTGAATATTTATAAACAGCTTGTAAATCTGTCAAGGTTTTGTTGAATTTTTTCTCTGCTGAAATTTCAGCTTGATATTCACAGTTTTCCGGACAGTACGATTTTTTAAGTTTGACATATGACAAATGTATTCACTTCCCTTACTCTGACTATACATAAAATGAAAACCTTTGCTGTTAGAGTATTACTGAATTTTTTCCCAATAGATTGGTCTTATGAAAGTGCTCTGCTGAAATTTCAGTTCAATATTCACAGTTTTTTGAACTGTACGATTTTTTAGGTTTGACATATGACAAATGTATTCACTACCCTTACTCTGACGATACATAAAATGAAAACCTTTGCTGTTAGAGTATTATTGAATTTTTTCACAATAGATTAGTCTTATAAAAGTGCTCTGCTGAAATTTCAGCTCAATATTCACAGTTTTTTGAACTGTACGATTTTTTAGGTTTGACATATGACAAATGTATTCACTTCCCTTACTCTGACTATACATGAAATGGAAACCTTTGCTGTTAGAGTATTATTGAATTTTTTCCCAATAGATTAGTCTTATAAAAGTGGTCTGCTGTAATTTCAGCTCAATATTCAGAGTTTTTTGAACTGTACGATTTTTTAGGTTTGACATATGACAAATGTATTCACTACCCTTACTCCGACGACTCATAAAATGAAGACCTTTGCTGTTAGAGTGTTATTGAATTTTTTCCCAATAGATTGGTATTATGAAAGTGCTCTCCTGGAATTTCAGCTCAATATTCACAGTTTTTTGTACTGCACGATTTTTTAGGTTTGACATATGACAAATGTATTCACTACCCTTCCTCTGACGATTCATAAAATGAAAACCTTTGCTGTTAGAGTGTTATTGAATTTTTTCCTAATAGATTGGTTTTATGAGAGTGCTCTGCTGAAATTTCAGCTCAATATTCACAGTTTTTTGAACTTTACGAATTTTTAGGTTTGACATATGACAAATGTATTCATTACCCTTACTCTGACGATACATAAAATCAAAACCTTTGCTGTTAGAGTATTATTGAATTTTTTCCCAATAGATTGGTCTTATAAAAGTGATCTGCTGAAATTTCAGCTCAATATTCACGGTTTTTTCAACTGTACGATTTTTTAGGTTTAACTTATGACAAATGTATTCACTACCCTTACTCGGACGATACATAAAATGAAAACCTTTGCTGTTAGAGTATTATTGAATTTTTTCCCAATAGATTGGTCTTATAAAAGTGCTCTGCTGAAATTTCAGCTCAATATTCACAGTTTTTTTAACTGTACGATTTTTTAGGTTTGACATATGACAAATGTATTCACTACCCTTACTCTGACGATACATAAAATGAAAACCTTTGCTGTTAGAGTATTATTGAATTTTTTTCCGATAGATTGGTCTTATAAGAGTGCTCTTCTGAAATTTCAGCTCAATATTCACAGTTTTTTGAACTGCACGATTTTTTAGGTTTGACATATGACAAATGTATTCACTACCCTTACTCTGACGATACATGAAATGAAAACCTTTGCTGTTAGAGTATTATTGAATTTTTTCCCAATAGATTGGTCTTATAAAAGTGCTCTGCTGAAATTTCAGCTCAATATTCACAGTTTTTTGAACTGTACGATTTTTTAGGTTTGACATTTGACAATTGTATTCACTACCCTTACTTTGACGATACATAAAATGAAAACCTTTGCTGTTAGAGTATTATTGAATTTTTCCCCAATTAATTGGTCTTATAAAAGTGCTCTGCTGGAATTTCAGCTCAATATTCACAGTTTTTTGAACTGCACGATTTTTTAGGTTTGACATTTGACAATTGTATTCACTACCCTTACTTTGACGATACATAAAATGAAAACCTTTGCTGTTAGAGTATTATTGAATTTTTCCCCAATTGATTGGTCTTATAAAAGTGCTCTGCTGAAATTTCAGCTCAATATTCACAGTTTTTTGAACTGTACGATTTTTTAGGTTTGACATATGACAAATGTATTCACTACCCTTCCTCTGACGATTCATAAAATGAAAACCTTTGCTGTTAAAGTGTTATTGAATTTTTTCCTAATAGATTGGTCTTATAAGAGTGCTCTGCTGAAATTTTAGCTCAATATTCACAGTTTTTTGAACTTTACGAATTTTTAGGTTTGACATATGACAAATGTATTCACTACCCTTACTCTGACGACTCATAAAATGAAGACCTTTGCTGTTAGAGTGTTATTGAATTTTTTCCTAATAGATTGGTCTTATAAGAGTGCTCTGCTGGAATTTCAGCTCAATATTCACAGTTTTTTGTACTGCACGATTTTTTAGGTTTGACATATGACAAATGTATTCACTACCCTTCCTCTGACGATTCATAAAATGAAAACCTTTGCTGTTAGAGTGTTATTGAATTTTTTTCTAATAGATTGGTTTTATAAGAGTGCTCTGCTGAAATTTCAGCTCAATATTCACAGTTTTTTGAACTGTACGATTTTTTAGGTTGGACATATGACAAATGTATTCACTACCCTTACTCCGACGACTCATAAAATGAAGACCTTTGCTGTTAGAGTATTATTGAATTTTTTCCCAATTGATTGGTCTTATGAAAGTGCTCTGCTGAAATTTCAGCTCAATATTCACAGTTTTTTGAACTGTACGATTTTTTAGGTTTGACATTTGAAAATTGTATTCACTACCCTTACTTTGACGATACATAAAATGAAAACCTTTGCTGTTAGAGTATTATTGAATTTTTTCACAATAGATTAGTCTTATAAAAGTGCTCTGCTGAAATTTCAGCTCAATATTCACAGTTTTTTGAACTGTACGATTTTTTAGGTTTGACATATGACAAATGTATTCACTTCCCTTACTCTGACTATACATAAAATGGAAACCTTTGCTGTTAGAGTATTATTGAATTTTTTCCCAATAGATTAGTCTTATAAAAGTGGTCTGCTGTAATTTCAGCCCAATATTCAGATTTTTGTGAACTGTACGATTTTTTAGGTTTGACATATGACAAATGTATTCACTACCCTTACTCCGACGACTCATAAAATGAAGACCTTTGCTGTTAGAGTGTTATTGAATTTTTTCCCAATAGATTGGTCTTATAAAAGTGCTCTGCTGGAATTTCAGCTCAATATTCACAGTTTTTTGTACTGCACGATTTTTTAGGTTTGACATATGACAAATGTATTCACTACCCTTCCTCTGACGATTCATAAAATGAAAACCTTTGCTGTTAGAGTGTTATTGAATTTTTTCCTAATAGATTGGTCTTATGAGAGTGCTCTGCTGAAATTTCAGCTCAATATTCACAGTTTTTTGAACTTTACGAATTTTTAGGTTTGACATATGACAAATGTATTCATTACCCTTACTCTGACGATACATAAAATCAAAACCTTTGCTGTTAGAGTATTATTGAATTTTTTCCCAATAGATTGGTCTTATAAAAGTGATCTGCTGAAATTTCAGCTCAATATTCACGGTTTTTTCAACTGTACGAATTTTTAGGTTTGACATATGACAAATGTATTCACTACCCTTACTCGGACGATACATAAAATGAAAACCTTTGCTGTTAGAGTATTATTGAATTTTTTCCCAATAGATTGGTCTTATAAAAGTGCTCTGCTGAAATTTCAGCTCAATATTCACAGTTTTTTTAACTGTACGATTTTTTAGGTTGGACATATGACAAATGTATTCACTACCCTTACTCCGACGACTCATAAAATGAAGACCTTTGCTGTTAGAGTATTATTGAATTTTTTCCCAATAGATTAGTCTTATAAAAGTGGTTTGCTGTAATTTCAGCTCAATATTCACAGTTTTTTGAACTGTACGATTTTTTAGGTTGGACATATGACAAATGTATTCACTACCCTTACTCCGACGACTCATAAAATGAAGACCTTTGCTGTTAGAGTATTATTGAATTTTTTCCCAATTGATTGGTCTTATGAAAGTGCTCTGCTGAAATTTCAGCTCAATATTCACAGTTTTTTGAACTGTACGATTTTTTAGGTTTGACATTTGAAAATTGTATTCACTACCCTTACTTTGACGATACATAAAATGAAAACCTTTGCTGTTAGAGTATTATTGAATTTTTTCACAATAGATTAGTCTTATAAAAGTGGTCTGCTGTAATTTCAGCCCAATATTCAGATTTTTGTGAACTGTACGATTTTTTAGGTTTGACATATGACAAATGTATTCACTACCCTTACTCCGACGACTCATAAAATGAAGACCTTTGCTGTTAGAGTGTTATTGAATTTTTTCCCAATAGATTGGTCTTATAAAAGTGCTCTGCTGGAATTTCAGCTCAATATTCACAGTTTTTTGTACTGCACGATTTTTTAGGTTTGACATATGACAAATGTATTCACTACCCTTCCTCTGACGATTCATAAAATGAAAACCTTTGCTGTTAGAGTGTTATTGAATTTTTTCCTAATAGATTGGTCTTATGAGAGTGCTCTGCTGAAATTTCAGCTCAATATTCACAGTTTTTTGAACTTTACGAATTTTTAGGTTTGACATATGACAAATGTATTCATTACCCTTACTCTGACGATACATAAAATCAAAACCTTTGCTGTTAGAGTATTATTGAATTTTTTCCCAATAGATTGGTCTTATAAAAGTGATCTGCTGAAATTTCAGCTCAATATTCACGGTTTTTTCAACTGTACGAATTTTTAGGTTTGACATATGACAAATGTATTCACTACCCTTACTCGGACGATACATAAAATGAAAACCTTTGCTGTTAGAGTATTATTGAATTTTTTCCCAATAGATTGGTCTTATAAAAGTGCTCTGCTGAAATTTCAGCTCAATATTCACAGTTTTTTTAACTGTACGATTTTTTAGGTTTGACATATGACAAATGTATTCACTACCCTTACTCTGACGATACATAAAATGAAAACCTTTGCTGTTAGAGTATTATTGAATTTTTTTCCGATAGATTGGTCTTATAAGAGTGCTCTTCTGAAATTTCAGCTCAATATTCACAGTTTTTTGAACTGCACGATTTTTTAGGTTTGACATATGACAAATGTATTCACTACCCTTACTCTGACGATACATGAAATGAAAACCTTTGCTGTTAGAGTATTATTGAATTTTTTCCCAATATATTGGTCTTATAAAAGTGCTCTGCTGAAATTTCAGCTCAATATTCACAGTTTTTTGAACTGTACGATTTTTTAGGTTTGACATTTGACAATTGTATTCACTACCCTTACTTTGACGATACATAAAATGAAAACCTTTGCTGTTAGAGTATTATTGAATTTTTCCCCAATTAATTGGTCTTATAAAAGTGCTCTGCTGAAATTTCAGCTCAATGTTCACAGTTTTTTGAACTGTACGAATTTTTAGGTTTGACATATGACAAATGTATTCATTACCCTTACTCTGACGATACATAAAATCAAAACATTTGCTGTTAGAGTATTATTGAATTTTTTCCCAATAGATTGGTCTTATAAAAGTGCTCTGCTGGAATTTCAGCTCGATATTCACAGTTTTCTGGACTGTACGATTTTTTAGGTTTGACATATGACAAATGTATTCACTACCCTTACTCTGACGATTCATAAAATAAAGACCTTTGCTGGTAGAGTATTGTTGATTTTTTGCCAATAGACTGGTCTTATGAGAGTGCTCTGCTCAAATTTCACTTCAATATTCACAGTTTTGTGGACTGTACGATTTTTTAGATTTGACATATGACAAATGTATTCAGCTCAATTTTCACAGTTTTCACTGTTTCTATTCCTTTGTTAATCACGTCTGCAGCTGTAGACATTGTGGTCTTAATTTTTGACGTTTATAGAGCGGCGACTTCCTCAACCACTTAATATTGCTCATTCCAACAAGGAATGTAAACAGAAACGAAGGAAACTTCAGGAAAATCGATAGATTAGCATAAGATATAGTCGCGGAGAAGTTAAATTTCGTGGTGGTTGATTGGTATTTGCAAAGGATCGTCTTCTAACGGTCGCAACTGGCACTGATTTGGAGGCGACCGACAGCGGCGACCTCTGGCTTATTGGCACACAATTAACAGTCATCGGTATTCCAGACACACGGTCTGTTCATCCGGTGTTTACCGGTTTGATTGAATCGAATTGGCTTGATGGGGGAAATTCGACTAACAAGCTTTTTACAAGGGACCAGTCTCTGTTGCTCTTGCTTTTCAGTACAGGAACGGTCCAAGCCCACATTCACGGTCAAATAATATAAAATATATTAATTTCAATACTCATTATTATTAAACTTAGTTTACAGAGGTCCTCAAACATTTATGTTAGCAAATTAAGATTTGGTATATAATAATTAATTATTAACAAAGGTATCACTTTCCTCGGTTAGCGATGTCCAGTTTGTTCATTTCATGATACAGGATAAGTAACAGGTAGATCTTTCTGAAGACAGAATTGCTGATATCCGTTTCTAACTTTTCTTCATTAGTTCCTCTTGGTGAGTAAAGTTGGAGGTCTAGCCAGCTAAAAGGTTGACATATGTTACAACTTATGGATTATTCTTTCCATAGAAAGCTAAAATTACTGTCACAATTGGCGTAGATGATATCCACTATTGTTTACCTTCATTTACATGTCATGAACCCTCAATTTTTTCCGCTGATTTGGACCACTTGCATCGATCGTCATTACTGGTCTGCTGCAGATTTTGTTGTTATCTTTCATCTTATAACAACGTGTGTGTATTTAAATTTACGAAAACTGTTGAGTACCTCCCTGTTGCTTTTCTGTTTAAATTCCGTGACTCTTTTTCACTGTGTCTTTCTGTCGCTTGTCAACTTTTGTCTTCATTAGAGATTAGTTTAATCAACAAATTCGAAAGATACAATGAAAAATAACTTTTACGTATGTAGGGGTGGTACAGTTTAGTATTTTTGCATTCACCCTTATAAACACTGTTTTAATTCCAGTCATTATAATTTCCAGCTACTAAATTTAAATTCAACTTCCTTTTAGACGTGCCTTAAAAAACTTAATTTCACTCGAAATTGAAAGGCTTCATTACCCGGCCAAAATTAATAATTCAGTAGGCTGCGGTTATGTCGCGCGGTTGCGAGACCTACTTCGCTGTGACAGCTCGTTCCGTAAGGCCTTTTTGTAAAAGTGGATTGCTCAAATGACTTTTCTTGTTATCTTCCAACATTCAAATGTCAACCGATGCTCCCGTCCGACTTGACGGTTTTACTGCACGGTCACCCTGCCATTTCTGCATTTTGAAATATTACCATTCCTCGTTCTCACTATATACAGGGCGTTTTAAATACATATTACGACTACAAATATAACAGAAGATCATTTAATAACTCGGCAACAAAGAAACTGTTCTGAAACTTTTTCTGGGACAGATTTTTGACATATTTTTTTTGACAGCGAGCTTCATTTGCAAATTTTTCAAGATGGGAAGCCCCTTTTGTTTCTTCATCCGGATTTAGAGAGAAAGTCACAGGTACATAGTATGTTCTACAATATTTTTAGATATTGCATAAGCTTTTGACAACGTCTTAAATACCTGGAAGAGTCTTCAGAATAATACAAAAAAACAAAGAGGAAGTGAAGGAGGGGTTCCACAAGAACGAGTATTAGGGCCAGTAGTCCTATTTCTGTAATACAATAGAAAGCATTAGAAAAAACCAAAATGAAGCAGGAAACACACTGCAAGCCACTGTTGACCATTTGAACAGATCTAAACTTGGACAAAAAGATTCATAAAATAAAGACTTTTGCTGTTAGAGCATTTTAATTTGAATTTTTTCCCAATCGATTGGTCTTATAAGAGTGCTCTGCTCAAATTTCAGCTCAATATTCACAGTTTCCTGGACTGTACGAATTTTTAGGTTTGACATATGAAAAATGTATTCACTACCTTTACTCTGACGATTCATAAAATAAAGGCCTTTGCTGTTAGAGTATTGTTGAATTTTCTCCCAATAGATTAGTCTTATAAAAGTGCACTGCTGAAATTTCAGCTCAATATTCACAGTTTTGTGGACTGTACGATTTTTTAGGTTTGACATATGACAAATGTATTCACTACCCTTACTCTGACGATTCGTTAAATGAAAACCTTTGCTGTTAGAGTATTGTTGAATTTTTTTCCAATAGATTGGTCTTGTAAAAGTGCTCTGCTAAAATTTCAGCTCGATATTCACAGTTTTCTGGACTGTACGATTTTTTAGATTTGACATATGACAAATGTATTCACTACCCTTACTCTGACGATTCATAAAATAAAGACATTTGCTGTTAAAGTATTGTTGAATTTTTTGTTAATAAATTGGTCTTATAAGAGTGCTCGGCTCAAATTTCAGCTCAATATTCACAGTTTTCTGGACTGTACGATTTTTTAAGTTTGACATGTGACAAATTTATTCACTACCTTTACTCTGACGATTCCTAAAATAAAGACCTTTGCTGTTAGAGTATTTTTGAATTTTTTCCAATAGATTGGTCTTATAAGAGTGCTCTGTTCAAATTTCACCTCAATATTCATAGTTTTGTGGACCGTACGATTTTTTAGGTTTGACATATGACAAATGTATTCACTACCCTTAATCTGACGATTTATAAAATAAAGATCTTTGCATTTAGAGTATTTTTGAATTTTTTGCCAATAGATTGGTCTTATAAGAGTGCTGTGCTCAAATTTCAGCTCAATATTAGCAGTTTTGTGGACTGTACGATTTTTTAGGTTTGACATATGACAAATGTATCCACTACCCTTACTCTGACGATTCATAAAATGAAGACCTTTGTTGTTAGAGTATTGTTGAATTTTTTGCCAATAGATTGGTCTTATAAGATTTGCTCTGCTCAAATTTCAGCTCAATATTCACAGTTTCCTGGACTGTACGATTTTTTAGGTTTGACATATGACAAAAGTATTCACTACCCTTACTCTGACGATTCATAAAATAAAGACCTTTGCTGTTAGAGTATTGTTGAATTTTTTGCCAATAAATTGGTCTTATAAGAATGCTAGGCTCAAATTTCAGCTCAATATTCACAGTTTTCTGGACTGTACGATTTTTTAGGTTTGACATATGACAAATGTATTCACTACCCTTAATCTGACGATTCATAAAATAAAGACCTTTGCTGTTAGAGTATTTTTGAATTTTTTTCCAATAGATTGGTCTTATAAGAGTGCTCTGCTGAAATTTCAGCTCAATATTCACAGTTTTGTGGACTGTACGATTTTTTAGGTTTGACATATGACAAATGTATTCACTACCCTTGCTCTGACGATTCATAAAATGAAGACCTTCGCTGTTAGAGTATTGTTGAATTTTTTGCCAATAGATTGGTCTTATGAGAGTGCTCTGCTCAAATTTCACCTAAATATTCACAGTTTTGTGGACTGTACGATTTTTTAGGTTTGACATGTGACAAATTTATTCACTACCTTTACTCTGACGATTCATAAAATAAAGACAATTTGCTGTTAGAGTATTGTTGAATTTTTTGCCAATAGATTGGTCTTATAAGAGTGCTCTGCTCAAATATCAGCTTAATATTCACAGTTTCCTGGTCTGTACGATTTTTTAGGTTTGACATATGACAAATGTATTCACTACCTTTACTCTGACGATTCATAAAAGAAAGACAATTTGCTGTTAGAGTATTGTTGAATTTTTTGCCAATAAATTGGTCTTATAAGAGTGCTCTGCTCAAATTTCACCTCCATATTCACAGTTTTGTGGACTGTACGATTTTTTAGATTTCACATATGACAAATGTATTCACTACCCTTAATCTGACGATTCATAAAATAAAGACCTTTGCTGTTAGAGTATTGTTGAATTTTCTCCCAATAATTTGGTATGCCATTTCTGCATTTTGAAATATTACCATTCCCCGTTCTCACTATATACAGGGCGTTTTAAATACATATTTCGTCTCCAAATATAACAGAAGATCATTTAATAACTCGGCAACTGTTCTGAAATTTCATTTTTCTGTGACAGATTTTTGACATATTTTGACAGCGAGCTTCATTTGCAAATTTTTCAAGATCCATGGTATTTAAATTTGGGAAGCCTCTTTTGTTTCTTCATCCGGATTTAGAGAGAAAGTCACAGGTACATAGTATGAAGCAGGAAACACACTGCAAGCTACTGTTGACCATTTGAACAGATCTAAACTTGGACCAGATGATGGAGAATAAAGCTTAACGAAATAAATCCTGTAGGACGATTACCAAATGTCACGAAGAAAGACTCTGGAACCATGAGAATGTTGATGATCCTCGACAACACCAACTAGATAAGAAGACTTAAGAGGAAGAAGTTATTAGTTGGCACCCAAGTGTTTTTTCTGGAAAAATGGATTTTTCAATACTTATTATATTAAAAAAATTATAAATAATAATAAAAAATAAAGTGACCTCAATTAATAACCCTTGAAATCCACGAGTGTTTGTGTGCGCATCTCCGTAAATTTCGTATTCGTGTGTATTTAACAAAGTGACAAGCGAAACATGTGTATTAAAGACCTGCCAAGTGCCTTCTGTGCATGTGTGAAGGCTTCAAACAATTTTTGTTTGCTCTTGGTTTTATCGCCCTTTCTACCTTTTCCCTTGTCTATTTAGTATTTATATGTGTACGAATACAATGGGGGAGGCTATTTTACTAGACACCCCTAATCAAACGAACAGCGGGGCAGGTTAATCTCACAATTTTTATGAGAGAAAGCCTGTAGGTTGTTTTATAATTATTATCACTTATTCGGGTGTATAATCGGAGAAATAGGGCTTGTTCTTTTATTTGATCATACTGTAAATATAGTAAGTGTTATGACTATGAACCAAGTTCCAAGATGCTACCAACTAAATACTTTTACTGTGGACACCACAATTAAATTAATATTCCTTCTACATCGAAAAATAATTTATACGAAAACGGCATGTCAATATTGACGCAGATGTCTCTTATTATTGTATTTGGATTATCTCGCGCTAAAAGTGGATGTTAGGTGTGGAAAGTATTTGTATTATAGATTATCCCGGCTACCGGCTAAAAACCTCCGTATTCGCGAAACGATGAGGGGATAAGCACGACGGGGAATTGCAAAGTGGTGGGATTCAAAAGCTAAATGTTTATTTTTTAACGAAGAAATTTTTGGAAAATCCATATTAACATTGACTCAATGAATATCAAAAAATATTATAAATAATCATTCTCACGGTTGCGGAATTGTATATTTCTGAAAAATAATAACGACACATGATCCGCAATGTCGTACAGGGCGAGAATCAATTAAGTTGTTCATAATATCGTTATTTGTAAACTAATAGAGTTACAGATTCCAGATTTCGTACACGTTTTTGAAGCTTGCTTCTTATTGCACGTCATAGGACTTTTGGGAAGACTAGTGAACTCGTGAATCGTGTAATGTTACGAAAAAGCGTTCGTCACGCGATGACTCATTAGAAAGAGAAAGAGAGAGAGAGAGAGAGAGAGAGAGAGAGAGACGCAGGCCATAGTGTACGTTCAGTGCAGAGAGAGAGAGAGGCGTGCCGCTGACAAAATTTTGAAAAAATGGTCAATAATTATAAAAAACTGTTAAAAATGGTCATTAATTGTTGAAAATTGTCAAAATTTTTGAAAAATGGTCAAAATTTTTGAAAAATTGTCAAAAATGGTCAATTATTGTCAGAACCTGTCAAAAATGGTCAATAATTGTCAGAAACTGTCAAAAATGGTCAATAATTGTTAAAATTTTGAAAAATGGTCAAAAATTGTCAAAGTTTTGAAAAAGTGGTCAATAATTATAAAAAACTATCAAAAATGGTCAATAATTGTTGAAAATTTTTGAAAAATGGTCAAAATTTTTTAAAAATTGTCAAAAATGGTCAGTTATTGTCAGAATCTGTCAAAAATGGTCAATATTTGTTAAAATTTGGAAAAATGTTCTAAAATGATAAAACTTTTTGGAAAATTGTCAAAAATCATCAATAATTGTCAAAACTGTCAAAATTATCAATAATTGTCAAAAATGGTCAAAAATTGTCAAATTTTTTGAAAAAATGGTCAATAATTATAAAAAACTCTCCAAAAAGGTTCAATAATTTTTGAAAAATGGTCAAAATTTTTGAAAAACTGTCAAAAATGGTCAATAATTGTTAAAATTTTGAAAAATGGTCAAAAATTGTCAAAATTTTGAAAAAGTGGTCAATAATTATAAAAAACTGACAAAAATGGTCAATAATTGTTGAAAATTTTTGAAAAATGGTCAAAAAGTTTTAACATCTTTCGAAAGCGGCAATTTTACTTTAAGCTCGAAAAACACACATAATTTTTTCTACAGTCTCCCTTTTAATAATTAAAACATTTTTTCATATTATCTTAGGTTATAATAGGAGTGCTAGAATAATAGTCATTTTCGCTATTCATCATGACTAACCTTAAAAAGATCTACTGACTAGGGATGTTAAAAAATAATCGATTTTTATATAAATCGATTAATATTTTCATATTTTTAATTATCGATTTTTATAGTAATATTAATCGATTTTTAATAAATCGATTTTATAAATTACGTGTTTAAACCGATTTTCGGAAACGGCTCGTATTATTTATTGACTATTTTTCAAAATTTTGACAACTTTTGACGATTATTGACCATTTCTCAAAATTTTGACAATTATTGACCATTTTTCAAGATTTTAACAATTATTGACCGTTTTTGACAATTATTGACCATTTTTGACATTTGACATTTTTCAAATTGATGACAATTTTTAACGAATATTGACAAAAATTGTCCATTTTTAACAGGTTTTAACAATAATTGACAATTTTTAACCATTTTTGACAATTTTTTAAAATTATTGACCATTTTTGATAATTATTGACAATTGTTGACAATTATGGACCATTTTTCCAAATTTTTGACCATTTTTGACAATTATTGACCAAATTTCAAAATTTTTGACAATTTTTCAAAAACTTCAACAATTTTTGACAATTATAAACTATTTTTCCACATTTTGACAATATTTAAAAATAATTGTTCATTTTTGACAATTTTTGACCATCTTTGATGGTTTTTAAGAATTATTGGCCATTTTTGACAATTTTTCAAAAATTTTAACAATTTTTCAAAAATTTTAACAATTTTTCAAAATTATCGACCATTTTTTAAATTTTAACAATTTTTGACAATTATTGACCAATTTTGACAAATATTGACCATTTTTGGGCATTTTTCAATTTTTTTTCAATTATTGACCATTTTTTAAAATTTTGACAATTATTGACCATTTTAGACAAAAATTGTCCATTTTTAACAGTTTTTGACAATTACTGACCATTTTTGACCATATTTCAAAATTTTTGACAATTTTCATATAATTTTATTTGATTTTTAATCTGATAAATTGTTAATGAATGAATCTCTAAGGTTTATTATCGGAAAATGAAAAGCATGTACTTTTTAAAATAATACAAAATTTCCAAAATTGACCATTTTTGACAATTATCTACCATTTTGACTGTTTTTCAAATTAGTGACCATTTTTCCAAATTTTTGATCATTTTTGACCATTTTTCAAAATGATGACAATTTTTAACCATTTTTGACAATAATTGTCCAATTTTAACAGTTTTTAAAAATAATTGACAATTTTTAACCAATTTTTTATAGTTTTTGAACATTTTTGACAATTTTTCAAAATTTTAGACCATTTTTCAAAATTATTGACCATTTTTGATAATGATTGACAATTGTTGACAATTATGGACCATTTTTCCAAATTTTCGACCATTTTTGACAATTGTTGACCATTTTTGACCATATTTCAAAAATTTTAACAATTTTTGACTATTATCAACTATTTTTCAAAATTTTGACAATTTTTGATAGTTTTTGACAATTATTGACCAATTTAGACAATAATTGTCCATTTTTGACAGTTTTTGACAATTTTTGATAGTTTTTGACAATTATCGACCATTTTTCAAAATTTTAACAATTTTTGACAATTATTGACCAATTTTGGCAATAATTGTCCATTTTTGACAATTTTTTACCATTTTTGATAGTTTTTGACAATTATTGACCATTTTTGACAATTTTTGACCATTTTTGACCATTTAAAAAAAAAATTAAAATTTTCGACAATTGACCATTTTTGACAGTTTTTGAAAATGTTCGACCATTTTTCAAAATTTTTCTATCTAATCTGATAAATTGTTAATTATTCACCAATTGAGTTAATTCGTGGGGCGTGGTTTGATTAAATAAGCGAGCGAAAAAGATTCCTTTTTTGCGCTAGAGCGTAAAGTAACAATCCTCGGCATTTTACTTTACGATTTCATTTGAATATAGTAATTAGTCATTTTACGCGCGACTGTAGAAAAGCTCTATTTTTGCACTTAGGCCACTCTGCTTCAGAGCGACTTCTTACTTCCTGGACTAAAATTATGTTAGATGGTCATAAATCTAATATCTGTAGTTTGCGTTCGGTATGAAAGTTTCTATACACTCTGTATATTAAATTATATCAACCATTAACATCCATAATGTGTTTTAGTACATTAGGGAAGCTGTACTGTTTAAAATTCGTACATAATTCTTTCCCCACATTTTGTTGATTTACGTCGGATGCCTTGATTGGGTTTGCATTGTGGTGTTGTATTTCAAAAAGATGAAATGTTTATTACTACATGAATATAGCGAACGGATTACATGCCCGGCAATTTTACAATTACACTCACGCTGGAGATATTTCTCTCCCTTTTTTTCAATCCATGTCCGAGCTTTATAGACTTGTTGATAGAGCGGTTTATATTTTGTCGCTTATTTCTTGTACTATTAAAGTATCATCATAGCCCCCCTCATCGTCTTTCATCTTGGTGATTTGACCAACATAGAATTTGGATTGGCTTCTAAGCTTAAACTCGATCAAAACATAGTCTCCTAAAACAGGAAGACGGTTCAATTCTGAGAAATGGTCGGGCTCAACAGCAAAAATCTCCTCATCTATATCCATATCGTCGTCCGAGTCTGCATATTCATCGTTTCCATCGTCTACTCCATCGTCCTCTGATGATGAATAAATTGGAGCTTGTTCACTAGATTTTTTCTTCTTCGGTTTCGGTTTATTTACGAACACCTTCCTTTTGACTGACAATATTCTGGAAGTTTGAATCGGCTTCTTCTTTTCTGCAATGGCTTTCATTTCTGGAGTACTAGTGGCTAACATAGTCTTCCCTTTTTTCCTCTGCTTTCGATCAGTTTTTCGTTCTCCTGCTTTTGGACAACCACGAAAATCTTCAGGAGATAGAAAAGCATGACTCCTGGATCCAAGACACCGATGGTATGGTTTGCAGCTGCTCCTTCTTCTAAAGAAGCTGCTCCTTCTTCTAGGAAAGCTGCACCTACTTGAAGGAGGGAACCGTTGAGCGAATCACTTGGCACAGCATAACTATTGGTCTTAGGTGGTTGATCATCCACAACGGTAGGAGGCAGTCACATAATTGCAGAAGAAGTCTGCTTCGGTAAAAACATCTTGATCAAATGGATGTATCCCACCTATTTTTGCTTTGCCATGTCGACTTGACTTTGCTCGAGCTGTCCATTCTTACCATATGTCCAAACCACTTTTGTTGTTGACGTTCTATATTGTCTATGATCGGCTCGCCCTTTGGAAACAATAAATGACGAAAAAACTACAGTAGTTGATAATTTTTAACATAAATCCAATATTTGTAAACCTCCGAAACAGGCGTATATTCGTGAAATAATCTATAGGATTTATTTATATATTTGTTGAAAAAAAATTGAGTGAAAACACTTGCCAGGTGTGGAAAAAACAAAAATATTGGCGTACCAGTCAAAAACCTTGATATTTTGAACAAAACAAAACGTTCATGTTTGTTTGAAGGCCGATCGTATTCCGTCAAGTGGAAAATTTGGATGGGTGGAAACACCCTGTTTGACGAAATAATTCGCTCTCTATTTTGCGATAAAATCATTGCGAGATCATTTCATGTCGACCGTTCATGGGTTCTTTAAATATTATTATTCAGTTCGGGTGACTGTTATGTACATTTCGATACAGACAAATCATGCGCACTGATTTGGTTAAGTGTTTCGCAGAGAGCGGAACACTGATTGTTTTGCTCAATTATTATTGCAGTTTTCCCTCGGCATATTTCAGATAACGCTGATTGGTCCGAACTCTTAATGGTAGTCGCAATTAGCTTGTCATACGATATCAATAAAAACGCAGAAATTACAAAGCTAATCATTTTAATAAACTCAAAAGGGTTTACTTATAAATACATTAGGACTGCACCACCAATCAGAGGCTTCCAGTCATCGTGTTTAGCCTTTTTGTGCTCTGGGTTGTTTGCGTGAAGAGACCAGTAGCTTTTCCTTATTTGGCCCCTGCTGAGATTGATTATCTCATTAGTCAGCGACTCCGAGGGATTTTTGACCAGGAGCTTGCTGTGTTCCCTGTTCCTGTGTTTGCCGTTTCATTGCCTAAAATCCCCATGTGCCCCTGGACCCAATTTAGTGACACTCTATTGGGAAAAAGAAGAAACCACTTGGAAGAAGGAAAACATATTCCAGACACCAGGAAAATGTTGTGGGAAAAATGATACTAACAAAATTACCAGACTATGACTATAGGATTTTTGACCAGGAGCTTGCTGTGTTCCCTGTTCCTGTGTTTGCTGTTTCATTGCCTAAAATTCCCATGTGCCCCGGGACCCAATTTAGTGACACCCTATTGGGAAAAAGAAGAAACCACTTGGAAGAAGGAAAACATATTCCAGACACCAAAAAAATGTTGTGGGAAAAATGATATTAACAAAATTACCAGACTATGACTATAGGATTTTTGACCAGGAGCTTGCTGTGTTCCCTGTTCCTGTGTTTGCCGTTTCATTGCCTAAAATCCCCATGTGCCCCGGGACCCAATTTAGTGACACCCTATTGGGAAAAAGAAGAAACCACTTGGAAGAAGGAAAACATATTCCAGACACCAGGAAAATTTTGTGGGAAAAATGATATTAACAAAGTTACCAGACTATGATTAAAGGATTTTTGACCAGGAGCTTGCTGTGTTTCCTGTTCCTGTGTTTGCCGTTTCATTGCCTAAAATATTCATGTTCCCCGGGACTCAATTTAGTGCCACCCTATTGGGAAAAAGAAGAAACCACTTGGAAGAAGGAAAACATATTCTAGACACCAGGAAAATGTTGTGGGGAAAATTATATTAACAAAGTTACCAGACTATGATTACAGGATTGTTGACCAAGAGCTTGTAACGGTAAAAGTATGCTTTTAGTTGGGCGCCAATTTGTAACGGTAACTGCCTGTACCCCACAGGGCACCAGCTCGAAGGGCTCCGGCTAGAGACTCCTCTCAAGGGTGATTCGACCCCAAGTTTATGTCACACAAGGATAACAGAAGGGTTGTAAAAATTGAGGGCGCCACTACCTTTTTTAACGATAAAAAGTACTAAAAACTAAGGCGGAAAAGGTAGAAACGCCTTGTAAAATTTAAATGAAAGTTAATAATTAAAGTGACCCCGGGCGGATCTCCCTCAACTTTTATAGTTGAGGATTTTAATAAAAAAAAAGAATTAAAAACAAATTTTTAATTTATTCTGCCACAGGAAATGAATAACGGAATTTAATAGAGGAATTTGTGCTTTTATAGGTACTTAGCTTAGATGAAGTGGTTTCCTGGAGAAGAAGTCAGGTCTTGATCTGAACTGATGTGTTCTGTTCTAGGGCGGTATTTTGGGGTTCTATCCTTGGCTTTATATCCTCGGGTTGTATCCTAGGCTATATTCTTGGGTTAAATTCTTGGGTTATATCCTAGCCTAGGGTTATATTCTTGGGTTTATATCCTCGGCGTTATATTCTAGGGTTATATCCTAGCCTAGGGTTATATTCTTGGCTTATATTCTCGCCTAGGGGCTGTGCTTACCTAGAAGTACAAGTGGATCAGGGATATGTAGGAACTTGAATGTAATGGCACATTATGTTGGTCAGCTTTTCAGGTTAAAGAAAAGGAAGGCAGTTATTTGAAAGTCAAAAAATTTATTTAATTTACTGAAAGCTTTCCAACATTATATGTTCCATGTTAAAACAGTAAAAATAGCAATTATCGGCTAAATTAAAAAAATATACCAATGATCCGAAAGAAACTAATCATAGCAAAAAGTTATTTATTTAGTTATATGAAAAAATATCGTGCTTAGAAAATATATGGAGCCGGCACTGGCGTTGCGAAAGAATATTTTATAGGTTAGCGGTTTATAAAAGTGTTATTTTATAATTAAAAGAGTTATTTCGCAACTGAAAAAGCTTGAAAATGTTTGTATGAAAGTAAAACAGTGAATTATAAAAGAATATTTGGCTTAAAACTACCATATTAGTATAAAAGAACAGTTTATGACCACGTGTTGAATTTAATTTCATCTATCTCTGTAAAAAAATAAAGAATGCATACGAAAATTATACCAGACAGTACTTTAGAAGAAGCTTATTAATTATAAATTATGATTTTGAACTTACCACAGCAAAATTCATAAGATAGGTACTTAAGATATGAAATATAGCGAAAGATGATCTGTCCCCTTAGACGGTCGATAACAAAAAGGGGTTTTTCACGTGGCGTTGTGCAAAAAAGTAGTCCGTTGGCAGACGTCAATTGTCTTACGGTCAGGGTAGAAGAGTTTGGGATCACAGAACTATAATTGGATGTGGCTAGTGACGACGAGCGCTAAGTCACCAAGAAAATGATATTAACAAAGTTACCAGACTATGCTTATAGGATTACAAATTCCTTTCCGTTTTTTGTTAACGAATTTTTAAAAAAATAAGACTCTTTTGGTACATTTGGAAGAGACGACTAAGTATCGTTTTTTATTCACTGGTAATATAAATCATATATGGAACAGAATATGCAAGAGTAGCGGGAGAATTGGAAAGCTCTGTATAGTAATTATCCTCCATAGAAGCCCCCGATTAAAATTGCTCTCGCGTTGTTCGTTTTATTTATGTTAAACGCAACTCGCGAGGCAATCAGCGTAATCAATTCTGTTTTTATTTATTGTCAAACCACGCGAACGTTTTCAGTGCCCTATTCACTACGAGAACATTCACAAATACAGAACAGATTTTATGTTTGATATCGTTAACGGACTTTTTGTTTAATCAACGTAAAATATACGGGGTCGTACTAGTTCTATTCAATATTCAGATAGTGTAATTTCATACTAAGTCTGGATTGCTTTCCAGTGCTTTACTTATTCCTTTTTGGCACACATGAGGATTATTAAGAATAGACCATGATACATGTAGGCTTCATTATTACGAATGGAAGCCGTTTTCAACATCGAGTTTAATGTGAAAAGCAAGTTGGAATTTTCACGAAACTAGGACAATTAACTTATGGATGATGTGTACTTGGATCCATTCCTTTGGTACCACTTTGAGTTTAGTTCAGGAACAGGCACAGGACCTAGTGAAAAGACTGTTGAGCCTGATAAGGTATACTGGATTCTTTACATAAACGGTATAACCAAGAGCACAAATGCCTAAAGGCTGAGGTGCAGAAAGCTCTAAGCCTCTGATTGGTGGTGTCGAACTAAGCAATCGATCATTCAATCACTGTTGCGTTGATTATCCAGTTTGGGCCTTGGGGAATAGCCTTATTCTACTTGTTTTTCGCATGAAACTCGATGGAGAAAACGGCTTTTATTCGAAATAGTGAAGCCTACAAGTGTCATGGGCTACCGGTCTATAAGACAGCTTTGACAACTCTGTAAATCTTCAATTCAGTCCAATTTTGACTTTGATAAGTTTTGTCAAAATTCTTTGTGCAGTTTCCCATCTATTGTAAATAAAACATTGTTTTTTAGGTGTGGTTTCAAAATAGAAGAGCGAAATTTCGAAAACAAGAGCGATTAGCCCAACAAAAATCTTCAAACCTCAATTCGGATAGTCCGAATCCAACAACGAATATCAAAGCTGAAAATAATAGTAATACGAAACATTCTGTGAGTAGCAGTAAAGACAATATAAAGCCTGGTTCGCCTCATTCCAGTATATCCACAACACCCAATTCTAATACAAGTAGCATATCCAGTCTGCATTCGAATAATGGAGATGTCAAAACTCTCAACGGAAATTCCGGTAAGTACTTTTTTTCACAATACTGAGTATCTGGGTCTATTTTATTTTGTGTCAAAACCAAAAATCCCGCCGATTAAAAATGCAGGAGATACTGATGTGAAAAAAAATTAAACAAAACACCTTTCCATTAAAAATGACTGTTATTTTTGTACGTTTTCTGTCAGTGTTTATTGTCAGAGAAGAATAGAAACAAAACGTTTTGAGATTTTCCTTGCATTTGGGAATTAATTTAATACCAGCTCTCTCTCTCTCTCTCTCTCGTACCAATTACATATCAGACACCCAATGGAAAAAGTTCTCATTCTCTAATGTGACATCAGATTGGTGTTTTGCGATGGAAAAGAATTCTCCATAGTGGAATGTGGAGAGTGTTGTACGTGTGTATGTGAGAGTGGGTCTCTCTACGTAGGCAGCAGCTAAAGAGTTGACAGTAATGGAAATAAATGGGCGGCAACGGGCAATTTTCTAGATTAAATGTCAGAGAGGCGCAAGGGAAGCTCCTGCTGCCTCTCAGACAAGTCCTCTTTTCGTCCTGCTACGTACACTCTCCCGCTATCCTGCCTCTCGACGTCGCCCTTGCGTCCTCGTCCTTAGTTGGAATTTTATTTCGCAAGTGGAAAGCAGGGTCGGATTCAAAAGTAGTTAATATACAATTTTCTTGATGTACATGGTTTTTTAGATTTTTTCTATACGTATTGTTACGTCGGACCTGTACTGGCGAATATTTAAAGGTCCACAAAGAAAAAGAAGAATCTGGAATCATCTAGAAAAAATCGAGACAGTTCTAGATGTTTCTCTTCTTCTTCCTTTTTTGTGGACCTTTACATATTCGCCAGTACAGGTCCGACGTGACAATATTCACAAAACAATTAATTGATTAATCATTAGAAAAAAAGCCTGTAGTGGTTGAAGACTTGAACCTTGCAAAGAACAAATCCAAGGTCGTATCATTTGTGAAGATGTTTTAATTAGAAAATACTTTTTTGGACTTTTTTTAAACTAAAAGTTGTAACTGACGAAAAAATTGCTACAATCTTATACTATTGGTATCTATCCTAATAACTATCCAAAAAAAAAAATCAGTACAGTGCTTAATAATGTAACATTTCATGTTTGAGAATAATAATTTTGGTACGTTTTATAAATCCACCCCTGGAAAACAGGCAGAAAATGGCAAATCATTTAGAAATTCAGGATGAACGAATAATACGTATAAAACTTTCTGATGTTTACCAGCTGGTTTTTGGATTTATCTACGAATATAAAAATGATATTGTCTACATCGATTCCATAAATATTATAAGTTTGATGCATTGCCATTAGGTGTAGACTACGTGCAATAAAATAACTTGCCACTATTTCGTGTATCAAATCAACCTTTACATATTTAACAAGATGTCGAGAAAATTCTATAATTTATGTTTAATTTATACTCCTTTCCATGATCTCTCTTGGATATCTTTATCTATCCCAAGATAATTAAATAGTCAGTGGGACATCCTGTACATACCACAATGTATATTATTCTTTGGTTTAGTAAACGCTCGTAATGAGATGCTATAATGGCACATTTACGCAACACTTTGCAGTTTACCATATTATCTTTAACAGCCTGTATCGTCCGTACACAGAAGGCGTAATTAAAATTTACGCCATTAGAAACAACCACTCCCTTGGCTATTATACTCAAATATTGAATTTTCTTCCAGGTAAACAGTCCGATGAATCCATTTCCAACAACAACAAATGGTCGTCGATGAGCCCTCAATCTTGCAACACCGCATTGTTAGTTCAACAAGCCAATAAAGTTTTGTCACAGCCGAACCATCTTCAATCGCACCACAGCTCGCACGCAGCAGCGGCAGCCGCGGCTGCGCTTTCATCGCCGTTTACGTCGCTACTAGGAGCGACAGGTGGCGCTGCTTCATATCTACTCGGTGATCATTTAAAACCGACAGCAGCGAATCATCTGTTTTAAGAAAAATACGTTTTTTTGTGTAATAATATTGTGAGTTTTTTCATTAACCAACGCGTGATATGAGTGGAAATTAAGAATTTGTTATGATATTTTAAACAATAATTTTCTGGTTTTCAGTCTATTTGTCGTTCTGTGATTGGCTTCGGCGATCGTAGACTAATTTTAATTTGTTTTATTTTTATATATTTTTTTTCAGGCGTTGCCCCATCCGTCCAGTTCACTTCAAACATTTCAAATTATTTCTTAATGACGAATGGTCCACAATAATATTTCTGATTACTTTGGGAACACCCTGTATATTTTGTAACTGCCAAATTTCTTTTTACTCATATTTTTTCAATCTGCAATCGATTTTTTTATCAATTTTAAAGGTTTTTGAATATATTTAAGGTCTTTATGTCTTTTAATAACATTTGGACTCGACTTCCTATCAATAATGGCAAAAATGGTCTTGTAGTTGTTTTTGAGTAAAAAAAATCAATATTATTACACAGGTTAGGAAATTTGGTTATACGAATTGTTCTAAGAAACTAGATTAGGCCGGTCCGTCTGTATTGTATGATAACAAAAAAATACCGTTATACGAATATATGGCTGAGAAAATTAATAATGAAATATTATCTTTTTTGTATTCAAAAGACCAAATACTTGCTGGATTTTTGAAATATATTTTATCTTATAACATTCAATAACTATGTGAGTCCGTGGAAGGCTAAAAAAATTGAAATACATTTCACAGAGCTATCAAGTTTTTCGAGTTATGAAAAGTAAGGTGAAAATTATCCCGGTTACGCTACTGAGGATTTTTCTCCCAGTAGATTTGTCTTTTAAGAGTGCTCTGCTGAAATTTCATATCAATATTCACAGTTTTGTGGTTTTACTTTTGAAGTTTACCTCCTTAAGGAGGAATTTTTTAAGGAGTAAAGTCGAGTGGTGGACTCAGTTTTTTGATAAATTTTGAAAATAATATGAGGAAATATACAAGTTTTAATGTGTTAAATGTTGTTCAATCCCTAAAATAAAATAAAAAAACTGCCTAGACCTACAGAAATTATAAAAGCTGAAGAAATAGCTACTCCAAAATATCCCTTAAGAAGATCATGCCGCATTGTAGCTGTGAGTCCTCCAGGAAGTAGAGCTTCAGCAATAACAAAAGAAATTGTAGAAACAGAAACTAAACCAGTAAAAACTAGATCTAATGCAAATAACGATAGTGATGCAACAGAAGACAAGAATGCAGATTCTCAAGATCTTCCCAAAGATTATTCTACTAAAAAAAACGTAAATCCAGCTACGTTGGTATGTGATTATAAAAAGAAATCTGTACTTTCAACATATACTTCTAATACGAATTCGTTTTAATTCAAAAATCTTAAACTTATTAGGTTAGGGTGAAGCCAAGTTGAACACAATTGAGATGAAGCACCTAAGAAGAATAACAGGGAAAACAAAGTGGAACGAATGTAGAAATGAAGAGAGATAAGACAAATAACAAAACAAAAATCAATAATTAGAAAAATAAAGAAAAAACAATTAAATTGGTATGGACATATTGTCAGAGTGAAAACAGATAGAATTACAAGAAAGGTGATGGAATGCAAGTACTATTCACGGATGAAGGTGTAGACCGAGAAGAAAGTGGATAGACCAAATAAAGGAGATAGGGAATAAGAAAGGAAAAACTCTAGATGAAATGAAAAGATTAGCAAGAGATAGAAAAGAGTGGAAGCATTGGGAACAAGAGGAACCGGAATCCTCGTCGGACGCCTGAAAAGGTAGAAGGAGAAGAGAAGAAGAAGAAGAAACCTATGCCGCAAATGTATGCAGATAGGGTCAAACCAACAAATGAAGTAGAGACAATAAACAAATCACTTTAAAAAAATGGATATGGACCATCAACCAGAACCATATTTATCGCCACCAATTTCCTCAACTGATACTAATAAAGTTGAAGAAGATGAAGATACATTTGTAGAACCGTTGGTTCCAATATTAATAGAAATATTTCCGGAAGCTTGTCCAAATTATATAAGAACAATATGCCAAAAAATAAATAGTATCAGCTAGATCAGTGGTTCCCAACCGGTGAGTCGCGACCCCCTTGGGTGACCTAGGGAGGGGTCGCCATTAGGCTCCGAAAAATAAACGTCATCTGACGTATTGAAGCAAATTTTGTCTGAAGTAAGAGCATCCCTCTGTTTTCTATCCAACTTGACGAGTCGACCGATGTTGCTTCGTGTTACCAATTACTTTTATTCATAAGATATGTCCACTTGGACAATATTAAAGAAGAGTTTTTGTTTTGCAAAGCCTTAAAAACCACAACCAAGAGTGAAGATGTGATAGAAATGATACGATCTTTCTTTGAAATTAATGAACTAAAATGGGGGAATTTGTGTGGAGTTTGTACTAATGGAGCACCAGCTATGCTTGGAGAGTTTTCACCTTAAGCAGCTTTCACCTTTTAAAATTACAGTTAGCTTCTATTAATTACTATATAAATCTATAGGTGGACAACGGTCGCCGCTACCATGAGATGTCTTTCGTTAAAACGGTCTATTCTTTCATACAATCCGGATTAAGGCAACGGAAAAGTTTATCGTCTGCTATTGGAATGCTGGACAACACTCTAATTCTTCGATACCTGCGGCCTTAACTTCGGCCAATGCTTTCTTTTGCTCCAACTTGGAAAACATCTTCGGCGGTTGAACATTTTGTAAGACCTGCAAAGAAAATTCTTCCAGACAATCATTCGAACACTTAAATTCAGTCATTCCATCTTCCACAGCCACTTCGCAGCTCTTCCAGACATCCCGCCGGACAACTGTAAGAATCTGCATCCATGTCTTCGTAACCACTATCGATGCTGCTTCCTTCTGTTCCATTACTATCGTTATTTGAATCAGATAGTTTACGGGATCTAGTTTTTACTGGTTTAGTTTTTGTTTCTACAATTTCTTTTGTTGCTGCTGAAGCTCTACTTCCTGGAGGACTCACAGCTTTAATGCGGCATAATCTTTCTGAGGGATATTTTGCAGTAACTATTTCTTCAGCTTGTATAATTTCTGTACGTCTAGGCATATTTTTTATTTTTATTTTAGGGATTGAACAATATTTAACACATTAAATATATTTCCTCATATTATTTTCCACTAGTCTAATTTTCTGGATTTTTGATACTACAATTTTTTTACCCAAGGGGGATTTTCACATATTAATTTAATTTAATTAATACGAATATTATCAATATATGATATAAGATAAAATATTTTTATTTATTTTTAATAATTTCGTTAATAATCATATCTGTATTTTTATGATTATATTTTGAGAGTGTAAATATTAGGTAGTGAAAATCTATATAGGCATGAATTTATGAATTTTTCCATGATTGTAAATTTTGTACATATTAATTTTTAAGTATAAATTGGATTCTGTAATTCAATAAAAACATAAGTGTAGATAAGAGTGCCAGTAAATGGAGATGTAATCAAATATTTTCTTCCATTTTCTCTCCCTTACCATGGCAAAATTTGGGAGTATTTGAAAAGAAAAAAAAATAGCTTTAACATGTAATTTGCAGCATTCAGATTTGTCACACCTGGGAAAATAAAAGATGTACTGAATCTAAGGGAAAAAATGAAGACCAGCAAAAAATAATATTTGAGGTTTATATAAGGATTATTGTTAAGCTTAGAAAAATAATGAAAAAACTTGTAGATTGTGTAGAGCTATATATACAGGGTGATTACTTGGCAGTTCAATTTAATACCTCTAAGTCTATATTAGAAACATGTATCTTTTGTAAAAGCAGGATATTTCAGGACTTGGTAAGGATTTGAAACTTTCTAAGCAGATTTATTTAAAATATCGTAAATTCTACTAAAAATCTGAAAATTTATAGTGTCATACCTCTCTTATTTACACTTATGTTGATAAATGTCAAGATGTTACCACCCACACAATTCTTCTTCTAGTCCACTAATGTATAAGTTTTATGTATAAATAAATTAAAATATGAATGAAATTGTCTTTTTTTTTGTAGTATTTTTAACCATGTTTTTTAATGTAAAAACATTTTAGAATTTATAGTATTGCAGAGTACGTTTAAGCCTTGAAATGAACAATTTTATTAAATTGATGAACTGACTTTTTATTTTAATTAATTGTCAAAATATGACAATAACGTCAAACTAAAAGAATGACGTGAGTGGCAATATTGAGATAATCCAACAAAGCAGATAGTTAATTTGGCTTCTACGAACAATTTTAATTTCCCCACTTTAGTGACTTATAAATTGAAAATCTCACCAGTTATAGTGTCGCTGAATTTTCACTTTGTACAATGGTCTTTCAGAAGTGTTCTGTTAAAATTTCATCCCAATATTCATAATTTTGTGGACTGTGTGATTTTTTAAGTTGATAGAATTTTTTTTCGAAAATATTGTGGCTTGTATTCAAAAAAAAATCTTGAAGCGACAATAATTTCGTAACGTTTATTTTTGAACAATTAGCAAAATTTTCCAAAACGATTAATTTTTCCTAATGGAATTTCGCACGTCCCATCATATAACTAAAACAAGCAAAAACTCATAATTTAATGAATAATTTTCTAAATATAGGGAGATTCGACGACGCTATTTTTCCAATTAGTTTGTGACGACGCCCAATTGAGTGGGACTTGTGTGGAAAAAGGATAGTAGATATAAAAGCGCCGCGGCGTACATTTCGTCCAGTTCTTTGTAAGTGGGAAAATTTACAACACCGGTGATTTCACTTCAACAAAATGTCTCTTGAACGCCAAGTCCGTAACAAGGTAAGAACAATAATATTCTACTGAAGCGTTTCGTTTTGTTAAAGAAACATCATCAAGACTGTCTAAAAATATTACGTTAAGTTTTGTTCTATTTGCAAATAAATTGAATATGGGATTTCTGTTAATTAAAATTGACGCAATTTAATAAAAAGTTTATTTATTAACGACATTTATTGTCACAAAATTTCTTGCCTTTTTGATGAATATTTGTTGCTAGCTAGAAACATGTCATAAAAATCTTATTTCTCGTTCTTTGTATGATTTTTTTGCTTTTCTCTTTAACCTTTCTCTTCTGCCTCGTCTTCTGTATTTTTGGAACTCTTCTAACTCTTAGAGATCTTTTCTTCCCTTCTTCATCCCCTAAACTTTTTTTCCCTTTTTTAGTAATTTCACCAAATATTCTAGCATATATAATTCTCCTAATCCTTCTGGAGAAAAGTACTCTCTTAAGAAAAATTAAAACGTCCTCTTCTTCTCCTACAATCTTTATATTTCTGATGTTGTTCAATTTTATTTTAGCTCGCTGCCAAACGCGACCCCCTACAAGACAAAGAAGCTCAACAATGGATCGAATCCATCCTTGGAGCAAAATTCCCCCCAGGTGAAGATTACGAAGATGTTATCCGTGACGGAACCGTTCTTTGTCAAGTTATCAACAAATTGGCTCCTGGATCTGTACCCAAAATTAACACTTCCGGCGGACAATTCAAGATGATGGAAAACATCAATAAGTAAGTTGTCGATATTTTGAAATGAATTTAGAAAGAAATGGATCTTCAGGAGGATCTACAAGTTTACTTGACTCAAAAAAATTCGATATATTGAAGGACCTTAGCTTTGTATTACTAACTAAAGATATTTAAAATACTTTTGGTTAATTTTTAATAAGATTTAAACAACAATCTATAAACAAGTAAACTGGAAATTTGGAAAATAAATCACTTTTAATGCCCAATAATAACAGATTCAGTCATCAAAAGAAAGAACTCTTCTAACAAAAAATGTTTAAAGAACTGCATAATTCAAATATTATGCCTTATGGTCTTATAAGAATTTAATAACAATTTTTTGCAGTCTTTTTGGTTGTATAGTTTTCGAATTATTTAAAAGCGTCAGTTAGGAAAAAATTGCCAATCACAGATATCGCCTCTAACTTGAAGTTAGTTCTAAATTTATTCCTCTTGGTAAATCCCCACTTTGAACAGAAGTTCAACTATCAGTTAGCACATCTGGTTAATCTAACCTAACCTAACTTAAATTTAAATATTAATTCTTACAAAATTTAATAACTCGTTCCCATGAAAATTAAAGAATTAAATTTTTTTTATCCATTAATGTTAATTTGATTGTTTGGATTCCATAGGCGTAGATGATATAAATTTTTAAAGTAAAAAATTTGCTCAAAAATCTCATATATAGTGCATTTTTCGAAATCTATGGATATATGGTTTCCAAATGGAGAATTTATTAAACATACAAAAAAAATTTTCAAAAATATTGTAGCTTATTAGTTTAAATCATTTAGAATTGAAATAATATAAAAAATATTCCAAAAATATAATCTTCATCTAATCTTTCCTACAGTTTCATGGTCCATTAAAAGTAAAATATCATAAAGTATGGAATAAATATTTACTATATCCGTGCCAAGAAATGATTCATCAATTTTTGAATATAAAATAACAAATTTATTAATAAATTTTTAGTAAGATCGTTACATCTTCTTTTATTTGGTTTCCACAAAATTTTTAGGAATTTTTCAACCATCTCTGATAATTATTTGCTCTTTCTTTCAATTTAAAGCAAGGAACATTTTTCTTCCTATTTTTCCCATTTTTAATCTTAATTCCCAGAGGAATGGATTGCTAATTTTACCTAAACTTGTATAAGTTTGAGCATCTTTGTTAAAAATCTTCTGTCTTCAAATATTTGTTTAGTTTGAAGCAAACAAGCTAAAACTCAGATTTTTAAAAATCCTAAAGAGTTGAAGATTCAGTTGTCTGGTTTTTACGATGCAGAAAACAAATTTCCATTAAAAATGACATTCATAAAATTCCAAAGTGGATTAAATGTTTTGGTTAAAACTAAATACAATAAACAAAATTCTATTTTAATTTTATGCAGTTATAAAAGCTTGTATTTACTCGTATGAGTATTTTATTTGGAGCATTCCAGTTAAACGTTCTTGAAAAATCTATTTTTGAATAAGATAAATATGCCGGTGTGATGTTAACAAACATATTTCTTCTTAAAAACCGAGTTTCGTATCTAAAATTAAATCTTCGCTTTCAACAAAATATCGAAAAACTGCTCATTCGTATTTTTAGTTGATTTATTCGAACGTTACTATTTTGAAAATTTGGAGAAACTGCTAGCTGGGAAACTTTATACTTTCGGTATCGTTTTTCAAAAAAAAAATGAAGACTTTTATAAACAGCTTTTTTATTTTTCTCTTAAGAAATAACATAATGTCTTTATTTTTCATACAGGGTGAGTTTAAAATAAATAATTTTTCATACAGGGTGAGTCATGAATAGCTGTCCATTCACCTACCTCATGTCGAGGCTCCTGTGGAGAATCTCTAATGACTATTAAAAAGTGTCTGCTCCAATCGATCACTAATATACAGGGTGAATTGTGACTGAAATTTCTTTTGATCATAACTTTTGGACGGTGAGTTCAATTTGTCTCATATTTTGGTAAAACTATACACTACTAACACTTTATTATTAAATATGTCAACCAATTTATTTGTACGTAAAGTCAAGGAGTTTTTACTGAAACATTGTTTTTATTATATTCAGCAATTCATCTGTTACCACTTTTAATGTAATATATTTAGGACCTATACCAATTTTCGTATGTAAATTTATTATATTTGGTCAATAAATGGTATGGTAAGTAGGAAAAAATCAAGACCGGTCTTTAAAAATTAGGTCTTTTTGTTCATATAAAAAATTTCATTATAAATCTATCGGTAATTCTGTTCAACTTTTAATTTATAATAAAATTTCATTTTTTTCTATTAAAAAGTGAACGATCGCGAGAAAAAAATAATTATGCCATTGCTGTTATCTAGTTATATACTTTCTTAAATATTAATTCAAGTTTCCAAAAACCACGTACAGAGTGAAATTTTTTATAAAAACAAAACAAACTAATTTTTTAAGACCGATCCTGATTTTTTTCTATAGTTTGGCAAGACAATCTGAAGCTGCCCGGCATCGGTAAGGAGCGAGGAAACATGGCCGATATCTGTCATAAACGTACCAGTGGCGTATGGTACCTACTTTATAAAATTATTAAAAATATAATAACACTGTATTTGTTAAAAACAAATAATGTTAAAAATCGTACTTGAATTCAATATGGATACGAAATAATAAGATACCAAGTAAAACTGAAAATACGAAGGTAAATACTGACAATATAAACGCCATTGAATAATCAATATCAGTCCATTGGCGCGCTTGCCAATAGGAAGTCACGTGGTTACTTAGCAAAGACAATTCGATAAATATTCACCAATTGAGTTAGTCCGAAGGACACCCATCACATATTTGGAAAAGTGTTCATCTTTTAATATTCAGAAATTGAAAAAATAATGTTAATAGACAAAATCCAATGAAACAAGCACATTAAAGAACTAACGTTTAATAATTATTGACATATTGTTAATAATAAAAAGTGCATTTTCTAGTTATTATCACTACATACTTAGCACTTTGGCTTTTTCATAGTTGAACGTGGCAATATCGAATATTTTCGACCGCATTCCTTTCACAGCTTCAGTTATGTTTGCCAAACTATACTTTCAATGAAATTAATCACCTATTAAAGTGTTAGTAGTAAAACATTTCACCAAAATATGAGACAATTCCACCTTACCGTTCAAAAGTTGCGACCAAAAGAAAATTCACCATGTATATTAATAAGACATTTTTTAAAAGTAATTTTTTGTATCCCATAGGAGCATCAATACGAGGTAGGAGTTCCTCTATAAAGACTGTTCGTTATTTGTTGCTCCAAAGATGCCCCCTGTCGTCCAGCTATGAAATAGCAATACAGGTTCCTGTTTTAATTACCAATGTCCATCATACCGTGCTTCAACTACCAAAAAGGTAGTGGCGCCCTCAATTTTTACAACCTTTCTGTTATCCTTGTGCCACATAACCTTGGGGTCGAATCACCCTTGAGGGGAGACTCTAGCCGGAGCCCTTCAAGCTGGAGCCTTTACCGTTACAAATTGCCGCCCTTTACCGTTACAAGGTACATCTGAGTGATCGTCAGACTCGAGGTAATGAAGACAATCAACAAAACTTTGTATCAACAAACTGTCAGCCACGTACATATAACCTGATCACTCAAACCACTTCAAATGTTGGAATTTATTGCTACGATTTTTTTACCTACCTGTTCCGATACGTATACTAAGATTCCCTGGTTACGTACAAAAACAGATAGTGGCGTAGAATCTCGTAGGACAGCATTACATTTATTAGAAAACTGTGTCCCTCCCAAAGGACAAACCTACTGAAAGGGATAAATATTATTCACCGTTCCATTCTGTTATTTTCCTTAATTTTCTATTATTTTCTGCTATTTTCTGTTATTTTCTGTTATTTTCTGTTAGTTTCTGTTATTTTCTGTTATTTTCTGTTATTTTCTGTTATTTTCTGTTATTTTCTGTTATTTTCTGTTATTTTCTGTTATTTTCTGTTATTTTCTGTTATTTTCTGTTATTTTCTGTTATTTTCTGTTATTTTCTGTTATTTTCTGTTATTTTCTGTTATTTTCTGTTATTTTCTGTTATTTTCTGTTATTTTCTGTTATTTTCTGTTATTTTCTACTATTTTCTACAATTTTCTACAATTTTCTACTATTTTCTACTATTTTCTACTATTTTCTACTATTTTCTACTATTTTCTACTATTTTCTACTATTTTCTACTATTTTCTACTATTTTCTACTATTTTCTACTATTTTCTACTATTTTCTACTATTTTCTACTATTTTCTACTATTTTCTGTTATTCTCTACTATTTTCTGTTATTTTCTGTTACTTTATGTTATTTTCTATTATTTTCTGTTATTTTCTGTTATATCCAGTTATTATCTGTTATTTTCTGTTATATCCAGTTATTTTCTTTCATATCCAGTTATTTTCTACTATTTTCTGTTACTTTCTGTTATTTTCTATTATTTTCTGTTATATCCAGTTATTTTCTTTCATATCCAGTTATTTTCTATTATATTCTGCTATATTGCTTTATATTCTGTTATATTCAATTATATTTTGTTATATTCTGCTATATTGTATTATATTTTCTACTTTTTGTTTTCAGCTTCCAGGCGGCCATCAAAAACTATGGAGTAGCCGATATCGATGTTTTCCAAACTGTCGATCTGTGGGAAAAGAAGGACATCGCCCAAGTCACAAATACTCTCTTCGCTTTAGGTAGACAAACTTACAAGCACAGCGAATGGAAAGGACCCTTCCTAGGACCCAAGCCCTCTGATGAAAACAAAAGAGATTTCACTGAAGAACAACTCAGAGCTGGTGAAAGTATCATTGGTCTACAAGCCGGTCAAAACAAAGGTGCCACACAAGCCGGACAAAATATGGGCGCTGGCCGTAAAATAATCATTGGAAAGTGATGCGTTTTATTTATTTTAATTTTTTTATTTTTTTAACTTTTAATTTGCAAGAATAAACTTTATTTTTTAACAGATTTAATTTGGAGTTTTTATTTCCCCCTACAAAAATCTTTTGGGGTTCTAGAACACTTTTGTTTATTATTTATAATAGTTTTGAAAAATGATGTATAAAGCAAATGTAATATCAGTAAGCTGGTGGTCGATTTATAAATAAAATATAATTATAACAGTTTGCTGTAAAAACAAATTCTAAATATATTTGTGGACATGAAAATTAATTAAATTCAGGTGAGGCGCGTTCCAGAAAAGTTACTTACTGAAAGTAAGTTGTTTGGCTAGAATTTTACGAGTGGGCGGATCTAAAATAAAATGTTATAAAACTGAATATGTTACTTTGTATAATTCAGAAATATTTGAATATTTTGGGACGCAATTGGATTCCACGCCAGTAACATCTTACAATTACATTTCCCAAGATAAAAGATTTCTGTAAACCAGATTCATCCATTTTACCTAGCTGTTCTACGAGATAATAGATGGCGCCTCATATTAGGTATTTTTTGTAATTCAGTTATTTACCGTCGGTCTATTTTTGCAACTGGGGCTAATCACCGTGTTCCACTAGTGTTCCAACCAGTGGTAGGGATCTTTATCGAGCTACTCACCAAAGTAATCTAAGATGTTTCGCTGTAGGCTCTACGACGGTTTTTCCCCAGTGCTCCCTCATGCAAGTACTAACCGCGCTCGACTCTGCTTCACTGTAATTATCGCATCAGAGGCGTTCCATTACAGTGCTGGGTCGACGCTCCATATTAGGTATTAAAATTAATGAAATGCGAAATAAATTTCATTTCATAATCCTGTTTGTTTCCTTGGTTGGATTCCAGATGTTCAAATCAAACAGTATTTGAAAAACTATAATTCAGAAGCGCTTTAATCGTTATCCACTATTTGAAGTTCTAATTATTTTAAGCTGGTGACATC
This sequence comes from Lochmaea crataegi, assembly GCA_947563755.1. Taxonomy (NCBI): domain Eukaryota; kingdom Metazoa; phylum Arthropoda; class Insecta; order Coleoptera; family Chrysomelidae; genus Lochmaea; species Lochmaea crataegi. Next base: position 38,446,126 of record OX387432.1, on the reverse strand, counting down.
TCTCATGAACTCTTACAATTACAGCACCCAATATAAAGTTTTCTGCGCACCAAATTCATCCATTTTACCTAGTTGTTCTACGAGATAGTAGATGGCGCATCATGTCAGGTATCAAAATTAAAATTAATGAACTGTGGTGGTGCTCAGAAGAAAAGATATTAATATACAGGGTGTACAGTGTCTTTATTTTTCTGTAAATCTTATCATTAAAATGCGTGTATTTATTGTACTAGAAAAATCATAGGTTATTTCTACAGTGTGTTGCGGAAGTACTAAAGTTGTTGATACAATCCATAATATGCAGCACGTAAAATACTTTTTCGATGGATACTGTATCAGAAAATTCAATGAATAATCCAAAGCCAAGAGACTAAAAAATTTCTTTACGAATTTCTTAGACTATGCTTCACATCTAAATTTAAACATGAAGTAGGTGGTTAGATATAAACAGATTTTTTGATATTTTCTGACGGTTTGTTCGATAACGAACATAAAGTATACGATGCTAAAATTAAATAAATAAACACGATTTTATAAGTTCTAAAATATAGGATTTGTATAGATTAAAACATGTTAAAAAATATAGTTACAGTTCAAGATTCAAGATATGAAAAAACTTGGGAGACTAAAAATAATTATAGTGCTTCATATATTTTTTTCCTCACGCACATCGTTAATGAACTATAGGGCTCTAAAGTTGAGAATTGAAGGGATATATGGGACAATAGTAAGCATTCAGATAAAAAAAATGAGGAAAATATTTCTCCAAAATGTGGTAAAAGTTCTCGCCATTGAAAGTTCAAATGCCCTACAAGTAAAGTCAGATGTCAAAAGTGTAAAATAGTGGGAGATCAGAAATCTGAAATATTACTCTTATACGAGTACCACTCCCAGAAAAGGGAGGATGAAGGAAAGGATGGATAACACCCATACTGAAAGAACAATCGGACAATACCAACAAGGATTTCGGGAAGATAGTGGGGATAGAGGGGATAGTGTGTGTAGAGAAAGTGAGTGTAAAGAGAGAATAATTGAGTGTGAAAAGGGAGTGAGTGAGTGAGGGAGTGTAGAGTGTGGAATATGAGTGAGTGTAGAGTATGAGTGAGTGCAGAGTGTTAGTGAGTGTAAAGAGAGAGTGAGTGTAGAGTATGGGTGAGTCTAAAGTGTGGAGTATGAGTGAGTGTAGAGTGTGGAGTATAAGTGAGTGTAGAGTAAGTATAGAGTGTGAGTGCGTGTAGAGGGATAGTGTGTGAGTGCGTGTAGTGGGATAGTGTGTGTAGACAGAAAGAAAAAGTGTGGAGAGGGTGAGTGAGTGTAGTGTAAGTGAGTGTAGAGTGTGAGTGAGTGTAGAGTGTGAGTGTAAAGGGATAATAAGTGAGTGTAAAAAGGGAGTAAGTGTGAAGCGTGAGTGTAGAGTATGAGTGAGTGTAGAGTGTGGAATATGAGTGAGTGTAGAGTATGAGTGAGAGCAGAGTGTGAGTGAGAGTGAAGAGAGAATGAGTGAGTGTGAAGAGAGAGTGAGTGTAGAGTGTGAGTGAGTCTAAAATGTGGAGTATGAGTGAATGTAGAGTGTGGAGAATGAGTGAGTGTAGAGTGTGAGTGAGTGTAGAGGGATAGTGTGTGTAGAGGGGATAGTGTGTGTAGAGAAACTGAGTGTAAAGAGAGAATAAGTGAGTGTGAAAAGGGAGGGAGTGAGTGAGTGAGTGTAGAGTGTGGAATATGAGTGAGTGTAGAGTATGAGTGAGTGCAGAGTGTTAGTGAGTGTAAAGAGAGAGTGAGTTTAGAGTATGAGTGAGTCTAAAGTGTGGAGTATGAGTGAGTGTAGAGTGTGGAGTATGAGTGAGTGTAGAGTGTGGAGTATAAGTGAGTGTAGAGTAAGTATAGAGTGTGAGTGCGTGTAGAGGGATAGTGTGAGTAGACAGAGAGAAAAAGTGTGGAGAGAGTGAGTGAGTGTAGTGTAAGTGAGTGTAGAGTGTGAGTGAGTGTAGAGTGTGAGTGTAAAGGGATAATAAGTGAGTGTAAAAAGGGAGTGAGTAAGTGTGAAGTGTGAGTGTAGAGTATGAGTGAGTGTAGAGTGTGGAATCTAAGTGAGTGTAGAGTATGAGTGAGAGCAGAGTGTGAGAGAGAGTGAAGGGAGAATGAGTGAGTGTGAAGAGAGAGTGAGTGTAGAGTGTGAGTGAGTCTAAAATGTGGAGTATGAGTGAGTGTAGAGTGTGGAGTATGAGTGAGTGTAGAGGGATAGTGTGTGTAGAGGGGATAGTGTGTGTAGAGAAACTTAGTGTAAAGAGAGAATAAGTGAGTGTAAAAAGGGAGTGAGTGTAGAGTGTGGAATATGAGTGAGTGTAGAGTATGAGTGAGTGTAGAGTGTTAGTGAGTGTAAAGGGAGAGTGAGTGTAGAGTGTGAGTAAGTCTAAAGTGTGGAGTATGAGTGGGTGTAGAGTGTGGGGTATGAGTGAGTGTGGAGTGTGGAGTATAAGTGAGTGTAGAGAAAGTATAGAGTGTGAGTGAGTGTAGAGGGATAGTGTGTGTTTGTAGAGAGGGAAAAAGTCTAGAGAGAGTGAGTGAGTGTAGTGTAAGTGAGTGTACAAGTTTATATATCTTAGACTTTTTTAATGGGGATATTTTTGTTTTCACAACTTTTTATTTACATTGCTTTCTGTTTCAAAAGAAATTGTCGTATTTGTTGCTAAAGATATTATTTATCTATCTAAATCTAGTGTTCCCATCAAGCACTAACAATTCAATACGCCCATTAAAACACATGCCTCCCCAAACATTACCTCTAAACAGATGAACTTTCTGCACTGCTGCTATAGAAGAAATTAGTGATGATTTGCAGGAGTCTTACCAAACCTGGGATACCCCAAGAATTGATTTGTGAGTAGAAGATATTTGAGCTGTATTTAGTCATACGTGTAACGTATAAAATCACAAAAATTCGTAATGATTTTAAAATTAGTCTAGTTTCTAGTTGTTTTTTAGCCCACGTAAAAAACAGGATTCTAATTTAGTCTGGACCATTCCGAAAGTGTGAATCACTACACTGTTCCCGTACGAATAGATAAAAGCACTCAATATTTCTGGCACGAGCGATATTATTATTCATATACAAAAATAAATTTTCGGATGATTTTATAAACGCTGTTTTGGATATCTTTCTTGTGAACAAAAAATTAAAAGGACGAGGGTATTTCGGGAGTATTCGAAACGTTTGCTATTGAATTATTCACTTGAAATAATCGAACTAGCTAATGCTGTCTATATTGGTCAAACAATTCGAAATTTTGAAATTAGACATTGTTTTTTAATTCGATCATGAGCACCATTGTTGTAGATAATGACTTGATCTTCATTTTTCCCCTATATAAAAATTCTCTAAATGCCATATTTTAGGAGATATTGGTGGAAAACCAATTTTTGGAACTTTGGGGCCGGCGATACCCCCTCCCCCCCCCCCAAAATGGCGATTGGGTGTGTGAAATTTCTGGACCCGAGAAATGTTTCGAGGCTGAATATATTTACTGTCGACAAGAGTCGAAATCAACGTTTTCATACGGGCCGAACGAGTTCCGTATGTCGTGAAAATATCCACTGCTATTTGTTATTCCCACTTCGATCTCTTCTTCTTTCTTGTGAACATGTGCTTAGAAGCAAAATTTAACTGTATCTCATCTTATCTTTAAAAAGTGTATTCATGTGAATGTATTTTACCTGGGACAGGAATTTTACCCGGGACAGGAATTTTACCTGGGAATGAATTTTACCTGGGACACTCTACCTGGGACTTGAACGTTACCTGGGACAAGAACTTTACCTGAAACCAGAACTTTACCTGGAACTTCAACAAGGACTCCATCTGTCAAGGACTTTATCTGGAACCAGGACTCAACTCTTCAACATATTACAAACCAATGAAAACCTAGTCATTTTTTTCCTGTTTATTGTTTTTTTCAAAAAAGAGTCAATATACAACTTGTAAATTTAATAACATTGTTCATAAAGTTTATTTTCCCTTCCAATATTCCAGGATTTGTCGCTATAATGCTGATGTGAGTAACAAATAAAATAGTATTATTCAGGGTGGCGCCCACTTACCTTTCTTAACTTTCATAATTTTTCTTTTATTAATTTCAGTAACTTGATTAATAATTAACTTCCTTCAATACCTTAATTAAAATAAGTTTCAAGTAGGATTACCCGAGAACCGGTAAGACTACTCTCTGAATCATTACTAGTTTGGTCTCAGAATCTACACCTGAGGTGCTCTCTAAACTGAGTAGCCGTTGCAAATTGGCGCCCAACGTGGGTGCCAATTTCTCAAATTGGATACTAGCCTAGCTGTAATCGTGGCTACAGCTGTTTTGCATAATATTGTAGTAGAAGATAATGATGAAGAACCAGAGGATCCAATAATTGAAGAGGATGTCAAACTCCTGTTCTCACAGGCTCTCGGACCGTGTCATATTCCACTTTTTGTCAACTCTTTGTTACGCCACTGTCTGTACCATAATTTTTGACTAAAGGTAGTTGCGACCGCAGTTAAACATATAAAAATTAGACACACCTTTATATCCTTTTTATCCGTGCTCTATCAAAATCTCTATCTTTATAAAGTTTCTAAAAAACTTGATCCCATAAGCTTTCTGAACTGTTATTTAATTATTTTTAACAGTATAACACAAAGTTTATTATGTACACATCTTTTTATGTCTTCACAGGTACGAAAAAAAAAATTTGGCAAATGCTAATCGGATGACACATTTATTCCGCGATAATACTGACAAGGTATTGGCAACGTAAGGCAGTATATCATCCAGGAAAATATTTTTAGAAATTCGATTGGTTAGACGGAGTGTCTAAAAAAATTTTAAAAAAAGTATTTTTTTTATATTAATATTATAAAGATAAAAAATTTGAACAAGCAATCGTACCAAACCTAAGAAACCAACTTCTTCTTCCTCCTGTCAAAAATCCCTTGTAAATGGAGTGTATAATTACAAGAGATAATTTTTGATTGTCATAACAAACAAAATGGAAGGAAGTTGTATCTTGGTCTTTTTGGACTTTTTTGATTTTTTAAAAAATGTTTATACAATTTGGTGGCGTTGTGAATTTTAAATAATTTTTTGAAAAAATTTAATTCCAGAAACGTCCCAATGAATGGTTGTGTAGATATTTTTAAAGTTATGTCACTAAATGATGCGTTTATTAAAAAAAAATAATATAAATAAAGTAGATTTATCTTCGAAGCCCACCTACAAAATTAATTTAAAAATACTAAAAATAAGTAACTGTGTGTAACTGGAGATTAAAAAAAATCAGCTTCCAGGCTTTTAATGAAAAAGTACACAGTAAAATCCACACTTTCACATAAGTACAATTAATTTAAATAAATATAAAAATAAAGTTATGTGTATGACGTTAATTTTAATGAGCAGCATATAAGCCGATGCCCACGCTTACAGAAAATATAAATAAATTTGAATAGATTATGTATATTATGACGAAAACTAAAAACAACCAATCTTTCTGATCATAAAATGAATATGATATATTTTTCAAGTTGGATCTAATAAAAATAATCTTGAAAACAAATTAGGTGCCAACAACAGTTAGGTGTATAAGGTTGAACGCTTCAGAATTGTTACATCTTAAATACCTTCGCAATGGAATAGTTTTTATTAAAAACTCATAAAAATAGATTGTTTCAACTTTTATCACCGGGGATATTTCAATAATTATTTACTAAAAATTAAAATTTAACAAATTAAACTGAAATATTTTTTTTAATTTGTAATGCCCTCGTATAGTAAAATAAATCATCGGTTATAAAACATTAAAATGTGATTTATTAGTTACAGTAGAGCTAGCGAATAGTTAAAACTCACTTTAACAATATTGATTAGATTTATGTTTATCAACAAAATGATGAATATTGATTAGTATTAAGTTAATCATAATAAAACTTTATTAAGGCCAGCTTGTGCTGACTCGAATTCATTGTAACATAACAATAAAGCAACTAAGATGTTCACTTCATCTTATTCCAAGACTTCTTTTTGTTTGACTGATATATAAACTGCATTACTATGAGAACATTATTTACATCTTTTTTTTGTAAAAAAGTTAATCTCTCTTCAGCACTCGGACTCAATATTACGAATGTATTTTTATTCTTTGAACTATTTGTTATAATCTTTGAAATTTTGTTGAAGTATTTTATCTTATCGATTTAATGTTATAAATAAAACTAACTGTTTATAATTAATTCCACTATTTATTGAAAAAATTATGAAAATTATTTTTTCTACAGTCGCGCGTAAAATGACTAATTACTATATTCGAATGAAATCGTAAAGTCGACAAATGCCGAGGATTGTTACTTTACGCTCTAGAGCAAAAAAAAGGAATCTTTTTCGCTCGCTTATTTAATCAAACCACGCCCTCCTAATTAACTCAATTGGTGAATATTTAACAATTTATCAGATGAAAAATCAAATAAAATTATATGAAAATTGTCAAAAATTGTTGAAATTTTAAAAAATGGTGGATAATTGTCGAAAATTTTGAAATTTTTTTGAAAAATGGTCAAAAATTTTCAAAAATGGTCAAAAATTATTAAAAATGGTCAATAATTGTCAAAAACTATCAAAAATGGACAATTATTATCAAAATTGGTCAATAATTGTCAAAAATTGTTAAAATTTTGAAAAATAATTGGTCGATAATTGTCAAAAACTATCAAAAATGGTCAATAATTTTGAAAAATGGTCAAAATTTTTGAAAAATGGTCAAAATTTTTGAAACATTGTTAAAAATTGTCGAAAAATTTTGAAAAATTATCAAAAATGGCCAATAATTGTCAAAAACTATCAAAAATGGTCAAAAATTGTCAAAAACAGTCAAAACTGGATAATTATTGTTAAAAATTGTCAAAATTTTGAAAAATAGTTGATAATTGTCAAAAATTGTTAGTTTTTGAAAAATTGTCAAAAATTTTGATATATGGTCAAAAATTTGAAAAAATGGTCAATAATTGTCAAAAACTATCAAAAATGGACAATTATTGTCAAAATTGGTCAATAATTGTCAAAAAATTGGTCAATAATTGTCAAAAATTGTCAAAAATGGACAATTATTGACAAAATTGGTCAATAATTGTCAAAAATTGTTAAAATTTTGAAAAATGGTCGATAATTGTCAAAAGTATCAAAAATGGTCAATAATTTTGAAAAATGGTCAAAATTTTTGAAAAATTGTTAAAAATTGTCGAAAAATTTTGAAAAATTATCAAAAATGGCCAATAATTGTCAAAAACTATCAAAAATGGTCAAAAATTGTCAAAAACAGTCAAAACTGGATAATTATTGTTAAAAATTGTCAAAATTTTGAAAAAATTGTTAGTTTTTGAAAAATTGTCAAAAATTTTGATATATGGTCAAAAATGGTCAAAAATTTGAAAAAATGGTCAATAATTGTCAAAAACTATCAAAAATGGACAATTATTGTCAAAATTGGTCAATAATTGTCAAAAATTGTCAAAAATGGACAATTATTGACAAAATTGGTCAACAATTGTCAAAAATTGTTAAAATTTTGAAAAATGGTCGATAATTGTCAAAAACTATCAAAAATGGTCAATAATTTTGAAAAATGGTCAAAATTTTTGAAAAATTGTTAAAAATTGTCGAAAAATTTTGAAAAATTATCAAAAATGGCCAATAATTGTCAAAAACTATCAAAAATGGCCAAAAATTGTCAAAAACAGTCAAAACTGGATAATTATTGTTAAAAATTGTCAAAATTTTGAAAAAATTGTTAGATTTTGAAAAATTGTCAAAAATTTTGATATATGGTCAAAAATGGTCAAAAATTGTCAAAAATGGTCAAAAATTTGAAAAAATGGTCCATAATTGTCAACAATTGTCAATAATTATCAAAAATGGTCAATAATTTTGAAAAATGGTCAAAAACTATCAAAAATGGTTAAAAATTGTCAATTATTGCTAAAAACTGTTAAAAATGGACAATTATTGTCAAAAATGGTTAAAAATTGTCATCATTTTGGAAAATTGTCAAAAATTATCAAAAAATTTGGAAAAATGGTCACTAATTTTGAAAAACAGTCAAAATGGTCAATAATTGTCAATAATGGTCAATAATTGTTAAAATTTTGAAAAATGGTCAATAATTGTTAAAATTTAGGAAAATGGTCAATAATTGTCAAAATTTTGAGAAATGGTCAATAATCGTCAAAAGTTGTCCAAATTTTGAAAAATAGTCAATCAATAATACGAACCGTTTCCGAAAATCGATTTAAACACGTAATAATTAAAATCGATTAATATTACTATAAATATCGATTATAAGAAAATTATATTCGATTTATATAAAAATCGATTATTTCTAGATCTTAGAGTCATTTGGATAATTTTTCCTTTATTATTTTTATATAATTTTCAATATACGCATATTCCGAAAACTTCTCCACAAAAGTTCAAAAATTCGGAGATTATGTTTTATTAAATGACGATTCTTGTAACATTAAACAAGATATTATTTCAGGTGACTACATAATTTGACGGAATTTAACCTGATTATACAAAATATATTTTTAACCGCGGAAGTGCAATAGCGCTGAAAATAAGAATAGGTTTAACTACAGACAGCTTCTAAATTAATTTCAACATAATTTAAGTAGTATACACAGTGGCCAAAATAGACCTTATTTTCTCATTTTCCTTTAACTTGCTTGTTTTCAAATGATTTCCTCAGATCTACGAAGAAAGTACAACATTTTATTGTTGGACGCCACCAGCTTTTAATCGCAACGGAATTTATTTAACTTTTAAAAAAGTGGAGTGTTGAAATTTTTCAATTAAAATTCGAAATTATTAAGAAATTGATTGTAACGTTAAAGCTGCTTAAATCGAAATGCAATAATCGTTTTACGTAATTTGACGACTGATTTATTTTACTTTCGATGAAAAGGAGAATTGTTAGATTTTCTATTTTTGAATTTGTTATTTTCGTCTACAGATCTTTGAATGTAAGAAATTCATTGACGTTGTTTAAAAGCAGAATAAATATTGTATAAACTTTACATTATTTGATACAAGATATTTTAATAGATTTTGATGGTAGGTACTGAAATTGAAGGTGAACGAAAATGTTTTGTTTGGAAAATAACCGATCGAAAGGATCTTTTTCTAGCTTTATAAGATTGTAACGAGAAAATTATGTTGAAGGGAATAAAATCATTTGAAGTTAATTAATTGAAAACAACCGAAAAACGAAAAAACTCGTAACTCCTACATTTCGCGAAATATTTGTTAAAAATTTTTCAGAAAAAAAAATTTTGGGACATGAAAAATGCTAATAATTCGTGAGATAGGGTTTTTTGGGACGAGAAATCGACTGGCACAGACAGTTTTTTGATGAAATCATTCTTTTACCTTCAAATTGAGTCATGAAATTTTCAAAAATCCACTTTTCAAAAAAAAAATACTCATAACTCGACTATTTGAAGAGATAGAATGTTCTAGTCTTGACTAATCGATTCAGATGAAAATTTTACATATACGACTGAATATTGAGTAGATATTTCCAAGCATTAAGGGAGTTGGGAAAAAGCAATTTATATCGCGAAATATTTTTCCATACCTAAATTGGTTCTAAATTTTTGACAAAAGAGATTAAAAAATGCTAAAATTTTGTAATAAGGGGTTTTTTGGGACGAGAAATCGACTAGCATAGTCAGTTTTTTGATAAAATCATCCTTTCGCCTTCAAATTGAGTCATGAAATATTCAAAAATCCACTTTTCAAAATAAAAAATACTCATAACTCGACTAATTAGAGAGATAGAACGTTCTAGTCTTCACCAATCAATTCAGGGGAAAATTTTACATATATGACTGAATTTTGAGTCGATATTTCCAAGCATTCAGGGAGTTGGGAAAAAGCAATTTATATCGCGAAATATTTTCTTGGTTCTAAATTTTCGACAAAAAAAAATGAAAAATGCTGAAAATTTGTGATAAGGGGTTTTTTGGGACGAGAAATCGACTGGCACAGTCAGTTTTTTGATAAAAACATTCTTTCGCCTTCAAATTGAGTCATGAAATTTTCAAAAATCCACTTTACAAAATAAAAAATACTCATAACTCGACTAATTGAAGAGATAGAACGTTCTAGTCTTCACCAATCGATTCAAGGGAAAATTTTACATAAATATACGACTGAATTTTGAGTCAATATTTCTAAGCATTAAGGGAGTTAGGAAGAAGCAATTTTTATCGCGAAATATTTTTCCAAACCTACCCCTTGGTTCTAAATTTTCGACAAAAAAAAAGAAAAATGCTGAAAATTTGTGATAAGGGGTTTTTTGGGACGACAAATCGACTGGCACAGTCAGTTTTTGTATTAAAACATTTTTTCGCCTTCAAATTGGGTCATTAAATTTTCAAAAATCCACTTTTCAAAATAAAAAATACTCATAACTCAACTAATTGGACAGTTAGAACGTTCTAGTCTTGATCAATCGATTCAGGGGAAAATTTTACATATATTACTGAATTTTGAGTCGATATTTCCAAGTATTAAGGGAGTTAGGAAAAATCAATTTATATCGCGAAATATTTCCTTGGTCCTAAATTTTAGACAAAAAAAAATGAAAAATGCTGAATTTTTGTGATAAGGGATTTTTTGGGACGAGAAATCGACTGGCACAGTCGGTTTTTGTATAAAATCATTTTTTCAACTTCAAATTGAGTCATGAAATTTTCAAAAATCCACTTTTCAAAACAAAAAATACTCATAACTCGACTATTTGAAGAGATAGAACGTTCTAGTCTTGATCAATCGATTCAGGGGAAAATTTTACATATATTACTGAATTTTGAGTCGATATTTCCAAGTATTAAGGGAGTTAGGAAAAATCAATTTATTTCGCGAAATATTTCCTTGGTCCTAAATAAAAAAAATTAATATATCACAGAAATTAATTATCATCAACAATTATAAAGTAATGTCTATACTATAATTGATAATTTTTTTCGTATAATTTTCAACCAATCAGAACGATCAATTTAGTTAAGTTACCTTGTATAATTTCGATTATATACCTCCATCCGTTTCTAACCAATCAAATGCTATTTTGCGACCTATCAGAAGCAAATTATACTGGATATTTTTTGACATAAGTGAATATACCCCGGCCCACCTGCCACAGCCAATGTTTAATGTTGTCACATTTTTGTTAATTAACATAAATTAATGATTAATATAAATTATTATGTAGCTACATAAATTATTTTGAAAATCTTCCATTTCGTTGTATGTTTTTGTCTTTTTCGGTATATAATCTGACCATATACCACTCGAGGTATATATTTTGTTTTGAATATTTTTTGACATTTTTGTGTAAAATTTCTGTAAAAATTGCGCGAGACAAGAATTCTTTTTAAAAAATATCCCTCCAGCTTCGCTGTCGGGATATTTTTTAAAAAGAATTCTTGTCTCGCGCAATTTTTACAGAAATTTTACACAAAAATGTCGAAAAATATTCACCTCTTGTGATATAACTAGTGATTATACATAAAGTAGCTCTACCAATCGAAAATTTTACAATAATTTAATTTCCATAGTAACCACATCGACATCAATACACAAACTAACAGGACCGTCAAATTTTGACGTTTATCAATAACTGTTTAAAAATGAGACGATTCGGAGATTTATCATTAAATTCAATAGACGAAAGTATACGAAATACTGAGCCTCATATTTAAATTGTTTATATTTACTTAATTTACTCAATAAATAATCGTATCAAATACAATACGTACTTCAAAATAAATACGGTTATACTTCTCAAACTTCCTGCATAATTACAAATAGTGTCAGTTTGACAGAATATTTAGCCTGTCAAACTGACACTCTTTATAATTATGCCACAAGTTATCGATGCATAACCTGATTATTTTGAAGTACTTACTGATAATAACTGAAATTAGGTACACAATATTGAAATGACAATAATATAGAAATAGAAATTAGCTTAATACATCTGATTATTTATATTTTATTAAAATTTGTCTGTTAATTATTTCACTTTTAAAACGAAATTTTTTTTTTTAAAACCCACTGAACCGTCAAAAAGATATCAAATTTCTGAAAAAGGTTCAGATTTTAACGAATAAGTAAATCTATTCCATGGTTAAACTTGCATCTACACAAAAATAGAACAGTTAAAAGCTTATTCAGAGCTATTGGTGTGTCACAGCCCCCCTTTTTCTGGGGGCCGTGTGCAAATCGGTTTATAGACTAAGACTCTCCAACAGGCAACGCAGACATTTCGAAAAGTGGTTGTAGTGAGGATACTAAGCCCTTATCCACCACATTTACTCGATTCCGACAAGGTAAAAATAATTTAAAAAAAATAATAAAAAACGCGAGTGATTGGAAAAATATAATTTTTTTTGTGTTAGTGTTGAGGTGCTTTGAGTGTTTACCTGCATGAGACGCTGCCATATTTGGTAGCTGCTATTATAGAACTTTGGCTGATTGCCAGGAAATACTATTTTTAACAACATCATCTGTGTTTGTGTAATTTTATGCCTGCTGCCAAGTGCCCAAGTAACACACTGGAAACTTTTGTGCATAACACGTGATTATATAAAAGAGCTTTTTAATAAGTGTTAACCTAATTTTTATGCTTGAATTAACATTCTAGGAGCATGCTTTAAATTCAAAAATAATACAAGGAAAGCATGAAATAACTCGCTATTACATAACCATTGAAAGACGAAACATTTCATTAAATTTTGAAAATATTCTTCAAGATTAACTGATTTAAGTTTTGAATTGTTATACTCCAAAGTATGCACCATATGGGAAAGTGTTGGTAAAAATTTGTGCATCCCTTAAAACTAAACATGCACCAACAAAATATAGTGAAACATACGAGGAGCTTTAAAAAATTTGATTTTGAGACAAAAGTGAAGTACCCTTTACTTAGATTGCCATATTTTTTAATGCCGAATAACTACTACTACTTCACTCTTGTCTCAAAATCAAATTTTAGAAGGCTCCTCGTATATTATGTGTGTTTTACTATATTTTTTTAGTTCATGTTTAGTTTTAGGGGATGCACGAACTTTTACCAAGAATAACTTTTTGTCGTAAAATGCTTTGGAGATGATGAAATTGTTGAAAAACGAGAAATTTTTTTATTAAAACTTGATAAATACCCTGGGAAAATATACTTTTGGAAATAGCAAAATATATTCGAGACGTTTTCCTTCTTTTAGAACAAAAAATAAAACAATTTTCAGAACTTTTTTAACAAAATATTTCGAATGTCTTCTTCCAGAAATGATGAGAGAAAGTTTGCATTTCTCTTCCCTTGGATCTGAATAATATAAATGTCACTTTCTCTTTCACACAATTTAATCTGTTACATTTTTCTGTCTATTTATAAAAGATTCAACTCCTCCATAATGAGCAACCTTCGCCTATTTTACACCCTGTACACAAGTCATCTTCCCCATCACTTTCTCTTAACCTATATCTCGGTAATTCTTTGGTAACCACCTTTCTAACTAAATTTATCGATTTTTATCAACATTTTTTTTGTAAAATAATAAAACAAACAACAGAAATATTTCTTATTAAGTGTATTAATTAATTTTATTTACAACTGTTATTTTTGTTTTAGTCCAAACAACAAATAGATCAAAATGCCTTTCAAGCCAGCAGACAACCCAAAATGCCCCAAATGCAGCAAATCTGTATACGCTGCTGAAGAAAAAGTAGCTGGAGGTTACAAATACCACAAGTCATGCTTCAAATGCGGTAAGTATAAACTTTAGAGTAAAATTAAGAAGTTTTCACACCTAAAAGCATATCAAATCAAATCCCTTAGTCTAAATTATGTTAAAGTTAAAGTAAAAATGTATTTATTGAAAAGAATTCCCTGTTGATGAAGATAACAGGAACTATATAAGTTAACACACAGTACAATATATTGAGGAGTGAACACAGACAAAATAACGAAAGATAGATTGGTTGAAGAAGAGGAAAATGATTAGCAAGAGAAAAAGGAGCTTGAGAAATAAGTTGGAAAAGGCGAGAAGAAGACTGGAAGAGAGAGGAAAAACCTACAGGATAGAAAATTATGAATAAAGAAGAATATATTAATGAATAACACGTTCTCTTCAATAAATATGATCCTTCTAGCACTTTTAGACATTAAATGAAAAAATAGGCTGAACTCATCGATATCTTTTAGAAATTAATGTGTTTTCGATAAAAAATTGAATTCTTATTACAGGATTGTGCAACAAAATGCTCGACTCCACCAACGTCACCGAACACGAAGCTGAACTTTACTGTAAAAATTGCCATGGACGTAAATATGGACCTAAAGGCTACGGATTCGGTGGTGGAGCTGGGTGCTTGAGTATGGACGATGGCGCTCAATTCAAAAAGTGAGTTTTTTTTAAATTTTTTTATTTTTAACATTTAAACTTCTTCTACGAACACAACATTTAATTTCTTTTGGACATTTACCAGTACAGGATACAAGCAATATCTTGAAATAATTATTGTTTGAAAATAATAATTAATATTAAAATAAAAATAAATTCAAGATATTGTCTGATTAACTGCTGAAGGTAGTTAAAAGAACCTTAATAGTGGAGGCAAAAATCAGCAATGCTTTTACTTTATTAATTGTAGTCGTAGCTAAAAGTCATTTTTACATAAACAATCAAAAGCTTTTCTATCAACAATTTTTTTTTAACTAAATTGAATCAAATTATTGAAGAAATTCAATTATTTGGGTTATTCGAAATTGGTAGTTAGTGTACGTGTAGTGCTGATTAGAGAATTATTCCCTTTTATTTGTTCTAATGGACTGAGGGCTTTCCTTATCTCTTGTTTTCCTTAGTTATATGTGTGCTTCGGCTGTCAAACATTGCCATTTTCATCAAAGCATTAAAACGTACATCTCATTTTTATTGCAACAATCCTAAATACATAGAATTTCCCCTATAACTTTTATATTATTGGAATTTTGTAAAATGTAAATATTAAAAATTTAAATGGAACAACCTGTAGATTTTTTAATATTTGGACTTTCCGGTATTTTTTTTGGTAAATAAAAATTCATTAAACAATAATTTTTAGTTCCACAATATTTTTGTGCGTTTTAATGTTTTTTTCCCTCATATTTTCAATTTAAAAAATAAAAAAATCGATAATAAAGTCATGTTAATTATTTAATACTATTTTTAATTTTCTTTAATTTTAAATAATAGTAATATTTTTCATGATTTTATTTACCTAATTAAATGTGGACCCCCCAATAATTCTTAATTTTAATGTAAAGATCTCTTAAATTCTAATATTTCCAAGGAAAAAGGGTAAGTTTGAGTTTTTTATTTTACTTCAGAATTTTTTTGGCATTCAAGAAGTTTGCAACGTTCGATACACTTTTTAAATTTTTTTTTAATATAAAATGGCAACTTCTACGGAATTTGAATACTTTAATATAACAAGAAATTGACTATACCACAACAAAAAAAACGAAATTTTTCCAAAATAACGTGAATATTTACAGAAACACTTAAATTTGTTGAAAAAACAATAAAAAATATTGTTGCATGTTGAAGTAAATCCGAACAAATATAAAAATTATATATAATAATAAATTGTACCAAATTTTCATATCAAATTACCCAACAATGTTAAAAAAATGTAAAAAATATATCAATCGAAAGAGAGTATTTCTTCATCTTTTTTAACTGAGATTCTCACTAAATTATTTATAATTTTTCTATTTTTGTATATTTTTACGTAGTCCCACATCTATGTCTTTCTATGCTTCACTAGATTTTTATTTTTCTCCATTATTCTACCATTTTTATTCTTTTATTGATATAATAAATAGAGATCTTTAAATTGAAATTAGAACTTCATAGCTTATTCCCAAAAAACTTTTGCTAAATAAAAACTTCCAAGTAAAAAATCTTGGACCCGATTTTGATTTGTCTCTTTTTTGCCTCCTTAGCAAAGAGTAACTTTAAGAAGGAATCAGTCTGAAGATGGCGACCAAAAACCACACCAACTTATCAGCTGTCGTCAGTCAACCCTTTTCCATCCCCTCACTATATACATTAATGTAATATTTTTAGATCTTAAATTAGATTTTATTTATTAATTTTCATATGAGAAACAAGATTCGATTATTTTGTTATAATTGAATTGAAATAAATTTTATTTAAGACAGTTGTTATGTTTCGAGAGGCAATATTCTATCAACATTTTACTCAAGAAACATTTCCTACATTTATTATTTAAAATTAAAAAAAAACAATAAAACACTTATCACCAATTTAATTTTTTTTTAATGATTCAAAATACTTTTTTTTCTATATTTTCGGGCTAAAAGTCTACATAAAAATACACAATACAAAAATTAATATTCACTATTATACAGTGTGTCACACAAGAAATTACAAAAATTTCCCAAATATGTGTTGTCTGTTTTTTTACCTTTTTGGTAGTAATTGAAATAAATGTAGTTAACTGTAATGTTGTTGTCTAGAGTACCATAGTTTTTGGAATATTGTCAAAAACCTACCCCTGTCCTTCTTCCAAAATTTGTATTGTGATAGTGTTTTGTTGTGTCAGTCCTGTGATGGCGTTGGAAAGTGTCCAATTTTTACAATAAATTTAGTATAAAAAAAACCAGAAACGGTGAGAAATTTTTTTTAAAATTATCAGCATGGCTGGCAAATTGCTCTAAATCGCATATTAACACGTAGATCCTTCTTTCGTCCTTCTAACCAATGTCCTTTCTTGTTCGTAGTGGGATAAGGAGAGTTCCCTCATTTTCAATAAACGTTGATGTACAAATTCTTGTTTTAGACACAATTCACCTTCTCCTGTTACATTTTTTTTCAAATTTCTTAGTTTTTTTTTCAGTTCCGCAGCTTTGCAGCACTATGCATATAAATAGACTATATTAGATGCTTTTTTTATAGTTTTTAAGTTCCATAACCATAATATTTAAGAAAAAAATTTAAACAATTTTATTTAGTAGATATTCTAATCTCGTTACTAACAAACAAATGAATATATTGCTTATAGGCCCTTTGAATGGATGCATATAGATGGTAGTTCCAGAATTAGTTTGATAGTACAAAATTATAGTTTAAAAATTTTATTTAGAGACCTAGAAGATCTATTGAGCCCAACCCCATCTTCTACATAGCTCCTGCGAAAAGTCTCAGAGACCTGTTCCTTTGCCTCATTCCTTGAAGGAATTTTAACACACCCCTAGGCTTCATTTTTTGCAAGTCTTCCTCGTCTATCCAGGTGTTATAGTCCTGCTAGGACACCTGTTAAAACTCTCAGAACAGTCTTCATTTTTTGCAAGTCTTCCTCTTCTATCCAGGTGTTATAGTCCTACTAGGACACCTGTTAAAACTCTCAGAACAGTCTTCATTTTTTGCAAGTCTTCCTCTTCTATCCAGGTGTTATAGTCCTACTAGGACACCTGTTAAAACTCCCAGAGCAGTCTTACTCTGCCTTATGCATCTTTAGATCTCACTTGGTTATAATTTCCCAGGGGTATCTTTGAATGTGAGCCCTACTTGATATTTCCAATGGTCCAATCTTCCCTTTTTTTTTGCTTTCACCCATTTCTTCCAATATTATATTGATGCTGATACTAGAAAAGGTTCCAGTCCCCAAATAGTGTTCCAGACCCTCTCTTTATTAAATCATCAGCTATTTGTGTGTTGTTGAACCCATCTTCTATATAGCTCCTGCGAAAAGTCTCAGAGACCTGTTCCTTTGCCTCATTCCTTGAAGGAATTTTAACACATCCGTAAGCTTCAGTTTTTTCAAGTCTTCCTCTTCTATCCAGGTGTTATAGTCCTGCTAGGACACCTGTTAAAACTCTCAGAACAGTCTTACTCTGCCTTATGGATCTTTAGATCTCACTTTGTTATAATTTTCCAGGGGTATCTTTGAATGTGAGCCCTACTTGATATTTCCAATGGTCCAAGCTTCTCTTTTTTTCGCTTTCACCCATTTCTTCCAATATTATATTGAAGCTGATACTAGAAAAGGTTCCAGTCCCCAAATAGTGTTCCAGACCCTCTCTTTATTAAATCATCAGCTATTTGTGTGTTCAGGAACCCATCTTCTATATAGCTCCAGCGAAAAGTCTCAGAGACCAGTTCCTTTGCCTCAATCCTTGAAGGAATTTTAACACACCCGTAAGCTTCAGTTTTTGCAAGTCTTCCTCTTTTATCCAGGTGTTATAGTCCTGTTAGGACACCTGTTAAAACTCTCAGAGCAGTCTTACTCTGCCTTATGCATCTTTAGATCTCACTTGGTTATAATTTCCCAGGGGTATCTTTGAATGTGAGCCCTACTTGATATTTCCAATGGTCCAATCTTCCCTTTTTTTTGTTTTCACTTATTTCTTCCAATATTATATTGATGCTGATACTAGAAAAGGTTCCAGTCCCCAAATAGTGTTCCAGACCCTCTCTTTATTAAATCATCAGCTATTTGTGTGTTGTTGAACCCATCTTCTATATAGCTCCTGCGAAAAGTCTCAGAGACCTGTTCCTTTGCCTCATTCCTTGAAGGAATTTTAACACATCCGTAAGCTTCAGTTTTTTCAAGTCTTCCTCTTCTATCAAGGTGTTATAGTCCTGTTAGGACACCTCTTAAAACTCTCAGAGCAATCTTTCTCTGGCTTATGCATCTTTAGATCTAACTTGGTTATAATTTCCCAGGGGTATCTGTAATTGCAAGAAGGAACTGAAATTACTTTTGATGACAGCTTTCATATTAAAACATTCTGGCGTTACTATTTACTCTAATAGCTGCCAATAACTGATTTTTTTTATTTTTAACGTAAATGCTGATTACTATTGAGTTTTGTTGATGATTTCAGCGATGACGATGTAGTAAGAAGTCGTGCACCTCTGCTACCAAAAGCTTTCGCTAAAGCTCCTGAAGGTGAAGGATGTCCCAGGTGTGGAGGCTACGTATACGCTGCCGAACAAATGCTTGCCCGTGGAAAAGTAAGGATTTATTTTTTTAACAATTCTGATTCAATTTATTCGATTTTATGCAATTATGTGATGAGCTGGAGCTCCAGGGTGGTAGAAAACTCCAGTTATGTATATTTTGGACCTACAGCATTCGAAAATTACTGGACCAAAACACTCTATATTTGCTAATTTTTCTTTTTATATAGGGCTGGCACCAAATATGCTTCCGTTGCAATAACTGCGGAAGATGGTTAGACTCAACATCACATTGTGATGGACCAGACGGGATGGTATATTGCAAAGGTAGCACCGATGATTTCCATTTTGTTTTAACATATTTAGCATGCCAGACATGGAACCCCCTGTGACGTTATTTGATTTTAATTTTTTTCCCTTTGTTAAATGTAGTTTTTTTTACGATTTTGTCCATTTTTTATTTAAGGCCTTCCACAAAACTTGCTTCAAATGTGCTGATTGTAACAAGGGACTGGACTCCTATAATGTTGCCGAAGGTCCCGATAAGGATATTTACTGTAAAGGTGTGTTTTTTTTATTACAGTTATTCAAATTTAGATAAAAAACGTAGATATATTTTTTTTATTAGCTACAGATAAGTTGTAACGATATACTATTTAAATAATAGAATTAGAAACACTGCAAACTGCAAGATTGTGAAATAAAAAGTTAGACTTGAAGAGGTACTACTTAGCATTTTTAATAGTTGCGACAGATCTTGGTCATGGTCCTCACCTCCAACTTTTTAGTAAGACTTTAGTTTAAGGTCTGCTACTTTACCCACCTTTGCCGAAATCCTTCGTTTATCAAACTGGCATTTGTGGGTCGATTGGCCTGGTTGGTCTGCGACCTATAAGATCTTTTGTGCATACCCTACAGCTAGGCTTCTGAGAAAGCATATCTGGTCTGTAGCCTGATCAGGCTCTAAGAAGGCCTGTTCCAGAACAGGACAATTATTCCTCCGGTTTTGGAAGCTAGAAATATTTTTTAAGACATCCTGCGTCTACTACTGTATGTCTTTTAGATTCTTCATCTTGACAAGTATATTTTGAGACTAAATTGACATTTATTCGTGACAATTATTAAAATAGCTACTTCCATTTAAAAAACGTTAATTGCAGATTGCATTGTAAATTATTCTCTTTAAAATAATGATTAATTGTTAGATTTTAATTTATTTAAATACCTTTCGTTGAATGTCCTTAAATAATCGTTGTGTTGTGTCTTAGTTTGTTACGGAAAACGATTTGGACCGAAAGGATACGGATATGGTCAAGGAGGTGGCACTCTTCAAAGCGATTGTTTTGCTGTCAGGTACAAAATGCTTTGTTTTTAATTATCGTTAAACAGCTTTGCAATAATTATTATATTTTCTACCTAGCTGTAGATATTATTAATTTGAAATATATTGTGTTTTACAAAACATAACCTACAAAAATTCGTTAAATTTCATTTCCAAACATTTACTTTTATTATAATATTATGTTTGTTTATTCTAATTATTATTATCTCTACTCTCTACTTTGAAACTGAGCCTAATCTGCTCTAAATGGTACCAACAGCGTATCCTCCATTTTTCCATAGCCATTAAAAGTAACAAATAAAAAATATGCCTTGTGACTCTTCCATTATGACTAGTGATGAGCGATATTTCACGCACTGTTACTTTTTCACCGATATGAACAAATCACAGTCAGTCACAGTTCCTATTATCATATCCAAAGCGTGACGTGATCACAGACAGAGAAAACGACAATGGATTGGATAAATGAATCTAAATCGAACATTATATAATCTTCTTCACCTTCATCTCTCTCATTCAATAACAAAATTGAATTTCGTCCATTACCGTAAGATTATAGAGCGACTTCGTGCTCTTTTCTTTTTTTATCATGTCTATACTTTTTTTGGATAGCGAGTGCGGCTGTTGGTAACATAAACGAGATTTTTCTATTAGTACTTTGTGGAAAAATCGGACAGGAATTTGAAAACATGTTTTTAGCTTAGTAGTGAAATTTGAGAATACAATAAAATATGATAAACTGATAATGAATATAGATACATTTTTCCAATCGTATCACGTCACGTTTTAAAATAACTGATATTAAAAAATCAAATCATTTCACAACGTGATTAGGAAATCACGATATCGCTCATCACTATTCTCGACTCTCTCACAGTTTCCATTTGTTTCTGGATCTATCACCAGCCCTATAAAGGGATCCTCCTCCTACCACCTGACATGAAAACAGTACTGTAACGATATTTTTTTCGTTCCAATCTGTACTCCATCAAATAAGAAGAAAGTAAAGATTTGGAATTGAAATTAGATGTTAAACATTCATATATAGAGGTAGAACAAATTGTGAAGCTTTTTTTACTAACTTTGTTTGTAGATTTTAATGTAGATTAAAATTTGCTGTTTGCGAACAAGTAATATTTTTTGAGCTTTAAGGCATTTAAAAATTAATTTAAAAAACGTCCGAAAATTTTTTTGTTTCCTTTTTCGTAAACACGATCTGTATATATACAACCCAGGCGGAGGAAACGTATATTTTAAATTATCCGGAAAGATGGAAAGGTTTTAAATTTAGATGTCCCAAAAATAACTGTAACTAATGCCTCGCGTGATTCTCTTTTATATAATTTTCCTTTCTGTCTATTAATATTGGAATTTACATTTTTGTAGACCACTAGAGTAAAACTGTAGGTATACCGATTGTCCCAAATTGAAGTACATATCTTGTCGTGACATATTCGTTCGTAAAACTGCCGCTAGAGGTGGATTAAAAAGAATTATACCAATTTGGTCTTGTCAAAAATTCTTTCTTCTGTTTCATCAGATAAACGTTTAATCGAGTTGTTTTAAATCTGGCTGCCGATTGGGAGGGTTAGGAAATATTTGTTTCCATTTTATATCAAGAATTTCATATAAAACCTCACCAAGTAATCATAGGAGAAGACCCTCTCAATATTTTTAATTCAAAATTGAACATCTAAATTTAACCTTTCATATATGTTATAACAACGATAATGTCTAGGTTGACAGATCCATAAAATATTCTTCAATATCCTGTTTATTCGTCAAACGATAAAATTTATTGTATTTTGTACATATAGCTTGCTATGCTCAACGCTACGGCCCACGAGGAATTGGACACGCTGGGGGGCTTTTCCTGGGGCTTATGTCAGACGCTTTGGATCTTGAATGGCAGAGGTACATTTCAGTAGTCATTTTTCTCCGTGTACTCCGTTATTATCGTTGGTTTTTTTACAGTGAATGTCAGTTTTCGTACCCAACCTCTGTCACTCATACTAACATTATACAGAGTGTCCCAGAGTAGTTTAAGATGTTTCCAGCTTTATAAGCTTATAGTTCGTTCCTCGGTAAAAACTCATGGGACCCTGTATACAATTTTGTTAAAAACTGATTTTAAAGTCAGTTTTTACAAAATACACTGCTCTAATCAAAACATTAACAGATGATACTGCTTGATGGCATTTACTAAAAATGTGAATGGAAAATTTGTTTCGACAACCACCTACCAATTAAATACTTGAAATAATCCTATCCGTTCGCTTACGACCTTGACCCATTTTATTATTTACACTATTGAACCTGGAAACTTACAGTGTTGGACTCATCCCCAAAGGGATGCCTACCAACCAAACTCACTGTTACCCCCGCCACGGAATCACTACTCTAGCATACTTCGAGACGGGCGGCGGTCTCTCGGACAGTCTCCGCTCACACTGTCGTCTTCTCCTTATCTATCAGTCCTACCTCTCATGCCATATCGAGTCCTTCTCTCCCCCTAATCATACTCTCCATTACGCCACTTACCTCCATCCATTCCTCCCCCTCATCAACATTATCTCCACCATGTTCTCCCAATACTCCGCCTCCCCTAGTTTCCTCTCCAACTTCTTCAGCACTTCCTCATTCCTACAGCATCTAATCACATGCCCCAGATCATCCTCCACTTCACACTTCTCACACACTCCAGTCACTCTTTTCCCAATCTTGTAGATGTACCCTTCTCTGGACCCATGTCCAGTGAGCACCCGAATTTCCGGTCCATCCAATCTCTCCTACTCCCAATCTTTTCGCGCCCTCATACTCATCCCACCTTCTCTCCATTTCCTCATCCATCCATTCCTGAACTTCCTCTCTGATCGCACCCCTCCAGCGTTTATTCTTGGCTCTAGCCATCGCATCCAATGGGTAGGACCTTGACAGCACCGCTGCTGCCAGTCCACCCACTGTCCTGTATCCCGGCACCACCCACAGTGGTATCCCTTGGAAACTTAGTTAACAAAAACTGGAATATTAGTGGAGTAGAAATGAATTTTCCATTATTTAAAAACTGTATTTAACGTAATTAGTTAATTGTGATATATCTATAGTGACCAAGCTCCAAAAACAACGGTTATCGATACGACTAGCATCAAAGCTAAACCAGGTCAAGGTTGTCCTCGTTGTGGTGGTGTAGTCTTCGCAGCTGAAGAAGTCCTTGCTAAAGGTCGCCCATGGCATCGTAAATGTTTCAAGTGCAAAGATTGTACTAAAACTTTGGATTCTATCAACGCTTGCGATGGTCCTGATAGAGATGTTTACTGTAAAACTTGTTACGGAAAGAAATGGGGACCTCACGGTTATGGTTTTGCTTGTGGTTCTGGTTTCCTACAAACTGATGGCCTTTCGTAAGTGTTGGTACGTTTTTTTTGTAAGAAAATTTGATCATCAATTGTTTGAATTGTAGTGAAGACGAAATTTCCGCTAGCCGACCTTTCTACAACCCAGATACGACCTCGATTAAGGCCCCTCCTGGTCAAGGTTGCCCAAGATGTGGAGGTATGGTCTTCGCTGCCGAACAGCAACTGGCCAAAGGAACTGTTAGTTTTTTTTTCAATTATTTTTCGTAAATATAAAACTTATTTTAATTTGCAGATGTGGCACAAAAAATGTTTCAATTGCGCCGAATGCCACAGGCCTCTCGATTCCGTTCTAGCATGCGATGGACCTGACAAAGAGGTACATTGTCGTGCTTGCTACGGAAAACTTTTTGGACCCAAAGGTTTTGGTTTTGGTCACGCTCCCACTTTGGTTTGTGCTGATGGTACTGCACCAGCTGTTCACGATCCCAGACCCAACAGCGGTCGCAAAGCTGCACCCGGACAAGGTATAACATTATTTTTGCTATACAGAATCTTAGGGCACAACACCTAGGGGACCACTGGATGGAATAAAGTCACCTGCAGATATTCTAAAGTTCCTCCAGTGGTCTACTCATTTCTGAGACTAAATAGAAGATCCCTTAGGTCTCAGTGAATGCCACCCCGGTATACATACGTTGATAATTGGTTTTTTTATAGGATGCGGACGTTGTGGTTACTCTGTGTATGCTGCTGAACAGATGATTAGCAAAAATGGAATTTGGCATAAGAGATGTTTCAGTTGCGCGGATTGCAGTCGTTCATTAGACTCGACGATTCTCAATGATGGACCTAATGGAGACATCTACTGCAGAGGTATTTTATAACGTCTTATTTTTCTTAAATGCTCTATTTTAAAATCGCTTGTTGTGTTTTCATTACTGCTCATAAAATAGAGTCATCCTAATCCCATTACAATGGAAAGAAAGAACCGTAGGATGAAATGGCGCATTTAGGAAAAATTTATGAAAACACTGTCGGTATTTTAATACATTTTATTGATGATGTTTTTTGTTTTAGGTTGTTATGGTCGAAACTTTGGCCCCAAAGGTGTAGGTTTCGGTATGGGCGCTGGATGTTTGTCAATGGCTTGAATTAGGTAATTCATCAGTAAACTTTCTTAATCAATGCCAACAAGGGAAACTGTGTACAGATAGCAACATTCACTCCTCTATATAGAAATCCTGTATTTTGGAAGGTTTTCGCCAGACTAGAATAAAAATTAGAAAAATATAAAAAAAAAATTGTGTAAATAAATTTATCTAATCTGTGAGTTAACGAAAATAATCTGAAATATTCGTTTTTTTTGTGAAATACGAAATTGGTTAAGACTGTATATATATAATCGAGTTGATTTGCTGTTATAATATTTATGCTTTGGAGCGCATATTTTTGAGATTATAATTTTTTATTCCATATTTTTGAGAATGTGACGTAGATGGATTGGTTCCAATTGCCAGTGAGAGACTGTTTTTAATATTCGTTACGGTTACCTGTTTATACTATACACAGTTTTGTAAATAATAGATCAATAAATAAAAAATAACCTAAAAAAAATCCAAGTTCGGTAAGGTAACTCGTTAGGAATATTAGAATCAGTTGTTTTTTGGACGAACGACCAGGAAAACCTGAGATTTTTTTATATATCTACATCGGCCACTTTGTTGGTCTATTCGATGGCTTTGCGCTTTTGCCAAAATTAATATTAGATAAGTTTTTTTGCTGATATATATTGATTATACCAAAATTTTTTGTCTAGTTGTAATTAATACAGTTTTAATAAAAAGTTGAACTTACAAAAGTGTTTTACTTAAACCACGTAAGGATATTATTAATATTGGGCTCATTGCTCCTGATGGCCATAATGTTTCACTGTGCTTAGGTGCTTATTTAGACAAAAAGACCTAGGATAAATCAGGGTGATATGGTGAAGGAAAATATTGAGCCTCATAAAATACAGAAAATTGTTGATTTCTCTTTTTTCAAAGAGTCATAGGTCATAACATAGGAGAGTCACATATTCTACAAGGCATAAACAAGTGAAATCCACCATTTCACCCATACATAAGAGTGAAGTGGCGAAGCACTTTGGGTGAAATGGTGTGAACTTACTTCTACTTCTTTTTCCCACATATATCACATATATATTTTGAAGTCTTCGTGCAAGCAAAGTTGGCAACTAATACATTTGATCCAGTCCACGTCCTTTTTAGTGCAACTGTACAGTTCACCGCACCCTACACAACAACACTCTTCATCATCCACGTCATCATCATCGTCTTCCAAGTGAAAATCCAGCGAAGAGTCGGATTCAGTGTCAGACGTAAAATCTTTTCGTTACCTACCCTGCTTGATTTTCCTCTTCCCTTTGGTAATGTTTTTTCCTTTTGCCTTTTTTTTAGCGATCGCTCCACTCTTCCCTGACTCGATGGTTTTGTTTAGACGTTTTCTTCGTAGATTGACGATATTTGAAGGAGAATTCAAAATCTCAGCTAAAGCTCTGGAATTCTCCTTTGCAGATTCTACTTTCTTCAGGATAGGTATCGGCGAAATTTGATCCAAGAGTTTCTTGAAGTTTGATCGCTGGCTTTTGATGAGAGTTGCACTAGGGGTTGCATGTTCAAATTCCTGATAACTCTGCTGCTTCCGCGGGATTCGGGACTTCATGCCAGTGTGAACAGCCTGATTGAGGTGAAATATGCTCACGTCGCTCCTTGTTTTCCTATTGTTGTTACGAAGCGGATATCAAAAAGACGTATTTGGGAATTGCATCAGGATTGAAGGGGATGATTCCTGTACTTCTGGCATTCTCTGTCATAACTTCTTGTACCCATGCCTTTGTGAGCAATCCTCCTTAAAATCTTTCTATTTGGATTCATTTTGATGTAGGAATTGCACGAATTGTAACAAGAGGTTTTGAGAGCTTTATAAAAGGCCCTGTCAAGTGGCATGGTAGACAGAGCAAAACTATGTTATTCTCTTCTGCAAACTCCAATGTATCCACACTGCTGCAATGTAAGCTATGTCCGTCCAAAATGAGCACGAGGCTTCCTGGGTGTAAAATGGTTCCTTTAGCTACAGAAGGAAAATATCAATGGTCATATAGAACCCGGTGGTTGTACTCGGCCTTTTCATTTTTGCCCTTAAAGACACAAGCTGGAGGTAAAAACATGCCCTCCCCATTGCATCAGGCAATCACAGATATAGTTTCATCTTTCTCACCGGATGTTATTGCTGGAACGCTCCTGGATCCCTTTGTTGCCAACACATAACCTTCTTTATTATTTAGCTGAGCTCTGGACTCATCCACGTTGAATATGTTTCCTGGCTTATCAAGAAGGTTGTTCTTAACCAAGATGTTCTGCAGCAATGAAAAGTTTGTTTCTCTTGATCGTGCTTGTGAAACTCCCTTCGCTTTGCGAACCGAAAGTTCTTGATATCTTTTTAAATAAATGTAGCGAATCTATTTGACATATTTTGCCAGTTAGTACCCCTAAAGCCATGAAGGGGAGACCACTTATTTTCGTTGCTTAGTAGTCTTTTGTTTTTATTTTATAAGACCACCAAAGTGAATTTGACTGTCATAAAACTTGACAGAAAGTGAGATTGAAGTAAATTTAGGTAAAGGGTTGTTGTAGTGATTTAAATAAAACCCCACGATTTAGTATGTATTTTAATAATGATTGGCACACATTTTTTACAACAGAAAGTTATGGCAATATTTGTACAATAAAATATTTATAAATAAATAAATAAAAAACCTCAGAATGTACAAAAACTAAATCTTGAACAAATTTAAGAAAATAAAATTACAACAATGCTATAAAATGAGTAACGTACACGGGGAAAAAAATTATTCGTACGGATCCGTCAACAATTTTTTTATCGAACATAAAAATCTCATCAATCGATTTAATTATTTTTTTATATATAATATATCAGATCCGTATAAAAGATTTTTTTCTGTAGTATAACGTTTCGCAAAAGCCAACATTTGCTATATTTTAGTACAAATTCTATTTATAATTCTGGTGTAAGACTACGTGTCTTTCAGATACACAAACAAGAAAAATCATAGTAGGGTAAACCATAAATATATATATAATTTTTAGTATTTAATGTTCTATTGGCTAAAAAATAACTTAAAATGGTTTTGATTCGACCTACTACTGGGTTGTCGCATCTCTTTATAATGCAAGAGCTTAGAAGTGCATTTAGATGGGTCTTGGAGATGAAGTAGACATGGATTTCATAAAATAAGGAATAAAAAACAAATCGTATAATTTTGTTGCAAAAGGATACTGAGAAGTATAGAAAAGGTGGAAACTGTTGCACCAAAAATACCATCAGACTTTCGGTCACTGGAGAAACATGAAATTCCAAGGTGTTTTTTTTTTAATTTCTAGCTCTAGAGTAGTTTGCTAACAAAGGGATACACCTATTATATGAGGTATTACCATAATTTTTATCCTCATTATCATCTCCTGTGATACCCTATATAGAAGAAGCTTTCATAGACTCATATAAAACTGGATCATTAATTTACTAAGTATTATGTAGTGTAGGCTACTCCTGGCAATGAAATAGAATAAGCTTATTAATATGTTATCTA
The DNA here is from genome assembly GCA_947563755.1 of Lochmaea crataegi. Classification (NCBI taxonomy): domain Eukaryota; kingdom Metazoa; phylum Arthropoda; class Insecta; order Coleoptera; family Chrysomelidae; genus Lochmaea; species Lochmaea crataegi. The sequence goes on along the minus strand of OX387432.1, from coordinate 38,417,702 downwards.
TTGTATTCAAGGTCATTATGCAAAATCCACTTTACAGGGTAATTCATTAGTGCGAATGTCTTGTAAATTCTTAAAGATATTTGAATAATAAAAGGACCATATTTTTTTAACGTGTCTGGGCAAAGAGTTTCCTACGTAGATACTGAAAAATAAGTTATGGTGTCAATTGTTTCAAATAATGATGCCACTGATACAGAAATGAAACATTTAAGCTATTTTTAAGCCAAAAAAATGCAACACGTTTCGATTTATACATTTTTACCCTACTATCATGTGTGACAATATTTTTTACGGTATGTGCTCTATCTGTAAAACTGGAATTAGCTCATTTTTCAACTACTATTTTTTTCTCTAACAGATTTACTCTCAGCAATCGTATTTACATTTACAACAGTGACCCCTTTGGTAAAAAAAAATAAGATAAAATCAGGCACTGCGCCATAATACAATATGAGCAATAAATTAACATTTACTTATTTAAACAAATTTACAAATATTTTCCTACCTACGGCTATAAATTAAAAAATAGGAAACTCAGTTATTATTCGTTGTCTAGACAATTGCAAGGTGCTGCTATAATACATAACTATTTATCAAACTGTTCAAATGGTTCCCATTTCCCATCTTTTTATACACCCCGTACCGGGTGTCTGATTAAGATAGGTAACCTGCTGTATCTCTGAAACTATTTATCGTACAGCTTAGAGAAAAAATTTTGTCAAAATCCATAAAGCGGAACAAAATCTATAACAGTTTTATTGGGTCAGCTTTCCCACTCATCCCTACCAGTTATTTTACAAGATAGAGGAAGAAGTACCGGAGCAAACTTACGTAAAATCATCTAATGACTACGAATATTTAAATTTTGTGGTACTATAACGGTACATTTATTATAGAAAAATGATGTTTTTGTGATATTATTGTGAACTACGCCCTCTAACGGTGGAATAAGAAACTAGAAAATAATTTCCAGCAGTTTCGCGTAGGCGAGTTTGTAATAAGCTGTACGATGAATAGTTTCTGAGATACAGCGGGTTACCTCTCTTAATCAGACGCCCTGTACATTTTATACACTTATCGACAAAAATTACAACAAAACCATCGAAACATATTATAACAAATTTCAGAACAAAATTTCTTTGTTACACCACCTTACCAGTTGAAATTAAGAAAATAATATTTCTATAATTTTATACAGGATGAATCATGAGCAACTGTACATACTCCTAGCTCGTATTGAGGATTCAATGGGAAATATCAAATTCTCATTTAATAGTCCTGATTTTCTACTAATTTCAATGAATCGGTTAATAAGGTGGCGGTAGTAGAGTAACATTTTACCAAAATATGAGTTATGATCAAAAGAAATTTCAGTCAAAATTCACATTTCACCTCGTATATTAGTAAACAATGGGATCAGACACTCGATACGAGGTATGAAGGTACAGTTACTCATAATTCACCCTGTATGTTAAATCATCCCAAGCACCAAATCTTTTTTGATTTTTATTATGACAGACCCTGCAACTATCTTTGAAATCTCAAATGTTAATTTTAACTTAGCCTAAAGTTACATTATATTTTGTGCTAAGTTTATTCAAAGGAAAGTATCCACGTTAAGTGGAATTACCCATAAGAATAATTAAATTCCTCCAAAATGCTGGCTCACTCTAGATGTAATTGCAATATTTTTAAAGAAGTTTGATTACGAACAGTGGCGCACAGTTACGAAGTCATTTATGACATTTTTCGTTATCGATATAAAGTGAAAATCAAGCAAATGAAGTTCTTTGTAATAGCCTTGAACTCTATGTTGTCGCGAGTTATATTTATAGAAAATAATTGAACAAATAGTTGTTCTAAAATTAAATTTGGAAAATTTCCATTGCATTTCAAGAAAAATAGAATTTTCTAGACAATTGCCAACATTAAACCCGAACGAACACACTTATTTAAACTGTAAATATTATGGGTACGCCACTGTTTTATAAACAAAATTATGTTTCATAGTCTTAATTTCAACAATATCACAATTTCTCTATTGCAATGATTTTAAGTATAACTAGATATGCTTCCATTACTATAAACTTTAGATTTTTAAATAATTTTTTTTAAATTTTGTTAATTAACAAGTTTTTATATAATTTTTTGCAGCATAATTTTCATTAGCGGAACCATCTCCACAAAATTAAAAAGCAGAGACAAATTTTATCAATGAATAGAACCTTAAAATGTACTTACTTAAAATATACTCTCATCTGGTCAGTCAAAAACAGTTAAATAAGCTGCCGGACTATATAATAAAAATCTCTCTAGGGCTTAGAGCATTTCAATATTTAAATTGTGGTTATTTTAATAAGTAGAAACAGGTATACTGACCTTTATTAATCATAATAAATATAGCGTAAAAGTTTGGAGAAATACTTTTTTGCTTCAAATGACTCAAGTAGATCAATAGAAATAAAACAATACGAAGCTATTTTCAAATGGACAAAAAATGGCGGAAAATATCTTTCAAAAATTCGGCTCTGTAGCAGAATAGCGTCAGTTAAAATAGCGCTGAACAAAATAGCTTATTCCCTTCCCTTTTTTGAAAATACTTCATGTGGAATAAAAATTCTTTGATATATTTTCGAGAAGGGGAAGGGAATAAGCTATTTTGACTGTCGCTGTTTTTGTTCTGCGTTATTTTTTGTGTTGCGCTATTTTGACTTTCTCTATTCAAGTATGTATGACGTGAAATGTTCGAGCATTGAAGAAAAAATTATGCATTACAAGCAGTAATTATCAAAATGTACTAAAAATATCTAATTCCGATTTTTTTTAACAATTTATGACAAAAGATGAATAAAAAAAAACCAAAAACGATTTATATAAAATTCATCTCTGCTTTTAGGAACTTTCAGTAGTCATTATATATTTATATAAATCTAAAAATTATATATCGTCATAATATGCTTAGTAATATACAGTTTTGAAAACTTACAGGGTGATGCATTAAAGCAAAGTAGAACAAATGAAGAGCACCAAACCACATGAACTTGTGTAGCGTTATGTGTGACATTGTGAGCTTTTAGAATATCCATAATTTTTTTTTGATTTTACGTCAATTTGACTTATGAATCACCCTGTAAGTTACAACATGTAGCCATTTGTGTTTGTTGGCACCGTACACAGTTATAGAAGAATTTAATGAATCACCTGTATCAATTTTTTACCCATAATTTACATCTTTATAATTTTGCTTTAGGCGAATTGCGGTACGACGTCGAACTGTTGTAAAATTTTCAAAATGTTGCAAGCAATGAACTATTGAAAACTCTGCCAATTTTTTTTGGCGTATTTTTTTCAAATTCGTCATAAACCAGCGTCATGCAGTACGTATAAAAAAATTCAGCTAACTGGTCTAACCAAATACTTATACTTATATATTATTGTCTATAGTTATTACAATATCCTTAAAATTTGATCAGTTTCTGCCTTATTCAATCACATTAAGGCCAAAAAGAATAAGTTTGCTGTTACATACCACAAGAAATTAGAAAATATTCGATGTATATTTCATACGACATAAATTTTGACATTTGTAAAGTGAAATGCTACCCGAGGAGGTCTTTTGTATTCGGGCAGCCTGAACCAACAACTTTTCATAGGATTGTATCAGATTAAAATGAAATTTTGGTTTGTATCTCAGATTTAATGTAATCCACTATCCTCGATCATTACTTCACTTTTTTGGGTCCTAGGACTTGTTCTTTTGTCTAAATGTCAAATTTTTGGTAAAAAATACATATCTCATTCCAAATTTCTTGTAGTATTTACGCTCATATGTTTCAACAAATCGTTTTATACAAAGGATGCATTTACAGCTTGTTAATATTATTAGGACATAAACTTTGACTTTTTTTTCATAAATTTACATAGTTGTCCAGAAAATTTTTGGAAGAGGCAAAATTGGAAAATATATCACACTGTTATCAACAAAAATGATAGGGAAATGGAGACCTTGTAAACTAGACTATAATTGTGAACCTATTGATACATTTTCTGCCAACTATGATTTATTAATTTTAGTCTCTAAAACGAGACGTTTACAAGTCACATAAGCTATGAATATAATAAAAATACCTTTTAAGGTAGAGCTTATTTATCGATCAACGCTTCAACGATTAAAATTTGTAATATTCTTGAATAATCGATAAAGTGGAAACGTATTTCACAGTTGTCTTGAGAAATATGGATTTCTGTGAAAACAATATCTGTTAAATTAGTATGTAACATTTAAAGACACAACACCAACATATATTAGACATATTTATATTAGATCCTTTGTATAAAAGATACAGCATATTTTCTATAAATTTTTTCTCGTAAATATGATAAACAGCGTCGTAGAAATTGACTCACCCAGGAGAGATGTGAATTTATAAAGTTATACATCGTGTTAAAGAAAAATCTAAATTATTTTCTTATAGCCCACCACATTTCACATAAATCATAAAAATTGCCCATCTCTCACCTACCCGCAATCACAACTTATAGAAAAAAGCATGTTTGTTCACGCCTTTTCCTGCAACCTCTAGCCCCTGAGATTGTCAAGAGATCTGGCACCGTTTAGAATGACCAATCTTAGGCTTTTTTACCCCTAGCTGCGGCTAAATCCATCCATCATCACTCTCTCCTCACAATCTCTAGTCTTATTTAATCTCCAATAGACCAGATAATGGGTCATCCCTTGATTGCCAAGAGAGCTCCCACCATTTAGAATCTTCTGTACGTTCTTCGTCTATTATAAAATGAATAAAAGATTGCATATGTCAGAGCAAGATTGCACTCAAGGTTTTGAAAAGCTCAAACTACTAGAGAAGGAAAAATATAGATCCTGTGGAATGTGGAATCCATTCACTACAGAATTCCAGCTGAGTAAAAGAACATCTTTTTGGTATCAGAGAAGGTTATTCTTTAATAGGATGTATTCATTGGTTATGTCAACTTCATTGTATGAGAATGCTTAGAAAAACTAGAAGAAAGGCAAAAGCAACCATGTTGGTTTTAGGACACACAGGAATAGAAGCAACTAAAAGATTGCATACATCAAAGCAAGATTGCTCTCAAGGTTTCGAAAAGCTTAAAATACTAGAGAACATCTTTTTGGTATCAAAGAAGGTTCTTCTTTAATAGGATTCGTTAAGTCAACTTCATTGTATGAGAATGCTTAGAAAAACTAGAAGAAAGGCAAAAGCAACAATGTTGGTTCTAGGACACACAGGAATAGAAGCAAATAAAAGATTGCATACATCAAAGCAAGATTGCTCTCAAGGTTTCGAAAAGCTCAAACTACTAGAGAAGGAAGAATATAGTTCCTGTGGAATGGAAGAAGAGGCCTCCATTCACTACAGAATCCCAGCTGAGTAAAAGAACATCTTTTTAGTATCAGAGAAGGTTCTTCTTTAATAGGATTCGTTAAGTCAACTTCATTGTATGAGAATGCTTAGAAAAACTAGAAGAAAGACAATAGCAACAATGTTGGTTCTAGGACAAACAGGAATAGAAGCAAATAAAAGATTGCAATGTCAGAGCAAAATTGCACTCAAGGTTTTGAAAAGCTCAAACTACTGGAGAAGGAAAAATATAGATTCTGTGGAATGGAAGAAGAGACCTCCATTCACTACAGAATTCCAGCTGAGTAAAAGAACATCTTTTTGGTATCAGAGAAGGTTATTCTTTAATAGGATGTATTCATTGGTTAAGTCAACTTCATTGTATGAGAATGCTTAGAAAAATTAGAAGAAAGGAAAAAGCAACATGTCGGTTCTAGGACACACAGGAATAGAAGCAAATAAAAGATTGCATACATCAGAGCAAGATTGCTCTCAAGGTTTCGAAAACCTCAAACTACTAGAGAAGGAAGATTATAGATCCTGTGGAATGGAAGAAGAGACCTCCATTCACTACAGAATTCCAGCTGAATAAAAGCATATATTTTTGGTATCAGAAAAGGTTCTTCTTTAATAGGATGTATTTGATTGAATAACACATCTTCATTGGTTAAGTCAACTTCTTTGTGACACCTCTCACATTGTAAACATTTACAATTTGCTATAATATATATTTAAGGGATGATATCTTGTGAAAAAGATTTTCAAACAATTTCCGTCAATTTGGCTCTATGACAGAATTTAATCTAAAATGTTGATATAATTATCTTCGTTATAATATCTATAACAGTTATTACATTTATTTTACCTTGTATCAAATCACAAATACGTTTATATATTGTGATTATGAGAATAATAGTAACATGGTGATTAGACGTGATAGTTTTTTTTTAAATTATTGTTTATATATAGATAGATTTGATTAAATGAGTACAACTGTTAGATGAGCATACATCAAAAAGTTGGAAAAATATAGCCACATCAATAATTTAGAAAAAAAAATTGATTCCGAGTTTCATAGATTGAATTTCTACCAGAGTGCTGCAAAAATAAAATGTACAGAAAAATCTTATAGACAACCTGAAAGATCCTAGACAGAGAAAAATTACTTGGACAGTAAAAAAATTAGAAAGTTTGACAGAAAAAGCACAATAAAAGACAAGAGGACATGAAGCTGAATGATCCCACTTTGGGGAACGTTAATTTTATTACCTATTATTAATCTTCATCTCCTTCATCGTCGTCTTCTTCTTCCGGTTGGCCAGCAATTTCAGTGTTTCCAGCAAAATTTGTAGAGAATTTTATCCTATACAATTTTGATAATAAATGGAAACGAAAATTTTTTTCGGTAAATAAACAAAATAAATTATGATTTTTAAGGCGAAGTAGAATGGTCTGATAGTAAAAATATTGTTTGTTTTTCACAAAATGAAACTCGGAAATCTATTACTCACAAGTTCTAACCATTTTTTCAGAGAAAAATTAAGTAGTGTCGATTTCACAGGCAGGAACTAAGGAAGGTTTTAAATTTTATTAAAAATTGCCATAAAACAGAAATTATTTTAATTAGGCGCACTGAAATATTTAATCCAAAATAATTGACGTTAATCGTTTGCCTACGTATTGAGTGTACAAATTTTATCAGCCCATTTGCTACCAAAAATTAATTAAAAAAATCTTCCTAAGCATATTATTTGAAAACTAAGTGATATGTAGGCAATTGGCGTGATATATAAATTCATATTTTGATACTTTTATCTAAACATTACGTTAATTATACTTATTTTAATTTTCGCCAAATATATTTTAGATGCACCGAATTTACACATTTTTTAAAAAAGTTTTTACCGAAGGGCTAATAAAATTGTGCATATTAAGACAAAATTCGTTTTAATTCGTAAACATTGACAGACGTTGTAATTTGATTAAAAAAAACATATATACAGGATGTCCCCGGAATTCGTAGCAAAAACTTGGGAGATGATAGAGAGAATGAAAATAATTATAGTTCTTTATCCTTACGCCCTTACGAACTATAGGACTCTAAAGTTGGGAATTGAAAAGTTTCTTTAAAAAAGTTAATTATTGCATGTATAATTGAAAAATGTCATATTTAATAAAAACTTTAGACTTATTTTTATAATCATCTTTAGTCTCTCTATCATCTACCTTTTTGGTACAAAGTCATGAGACACCTTGTATAACAGCGACTATATTCCTATGATTTTTTTTCGAAGTTAGATAAATAACATCTATTGGAAAAATTGAATATACATAGAAAATATTTCGAGTTCTATAAAAAGCTACATAAAAAATTTTGATATTGATTATAAATATTTTGAATACATATATAAAGAAATTTGTTGTTTCCATCCCATATTTCCGGTATATAAAAAAATATTTTGAAGGAACTAGAAACATTTTCTTTCTACAGTTTGACCTACATAACATCTCAACTTCCCCTTCTTACGTTTAATTAACATTAAAAAAAACTTTAAAAACACATTTCTGGAGCACCAATAATATTTTCAAAATGTGTTCATTTATGGTACCTACAAAAAATATATATATATGTTAGTTTTAAGCTAGAAATTATTTGAATTTCTCTTACTTCGTGTGTGATAGTCAAAAGTGCCCCACCCAACCATCAAAGTTATTTTATAATTTGATGCATCTGCAACTGTTTTGTTTTATTGGTATTTTATTATTACTTCCAAAATCTAGACATGCATCGAACAGCTAAACTGTTTTATAAAACTATCATCAAAACGTTGGCTTTTTAGTTCCTTTCGGTGATATTTTTAATTCTCTTATACAAAGTATATTTTAAAATTACTTCGCGTGGCTTTAAAATTATTTTCCATAAAAAATTCGCAAACATATTTATTTGAAAAAGGGCTTCTCAAAAGTCAGGAGAGTAGGAAGGGGCTGTTGCTATTTTATATGCGTCACTCTGTATATTCGATATACAACAAACACTTTTCTGCGCAGTTTAAAACAAACAAGACATTGTAGTAATTAAATTTATTATCCACAAAAAAAATATAGAGAGCAGCTTTTTTACAAAGTCTTGTTCATTTTTTGTTTATAATAAACAAAAAGAACTGGCAGTGCATAAATAAAAATAATATATAAGATAGGTATAGATAGCTGTTTTTTAGGGACACTACGTATGTTTATTTGGGTATGACATCGTAACAAATGTAAGCTGCCGAAGCGCGATCGGAGATACAGAATCTCCTCTAAATATCTAGGAAGACACTTGAGATTAGGCAAGCCAAATAATAACAATAATATTCCCTTATCCCCCCGCATCTCTGGGATTCGTTGATAATTTTCCTAGCCAGTCTGTGATATTAAATTGTTTTAAAAAAAAATTCAGGGGAATATTATTATTACTATTATTTAGTAACAGCTATTGCACGCAAGTGTCGAGGAATGTAAGACCGGATTTGGGGGTTATAGGGCTTTCAACCCGCGTCTGTCGCCCTTTTGGGGCGATTGTCAGTCTTGCTACTCTTCGTATCACTGATATATGGTCCAGCACTATGAGTAGCCAATTGAAGATAACTAGATTGTTTAATAATGTCACTGTCACTTGATGAATGTACATTTTGAGGCGCCACCACACCATCGAATCCCACTGCTCGTTGAGAATCAACGCAAAAGATATTATAATTGCAGCATAACGTCCCGTCCTATAAAAATATAAAAGAAAATTATAAACAAAATCGTTCTATTCAAACTATAGGATTTTATTAAAAATATATCAGATCGTTTTTTTCTCAAAATACATTTTTCTAAATAAATATTAAAACTGTGCGCCACTGGTTGATGAAAATTATTGCTTCAATCGACGATATAGTCTAATCAACAAGTTCAAAAGTAATAGTTAGCAAAAAGCAGTCATTTATTGTTATCTTGAAAAAATTATTATAAACAAAGTAATGAATTTTTTTAAACTTCTATTACATTATCTTGTTGAGTATGTAGGTATATAGGAAGGGCTCCACGACAATTATTTAAACATTTTTTTTAGTTCACAATAAACAAGGAACTTCAAGAACATTTTGTTAATTAACAATTGCCCATTTTGTTGGAAAATTCCGGGAGTAGGAACTTTTTTATTAGAAATTTCCTCCTCTTTAATCTTTTTTAAAAATTCCCTAAATATTGATGGTTTTTGAGTTATTAACAAAAAACTAAATGCTATCTTTTTTCATCTAAATTTGTTAATAACAATTGCCTAGCTTGTTGAAAAATTAACTTTAAGAATTTTTTCCAACGGCCATAAATTTTTTGAAGTGTTCATAATACACCATAAATTTTTCAAATTTTTAAATTAACAATTAATACCTTTAAAAAAATTATCAAATGTCACCCGTTTGCTTTTGACGAGGCGCACGCATACCCAAAGTGACTCTATTTTTGGCGTAGAATTAAAACTATAAATAATAGAGATAGAGTTCCGGGAGTCCAAACTTTTTTATTGGAAATTTCCTCCTCTTTAAGGATATTTTTTCAAAATTTCCTAAATATTGATAGTTTTTGAGTTATTAACAAAAATCTAAATGCTATCTTTTTTCATCTTAATTTGTTAATAACAATTGCCTAGCTTGTTGAAAAATTAACTTTAAGAATTTTTTCCAACGGCCATAAATTTTTTGAAGTGTTCATAATACACCATAAATTTTTCAAATTTTTAAATTAACAATTAATACCTTAAAAAAAATTATCAAATGTCACCCGTTTGCTTTTGACGAGGCGCACGCATACCCAAAGTGACTCTATTTTTGGCGTAGAATTAAAACTATAAATAATAGAGATAGAGTTCCGGGAGTCCAAACTTTTTTATTGGAAATTTCCTCCTCTTTAAGGATATTTTTTCAAAATTTCCTAAATATTGATAGTTTTTGAGTTATTAACAAAAATCTGAATGCTATCTTTTTTCATCTTAATTTGTTAATAACAATTGCCTAACTTGTTGAAAAATTAACTTTAAGAATTTTTTCCAACGGCCATAAATTTTTTGAAGTGTTCATAATACACCATAATTTTTTCAAATTTTTAAATTAACAATTAATACCTTAAAAAAATTATCAAATGTCACCCGTTTGCTTTTGACGAGGCGCACGCATACCCAAAGCGACTCTATTTTTGGCGTAGAATTAAAACTATAAATAATAGAGATAGAGTTCCGGGAGTCCAAACTTTTTTATTGGAAATTTCCTCCTCTTTAAGGATATTTTTTCAAAATTTCCTAAATATTGATAGTTTTTGAGTTATTAACAAAAATCTGAATGCTATCTTTTTTCATCTTAATTTGTTAATAACAATTGCCTAACTTGTTGAAAAATTAACTTTAACAATTTTTTCCAACGGCCATAAATTTTTTGAAGTGTTCATAATACACCATAATTTTTTCAAATTTTTAAATTAACAATTAATACCTTAAAAAAATTATCAAATGTCACCCGTTTGCTTTTGACGAGGCGCACGCATACCCAAAGCGACTCTATTTTTGGCGTAGAATTAAAACTATAAATAATAGAGATAGAGTTCCGGGAGTCGGAACTTTTTTATTGGAAATTTCCTCCTCTTTAAGGATCTTTCTTCAAAATTCCTTAAATATTGATAGTTTCTGGGTTATTAACAAAAAACTAAATGCTATCTTTTTCCATCTTAATTAATTGCCTAACTTGTTGAAAAATTAATTTTAAGAATTTTTTCCAACGGCCATAAATTTTTTGAAGTGTTCATAATACACCATAAATTTTTCAAATTTTTAAATTAACAATTAATACCTTTAAAAAAATTATCAAATGTCACCCGTTTGCTTTTGACGAGGCGCACGCATACCCAAAGTGACTCTATTTTTGGCGTAGAATTAAAACTATAAATAATAGAGATAGAGTTCCGGGAGTCCAAACTTTTTTATTGGAAATTTCCTCCTCTTTAAGGATATTTTTTCAAAATTTCCTAAATATTGATAGTTTTTGAGTTATTAACAAAAATCTAAATGCTATCTTTTTTCATCTTAATTTGTTAATAACAATTGCCTAGCTTGTTGAAAAATTAACTTTAAGAATTTTTTCCAACGGCCATAAATTTTTTGAAGTGTTCATAATACACCATAAATTTTTCAAATTTTTAAATTAACAATTAATACCTTAAAAAAAATTATCAAATGTCACCCGTTTGCTTTTGACGAGGCGCACGCATACCCAAAGTGACTCTATTTTTGGCGTAGAATTAAAACTATAAATAATAGAGATAGAGTTCCGGGAGTCCAAACTTTTTTATTGGAAATTTCCTCCTCTTTAAGGATATTTTTTCAAAATTTCCTAAATATTGATAGTTTTTGAGTTATTAACAAAAATCTGAATGCTATCTTTTTTCATCTTAATTTGTTAATAACAATTGCCTAACTTGTTGAAAAATTAACTTTAAGAATTTTTTCCAACGGCCATAAATTTTTTGAAGTGTTCATAATACACCATAATTTTTTCAAATTTTTAAATTAACAATTAATACCTTAAAAAAATTATCAAATGTCACCCGTTTGCTTTTGACGAGGCGCACGCATACCCAAAGCGACTCTATTTTTGGCGTAGAATTAAAACTATAAATAATAGAGATAGAGTTCCGGGAGTCGGAACTTTTTTATTGGAAATTTCCTCCTCTTTAAGGATCTTTCTTCAAAATTCCTTAAATATTGATAGTTTCTGGGTTATTAACAAAAAACTAAATGCTATCTTTTTCCATCTTAATTAATTGCCTAACTTGTTGAAAAATTAATTTTAAGAATTTTTTCCAACGGCCATAAATTTTTTGAAGTGTTCATAATACACCATAATTTTTTCAAATTTTTAAATTAACAATTAATACCTTAAAAAAATTATTAAATGTCACCCGTTTGCTTTTGACGAGGCGCACGCATACCCAAAATGACTCTATTTTTGGCGTTGAATTAAAACTATAAATAATAGAGATAGAGTTCCGGGACTCCAAACTTTTTTATTGGAAATTTCCTCCTCTTTAAGGATCTTTTTCAAAAACTCCTTAAATATTGATAGTTTTTGAGTTATTAACAAAAAACTAAATGATATTTTTTTCATCTCAATTTATTAATAACTTGTTGAAAAATTAACTTTAAGAATTTTTTCCAACGGCAAATAATTCTTTGAAGTGTTCAATATACACCATAATTTTTTCAAATTTTTAAATTAACAATTAATTCCTAAAAAAATTATTTAATGTGACCTGTTTGCTTTTGACGAGACCATCGCTCATATTTTTAGGAGGTTTATCAAGAATTAGTACGTTTTTGAACTTGTTTGCTAGTCTACAAGAAGCCTTGAATTCTCATGAACCACCATCAAAGATACTCCAAAAGCTTAGACATCTTTTGCCCCTACTTTGGAGACAAATCAATCAAGGCTACTTATGGAAACTATGTAGAGGCCTTGTTTGGATGTAACTGAAATTAGAGGAAACCAAAATATACACGAGAAAGTTGGAATGTAATTTTTTAGAAAATCAGGTAAAAATGTATTTTTCTCAAAACGATATGATATATTTTTGGTGACTTTTGGTAGTTGAAATAAAATTGTGCTTTTAATTATTAAGAGTGCTGTTTTTTTATATAGTGAATTGGTGCAATTTTTAGATATATTTTAATAGTATTAAAAATTATTATGAAGGATAATTTTCTTAATTAATATTTATTGAAAATTAGAAAAAAATGTTGCTTAAATATATGTTACAGAGAGAATCATGGAAAATTCAAAAACTTGTGGAAACTGAAGGGTTTATATAAGATTAATAAATTTACACTTTTAAAAAAGAATATTAGAAATTTCCCCACTATTTCATTCGAAATTCAGACATTTTCCCCTTTTTTCGTTTAAAGAACAACATTTGGCTAGAAATATAATCCTTAAGGACAATAACCGTAAAACATATTTATGCAACAAATACAAATACAACGAGACGTTTCGAAAAATTTATTTCATGCTCATTCGACAGCACAAGAAGGTCCGTGGAATATTTCTTTAAAAAAACATCGATCAATACAAAATAATAGAAAACTATCCCTATGACAGGCGGAGAGAAAACGTCTTAAAGTTATATAATTTCGAAAATACAGTTTCTTTGAAAAAAATTAATAGCAGGCAAAGACCAGCTGGAATATTAAGTTAGGGTTGTGAATTTAGTAGAAACTTTTAGATACAAGATAAAGTGAAATGGGGGTAGTGTTTAGGGGTTGAAAGCTACGTCAAAATATGATCAAAAGCTGTAGATAATAAAAAATTTTCAACATAATCTCAATTTTGTTAGTTTTTAATTTTTTTCATTTCATGATAAATTAGCATGATTTTTTTTAATTGAAAGTAATTGTTTTTGAGATATTTATAAAAATTTGAAAAATATCTGTTTGTGCACAACTGACAAACGGACAATAAATTGTTGATTTTTTTTTTCTCTCCCCCGTTAAAAAACACAAAATAAATATGATTTCATCGAAATTTCCTTTTGATATCAAAAGTATTTCACTACATGCTTTCTACGGCACCAAAATACAAACCTACTCATACTTATTGAAATTTGAGAATAATTGAGTTGTAGGCCAATTCGAGAGATATCTATCTACTTAATTATGACTAACATGCAGTAGCATACACATCTATAGAGTGCTCGTTTACATTTCGAACTTTACGAAATTTTTTACCAAAATTTCTCTATCACAAACTGTATGTATTACAATTGTTATCGTTGTCTTCTACAGCTACAATCTCAGTTGAATGAAGGTCACTTTATGCCTTCTTGGTAAACTTGGTCGAAAAGTAAATACCAAATAAGCTGGGGAGAATATAAACGACATGACAACGTCTTCTAACGCAAAAAAACTAGTTTAGGCAAATTGAAAGAAATTCCAGGAAAGGTCTGATCTGGATGCTGTTCCAGATCTTTCCAAACATCTTGAACCTGTGATTTTACTGAAAATCTTAAACTTAATGAATAATATAAAATAATTGCAGTACCACTCATTATCAACTTTTCATCCCAAAACATTTAAATTGTCTTGGACGTAATAATCAAAAAATTCCTTTGGCTTACTCATTCCTAAGACGTTTCAAGAGGAGAAATCATTGACTTGTAGAAGCACCAAAAGCTCAATAATAATAATAAAAAAGCTGAGAGACTAAATTGCAAAAAAGATTGTGAAAGAAATGGAAGATCTAGAAAGAAATGGATCTGTTAGAGAAGACTTGAAGCAGATAGAGATAAAGGACTGGATAAGAAGAGGAGGAAAGTGGAGGAAAATATTAGGAATAGCTGAAGCTGTGGGTGTAAAGGTGACAAGCGGAAAATTTGTCTAAGCAATTATGAGCGAAACTAAAGCTTATTATTACAAAACATGATTAAAGCTGTCCTTGAAGAAATATTTTTCCAGAATAACTATATTTGAAACAAGTTTACACCCCAGATCAGATCCAGACTGGTCTAGGACTGCCTTCAAAATTTCTTCATCCTAGCAAACCACAATAGGGAATGAAACGGCATAGCAAGGATCTGAGACTGCATTCACTGGTCCCAAACCAGCTTTTGGCATATCAAAAGCTCTACATCTCAGTGGACATACTGGTACCACGTGCCAAAGCCAACTCCTGGTCGAAAAAACCCTTGGATTCGCTGACCAAATAAAAGGAATACAATTTGATTGTTTTTATCTAGTTGTTTAAGGAAAAATAAAGTAAGAAGAGCAATTGTTTGAGATTCTTATCATTTTTGACAGCTATAATTATATTTTTGACTCTTGACGGTAAGAAAGATTCTTAGAGAAATAAAAGCTGTAAAAGCACTTTAGGCACGCACTTAAAGAAAGTAGTAGAAATCAAAATACTAGGCATAAGTTTGTGCCAGAGAAACTTATAATGTGTTAAGAATGTGTTATCATAAATATTAGTTTTCTAATTTTCTACAAAACAGGCAAACAGGCACTACTAGAGGTGTGTATATGTTGTTTTGTGTTCAGCATATAAAAATCGTTAGTTCAATTCAAAATCCCGGAAAAAAATTATGCATTTATCAAATCCCATCGTATATAAACTGGCTTAAACTATTATGAGATAGAAAAATTTGAAAAATAACCATATTACTGGATAATTTTAACAAAGCAACACGAATTTTTTTCAAAATATAAGTTGAGGAAAGATTGAGCAATACATAAATGTATAAATGATTAAGAAAATTATGAAAACCAAAAAAAAATCAAGCAGCAGAACCAATGAAGTAAGTAACATTGATACGAATCAAACAGAAGAAGACGAAGATTTGTTGGAAGGAACATTTTAAACTTGCCTGCTTACGTCAGTAAGGCAGAGGACATTAAAAGAAGAAGCAGTGGCGCTGTCAATTTTTTTGGTAATAAATAGGGACACAGGAAGCTCAATGTGGAACTGGATCATATTCTAAGATGTGGGCGTTTGCTGAGATGGTTTTTTCAAGAATATCTTGACGTTACATATTTGTTTATTCAAATACGGTTGAAAAATATTGAAATAACGTAAAGAACTAACGATTTTAAGCTAAAAGGCGACCCGAACGTAAAGTTCGAGTTAAAAGTGTAGTTAGAAGTGTGATATAGTGATTACCGATGCACACAACACGCGACATTGCTCACCAGTTCTGCGCAGTACGGCACCTGCAAGGGAATCCAGTGTTAATTGTTAGTAACGCCTAGCTTTAGTAACAAACTAGCCTAGCAAGCCAGCCTAAGCTCTATTGCAGATAGGCTAGCCATGCCTTAAACTGTGGTACAGAGCCTTTATATATATATGCGCTAAGGATTCAAAAATGGAAACCAATTAACAATCAACTAAATTTTAATTATATTAATAATACAAAGAGGAAACATGCTAACATTCACTGGAAGCGGAATTATCTATTGTCTTCTTCTAATTAGTTTCTAAGAAAAGTCTTAGAGAACGGTGGCTCCACTCTGTGTCATAAACTGAATGTTAAAATGAGGCGAGCGACATTCACTAGCTGGAACTGTCCACCATTTTTGTAAGGGACTTCTACAAACATTGGCAGATAACATTTTATTTCGATTGCTCGGGTTCAGCAATGAACAATATGGCATTCGATGCAGATGGATTCATTATCAAAGTTCTGCAACAACTCATACTCATTCCCATCATATTTCTACTTGACAGCTTGACCTTGTTTTCCATGCTTTAAATAATAAATTGAAAAGTCCTTGTTTTATGGAAAAATTGTAATGGTCTTGATAAAGATAATTTGAGACTGTTTGATGAAGGACCGTTCTTGGAAAGTTGTTTTATTTCGAGGTTAAATGTCTATGTACATCTCCCCTTTATTTTATTATTAATATATTATATTGGATTCCATTTTTTTTAAATTAAAATATAGCGTTAGAAGTTTTTTTTAAAGAGCTCTAGTGTTAGTAGGTTAATGTATTAACGATAAAAATGCAGAAAAGTACATAAAGCAAAATATAAACAAAATTTTTCCTTGAAATTTATACCCAATTAACGCTATTTTTACTAATTAAGAATGAAATTAACGATGACATGTCATTGTTTTTTAATCTTTCATCCCAGCATTTGACACATTCTACGAATTCATCAGTCAGTTTCACTAAATTTTAGAAAAACTATGAATAATAGTGGTAACAACTACACCTACCTTATTATAAAGTATTGCAATTCTTTTAACTGCAAATGACCCAGTAGAACTTTTTTCTCCCAAATTAAAAAGGTGTACTGACACACAAATTTATCAAATTTTCATTTAAATTCTAATTTAATTTAATTTAATTCCTTTAATAGAACAGCGACTAATTTACAGACAATAAACTGCCCCATAAAATTTACAGTTTGGACCCTTACTTTGTGGAATCTACTCATATTAATTTTTTAAATTAAACTGTTACATTCGAAGATTTTTCTTTCTAAACTGTCCATAAAAATGTTTGCCAAAATTGGTGATACAGGGCTTCCCATTGGTAAACCTTCATTTAGTGCTGGATGAAGTTATTAACAATGTTATACGTTTGTTTCATGCTTTTATGGAGCAGTTTTTTATATGAGTTCGATAAATTAAAAATATCTACATCCGAAAAAAAATTTTCTATCTATTCTAACAATTACAGCTTAGGCTCTGTCCACAGTAAAAATAAAAAAACAAACGTTAAGAATTATGAAAAAAATGTTATGACATGAAAAAAATTTAAAGAAAAAGACAACACAAAGGCACTATTCGTCTGCAATCTAATGCAATCAAGCCACATCTTAAAATACCACTGTACCTTCCTGTTGATTTTTTTTAATATAAACAAGACAAAACAGACCAGTCAGTTCAGTCGTTTAGTTTTCAATTAAAACACAAAAACTCATAGATACCAACTTAGATAAGACAAATTCCACCAACCTTACAATTGCATGTAGCACAACGATCATTGGGGTCTGTAAATTGCGACCCCGATTGATAAATGCGCCCTCTATACGAGCAGGATTGACCTGAAGTTGTGGAGTTCCCCGATGACTGAGAACACGGATCGTCCTCGCAGTGATCGCAGCAATCTTCTGGATTTTTCACTGGGTTATCGCAGAACGTCGGTGGACATCTAAAAAATTATTAACAATAGTAATTCCTTTAATATTTAAACTCCTTTAATTGTAAATTACCTCATTGGCCAACAATCTATTTCGCCTCGGAGGCATTCACAGGTTTGGCACTGAAACGACCATCGCTCGCCATGTTTTAATATAACTTCTGGTAGTTCTTGATGGTGACAAGAGTGTTTGGAATTGCACTGAGGACAGCAGGCGTTTTCGTCCGTTCCTCTTTCACTACAGTTGCACCTACGATAAAAATTATCTATAATAATCTAGTATCTCCAGTTTGAGTTTGGTAGGAGAGTAGAAAGGACCTAAGATTGAGTAATGTAAACTCACCGGTGTGATTATTACAACACTGCTCAACAATAATTGAAGTGGATAATTATAACTTTTGCAAATATTTTATTTAAAAAAGCGATCACACTGTATATATATGCTGTGTATGGCCATTTATCTAGTCGAAGAGAAAAGCATTAAGGCGAGCCCGAGGTGGTCCTACACGGTAATAATTTTCACAAACAGCATAATGAAGGAACTTTGTATAATTTTATTTTACTTAATCTGGCAATTTTTCTTAAACACCCATTTTTCTTTATTGAATATTTGCTTTTTTGGGTTGATTTTGGTATTCTCTGAATAAACTTTCATTCCACGTAAATAACGTTTTTTCTTTCAAACATTTACAAAGAAAATTTAGAAATTTTTATATTATCCACTTCAATTGTTGAGTGTTATTATTTGTTATTTACCAAACTTTTCTTCGTATCTCTCCAGACAACGGAGGTATCAAACTAAGGAAGTATAAGTTGATCACCCTGTATGTAAAATTGTCCCATGAATCGGTTGGTAACTTTCGAATTATGATTGGAAAATTTTATTTTTGAAGTGAAAACTTCTTAAGGCGCGTTGAGCACTTTTTTTGGGTGAAGAAAAAACATGGATTTTTTGTCATCAACACGCTTTTATGCAGCACACAATACTTTTGGGTATGCAACACACAATACTTTTGGGTATGCAACACACAATACTTTTGGGTATGCAACACACAATACTTTTGGGTATGCAACACACAATACTTTTGGGTATGCAACACAATTAACATCACTGGACTCTACGTTTTTTTAAAGTTTTTTTGCTACCCTCACTATGACAGTTTATAAATTGAAAACCTTGTCCGTTATGGAATTGTTGAATTTTTTTCTAATAGTCTTTTATGAGTGCTATGCTGAAATTTCAATTTAATATATTCAAAGTTTTGTGATTTTTATTATGGTGTGTGATTTTTTGAAAATTTCATTACATTATTTACTCATATTTGTTTGGTTAAAATGGGACAAAATATTGTGACTCTTTTCAACCGGGTAAGTGTTTATATTTTATTTACTAATTTTGTTTAATAATTCCATATCGATACAAGTGAAATACAATACAAGTAGTATATTTTTGTAAAGATTGTCCCCGAAATACTGCTATTGATTTGAAAGCAGGTACACACGATAAAAATGTTAGTTATTCATATAAAAATTTTTCAAATGGGTCATCATTACTGAGCTATTAAAAATGATTAAATTAAAAGCTTAAAACACCACAACCATATATTTGTGAAATCCTAGCTCCCACCAATCAGAGTGTGTATATTTTGTGCAATGTAATTATTCCCTTCCCCTTCTCGAAAAAATATCTTTGTATTCCACATAAAGTTTTGAAAAAGGGAAAGGTTTGCCTAGGTTTGTCCGCATTGCGGGGCCACTCATGGTATATTCCCTTCCCCTTTTTGGAAAACTTCATGTGGAATACAAATTCTTTAATATTTTTTCGAGAAGGGGAAGAGAATACATTGCACAAAATATATACACTCCGATTGGTGGGAGCCTTTCTGCAGCTAGGCCCTGGTAAATATTTGTTGCACGTTCTAAAGTATATCAATAGATGTCACCCTCTTCATCGACTATTGCAAATTGTGACTCACACTTTGAGATGAATTTTTAATTAAAAGGTCTGCAGCTGTCAATTTTTCATTAAAAAAATTAATATCTCGAAAAGTATACATTTTAGTGTATTCTACAAAGAGTGGCATTAAAATTCAATGTACAATCCGAAAAGTTAGTAATATACAAGGTGTTCTATTTAAAATAACAAAGTTGCTAATCACTTCCGGTATAACCAAGGCTGTCAAAATATTTTCTATGAAGTCGCCATTGTAGATAGTTTTCAATTTATGTATAGTGTAAGTAAGCTAGTCGTGACACAGCCTGTCCAAAAAAAATTTTATATTGATTTTAAAATTTATTATGATACTAATTCCAATTAAAAAAGTACTTACTTGAGCTTTTCACAGGACAAATATCCCCTGTCACATTTACACTCTTGACAAAGGTCATCCCTTCGTGGTACGATATGCCCATGAGGGATTTCCCGATCTTCAAACATACAACTTAATTTGCAATTGGGCCTATTTTGACACTCACACCGGAACCCTCCATCGGTATTTATACATTGAGCTGAAGGATGACACGTGTGAAGGCCACTATTGCATTCATTAATATCTGAAAAGTAAACACTTTTATTTTAAAATATAATGTACCTTATTTGGACAACCTTTTCACAGTCAGTAAGCTTCGTACAGACATGAACATTTATTACGCCGAACAACAAGCAACGAGCCTGAGAAATTTGTCATAAAATTATGATATTCGGCGAAACATTTTTTGACAGAAAAATTTATAACTCAACACTATGGAGGGTAGAAGGAAGGAGCACCATCTTGTATGGGGGACAAGTTGAAAAAGTGTCCACCTGTAAACAGCAAATTATAATTCGAAGATTCACCGAAATGGCGCTAATGGAAATGATGTGAATTTAGGGTTATAAACCGAGTGAAGTGTGCTGGGTCGAAAAATTTAGTATTTTTCTTGACTTGTGTAGTTGAGAAATATGCAGTATTTACAATCTCAACTATTTACGTAGTATTTCCTTTTTTAATTTTGTATCTTACTCTAATAATTTTTAAAATCTTTCCACTTGCTACTATGGCGCCACCTTAATTTGCTTCCTTTCGATGGACACTTTTTAATACATTCAGATGGTGCTCCTTCCTTCAACCCTCCATACTCAACACAACAAAACATTTATTTATTAAAATACAGCTAGTGAAGGAACAATTAATAAAATTTAACGTAAAATTAAATTTGTTGCTGTCTCTACTATAGAAGATCTATTCTCGCTCATAATATTTATGATCTTGTGGTGGTGTTCTTGATCAAGATTTAAGTATGGTTTTATAGAATTTTGATTGTTATGACCAGTAATTTTCAGCAATTGTTCTTCTTCTACGCCACTTTTTGCCAGTTGATCTATTCGAGTGATTTGTTATCTTTTTGTCCTTTACATTCAAGCCAATTGCCTCAGCAGCAGATTTAGTCTAACCATTTATTGTATATCTTCCAGCTGGTACATTATCGTACCATTTCTCCAGTGTCGATTTGTTATTAAGGTGAGATAATATTGTCGCCTCCTTTTGATATCAGTTTATGGAAAATACGTACAGGGCAGCTTGTTTTTCACTATTGGAAACCAGCCATTTTCTACTTGTACAGATTTTAGAACCACCTTGGCACGTTTTACTGAACACCCGATTGTATTCAATGTGATTTGTTGCAAGTGACAAGCAACTGCTTCTCCTCCTCGCCTCGCTGACTGGACTTACGTTTACATGGATCTGCTTGTAGTTTCTTCCTGATTGCATCGCTGGTTTAAATAATATATTGTCAAACGGGTCAATCATAATATTATAGTCATTGTAGTACTTTTCTTGTAAAAGTTTGCACGAAACGTTCCACATTGTTTAAATTCGGTCCCGTCTTAATTTCTCATATTGACCGCCCAATCTTTTAGTATCAACGCCAATTCCTCTAAGCCTCTATGTTCATTTAATTCCTATTTGCTTTCGCAGCAAAATTTCATAAATATTCCCCAAATATAATTGTGACTGTAGGTTGTATTTTGGAAATTATTCACTTTTAAATGGGCTGGGTTGAGTGAGGGAGTAGAGCTTCTCGAGAGAACACATATTTTGTCTTTATTTTTCTTGCTAACTTTGTTACTGCAGTGACAAAGACAAATTATCTGTTCTCTCGGGAACCTTCACTCCCTCAGTCAATAATACGGCCTCTGATAATGCGCTTTGTCAAATTTGATTGCCATTTTGATTAGTTGAGTTACGTTGATAAAAAAAGTGTACCAGTTTTATATGACGCGCACTGTACATGGAACACCTACTGACACAGAACTATGCAATGCTTTAGACAATTGGCAGTACCTGCGCCAGCTTTTTAATAATAATAAAATTCCAATAGTTATATGTCAATTGTCAAAACAATGTTGTATAGTCCAGCTGTTACACATATCCATTCAGCTGACGTTTTTCGAAGCATGTCGATTAAAAACGTAATAAACACAAAATTCTAGACACTGAACACTGTTTACACTACCACTACACCAACACTAACACTTTACACTATCTTACGCGCGTTTCGATAACCAAGTTATCTTCTTCAGAGACTGAAGGTAAAGTTAAAGAAAGATAACTTGGTTATCGTGTAACATGTCTATCGACCTGTTTCGATTTTACAGAATAAATCCTTTTAATTAGCGTTCGTCGTCACTAGCCACATCCAATTATAGTTCTGTGATCCCAAACTCTTCTACCCTGACCGTAAGACAATTGACGTCTGCCAACGGACGCTTCCATTTTTTGCACAACGTCACGTGAAACACCCCTTTCTGTTATCGACCGCCTAAAGGGACAGATCATCTTTCGCTATCTCTCATATCTTAAGTACCTATCTTATGAATTTTGCTGTGGTAAGTTCAAAATCATAATTTATAATTAATAAGCTTCTTCTAAAGTACTGTCTGATATAATTTTCGTATGCATTCTTTATTTTTTTTCAGAGATGGACGAAATTAAATTCAACACGTGGTCATAAACTGTTCTTTTATACTAATATGGTAGTTTTAAACCAAATATTCTTTTATAATTCACTGTTTTACTTTTATACAAACATTTTCAAGCTTTTTCAGTTGCGAAATAACTCTTTTAATTATAAAATAACATTTTTTATAAATTACTATTAACCTATAAAATATTCTTTCGTAACGCCAGTGCCGGTTCCATATATTTCCTAAGCACGATATTTTTTCATATAACTAAATAAATAACTTTTGCTATGATTAGTTTCTTTCGGATCATTAGTATATTTTTTTAATTTAGCCGATAATTGCTATTTTTACTGTTTTAACATGGAACATATAATGTTGGAGAGCTTTCAGTAAATTAAATAAATTTTTTGACTTTCAAATAACTGCCTTCCTTTTCTTTAACCTGAAAAGCTGACCAACATAATGTGCCATTACATTCAAGTTCCTACATATCCCTGATCCACTTGTACTTCTAGGTAAGCGCAGCCCCTAGGCGAGAATATAAGCCAAGAATATAACCCTAGGCTAGAATATAACCCCAAGAATATAGCCTAGAATACAACCCGAGGATAGAACCCCAAAACACCGCCTTAGAACAGAACACAACAGTTCAGATCAAGACTTCTTCTCCAGGAAACCACTTCATCTAAGAGCTAAGTACCTATAAAAGTACAAATTCCTGTTAATTTCTTGTGGCAGAATAAATTGTAAATTTGTTTTTGATTCTTTTTTTATTAGAAATCCTCAACTATAAAAGTTGAGGGAGATACCGCCCGGAGTCACTTTTCTTTATTAACTTAAATTTAAATTTTACAAGGCGTTTCTACCTTTTCCGCCTTAGTTTTCTTAGTATTTTTATCGTCAAAAAGGTAGTGGCGCTCTCAATTTTTACAACCCTTCTGTTATCCCTGTGTGACATAAACTTGGGGTCGAATCACCCTTGAGAGGAGTCTCTAGCCGGAGCCCTTCGAGCTGGTGCCCTGTGGGGTACAGGCATTCACAGTTACAAATTGGCGCCCAACTAAAAGCAACATTCACAGTTACAATCGAAACGCGCGTGAGATAGTGTAAAGTGTTAGTGTTGGTGTAGTGGTAGTGTAAACAGTGTTCAGTGTCAAGTATCGCCAACGGTTCCAGAATTCCCAACTTAGACAGAAGTCTAGACTTACCTTTACAAATTATTCCTAAATTATTGTCTTTAGAAGGATTTTGATATCCGTCTTTACATTCGCAATAATACCAGCCGATCATATTTACACAAACCGAAGTATTTGTACATCTATGCGTATCCGTAGCGCATTCGTCCAAGTCCAATTCGCAGCTGTGTCCAGTGTATCCATTTGGACAAGTGCATTTACCCGGACTGCTGCAGATGCCACCGTTCAAGCATTTTTGTCTACAAACGGCTAGAAAAGTAATACGTTTATATTATAATATGTACAGGGTACGGAGGAACTGATGATCGATACTTACGTTGACAAGAATATCCATCGCCTGCGTAACCATGTTTACACACGCAATGATAGCTGCCTTTGGTATTTATGCACTCGGCATTTACATCACAGTTATGTTCGCCTGTACTACACTCGTCCAATTCGGCGCAATTGAACTTGTCTATCCTTCTATAACCGGATAGACACTCGCAAACGTAGGAGCCAGGTGTATTGACACATTTTGTGTTTTGGTGACAATGATGACCGTAGAGACCGCCTTCTTGTTGACATTCGTCAATATCTAGGAATTATAAAAGAAATATTCGGATTATTTTTCGATTTCTTCGTGGATTAGACGAAAAATTGTCTAATAAACTTCTGGAGTTGTTGACAAATGAAAAAAACCGTAGAGCAATCACAAAGTGTTAGAAACTTGGCGACTCATGCGCAGGGACTCTATGCAAACGATTTTCATATACTGCGCATGAGTTTTCCAGTTTTCAACAAATTGTGATTGCACTACGAACAAACATATTGTTAGATCAATAGAAAAGCTGAGAAAACGTTCAATACATTAAACAACAAACATATGAATTATAGAATTAAAGCCACTTACATAAAAAGGACCAGAATGAAAAGTTTAGACAGTGGAATATGTTAACAAGACAATTGGACAATCTTGCACCTTATGAACATTCTATATTTGTTGTCTATTGTACTTAAAATATACATATATACATATATATCATACCAATACACATTTTTCCATCTCCTTGAAAACCCTGGTCGCATTGGCAAGCATAAGTAGTTTGTAAGTTAAGGCAGGAAGCGTTAGCATGACAATAGTTTCCTTTGGCGCAGTAGTCTATACCTGTTAGAGATGAAAAATCGACAAAGACACCATTTGTTAGATAAGAAAGTTAGTAAAAGCAAATATTATAATGTGGATGATTTTTTAATGTACAAATATGTATTTGAATCACGTAATAAACAAGAATTTTCCATTCTCAGGGTGTTCTTTTAATGTTGAAAGACAAAACAAGTAAGCACAAACACAGTAAGAGAGCTGCTGGAGTAAGGCATTTATGTATTGCAGTAGTCACTATCCAAGGCGAAGCTCCTTCTTAGGCAGTCGTTTGAGTTGTCGAAACCGAGGGTATCTATCTTAGTCTCTATGGGTAGGCAACACACCGTTGTGGAAAGTGTATGACTAATGACCTACCCTATATGATACACTTGGTATTGTTAAGCCTGGTCGCTGATATCCGAGAGTAGATTTTGTAACTTGTATGACTATTAAATTGCCTCAGGAAATAAACATTGTTTATTACGATCACTAACACAGTCACTGTATATATTAAAATTCAAATTATTGTTGATGTTAAAATATGTTATAGAGTTAGTAGGAAATGAAAATTAAAAGACATGAATTGTACAATGGTTTAATGAATGATATCGACAGCTCACCAACATTACCTGAAAGGACTTCTTTTCATCACCTAGCAAGAAAATGTGATTTTTGACACAAAATTTCCGTAAATACTTTTCCAATTTAAGCGCAAAATCAAAAATTGACCAAAATATTTAAGTCCCGGCGAATTTTATTCTGTGACGTCACCGGCTATAGACCACTATGCATACCCTACAAATTTGATGTCAACAGTCTTTTTCTTAATATAAATTTTCAAAGTACCCTTTATGAAAAATCCTGAAAATAATGATGGAAAGCTGTCGAAACTAGTAAAATTATGTTAATTGTAATAAATTGGATATTCATACCTGGACAAAACATACAACACTGATCGGTTACGTTGAATTGTTCTTCTGGTGGACAATTTAATTTCGGACAAGCTGTAGCTGGATTGATTCTATTGCACTTCATATTTCCATCGTTGCATGCACATTCCATGCATTTTTTTATTGTAACCACTTCGCCGTGATCGTAGAATACACCGAAAGAAAAACATTCCTCTGAAAATGTTAAATTTTTTATTAAAATCCTGTCAGGCAGTGCTGGAAATTATAGTCAAGATTATTTGCTATAATTTATTCTTATCCTTAAAAATAGGGGGAATTGATAATGATCCCATTCAAAACAAGCAAGAAGCGACACGTTTTTTAGCGTTTGGAAACAATAACTTATAACTGTTATAAAGTTTACTTACTTAAGCAGCTTGGGCAACATTCACCAGTTTTATTCACTGGATGCTTACAATTAATTTTAGGACACTCTACATGTTGACATCGCACTTCTCCATGCTACAATTAAAAAAAAAATGTTATAGTTGAATAGTAGCTTAGATTGAAAAAAAACTGATGAATTGAAAAATAATGTAGACAAAAACGTCAAAATGAGATGACTTACCACACACGAACACAAATCACAGCCTGTTTGCCATTTTGCACCGTCCTCATAAACGGAATCGTTGTAATGACAAGATTTATGACAGTCACATTCTTCTACTTTAGTTATACGATTTTCAGCCTCTGCTAACTAAATAAACAAAAAAATGACATCAACACAACGTTTTTCAATTATAAAAAAAAGATATATTATTTTTACAATCTATGATGTTGAAAAATTGTTTTCCGTGTAAAATTTTGGATTTTTGAGTTTATTTTCACTAAAAACTTGACTAGGGTAGGAAATTAACGGGTTAACATTATTAGAATGTCATTGTAACTATTAATAATCGTAAGGTATATATTTAAGATGTAGGCAAAAGGCGTTAAGAATCAAGAATATGTTTGTTCCGGTGTTGCCAGGAAATGACAGAAGAAACATCAAAAACTGAAGAAACTAGAAAATTTATGGGTCTAGGAAAATCGAAGAAGAGAGGAAGTGGAAGATCAGGAGAAAAATAAACAGAATAAATTGAGGAGTTAATTGAAGGATCAACCTCTAGAAATATGAAAACACTTGTTAGAAATGAAGGAAAAACCATAGAAGATGTGAAGATAGTTTGCTAGACAACGAAAAACATGATAGAAAAGTAAAGGAAAAAGAATAGATGATAATAGAATGCTTGCTTGAGAAAGGCTGGAATGAGAAATGGAGGTAAAACCATGGAAAACAAGAAAATAGTTGCTAGTGAAAGCCAGAAGGAAGAAATGAAGGAAAAACCTAGGATGATGTGAAGGTAGTTTGTTAAGAAACGAAAGACATGAGAAAGAAGTAAATGAAAAAGAATGGATGATAATAGAATGCTTGCTAGTGAAAGACTGGAGTGAGAAATGACGGAAAACCCATGGAAATAAAGAAAATGGTTTCTAGTGAAAGCCAGGAGAAAGAAGTGAAAGAAAAACCATGGAAGATGTGAAGGTAGTTTGTTAAGAAACGAAAGACATGAGAAAGAAGTGAAGTAAAAAAGAATAGATGACAATAGAAAGCTTGCTAGAGAAAGACTGGAATGGGAAATGAAGGAAAAACCATGGAAAACAAGAAAATGGTTGCTAGTGAAAGTCAGGAGGAACAAATGAAGGAAAAACCTTGAAAGATGTGAAGGTAGTTTGTTGAGAAACGAAAAAGACATGAGAAAGAAGTAAAGGAAAAAGAACAGATGATAATAGAAAGCTTGCCAGAGAAACACTGGAATGGGAAATGAAGGAAAAACTATGGAAAACAAGAAAATGGTTGCTAGTGAAAGTCAGGAGGAAGAAATGAAGGAAAAACCTTGAAAGATGTGATGGTAGTTTGTTGAGAAACGAAAGACATGAGAAAGAAGTAAAGGAAAAAGAACAGATGATAATAGAAAGCTTGCTAGAGAAAGACTGGAATGGGAAATGAAGGAAAAACTATGGAAAACAAGAAAATGGTTGCTAGTGAAAGTCAGGAGGAAGAAATGAAGGAAAAACCTTGAAAGATGTGATGGTAGTTTGTTGAGAAACGAAAGACATGAGAAAGAAGTAAAGGAAAAAGAACAGATGATAATAGAAAGCTTGCTAGAGAAAGACTGGAATGGGAAATGAAGGAAAAACTATGGAAAACAAGAAAATGGTTGCTAGTGAAAGTCAGGAGAAAGAAATGAAGGAAAAACCTTGAAGGATGTGATGGTAGTTTGTTGAGAAACGAAAGACATGAGAAAGAAGTAAAGGAAAAAGAATAGATGATAATAGAAAGCTTGCTAAAGAAAGACTGGAATGGGAAATGAAGGAAAAACTACGGAAAACAAGAAAATGGTTGCTAGTGAAAGTCAGGAGGAAGAAATGAAGGAAAATTCTTGAAAGATGTGAAGGTAGTTTGTTGAGAAATGAAAAAGACATGAGAAAGAAGTAAAGGAAAAAGAACAGATGATAATAGAAAGCTTGCCAGAGAAAGACTGGAATGGGAAATGAAGGAAAAATCTTCGGAAAACAAGAAAATGGTTGCTATTGAAAGCCAGGAGAAAGAAATTAAGGAAAAACCTTGAAAGATATGAAGGTAGTTTGTTGAGGAACGAGAGACATGAAAAAGAAGTAAAGGAAAAAGAACAGATGATAATAGAAAGCTTGCTAGAGAAAGACTGGAATGGGAAATGAAGGAAAAACTATGGAAAACAAGAAAATGGTTGCTAGTGAGAGTCAGGAGGAAGAAATGAAGGAAAAACCTTGAAGGATGTGATGGTAGTTTGTTGAGAAACGAAAGACATGAGAAAGAAATAAAGGAAAAAGAATAGATGATAATAGAAAGCTTGCTAGAGAAAGACTGGAATGGGAATGAAGGAAAAACTATGGAAAACAAGAAAATGGTTGCTAGTGAAAGTCAGGAGGAAGAAATGAAGGAAAAACCTTGAAAGATGTGATGGAAGTTTGTTGAGAAACGAAAGATATGAGAAATAAGTAAAGGAAAAAGAACAGATGATAATAGAAAGCTTGCCAGAGAAAGACTGGAATGGGAAATGAAGGTAAAACCTTTGGAAAGCAAAAAAATGGTTGCTATTGAAAGCCAGGAGAAAGAAATGAAGGAAAAACCTTGAAAGATGTGAAGGTAGTTTGTTGAGAAATGAAAGACGTGAGAAAGAAGTAAAGGAAAAAGAACAGATGATAATAGAAAGCTTGCTAGAGAAAGACTGGAATGGGAAATGAAGGAAAAACTATGGAAAACAAGAAAATGGTTGCTAGTGAAAGTCAGGAGGAAGAAATGAAGGAAAAACCTTGAAAGATGTGATGGTAGTTTGTTGAGAAACGAAAAAGACATGAGAAAGAAGTAAAGGAAAAAGAATAGATGATAATAGAAAGCTTGCTAGAGAAAGACTGGAATGGGAAATGAACAAAAAACTATGAAAAACGAGAAAATAGTTGCTAGTGAAAGCCAGGAGGAAGAAATGAAGGAAAAACTTTGGAAGATTTGAAGGTAGTTTATTAATAAACGAAAGACATGAGAAAAAAGTAAAGGAAAAAAAATAGATGATAATAGAATGCTTGTTAAAGAAATGCTGGAATGGGAAATGAAGGAAAAACCTTTGGAAAACAAGAAAATGGTTGCTATTGAAAGCCAGGAGAAAGAAATGAAGGAAAAACCTTGAAAGATGTGAAGGTAGTTTGCTAAGAAACGAAAGACATGAGAAAGAAGTAAAATAAAAATAATAGATGACAATAGAATGCTTGCTAGAGAAAGGCTGGAATGAGAAATGAAGGGAAAACCATTGAAAACAAGAAAATGGTTGATAGAGAAAGTCAGGAGGAAGAAATGAAGGAAAAACCTTGAAAGATGTGATGGTAGTTTGTTGAGAAACGAAAGACATGAGAAAGAAGTAAAGGAAAAAGAATAGATGATAATAGAAAGCTTGCTAGAGAAAGACTGGAATGGGAAATGAACAAAAAACTATGAAAAACGAGAAAATAGTTGCTAGTGAAAGCCAGGAGGAAGAAATGAAGGAAAAACTTTGGAAGATTTGAAGGTAGTTTATTAATAAACGAAAGACATGAGAAAAAAGTAAAGGAAAAAAAATAGATGATAATAGAATGCTTGTTAAAGAAATGCTGGAATGGGAAATGAAGGAAAAACCTTTGGAAAACAAGAAAATGGTTGCTATTGAAAGCCAGGAGAAAGAAATGAAGGAAAAACCTTGAAAGATGTGAAGGTAGTTTGCTAAGAAACGAAAGACATGAGAAAGAAGTAAAATAAAAATAATAGATGACAATAGAATGCTTGCTAGAGAAAGGCTGGAATGAGAAATGAAGGGAAAACCATTGAAAACAAGAAAATGGTTGATAGAGAAAGTCAGGAGGAAGAAATGAAGGAAAAACCTTGAAAGATGTGATGGTAGTTTGTTGAGAAACGAAAGACATGAGAAAGAAGTAAAGGAAAAAGAATAGATGATAATAGAAAGCTTGCTAGAGAAAGACTGGAATGGGAAATGAACAAAAAACTATGAAAAACGAGAAAATAGTTGCTAGTGAAAGCCAGGAGGAAGAAATGAAGGAAAAACTTTGGAAGATTTGAAGGTAGTTTGCTAAGAAACGAAAGACATGAGAAAGAAGTAAAATAAAAATAATAGATGACAATAGAATGCTTGCTAGAGAAAGGCTGGAATGAGAAATGAAGGGAAAACCATTGAAAACAATAAAATGGTTGCTAGTGACAGCCAGGAGGAAGAAATGAAGGAAAGCCAAGGAAGATAATAAGGTAGAAAGAAAACATGAAGAAGTATAAAAGGAAAAACGAGAAGATATGAAAAAGCTTACTAGGAAAAAATACACTGGAAAAGTGGTTAGAAGAGATCATAGAATCTAAATCCGACTCCTGAAAAGGGAATTTTTACGAGAAATCTGTCGAAAATTCTTGGTATCGCATTTTTTCAATAATCCTCGATTTATCAACTTATACAGGGTTAGTTTAAAGTATGGAAACATCTGAATATCTCATTGATCTTGTGGATATATTCCTATTAAAAGAAACAAACAGATATCTTTAGTTGTATAGAGAGCTCAATAGAAGAAAATTCGTCAGGAAAAACCATACAAAAAAACATCATAAATACCCTGTGGTATTTTGTAATTGTTTCATAATCCTCCCAAATTTGTGTTCGATAATTATACCTGGTACAACATAAATCCCAATTCATGCCATTTACTGTTTCAAACCACTGTCAATCAGTATGTTCTGTCACTTTTAGGGACGATCTTATTACCACTACCGTTTAAATCCTCCATTTTGCAAACTGGTGGTTGTGCTCTAATTGCTAATTGGACTTGGGATATACCAAAAGGTAGTAAGAATAAATTTAGAACTAACTTCAACATTTGCCAGACTATTTCAACGGCTTGGCAACTCAAAATTCGACTATGAAGTCTATTGGGATTTACGTTTTATCAGAATTATTAGAACACACTATACTTTTTATTTAATGATTGGTTATATAAGAATCGCGGCCGAAATGATCAATAAAATAACTTAGATAGAGCCGGCAATGGAGTGTATATCGGGATTATTATTGGGCTAAAAGTTTACAGTAGATACGCATTATTTATGTGAATTACATGGTAGTCCATATACCCTTTCGGAAAGTTCCTGAAGATGTCTGGTCAGTTCCTGTACGGTGTTCTGCAACAAGACGAATTGTCCGCATGTCGGACACATCGAATCCACGTGGGGACACAACGACAGATAGCCGTGCGGACCTCGAATCAATTTTAGTTCGTCCAGGATTCCCTGAAATATTAAAACAAAAATTTATTTCCTCATTATTTATTCAAAAGTACTATAAATATGGGGTGCGTCTTTAATTTTTTCTATGTGGAATAAAATGATAAAACAGGTCGGTTTTACCAAAATTAAATCGACACGTCCTGTATAGCCTCAAATACAATAAGGTCGTAAAATTCGGCACAATGGTTAAGGATTCATTCAGATTTATCAGAAAAAAAATCCCAAAATTTGTTGACTCTTCTATTGTAGCTGCAGCATCATAAAGGGTACTTAAGAATTTCAGGAAAAAAACATGTTAACATGTATGCACACCCTTTAATGGACGTCGAAGGGTATATTTCATATTTTTTGAACCTCAAAGGTCATTAACTATGCCCATGAATATAACTGTTTTTTTTTATAGAAAAATCGTTAAAGAATTCTGATACTATCTGTACCTGGCTTTATTTTCCAAATCTTTTTTTGGTGAATTCTATGCATGGATAAGTGAATAATAAAACTTTATTCCGTACAAAACGAAAGTAACTGGAATTTTAATAGCCACATACCATGAAAACTAAATATACGAGAGTCAACAACAATTTTCGCAAACCCTACATTATACTGCAGTGCTTTATATCGGAAAGAAAAATATTTTTCTGATTCACTTCTTTACTGTATTCTTCTCTCACTCCAATTAACCAACTTTAAAATTTCTCTCACTCCTTTCTGACCCTGCATTTTTCAATACTCTATTCTCTTCTTACACCCTATTAACAGGTATTCCTTCACCCATACCTAGAAGCTTATCTAGATCCTTTTCAATGATTTTGTTTCACTTTCTTCGACCATTTCATCCCTTCAGCTTATATTTCACTTTTTGTATTTAGAGCGATTGAAGGGAGGGTTGATCATCCCCTTATATCAATTTTCTATCCTGTTGAAAAAGCTAACAGTCCTGCATTTCTTTTTGTCCTTCAAAGTAGTCCTACAAGGCTCAATTTTTTCTATCCTATGATTATCCCTAATTTTTAATCTTTCATCTTATAATTTTAATATACAGGGTGAATTAATTCTAAAAGGTCTTTTCTGTGACAACATTTTCTCAGCCTACCTCCCACCGAAATACCACCCCTAAAATGTGTAGTTACCTTGAAATAGCTCTGGCTAACTCCTTGTCCAATCCACAAATGCGGCGGTTTTGGAAAACTTTTATCCGGCATGACCGGTCTGAGCATCCTCTTAAATACAGATCTGCAATCGACTAATACTTCGACTTCCAATCCGCTTATAGATACAGCTACTTTATGCCAATTATCGTCCGCCAAATAATATGGAAAAGTTTCGACGTATACTTTGGACCCGTTTGTGTAATATAACCTAAGCTGATTGTGTCTTCCGCTGGATTGGAGTTCCAGAGACCTAAAAACAATCGAGATTTTTTATCGATATAAAACTGTGATGATTTTTACCTGTTAATTCCGTGTGAGAAAGAGATGATAGTTCCGGGGTTTCCGGGAACTTGTTTCAACATCGCGACAATTGTAAATTCTGCCGATGAAAGTAAAAAGTTTGAAGCTTGCAGAAATGCTGGAGGAGGTAACCTTAGATCTCGATTATCCCCTGTAACAAAAAAATGTATCAACTTCTAATTGCTCTGTTTGGGTCTTGGACCAAATTGATTACTTGGAGAGGGTAAGAAAAGGCACAAGTAGTGCAGGAAAAAAATTGAGCAACTGACTAGGGGTTGATGTAGCCGTTGATGCCACATCATAAATAATAACTGTATTTCGTTAACAATTCAATAAACTTTAACGTCGAAAATACATACAGATGGAACGATGAATATAGACAAGCCTTTCAGTATGAAATAGTAATTATTGGAACGATCTTACTCTTTCCTTTGTGGTTTTCAAAGCACTCTTCACTTGAAATATAACTTTGCTTCGGGTTGAATCACTATGCAAACTTTAACTTTATAGAAAAATGCACTTATTATGAAGGAAATAAAGGAATTAAATTAATTACTATGAAACTTGACCCATTGGGTCTGAAAATATCGGTTTTATACCGGTAAAGTAAGTCTTAGATGGGAGACTGATCGGGTTGGAAACTCAACATCGACTCTTACTAGCTGAGATTATGCATTTAGGTCACGCCTAAGAAAAAAGTAAATATTGCAAGGCGCCGATCAGTCGCCAGGAAAAG
The DNA here is from genome assembly GCA_947563755.1 of Lochmaea crataegi. NCBI lineage: Eukaryota > Metazoa > Arthropoda > Insecta > Coleoptera > Chrysomelidae > Lochmaea > Lochmaea crataegi. The sequence continues at coordinate 38,383,384 of OX387432.1, read as the reverse complement.
AAAACAAAGCGCGATTTTGAATTAAGGTAGAAGTATTTTGGAGGCAGTGGCGCGCCGGTAGGAATTTCGCATGAAAATTAAAGGACTAAAATATAACTCTACATGAATAACTAACTAATAACTAAAATATAAATATACAAATTGTTGAACGTGTGGTTTCAACAGGGGTGATAAATGGTTTTTACCCTGTTAGGTTGTTTTTTCAACTAATTTTCCTTTTCTATCTCCACTTGTTTCGTCACTAACTCTACTGGAAATATGAAAAAAAATTTCACTTTTCTTAGAACATTCTTTCAATCCACAGTCGGTAACTATAATATCGACTAAAACCCTTGAAATTTATAAAACTTTTGGTTCTATTTTTAACTTATTCGGTTTTATATTCAAGCATAGCGTGACTGTAGACTTGTTATTTATTTTAAATAATCTAACAAGGTACGCTACACAATATATTTATGAATTATGCGATGATTATTTAAACGTTTATAAGTAAATACCAGTGAACTAGGAGGTTTTTAAGTGTTTAGGTTGATATTAGTCTATTAATAGTATATAATTTCAAACTTTTACGGCGTTAATTCTCATTCTCTTTTGTCAAATGTTGATTTTTTTACACCAACTAGATCTACTAGAAATCCTCCTATCGAGCATGCTTGGGACCAGCTACAAAAAGCCTTAAATTCTCATGAATCATCCCTTCAGACACTCCAAGAACTTGGACAGCTTTTACCCCAAATTTGGAGAGAAATCGATCAAGGATCAAAGATAATTTTGTTGTTGCTATACTGCAGGGGTCGGCAACCTACGGCTTTGGCTAGCAAGCCTGGCAGTTTAAAATGGCACGCATAACTTTGTAACATTTTATTTTAAAATAAAGCAATAAAATAATAATAATAATAATAAGGATACTTATTGTAAATTTAAAATAATCTACGGAATTGTACACAAGCTGGCAACGTAGCTCGACCGAGCTAAGTGATGGGAGACCAGGGTAGAACGACGCAACCACGAAGAGACGTTTCTAGAAAAGAGAAGAGGTGAGCAGGCGATTCTCGGCTTTTCGAACGCCCGGTGAGCGGCATTGCCACGTTTATACGGGAAAATTCTAGGAGGCGGATTTACCATTATATAAGCGTGTATTCAATTAGTGTTAGTTTAGTTTGGTACGAGCTATTGTAAAGATTAGTTCCGAAATCAAAGTTTAGTGGTAAAATTTGTACCAGGTGTTGTTATTGGACGGACCCAGGATAGTTAATCGTAACATTATTTAACAACCTGTAACGTTAGTGTTATGGCGGCTAAAAAGCAGAAATTAGACCTTCAGCCCTTTTAAAGTTTTTGGACAAGTGATTATGGTTTTGTACAGCAATGTATTACTTTTAACAATTTTATACATTATTTATTCGTACAAAAATTATACAGGTTCTTATAGTGGCTTTGTTAAAAGGTTGCCGGCCCCTGAGCTAGAGAATGTTTCGGTTAAAGGGATTCAAAGATTTTCCTCCCTATTAATAAAAATCCTCGAAGAAGTAGGAACATAACGGTAATAAATGATAAACAAACTTTATCTTTGCTTGCTTGACAGGATTTATAAATAGCCTCAATAAATCAACTAAAATTAACAATATTATATGAAAAAGGATGTCATGGAAGAATACATCGATTTTATGGAAAATGAGATATAAAAAAAGAGAAATACAGTGTGGATCTGAACTAAAACCATGAATTAGGTGTGGAGTGCTACCGAAACGTTGAAAATAAAAATATTCATAATTATGGCTTAATTCCGATTAAAAGCTTATAAAAAATATAACTTTCATGAAAATTTGAAAAATGAAATTTTCTTAACTACCATAAAAAAATTGGCACATGCCCAGTTAAATTCAATAGTTTGTGCCATTTGGCTTTAAACTCATTTGGGGCAGCAGTCCAAGCTGTATCTATTAGAACAGTTGGCTGTATATGTATGTAATTTCGAGAGTATTGATTTATTACATTAGAAAATGAACTTTTAAAAAGGTCAAGAATACTTGTTGCTAATAACAGGGTGTCAATTTTAAAACTTACAACGCGCTATACAAAAAAAAATTCAAAACCGTTTCTAGGGTAGAGAGGAGAAACTAAAAAGACATGAGAGAGAACGCACCCCCATCAACCCCCTATGTCCCACCTACAAAAATTTAAATGGCAACAACCCCCTACTTGTGATACGTCGTTAGAAAGCTTTCCAAACGGCCTAAGTCATAATTATACAGGGTGTAACAATAAAGCAGAAAAATTCATTTGACAACAAATAGGGATAGGGACCGTACTTGCACTTTCAAAACGAAGTATCGTTCCACAATTAACAATTATTTGTTATTTTTGTTGTAAAATAAATTTTTCTGCTTTATTGTTACACCCTGTATAATTATGACTTGACCGTTGGAAAGCATTTTCTACTGGCTTTCTAACGACGTATCACAAGTAAATTGTTTACAGGGGGAGAAGGAGGAGTGGAGGACAAGATTCGAAAAGTACAGGATAGTAGAGTGGTATGGAAAAAGGGGGGATTATGGCCGGTAGAGAAGTGGGAAGTAGTGGAGTGGGGGGAGAAACATTAAAGTAAGGAAATCTCCTGATGGGTGATAGGTGATATGATGAAGAGGCTGTTGGATGACAATGGGGAGTACTTTTGGGAGCTATTCAACAAGGTGCTGAGGGAAGAAGAGTTTCATGAAGGATGGAAGGTGGTCAGGGTGATACTGCTGAAGAAGGCGGGTAGAGAGGGGAAGCGGGCGGGGGACTACAAGCCCATCAGGATGTTGTGTGGTATGGGTAATTTGATGGAGGGGATAATAAATGATAGGATTGAGGAGGAAGTTGGTAGGAATGGGGGTTTTAGGGTAACCAGCACGGGTTTGCGAAGAGGAAATCATGCATCTCGGCGATGGGCTTGGAGGAAAGGGCTAGGGAAGACAGCTGGAGGAACAAGAGATTGGCTCTACTCGTGTTCTTCGACGTCGGGAACGCGTTCACCAGTGTCAGCAAACGGGTGGTGTTGAGTGCGTTGCTGAGGCTTGGAGTGGGGGGGAGTTGGTCAACCTGGTAGCGACCTTGAAGCGACGTGCAATAGTAGACTCTAGAGGGAGGAGGTATGAGACGGAGGCTGGAGGGCCCCTTGGCAGGGTTCTTGGACCGACGCTCTGGAAGTGTGTGTTTCCTGAGGTTTGTGGGATATAATGTGAAGAGGGATGTAAGATTACGGTGGAAGCGGACGATGTGTGTCTGGTAGGTAAGGCAAAGGGAGAGGCGGAGAGAATGTGTAGTAAGATTGTGGAGAAGATAGAGCAGTGCGGTCTGGAAGTGGCGGAAGAGAAGACGGTGGGGTTGCTAGTGAGAGGACGTAGCAAGAGGGTAGTGGGGGTGATGGTGAAGGGAAGGAGAATTCGTAAGGAGGAGTCTGTGAAATACCTAGGGTTGTTGTTGGATAGCCAATTATCCTTCAAAACTCATATGATAAAGGTGGCAGAGAAGGGCAAAGTGAGGGCTGCATGGCTGGGGAGGTTGGTGTGTAGTGTGAAAGGGCCGGGAGAGTGGAAGAGAAGGGTAATTGGTAAGACGGTAGAGAAGAGTATGCTGTACGGTGCGGAGGTGTGAGGTGAAACAGCGGAGGTGAATGCGAAGATTAGGCCACTCCTGCGGGTGCAGAGGAGGATATTGCTGAGGGTGGTGCAGGGGTACAGGACAGTGGGTGGACTAGCAGCAGAGGTGCTTGTAAAGTCATACCCATTGGACGTGATGGCTAGAGTCAGGAAGGGGTGTGACCAGAGAGGAAGTACAGGAATGGATGGAGAGAAGGTGGGAGGAGCATGAGGTCGCGCTAGAAGGAGCGATTGGGGATAGGAGAGATTGGATGGACGGGAAATTCGGGGAGGTGAACTACTTCTTGACACAGGTGTTCACTGGACATGGGTCGAGAGTAGGGTACCTCCACCGGATTGGGAAAAGAGAGACTGGAGTGTGCGAGAGGTGTGAAGTGGAGGATGATGTGGGGCATGTGTTTAGATGGTGGAACAACGAGGAAGTGCTGAAGAAGTTGGAGAGGAAACTTGGGGAAGCGGTGTATGGGGAGAGCACGGTGGAGATAATGTGGAGGGGAAGGTGAGTGGCGTAGTAGAGAGCATGGTTAGGGGGACAGAGGTATAAGTGATAATTAGAGAGAAGACGACGGTGTAAGCGGAGAGTGTGCGAGGGACCGCTGCCCGTCTCGAAGTATGCTAGGGTAGTGATTTCGAGGCGGGGGTAACGGCGAGTTTGAGGTGGGTTTGGTTGTTAGGCATCTCCTTGGGGATGAGTCCAACACTGTTTGTGTCGTGGATAGGACCCATTCGAACATGAGTTTCCCATCTCGACCCAAAAAAAGTTCCTTGGACAAAACCATACAACAGATTTGCGGTGTAATCGGCAAACAAAACAGATTTATAAGGATATCATGACCTACTACAGGATTTTTTCATATTACTTCTCATTCATCTGATAATGCGCTTTTTATGGACGCACTCTATACTTCAAAGCGCCATTTAAAAATTTGGCGAAGGAGCCCTGTGTCGCCGCCACCAAAATTTAGAATTTTTCGAAATTTTGGTGGAGTTGCTGGGAAATCCAATCAACCTTTTAGAATTTTAATTTTTAAATTTGAACACCTAATTTGCTGTCTCCTGCTCTAAGGTGATGTTCGTTGTTAGAAGCAACGATGACAGTAATGACAATACCAAACTTAGACATGGCTAAAAATTATCAATAAAAAAAATCGATTACCCCATTTGTATACAAATTAAATACACTGTAGGCATAAATGGTTTACAACGCTTCGCCCAGTAACTCTAAATGAATAATTAATCTTTTCTAAATAGCGTTACATGCCCACAACATCTGGGGCAATGTAAAATCAATTTTGGTTGTGGAGAAGCGTTAATGTGTTCAGAATCCACCGCCACACACTTTCATGGAAGTAAATCGAAGTTTGATGAGCTTCTTCTGAATAGGATCAAATTTTAAGATGATTTCACCTTTTCGGTGGATGGAGTCTTCATTGAAAATTTACTTGTCTTGACGCTTTGTGTGTATATTCGAGAACAAAGAGATACGTCAAAAAAATTTAAAAACTGTATAAGTAATAATTATAATAAAGTAAAATATAAATTGGACTTCTCGTAGATTTTTCCGTGATTTATAAGGAAAGTTTTTTTATTAATAAAAATTACCTTCTAATACGTAGGCCAACCTTGTATGCGACGTGAAGGTGTTGATAACATCAAACGGAGCTGGACTATCTATTCTCTCCACTCCCAGCCAACTTTTACTGTATTCCCCTAAGGCTACTAACAGATCTATGGATTGATTCGGAATGTAAAAAGGTTTTGTCGGGTCAAATCCAGTTGCTGAAACAAACAAAAAAAGTATAATCAAATTTGTAACTATTCAATTTGTTTCGAGTTCTTTTTGGTTTTACAGTTTTTACTATCCTTACTTTGATGTTTACTTTATTACAGAAAACTGCAAATAACTACAAAACCGTGATGGTTTTTTTATCAATATAGAATTTTGGTTTGTGGTTAGATGTCACTGTTATCGCATTCTTAGCGTTTCCTTTACTGAGGTTAATGTATTGCGTTGCCTCCAGTCCAGGATTATGCTCCCAGGGCTTCTGGACGGATGAGATACGCCGAAACCGGTCTACTAGTGATGTTGTCCCTTCTAATTACAAACCAGAAGGGTTGGTTATATCTTGCAGATATGTCAACCCCGTTTAACTTAGAAGTGTAATTCAATGTCTGTTAGGACATATAGCCCGAGAAGTAGTTGTTGCTTCTTAGTGAACTTCTTAGTTGCTTAAATTTCTGCTTGATATTCACAGTTTTGTGATTTGAAATATTTTTTAAAAATTTATATTGGGTCTTTTTTTTAATTTAATCACACTACTTCAAGGAAAACTATCAATAATTCGAAAAAGCTACCAACCATATTTCACAAATTTGAAGTATATTTCCAGTGAAAAAAAATTTTTTTTCGTAAATTTTTCACCAGAAAGAAATGGAAAATTTCGCTATTTTAAAATTTTCTTCGTTTTGATCGTTGTACTTGGAAATATTGATTGAAAATTCATATAAATGTTTCTCCTGAATCGAGAGTAATGAGTTGTCTTCGGTTTCATAGTAGTTTTTGGAAGGTTTTCTACCTTGACAATTATTGATGAAATGAAAAGGTTCAGCTTAATATTCACTGTTTTGTGGTCTGTATCTCAGATTAATACATTTGTAGTATTACTCTAAGGTCTGTACGTAGTTCTGTAGTTAATCAAGAACAAGAGCACTTGGCGACACAAAAAATATATAGACCGGTAGAAGAAAATAATTTAATATCAATCTCGATACCCCCACGAACCCCCCTGGCAAAAATAAAAATCTCAGAAACCGTAAAAGGTATCAATATGACAAAAAAATATGCACTGGGTTCAGTAGAAACCAAAATAAGAAGGGCGCAATAATTTTTTTCGCGAATTTTTTTTAAAACGCCCCCACGTCAATCCGTTTTTGGCCGGAACAGTGGCTTACAACTGTGAATTTTTTAGAGGGTACAAGATTCACTAAAAATGGATTTACGTTGGAAATTTTCATGATTTATGGTGTCATTTTTTTAGTTTTTATCGATCGGAAAACTTACTAGTATATATCTACAATTTTCTCCTTAATCGATTGGTAACAATAGTTTTTTTTCTTTTCGAAATTTGTCACCACCTTTACTTTAACGATATATAAAATGAAAACCTTTTCATTTGAAAATCCCGCTTTTTATCAAAACATCTGTCGAAATGAAAGGTGCAATTTTTCCAATAATTCACCAGATTAACCAGTATAAAAGATCAAAAAATAATTTCCTAAATCCAATTTGTCGACGCTGCTGCTTAAAATAACAAGTCTAATATTTTCAGTTAAGTGGTTCGAAAGTAAAAAGGCCGAATCCATTTCTTGAAGTAATTCATTTTGTCGCACTTATACTGAAAATTAATTTCGATCATATGGAACGCACCGCCAGACGATTTATCGAAAGTTTCTAGTAGATTTGCCAAGGACTTGGCTAAAATTAAATCGATGTTTTCCACAAAAAAAAAACCGGATATCAAACGAAATTTATACACAGCACTCGTTATTTTTTCGCTACTCACTTACATTTTTTTTATAAATCACTTTTCTTAATAGACCGGCAGCCCATGACACATAAAGGCTTCATTAATTCGAATGGAATCCGTTTTCACCATAGAGTTTCATGTGAAAAACAAGGCAATTCCACAAGACCCAAACTGGATAAACTGGATAACTAGTCCATTCGAAATAAGAATCCTACATGTGTCTATAAAGATCAACCATTAATCATTTTTCTCTGGTCCGTAAAACACTCAATTTTTCACTATTCACTCTCGCAATATACTCTGCTTTACAACAAAACACTACACACGCTCATGTGGTTTGGTTTTCTTCGGACAACATGCTGACAATCCAGCAGCCGAAGAAGATCTTCATGCTTCTTTGCAAACCTTTAAATTTGCCAGGGTTACTTATTCTAGTTCTGGTATGTCATGTGTCTATAAAAGGTCCAATAACACTTCCTTGGGGTCCTTCTGTTTGCATGTCTTGCAAGTCAGAATATTCGTCTTTCTGTTTAAAAGTGATGGTACTCGTGCAAGTCAGAATATTTGTCTTCCTGTTTAAAAGTGATAGTAGTCGTGCAAGTGAGAATATTCGTCTTTCTGTTTAAGTGATGGTACTCGTGCAAGTCAGAATATTCGTCTTCTTATTCAAGTGACGGTACTCGTGCAAGTCAGAATGTTCGTCTTCCTGTTTAAAAGTTATGGTACTCGTGCAAGTCAGAATATTCGTCTTCCTGTTTAACAGTGATGGCACTCATGCAAGTCAGAATGTTCGTCTTCCTGTTTAAAAGTGATGGCACTCTTGCAAGTCAGAATATTCGTCTTTCTGTTTAAAAGTGATGGTACTCGTACAAGTCCTAATATTCGTCTTCCTGTTTAAGTGATGGTATTCGTGCAAGTCAGAATATTCGTCTTCGTGTTTAAAAGTGATGGTAGTCGTGCAGTGAGAATATTCGTCTTTCTGTTCAAGTGATGGTACTCGTGCAAGTCAGAATATTCGTCTTCCTGTTTAAAAGTAATTGTACTCGTGCAAGTCATAATATTCGTCTTCCTATTTAAAAGTGATGGTACTCGTGCAAGTCAGAATATTCGTCTTTCTGTTTAAGTGAAGGTATTCGTGCGAGTCAGAATATTCGTCTTCCTGTTCTAGTGAATGTACTCGTGCAAGTCAGAATATTCGTCTTCCTATTTAAAAGTGATGGTACTCGTGCAAATCAGAATATTCGTCTTTCTGTTTAAAAGTGATGGTATTCGTGCAAGTCAGAATATTCCCCATCCTGTTTAAAAGTGATGGTAGTCGTGCAAGTGAGAATATTCGTCTTTCTGTTTAAAAGTGATGGTACTCGTGCTAGTTAGAATATTTGTCCTCCTGTTTAAAAGTGATGGTACTGGTGCAAGTCAGAATATTCGTCTTTCTGTTTAAAAGTGATGGTACTCGTGTAAGTCAGAATATTCCCCATCCTGTTTAAAAGTGGTGATACTCGTGCTTGTCAGATTATACGTCTTCCTGTTTAAAAGTGATGGTACTCGTGTAAGTCAGAATTTTCGTCTTCCTGTTCAAGAGATGGGGCCAGTCAGAATATTCGTCTTCCTTTTTAAAAGTGGTGATACTCGTGCAAGTCAGATTATACGTCTTCCTGTTTAAAAGTGATGGTACTCGTGTAAGTAAGAATATTCGTCTTCCTGTTCAAGTGATGGGGCAAGTCAGAATATTCGTCTTCCTGTTTAAAAGTGGTGATACTTGTGCAAGTCAGATTATACGTCTTCCAGTTTAAAAGTGATGGTACTCGTGTAAGTAAGAATATTCGTCTTCCTGTTCAAGTGATGGGGCAAGTCAGAATATTCGTCTTCCTGTTTAAGTGATCGTTCAAGTCAGAATATTCGTCTTCCTGTTTAAAAGAAATGGTACTCGTGCAAGTAAGAATATTCGTGTTGCTGTTTAAAAGTGATGGTACTCGTGCAAGCCAGAATATTCGTCTTCCTGTTCAAATTCCGAAACAAATGAGATAACAGAATCCCGTTTATCCATAAAACGTAAATCAATGCTCGTCGGAGCATATAGCCCGGAAAGTAGTTGTTTCTTTATCGTAAAATGGTCTTTTGTGAAAATTTTTTTATTTATTTTCAATTTATTTAAGACAACTTTTAAATAATTGTCTCCCTTTCTATTTTAATAATTACCTACGACCCTGGTATAAAACTGATTGAGTGCCACCGCATGCTCGCTTGAATTATTAATTAACCAGATTATATTTAAACACCCGTACACAATGTAAATCACATAATTTTACAAAACATTTTGTAAGATAGAGGATTCGATGGTAAATTTTGATAATAAACTAAATCGAAATGACAAGTTTAGTCTATACAGCATACGAGATTAAAAACAGAAACGACTACAGCCAGCGAGAGATCGCCGATCAAGCTACGTTGTCAAACTTAGAAATAAATATTATTTTTTCCGAAAATGGTGAAGCTTGTTAACTTTTGACTTGCTTTTTTAGGTTTAGACACAGTTAGAAGACTTGTCGACTGATTTGCATGTCAAATGCATACGTTCTATGAATGTAGGGTAGAAATTGACTCGTTCTAACATGTATTCAGCCACCCTTACACAATTGACTCTCAACAACGCATTTCGTATCCAAACAATCGTTTATCGCACGAAGAAAAAAGAAGCCGAAGCCTATTTGAAAGCGTCCGCACCACGAAAGTGGTGTCCATCAAAAACATCCAAAAACAGGCGATGAAGAAATGATGGACGAGGCTATCAGAGAAAAAAAGAAGACACACCGACCACCACCCACCATTGGGGCTCCGACATATACCGGCTAGGGATAAAAACGAGGTTCACTACCATCCGAGAAAGACTCGGAGTAAAAATCCCCTGCGAAGGACCCGAAGATTACAGGAACCTAACAAAGTACCTGAACGAAGAGAGAAAGTAAGTGGAATGGTACCACCTACACACCACGTGAAGAAGAAAAAAGAAGAATTGTCATCAAAGGACTGACAAACTGCGAAGACTTAGAAATAATGCTAAATAGAAAAGGAAGGAGTCCGAATAGGGAAAATAAGCCAAATCTGCTTCAGATTCGGTGAAAGAAGACCACCATTCCCCACCCATCTATATGGTGTAATTAGACGTGGAAGAAAAATGCAAGATAAGAAAAATCCAACACATACCACAAGTGAGGATAAGATGGGAAGAACAAAAGAGAGGAAATGGACCGACGAAGTGTTACAATTGCCAAGGAAATCACCACGGACAGACGACGTGCAGAGTAAACACCAAGTGTGTCAAGTGCGGAGGACCACACCGCTCCAACGAGTGAAGTAGACCAAGGAACAAGCCATCCACCTGCGCAAACTGCCAGGGAGAACACCCAGTAAACTATAAGAGGACACCCACCCAGGAGAATGTGTCGGGATTTCAACTGGGGACAACTATAACGAGTGGATCCACTCTATAAGGTCGTAGATGGTCGGCTAAGGATTTGCCCCTTATAGAAGCAGCGAAAAACAGAAAGACAACGAACTACGAGAAGACTGCTGAAGAAATAGCCACCGCGAACGTTGACGATGAGGACCCATCGGATGATATGGGGGGGGGGGGTTGGTGGAAGCGCATTGCGCTTAGAGCGATGGGAGGGACGGGCACATCTTGCACGTGCGTTTAAAATAGTACCAGTGGCTACTTTTTTGTAATTGATAAAACATATTTGAGGTACCTCGATAAATGTGGCAACAATGCTGGATTGTCGACAACGAGTTGTCGCGGGTTTCAGTACGAAAAACCGTTTATTATCAATGTTTATGGAGTGATTTGGGAAATTGCCAAGCTATTAAGTCGGGTTAATGCTGTACCTGTACAACAATAATTCCTCGATCTCAGGGGTTATATTTATTACAGGCTAGAAATTTATTTCCGTAAAAGTAAAAAAAATACTATTATCCCTTTTTTTGGTTGGTTGGAGGTAAATTTAAGTTAAAAAATAAACTGTTACTGCTGATTAGAACATATCGATTTGTTTGTCGGAAGTAATTGCTGAGTTTCGAAAAACCAACACCCAAGACAATTCACGTTCCCACACAACTCGAAAAATATCGGATAGAAAAAATGTAACCAATAAAATTTCGTTCGATACTCGTATTATTTTTATTTGATAAAGTCTAAAAGGGTAAACGGTGGTAAATTGCAATAAAGCTGAGCCAATTCTGTCGTCAGATGATTGATGTACCTTAATATGAGGAAATTCTTCAGCTGGTTTAACCCACAACTTTCTAACTCGTGTGTTTGAGTCAGAGCTGATAAATTGAGAAACATTAGAAGGAGTAAAAACGTTGAATTTTAAAAGTGATAAAAATCTTCATTATACAAAAATATAAATTTATCCATTAAATATCAATATTTATTAGGGAGATGCTTAAAAAAGCAAAAAATCCTTATTTTTTAACCTTGTAGAGTAACATTATTCTGTCGATATATGAACCGACAGAGGCTGTTCTCCTTTTGTGGGCACTTCAACTGGACGATCTGCTGAACGAACTCCCTTAGTCATCCTAGCTAGAGGCATTTCTGAACCTGCTTTATCAGCAGGAACTCAGAAAGTTCTAGACATTGTGTGCTGATGGTATGACAGGAAACAACTCTCTGTTAATCCCTCCAAAACTTTCACGAGAAAGAAGACGAAATCAACAAAAACCTGTGCTATACAACCACAGCATCCCATTTTTGGAGGAGGCAAAATATCCAGGCATTAAACTCGGTAAGGTGAGGACTTCTTCGCCGGTAGAGGTTGTACTCCAGATCTTCTTTTGTGTGCCCTACTGCTGGACAATCTGCTGAACGAACCCACTGAAGCAAGCTCTTAGTCTCAAGTCTAAACTAACGTATAGTCATCCTATCTAGAGCAGCTCTGATCTTGCTATCTTGGCAGGAACTCAGAAAGTTCTAGACATTATGTGCAGATGGTATGACAGAAAACAACTATCTATCAATCCCTCCAAAACTTTCACGAGAAAGAAAACTAAATCTACAAAAACCTGTGCTATACGACCACAGCATCCCATTTGTGGAGGAGGCAAAATATCCAGGCATTAAACAGGGTAAGGTGAGGAAATCAGCTTCTTCGCCGGTAGAGGTTGTACTTAAGCCCTACTGCTGGACAATCTGCTGAACGAACCCACTGAAGCAAGCTCTTAGTCTCAAGTCTAAACTAACGTATAGTCTTCCTTTCTAGAGCAGCTCTGATCTTGCTATCTTGGCAGGAAGTCAGAAAGTTCTGGACATTGTGCGCAGATGGTATGACAGGAAACAACTATCTATCAATCCCTCCAAAACTTTCACGAGAAAGAAAACTAAATCTGCAAAAACCTGTGCTATACAACCACAACATCCCATTTGTGAAGGAGGTAAATATCCAGGCATTAAACTGGGTAAAGGGAGGAAATCAGCTTCTTCGCCGGTGGAGGTTGTACTCCAGATCTTCTTTTGTGTGCCCTACTGCTGAACGAACCCACTTAAGCAAGTTCTTAGACTCAAGTCTAAACTAACGTATGGTCATCCTATCTAGAGCCGCTCTGATCTTGCTATCTTGGCAGGAACTCAGAAAGTTCTAGACATTGTGTGCTGATGGTATGACAGGAAACAACTCTCTGTTAATCCCTCCAAAACTTTCACGAGAAAGAAGACGAAATCAACAAAAACCTGTGCTATACAACCACAGCATCCCATTTTTGGAGGAGGCAAAATATCCAGGCATTAAACTCGGTAAGGTGAGGACTTCTTCGCCGGTAGAGGTTGTACTCCAGATCTTCTTTTGTGTGCCCTACTGCTGGACAATCTGCTGAACGAACCCACTGAAGCAAGCTCTTAGTCTCAAGTCTAAACTAACGTATAGTCATCCTATCTAGAGCAGCTCTGATCTTGCTATCTTGGCAGGAACTCAGAAAGTTCTGGACATTGTGTGCAGATGGTACGACAGGAAACAACTATTTATCAATCCCTCCAAAGCTTTTACGAAAAAGAAAACTAAATCTGCAAAAACCTTTGCTATACGACCGCAGCATCCCATTTGTGGAGGATGCAAAATATCCAGGCATTAAACTGGGTAAGGTGAGGAAATCAGCTTCTTCGCCGGTAGAGGTTGTACTTAAGCACTACTGCTGGGCAATCTGCTGAACGAACCCACTGAATCAAGCTCTTAGACTCAAGTCTAAACTAACGTATAGTTATCCTATCTAGAGCAGCTCTGATCTTGCTATCTTGGCAGGAGCTCAGAAAGTTCTGGACATTGTGTGCAGATGGTACGACAGGAAACGACTATCTATCAATCCCTCCAAAACTTTCACGAGAAAGAAAACTAAATCTGCAAAAACCTGTGCTATACAACCACATCATCCCATTTGTGGAGGAGGTAAATATCCAGGCATTAAACTGGGTAAAGGGAGGAAATCAGCTTCTTCGCCGGTGGAGGTTGTACTCCAGATCTTCTTTTGTGTGCCCTACTGCTGAACGAACCCACTTAAGCAAGTTCTTAGACTCAAGTCTAAACTAACGTATGGTCATCCTATCTAGAGCAGCTCTGATCTTGCTATCTTGGCAGGAACTCAGAAAGTTCTAGACATTGTGTGCAGATGGTACGACAGGAAACAACTATTTATCAATCCCTCCAAAGCTTTTACGAAAAAGAAAACTAAATCTGCAAAAACCTTTGCTATACGACCGCAGCATCCCATTTGTGGAGGATGCAAAATATCCAGGCATTAAACTGGGTAAGGTGAGGAAATCAGCTTCTTCGCCGGTAGAGGTTGTACTCCAGATCTTCTTTTGTGTGCCCTACTTCTGGACAATCCATAGACTCAAGTCTAAACTAACGTATAGTCATCCTATCTAGAGCAGCTCTGATCTTGCTATCTTGGCAGGAGCTCAGAGAGCTCTAGATGGTGTCATCAGGGGAGAGAAAATTAAAAATTGTGTTTGTGAGTAAACGTAAAACGAAATTTTTTTTATATTAAAATCGAGCAAGTCCACTGCTGTTTAAAAAATGATTGATGTTCTGTGGTATGGATAATTCCTCAGTTATTCCTGGAACTTTCGGCATCGTAAGAAATAACAATAGACGTCGCGGTGTTCCGCAATTTCAGCACAATTTCAGCTATGCTATTGTTGCTTACTATAATGGCGCAGCAACGATCATTTTAAAAGCGGTTCTCTGTGCCGTCGGCGTTAGTGAAAAGTAATTGATTATTCAGTATGCATTTGGGGCAAGCTATTTGCACCCTCATTGCTGGAATTTGAATGGGGAAATCGCGAGATTTACGGATTCCCTTTTAAATAGAAGAACGTTAATAATTAGCAGCGAATAAGTGGGATTTCAAGGAAGTTGCAAAGAAAATGTATACAGTGAAATATATTTGACTGTATACAAATTATAATACTCTAACAGGAATTCTTCCAGTCTTCCCTACCTGGAATTAGTTCACTAACTTTTCCCATTTTGTGTAAATGTTTCCTCAGAGTACAGTGTCTAGTGACAAATATCTCTTACCCAGTTTCAATAGCCTGGTTGAAAGTTGCTTCTATTAACCTCCATTTGAATTGATGTTCTTTATCTAGCCAGTTCTGGATTCAGAGCCATCTTTAGCTAACTGGTACGCCTCTATTCGGAGGAATTATTCCCAGAATACTGCGACTTCCAGTGTCCACCAGCAATCTACTAAGCTCCTTATAAGCATGTTTTGTACATATGAAATTATGTGCAACTCTATCATTGTCCTCTCTTTCCAAAACTACATGGAGAAGAGGTAGGTCCAGAAGCATTTCCATGACTGCTGGCGGTTTTTTAAATAATATTACTCTCTCCTGAATAGAATATACCATTTTTATGTTTCATCTGTAGACTTGAAGTACTTATGGTAGTTCTAGAAACAAATACTTCTTCTTTTATTCTAGTAGTAAGTTCATTTTTATTCCAAAGGTAATTGTGCATTGATCTGCAGGTTGAATGATCAACGTAGGGCCTAGGGACGTAGGGCTTTGCGGACGTCATAGTGATTGTCACCAATGGGAAATTCCCAAAGGTAGTCCTACTACGAATTGTGGAGGAGTGGTACTAGTTGCTTCTACGAATAGAAAAGTTCTTCCGAAAGGTAGAGTACTGATGTTCCGAGAAGAACTAGATATATATCCAAAGAAGTTAAATATCTGGGAGAGACCCTTGATTCTAAACTGAATTGAAAGGCACACCTGGACCTGCGACTAGGCTTTGTGGCAATGCAGAAGAGTTATGGGCATAATCTGGGGAATACGAACTGGCTTTACTCAACTGTGATAAGGCCAACGATCACCTATGGAATAATAGTCTGTTGGAGGAGGACAGAAGGGTGCTCTGCAGTTAATCCAAAGCCAAGCCCTTCTTGACTCTGGCAAGAGACAAGGATGCCGGCACATGAGGGGATTGCAGGTAATGAAATGGCGAAACAGTTAGCTAATGAAGGCTCTAAAGGAGACTTCATAGGTCCGGAATCGTTTTGTGGAATCACAAAAGATTGCATAAGAGGGGAAATCGGGAACTGGCTAGATAGGGAACAGAAATTTAGAGTTTACTGAAGAAGGTAGACAAGGAACTATTAACCAGACTATTGAAACTGGGTAAGAGTCATTTGAAGACAGTTACCGACCTGGTGACCTTGAGGAAACATGTGTACAAAATGGGCAAAGTTAGTAAACCTATGGGCAGAAAATGTGAACTTGATGATGAAACACCTACCGTCCAGTCAAACTGGTGGCTTTTATAGAAGAGACGAAGCTTCTGGAATGGAAGTAGATAACATGGGAAATGGTACAAATATTCAGTTCAAGTTCCTGGGCTGTTGAGCACAACCCAATCGAATGAATGAATAAATAGATTATTTTTAACAAAACATTTTTTCCTTTTTTACTTTATTCGTTATCCTTCTTATACTGCAATTTCAATTAATTAATCCTTGAGTGTTGACTATAAAATCGTAATCTTTATAATCCCCCTTTAATCCATCCACCCCTCTCTCTTTCTCTCTTATTCTTGCAGCAAGACAACCCCCGATTCAAGCTTTCTAGCGAAGTCTTAAAAATGCATCGTCGACAGACACACATCCACACCAGAAGTAGAGCATAGAACTTTCGACAAATAATAGGAATCTATAGTGGAATACGGCCAGGGCTTACTTGATATTGATTTCCGCGCGCCCTAGAGTTTTTGCGGCATTATGAAATCGCAAATTTTATTCGAAACGAATGTCGTTTTTCGGTGGGTTACTGAATAAAATAGATAACCTAATAGGTCCACCTGGAATATTAACTTTTACTTTATAGCTATTTGCTGTATCAATATAAACATACTTCGATTAACATTATCGAATTAATTAATTATTTATTAAAAAAACGCTTTTAACCCCTTAAATACTGGCAGTACAGAAATTAATGAAGTATGGAAAGGGTTGATAAGTTGACGTTTATCAAGCTAAAGTAAACTACAACAAACTTGGTCAATATTTTATTAACGTTTTATAGGTGGGAATAATAACAGACACAGACAGGATGGGTTTAGGACATCAGGATTTCGATTAAATATCCTTAAATAACCAAGGAATGGATTGATTGGTTCGGCACCTCAGCCTTTCTTTTTTTGCTCTTGGTTGTACCTTTTATGTGGGGAGACCCCTTATCAGGCTCAACAGTCTTTTCACAAGGTTCTTCTTGGATAAATCCTCTCTTAGGTACTCTAGACTTCATATTAAGGATCTCTAAAGTGTCAATGACCAGATAAATCTAGGGAGCTCTCCACTATTAAACTGTCTTCTTAAGTATCAATTGTAAAGATCAGCAGATATAGTTCTCCTTGGTTTTCTATATCATTGCACAGTTATACTGATCTTAAATGGAAAAGGATATCCCCATAGGGCTTTAATATTAGTTATATAATATCTTCTTCTTTTTTGTATTCATATATATTAAGTCAATATCGAAATAGTAACTTTCATTCAAAATAGTAATATGAGTAGATTCCACAAAGTAAGGGTCCAAACAGTAAGAATTTTTTGAATACAGTCCTGTCCAGTAAGCGATGAAATTAAGGATTGGTCATTAACCAACAGGGACCGTTGAACTTCGAACTTTGAAAAGTCGATTGCCATAATGTATTAGAAAGAAAATTGATCAACTTTGTCAATAATGTTCAACTTTACACAGGTAGATCATCATTTATATCAAATTTGGCATCAAATCCAAGGAAGAAATCGCAATTTTATTAATTATTATTCGTCCTGCGTCCTCGAAACCCAGTTTAAACTGCCGTATTTTCCGGTATTCTGAACTCTCCTGGTTGTTGCGAAATAACTCATTTGGAAAAGAGGTTAGGTACACATAATGTGTCTTGTAGATGCTTGCAGTTTCGTCTAAGCAAGAAAATTTAATAAAAGGAATGAACATTTTATCATGTTGAATAATGAGTCTGGGAATTTAAATTTTCCGCTTAAAACTTCGGAATTTTTCTAATGGACTGAATAAACAGGGAGAAAACAAGGATATTTCTAAAATAATCAAAAGATATTACTGGAAGAAGAAACATCCATTCACAATACAGATTCCTAAGGTCCAGATTACTGGATAGAATAGGAACATTGCCTGCAGATATCCTGAAATTCCTCCAGGAAATAAGACTAAAGGAGCTACTAGTCTCTGAGACTTTCCTCGGGAACTAAGTAGAAGAGATCTTTTAGGTCTCAGTGAATGTCACCCCAGTATACATACATATGAACAATGAGCCTATAGATGTGAAAAATTGTCAATAATTGTCAAAAACTATCAAAAATGGTCAAAAATTGTCAAATATTTGGAAAAATAGTTAATAATTATCAAAAGTGGTCAAAAATTGTGAAAAATTGTTAAATATTTTAAAAAATGGTCAAAGTTAGTTAATAATTGTTAAAATTTTTAAAAATGGTAAAAATTGTTAAATATTTTGAAAAACGTACAATAATTGTCAAAATTTTTGAAAAATTGTCAATAATTGTCAGAAACTGTAAAAAATGGTCAATAATTGTTAAAATTTTCAAAAAATGGTCAATAATTATTAAAAACTGTCAAAAATGGTCAATAATATTGTTAAAAATTGTCAAAATTTTTGAAAAATTGTCAATAATTGTTAAATTTGGAAAAATGGTCAATAATTGTTAAAATTTGGAAAAATGGTCAAAATTGTCAAAAATGATCAATAATTGTCAAAACTGTTAAAATTGGTCAATAATTGTCAAAAATGGTCAGTAATAGTAGATATACTAGGAGGGTTCTGGACCACAGGTTTGTGCATTACCCCCACATAATTCGTAATCTGCATGGCGATTAACCTAACGTAATTCGAATGTTGCATGGCGCTAGTGGTGGGGGGTTTGCGTGTTAACCTCTCGAAAAGTGGGCTAACCCCACGAAGATTGGCTGCTCGAAAAACGTATGCTAGATGGCAGGTGTGACCGCTCGAAAATCGTTCAACAGTAACGTATGATAGATGGCGCTAGTAGTGATTTTGACCGCTCGAAAATCGTTCTGAAAAAAAAAACTTACGTGCGACGCGAACCATCGTCGCCACAACTGCCATGTACCATACCCTGACACTCTTAGCGCTAGGCCAGCAAGCCTTACGGAGAATGGATTCAGATATGGTATAGTTGCTACAGATTTGCTTAAAAGACGATTTGTACAGTAGGATCGTTGGCATGTGACGATTTGCGGATGTACGAGGTTATGTCACAAAGGTGTCAAAAGGACCGTTGACATGTGACGATTTGCAGATGTACGAGGTTATGTCACAAATATGTCAAAAGGGCCGTCGACATGTGACGATTTGTGGATGTACGAGGTTATGTCACAAAGGTGTCAAAAGGACCGTTGACGTGTGACACACGATTTGAAGATGTACGAGGTTACGTCACAAAGTAGGACCGTAGACATGTGACACACGATTTGCGGATATACAGAGATATGTCACGAAGTAGAATGTCAAAAGGGCCGTTGTACATCACACGATTTGTGGATGGGTATCTCACAAAAAATGTCAAAAGAACCGTGACGTTTTGCGGATGTACAGGGGTATGTCACAAATTAGGATGTTAAAAGGACCGTGACGATTTGTTGTACAGGGATATGTCACAAAGTCAAGAGAACATGTGACACATGATTTGCGGATGTACGAGGCTATGTCACAAAGGTGTCAAAAGGACCGTCGACATGTGACACATCAAACGATTTGCGGATGTACGAGGTTATGACACAAAGGTGTCAAAAGGACCGTTGACATGTGACGATTTGCGGATGCACGAGGTTATGTCACAAAGGCGTCAAAAGATCCGTTGTCATGTGACGATTTGCGGATGTACGAGGTTATGTCACAAAGGTGTCAAAGGGACCGTAGACATGTGACACATCATTCAATATCGAGTTTAACTTCGACTGTTTTCATGCCTTCCTCCTGCTTACTTCAATCAACAATAAACAAGGCATGTTTCTTGAATGCACCATAGACAGATTGAGATAAATATTTTGGCAACAATTAGTTTACGACAGATGAACAATGGCTTTATTGGAGTATAGACATAGATTAAAAGAATTTGTCGTAAAATTGAATCAAGTAAAAAAAGATCTTGTGTTTTATGA
Organism: Lochmaea crataegi; assembly: GCA_947563755.1. Classification (NCBI taxonomy): domain Eukaryota; kingdom Metazoa; phylum Arthropoda; class Insecta; order Coleoptera; family Chrysomelidae; genus Lochmaea; species Lochmaea crataegi. The sequence continues at coordinate 38,363,501 of OX387432.1, read as the reverse complement.
AGACAAAAGTAAACTTATAGTACAGTTGAGCAATCTAAGCCTTAACAATATTGAGAACGGAGAATCTCAAATTAACCATACTTGGAAGAATCTCAAAATAAATTGGATGTCGACACCAACAAGACGTACTCGCTATGTTCAGTATCGAAAACAGCAGTTCTGATGTCATCAATAGAAATGTAGAAAACATAGAAAATGATATAAATAGCTTATTTGCCATGTTATGTATTATCTTAGCAACAATATTTATTTTTATTGTGAAAGTTATATTGAAAATTGTAAAATCAAGATTTATTTCGAATAGTAGCATTAAAGTTGATGCTGATGACAGTGAAGATGACAGTCATTAGTTTTTAAACAAGGTGTTTTATTTATCATTAACGAAATGGCATAAATTAACAAGAAATCAACTTTCAGTTTATTTAAGAAAACATTTAAAATATTAAAAAGTGATTAGCCTATTTATTGATATTTAATGGTCAGCAATATCGAGGATACAATCTTAATAGAGGAGAATTTTTTCAAAAATCGCTAATGGAACTACTGAAATTAAAAACGTTAAATTATATCAAGAAAACATTTGTATTAAAATATTAGAAATTTGGAAATTTTGTCAGTTATTAATTATTGATATTTAATGACCAGTAATATCGAGAGTCATTACAAGAAATATATAAAAACTGTGATCGAAGCGGTATCAGTCGCTTTAGTTACATCAGTACCAGCAGTCCGCTTCAGTTATATCGACAACAGTTTTTGTATTTTCCAAGAAAAATTTGCAAAGTAAGTTTCTTTTATATACGTTCTTCTTTGTTTTACATTTTTTTTCTTTTATGTATTTAAAATGTGTTTGCTTGAAATATTTAATTGTTTAGTAATATCTACAATTGTTTTTTACATTTTTCTTCTTTTTAAAAAGTTCTGCTTGCTTCAGATATTTTAATGTTTTGTAATATTGGTTATTGTTCTTTTACATGTTTCTTTTGAAAAGCTTCACATTCAAAATATGTTTGCTTCAAATATCCTAATATTTTCTACAATTACATATATTTATTATAGATGGATCTGAAAAAGTTGAATCAACATTCTGTTATTGTAGAGAAAAAGAAGGTGAAATTAAACCAACTTAAATTGAATGAACCAAAAAAAATTGTAAGAGCGAAACTGACGAAAGGACGTTTTGGAGATTCAGTGATGCTAGAGTTGGAAGATTCCATTACATTTCTTCCAAATCGTGTGACGGCTCAATATTTGGATGCCATCCCTCATTTCGAAGGAGGAAAATACGCCGTGGTGTACAAGGGATCTATTGAAGTAGGAAAACCTCAGCCGGCCATTTCCTTCGAAATTGTGGAAAATTAAAGGGTGAGTGATTATATTTTTTAAAAGGTATACGTTTTTGCTATGGATCCTCTTCAAGTCATTAAAGCTTCAGATGCTGTTCTGTTAGCTATTAATAAAAGTAGGAAACTTATTTTTGATAAATTCACAAGTAAAGACGAAAAAATTTGGTTGAAAAGATTAAATAAACATATTATTTTATGCAGTAAAGCTGTGAAAAACCGAGGTAATTTATCAATTGGGACAATAAGGAAACTTCAGACAAACATAGGACACTTTAAACATTTCAGAAAATTAATTGTAAATAGACACATAGGATTAGGTTTAAATACAAAATTAAAAAATAAAGTTAAATGGCAAAATGTAGCTTCATGTTTTTCAAGCAGAATTAAGACTGGAGTTATAATTAATTTATATCATAAAGACTTGAGTATGTTTTTAGATGACGCATTAACAGTATTTAAAAGTAAAGTTAATATAATTTTAAAATCAGATCATGTCATCAAAGTAAATACAAACTTTTGTGGGGAATTTATTAAAAAATCAGGAGATGTTGATATATTAGAATTAAAATATTTACACACTAAGAATGCTGTAATAGACATGTCAACAGACATACAGAGTTGGTTTGTGGACAACGTAAGAGATGTAATTTTTAATAAACTATCGGAATTCCAGGAACGTGACTCAGGGTGGGCTTTGAATAAAATAGTTTCCATAGAAATCAATATAAATAAATATGAAATAGGTAACGGATCATCATTTATTAAACTTCCAGTACATATTGAAAGGAAGCATGCTTGCATCAATGTGCAAAACTTTGATGAAGCCTGCTTCTTTTGGAGTGTTGTTAGTGCTCTACATCCAGCTCGAACACATTCTAATAGAGTTTCAAGCTATCCGCACTATGCAACTGTTTTAAATACAAATGGTCTAGATCAACCTATGAAACTTGAACAAATTCCCAAATTTGAAAAAATTAACAATATTTCCATTAATGTATATGCTTTGGAAATGAATGAAAAGTCATCTTTTACAGTAATTCCAGCTAGGTTAACTAATAAAAAATTATGTTCTCATGTAAACTTATTAATAATTCAAGATCGTTACTTTCCAACACTAAATTATTATGAGGCACCTACAGTTGACACAGACAATTCTGAGGTAAAATTCCACTATTGCTGGATCAAAAATTTGTCAGGCCTAATTTATTCGCAGTCAAATAAAAAGAGAAATAAAAAATACGTATGTGACCGATGCATGAATTATTTTTCTAGTGAGCATAAATTAAATGAACATTCAAAATTGTGTAGTGATTTAAATGAGTATAAAATATCTTTTCCTAAATATGATCGAGTTCAGTTTAAAAATTTCACTTATAAACAGACAACGCCTTTTGTTGTATATGCTGATTTTGAATGCTTATTGGAAGATGTTAATGACATTAGTTTAACTAGAACAAAAAAGTATCAAAAACACATTGCTTATAGTGCAGGATATTACTTAAAATGTTCATATGATGATTCGTTATCGTATTTTAAAAGTTATCGAGGACTAGATTGCATGGATTGGTTTGCTGATGAAATGGTCAAAGTTGCAGCTCAGGTTCAATCCAAAATTAAAACTATTGTGGCTATGCAAGAAAAACCTAGAGGAGCGGCAGCAGCATGCCATATTTGCGAAAAAGCTTTTTCTTCTTCTGATATAATTGTGCGCGACCACGATCATTTTGATGGTAGCTTCCGCGGCTACACACACCAAGCATGCAATCTAAACTTCCGCAAGCTGTTTATCGTTCCTATAGTGTTTCATAACCTCACAGGATATGACAGCCATTTTATGATAAGCAATCTATGTAAAAAAGGTAAAATGAGCATACTTCCAATCAATAAAGAAAAATATATTTCATTTACTTTGTTTGATCAGGAAACGGACATTAAATTTAGATTTATAGATTCATTTAGATTCATGGCAGCATCTTTGGATGAGCTGGCCTCCATTATGAATGAAAAGGATTTTAAAGTATCAAAAAAGGAATTTTTTGATTTAGACAATGAAAAATTCAAATTATTAATTAAAAAAGGGGTTTTTCCATATGATTTCATTGATTCTTTGGAGAAATTAAATTATCCCAAATTACCGTCAATGCAATCTTTTTATAATAAATTAAATAGCGAGGAGTTAAGTGAAAGGAAGTATGATCATGCTAAGACGATCTGGAACGAGTTTAAAATTGAAAATTTAGGATCATACTCCGACCTATACTTGAAAACGGATATTTTAATTTTGGCAGATGTTTTTGAAAATTTTAGAAATAAATGCAGAGCAACCTATGGCCTAGATCCCGCATGGTATTACACTATGCCTGGATATGCTTGGGATGCAATGCTTAAGTATACTAAATGTAATTTGGAATTGTTGCGTGATGTAGACATGATTATGTTCATCGAAAAAGGTATTCGCGGAGGAATTTCTGTTTGTAGCAATAGATTTTCTGAAGCGAATAATAAGTATATGGTCGATTATGATTCTACAAAACCTTCAAAGTTTCTGCTCTATACAGATGTGAACAATTTATATGGATGGAGCATGTGTGAACCCTTACCCTACGGAGGATTCAAATGGATCGAAAACATCGATAATTTCGATGTTATGAAAATTCCAGACGATTCTCCGGAAGGGTATATTTTACAAGTTGACTTAGAATATCCACGTAAATTACATGATGAGCATAAAGACTTTCCATTTGCTGCCGAACATCGCATCCCTCCAGGATCAAAATTACCAAAATTGCTTGCCACACTATACGATAAAAAGGAATACATTGTACATTATCGAAACTTGAAGCAAATGTTATTTTACGGGCTAATTGTAACTAAAATACATAAAATTTTAAAATTCAAACAAGCAGCTTGGCTGAAGTCCTACATCGAGCTAAATACTCGTTTGAGAGCTGCAGCCAAGAATGATTTTGAGAAAAATCTGTATAAATTGGCAAATAATGCTGTATTTGGTAAAACAATGGAAAACATTCGTAAGCATAGGGTAGTTAAATTAGTCAATTCATGGGATGGTCGCTATGGCGCCAAAAACTTGATAGCAAGTTTTCGGTTCCACAGTCGAACAATTTTCGATGATGATCCTATATCACCTGTAGTAGCGATTGAGCTAAGAAAAAGTGAACTCATTTTTAATAAACCTCTATATGTAGGTATGGCAATTTTAGACCTTTCTAAATTATGCATGTATGATTTTCATTATGGATATATGCTCCCAAAACTAGGAGTTGAGAACTGCAAACTCATGTATACAGATACAGATAGTTTCATATATGAGCTACACTGTGATGATGTATACGAACAAGTCATTAAAGCAGACGTTTCAAAATTCGACACTTCAGACTATCCAATTAATAATCAATATAATATTCCTCAAGTAAATAAAAAAGTTTTGGGAGTTATGAAAGATGAGAGTAAAGGTAAAATTATTACACATTTTGTTGGTCTAGGGTCTAAAATGTATACCTACAAATTAGAGGTGTCTGAGAATGAACGTGAAAAAAAAAGAAAACATTTGCAGCAGGAAAAAATTAGCGAGGAGTTGATGAAATTTAAATTACATGATATAGGCGTCACGAAAAAATCTAAAGGAGTAAAATATAATGTGGTTAAAAACCAAATTACATTTGACGATTATTTATTATGTCTAAAAAATTTTGAAAAACAAACTGCAACTCAACGTTGTATTCGATCGTACGCTCATGAGGTGTATACTACTGAGCAAACTAAAATAAGCCTAAGTCCTTACGATGACAAACGCAAACTTATACCCAATTCGTTCGATACATTACCTTGGGGGCACTACAGCATAAAATAGCTTGATTTTAAGGAAAAAAAAATGTGTAAACTGTATACCTTTTAAAACGTAATCACTAATCTAATTTTTGTGCTATACACCTATAGTATTGTATATATAGTATTAGGAATTTTGTTTAAAGTTATTTTGTATATAGTAATTTCTTTTTATATGTTAATGATATTTTCCACTCTTTTTCACACAAGCACCTAATATTAAGTATTGTGCTAAAGTTTTTTATCCTTTGTATTGGATATTAGGGTTTTTTAAATTTCTTACATTGTGTTTCACAAATAAAGCAAACTTTTAAAAAAATTTCTCGTGGTTTTCATTAGGAGGCGATTGGAAAATGAAACTGCAATTTTTTAACATTTTTTTATTAAGCTAAAATACATATAACAGAAATTTTCACTAAAGATCCTCTAAATCATTTATAACTTTATGTTTGAAAAAATAAATAAATTCACGAAGTGCATAAGAAAAAAGACTTTCAGGCGGTGAACTCTCACAGAAGGCATACAAAAGTTCCAATTTACAAAGATCACTTATTGTCTTGTAATTTTGCGAAAATGTTTTAATAATATCCATTACATTTTTATAATACGCATGAAAATTTAGGTATTCCAGCTGCAGAATACGATGCGAAATTAAACAACGGTCAATATGAATAATGTTTTCAACATCTTGCTGTGACAGTAAAAAATTAGTTCCATGTTTGCGTAAATCTAGAAATCTCTCAGAATCCCAAACAACTGAGTTTATAATACAATAGTCACCACACTGAATTTGTTGAGGTAGTTCTTGCTCTTCACCACTGTTTAGTTCTGGATGGATATACTTGTTACTTCTAATCAAGTCTATTAATACTGACCACTCATATGCACTGAATGATATGGCAGTGTTGGGTTTCTCACAACATGATAAAATAATGGCAGGTGTGAATGTTCTCGCTACACTTATTCCGCATCCTATATTGAAAACTTGTGTAGAATACTGTGTATATAACAAGTATTGTGTTTCAGATGTGGCAGCCATCTCATAATTTTCCAAAATTCTATCCAATTCACTAGAGTAATTCGGCTCACTCGAAAAATCTGATTCAAAACAGCTGTCTGTACTACTAAAAGACATTTTTTCACTTCAACAAAATACAAAGACTGACTGCGACGTCAATTCACAAAGTTTTATATACAATTTTGTGCAAATTAATGTTGCCACATGTTGATAAAATTTCTAGAAAATACGACGTTTCTCATACAATATCTGTATTTTCAATCCAGCTATTGTCTTTTTCAGGAAATCCCAACCATTTCACAAAAATCTTGCTACCTCTTCTTTTAATAACCTTTTCTACCAAGTAAATGTTTGGATTTCTTACTTTTTGAATTTCTGCTTCGTAAAAAGCACCGCTGATTGGTGTACCCGATAAATCGTGAAGTAAATATGTAGTAGGAGTTGTTAATTTAACCTTGGAAATGATAAAATTTTCTGTTGTGTAATTAGGATAGTAACTTTTTTCAAATACATGTTTCAACTTGCTGATACGAACGTGATCTCCAACTTGAAATTTCGCTGCACGTCTCTTTGTCGATGGTATCGAATAAACTTGTTGTAAAATTGCCAGCTCGTTTTTCTTATTAACTTGTATGGGTTTCATGGAGATCGTACGATGAAATGAATTATTGTACTCTCGAGTAATTTCAGGTAAAATGTCTATCCATTTATATGTACCATGTAAGCTGAAGTATTTGTACAATTTCATTTTCAGTGTACGAATTGCGCGTTCTGCAATGCTTGCCTTCATTATGCTAAACGTATTATAGTGGTTTATTCCATGTTGTTTCATTAAACTTTGAAATTTCTTGTTAAAAAATTCAGTGCCCTGATCGGTTTGTAAATTTTTCGGACTTCCATGTTTACTGTGAGCAATTATATCAGCGAACGCTTCCGTAACTTCAAGAGCGGTTTTTGTTTTCAACGGTCGAGTCCACATAAACTTTGAAAATGTGTCGATTACCACCAAAATTAATTTATAGCTTTGATTAGAGTCGGAAAATAATCTGAACTCTCCGAGATCTGCTTGCCAGGATTCATTAAGGCCCTTAATTATTGTTCTCCTTCGAGGAAATTTTTTTCTCAGAGGTTTATGAAGTTCATTAACGAGCTGTATTTTTTCCTTGGACATTGTTGTACTCAGTATGCAAGTGAAAGTTTATTTGAGCGATATGCGTACCATACTAACGTATAAACCGAAGGAATTTATTTTCCTTGTTTCTTTTAATTACCTTTTCTACCAAGTATATTTCCGTGCGGAGGAATAGATATATGATTATATGACATGAACCTTTTATTCATTTCTTCATAAAGTGCAGTTACATTGTTTCCAATGATCGCTTCTAGATCCTCCTTTGCTTTCAATAATGCTGCATCTGTGAGTTTTTTGTTTTCAATTAGATGGTTTTGGAATTTTTTAACTGTTTCCTCCTCAATTTGAAGTAATGTATTATCCACATATTTCTTACAGTCATTCACAGTGTCAAGAACAATACGTAATATGTTGGTTTCAGTTTGAACTAGTGTTGAGTGCAAGTACTTTTTGTTGACGGCATCTTTATCTTTAACGGGAGGATCCAAATTTGAAATTTTTACATTTTTAGCATCAATGTCTCCTTCATCAGTGTGTGGAAAATCTGCTCTAACATATGGGTTAGAGGAATAGTATGCATTTCTATAAGACTGTCTATGACCGAATTTATCGATTGTCATTGTACGACTAATGCGATAAAACAATTGTTATTCAATTATATTAGCCTCTCTAAGCTCATTAATGATTGCTATAATTTCATTGTTGATAAATGCTGAGGTGTTGCCAGCATCTTTTGATGCGATTAGTAATTTTAAGCGGGCAATCAATTCATTAGCATCATCCCAATAAATATATTCCATTGGTTTATCGGTGTAAGTTAAACGGTCTACGTTGAGCCCTTTACCTGTGAATGCTTGCGATCTTGTGGTTATTGTCTTTTCTAGAGGAGTGCGTAGATCTCTAAAAAGTGGTTTGATTATTGCATGATATTTGTTGGTAGAAGAAGACTTTAAACGATTTCGAGAGTTGAGATGAACGCCAGTATAAGTCAATAGAGTTTTGTAATTTTTCAAATCTTTTGCAGTATAACGAAAAGGGTTAGCGTAAAAAATCAGCTGATATAGACCTAGACTACGTTTTATTTGATTTTCTTCATGATTGGCTTCGGCAAGTATGTGAATATCTCCACCACTTTCGTTGTCAAAATCTATTCTCCTTCGACCCAACATCCACCCGATGCCATCCACGTGAATAGGTCCATAGTTATGATCAATCTTACTATCTTTGCGAATATATTCTTCAATATATTTTCGACTAATTTGGGGATAATCCGATAAATCTTCTTCACATAGCGTGTCTGAGACTGTTGCTTCTTCTGCACTATCATATAATTCATCCTCTGATGTGCTGCTGTTCTCAGTTTTTTCCGAATCGTGGGCGACGTCATCATCGATCAAAGGTTCGTCTTTTGGTTCTGTTTTCGGCTCATCATTCTTAATGGAAGCTTCCATTGCTTTAGAAGACGATTCAACAATTTTTTTGAGTGGTTTTGAAATCGGTTTAAATAATTTATTTAGAGACTCATCGTATTCTGTTTTTCCCAACTTTAATGCGAGATATTTTTTGCGAATTGTACGAGCTAATTCATTTACTTTTTTCTTACGCAGAGCCGTAGCAAGAATGTGATTGTTGTCTGGCATTTTGTCAATGAATGATTGCATGGTGTTGACCACTTATATTTTTATATATTGATCGAATCCTTTACGATAACGTCCGTTGATGAGAGGAAAATCTTTAACAATAACTAAAGCACCGTACTTGTCCGACCAGCACATCCCACACATTTGCTTAAACATATCAAATGTCATGTCTGGCGAGACGTGTTCATCGAATATGTGTTTGAGATTGATTTCATCCTGTTTGAAAAGTATAATGATATTACAATTATCTCTAATCAATTGTTTGGGTATTTTAGAGTAAGTTTGACAGAGATAGAGAGCATCAATATTCTTGTGTCGGCACATTGAATAGTATTCACGTATTTTCTGCTGTCCATCACATGCAACGTCATCAAATACAAAAATGGAATTTGTTCTCGCCTCTTCTGGACTTATAATTTCCTCATTATCACGAAACGGAAAATATTTCACACCTTTGACATTCGACAATACCTCGGCAAGTAGTTGGTACTTTTCCTGAAATAACGATTTCGAATAGACATAGACATTTTCAAATTTTACGCCATTTGAATTGAATAGCAGTGAGAGCATCACGTTTGTCTTGCCACAGCCACTAGGACCACATATTATGGCACGAAAAGAGTTTGGAAGTAGTATGCCATGTTTACAAATTGTCGACTTCACTGCAAAGTCCAAGTTCTCAATGGGTAGCATGTTCTTCTGTTGAACGATATTCATCTTGTGTCAATTACAGACAAACATTCTATAAATATATCAGTCACTATATCACTTGTCATCAGTCTTAATGTTGGTGTTTGAAGGAGCTGGTCTACTAAACACTCTAATAAATAAACTGCCGTTTGAATTTCATATCCCGACATACCAATTTTGTGGACGTGAGTTGGAAAAAAAAATTTTTTTGGTGTTACTAATAATTTGTTTTTAGCTGGAACAAAACTAGAAAAACGACTTGCACGCGGTGATAGGGGCATTAATCCGTTCGACAGCGCCTGCAAACAACACGATATCGCGTATTCAAAGACCAATTCACTAGATCAGAGACATTTAGCTGACAAAGATTTGGAAAATAAAGCCTGGGCACGTGTTAGGTCAAAGGATTCATCTCTCGGAGAAAAAACTGCGGCTTTACTCGTTACTGGAGGCATGAAGATGAAAAGAAAACTCGGAATGGGATGTCGTGTAGTTGGGAGAATAAAGAAAAAAGCAAAGAAACATTCCTTTAATCGTGCAGTCATTCAAAAATTAAACAAAACTGTCAACAAGCAGGGTGGTAGTTCACTACCTGAAACGGCTCTATTTGCTTTGCGAACAGCTAAAACAATAGTTAAACAGCTTGGAGGTGCAAAAAAAATTGATGTACCACGAATAATTCCAATGCCAAAGAGTGGTGGTTTCCTACCACTTTTACCACTGTTCGCAGGATTGTCGGCTGTTGGTGCGCTTGCGGGTGGAGCGGCTGGCGTAGCAAAAACAGTGGTTGACGCACGTACTGCACAAAAAAAATTTGAAGAAGAAGTTCGTCACAATAAAGCAATGGAACAACAAATTGGATCGGGCTTGTATATGAGAAAAAATGCGCGAGGGGGATTCGGTTTGTTTTTAAAAAAACAGCGTCAACAAAAATGACTAGAATTACCGATAAAATTACCGAACCGTGCACTGTATGACATAGAAATTAAGCGGTATGCGAAATTACTAAAATTAAAAAATTTTCGAGATGTTTTTATGCGTGATGAAATACCTAAAGACAGTTCTCCTCGGCAAAAAGAATGTGCAGTCGTAAATTTAGAAATAATAGCGGTACACACTGGGTGGCTTATTGTAAGAACAATGACAATGTTGAATATTTCGATTCATTCGGTAATCTGAGGCCTTGCCGCGAACTTGTTCAATATTGGAGACGTGGAGGAAAGAATATCAAAATTTTTTACAATAACAAACAATTTCAAACATATGATCAAGTTAATTGTGGCCATTTGTGTTTAAAGTTTCTCTATCAACAGCAGCAACAATGAATGATCAATTGTCAAATATTTATCAAAAGAAATCACTGTGTAGTTATACAGAGGATGAACTTGAGCAAGTTCCTATTCAATATTTAATAAAATTTGTAAAACCATTAGAACTTGTTGAAATTTGGAATAAGCTTTCCAATAATTACAAAACAAATTTTGATTTACAAATACGTATGCCTTGTTTTGTGCATTATAATCGTCCCGAATGGGACACGCATTGGGATGGTCCTCCCACTTCTCAAGCTGACTGTTATATTTGTAATAAAAATGTAAGCAAATAATGTTTTAGTAATAAATTTTTTTTTGGATTAGTTTGTGTTATTTAAGCATCCATATTCCACAAATTCTATCAGTTTATAACAAGATGTTGTTACGCGTCAACAGCACAAATCATATGTTTACATTTCAACCTGCTATGCCTATCGCATTGGATCCGAATTTGGATTACGAATTGGCATTGAGATCTTTCCACTCTTATCACACAATACCCAATGTTGAAAATAAAAAATTCTACTACTACATTAATGATGAATTGCACACGTTTGATATCCCTACTGGATGTTATGAAATAGCCGACATTGAATGTTTCATACGCAGCAAATTGGGACATAACACAGAAGCGGAATTTTCATTAAAATCAAACAATAATACTATACAGTGTGAGATATTAAGCAAATATCGAATCTCTTTTATGGAATCAGACAGTTTGGGTGAGATATTGGGATTTTCACCGCAAATATTGGATGCTAATGAGAAACATTCTTCAAATTTGCCTGTAAAAATTATAAAAGTATCTAGTATTCGATTTGAATGTAACATTACCACAGGAGCCTTCGATGGTGATACACCTTCACATACTTTTTATGAATTTGTTATTCAAGTTGATCCAGGGTACGCTATTGACGAAATACCACACAATTTACTATATCTACCAGTTACGCCGCAACGTGAAATCAGCTGCATATCAGTATTGGCATTAGATCAAAACGGAAGAGCAATCAATTTTCGTGGAGAACTCAGTACATTGGTATTGGAATTGAGATCGAGAAGCAAATGGGACTAGTAATAGATAATAAAAACATACAAACAATACATTCGTCATCATTATTCAATCTATCATCCAGACGTCAACAGCGACAAAAACATCTTACACCTGCAAACAAATTGTTTCTACGATCGTTGGGATTTCGTATTGTCAACCACTAAAATGACTACTACTTATGCGAAAAAACAGCGTTTGCAATCGGCAACAAGCATGCTGCCAATGTTTGATATTTACCGTAAACCAGTAATAGACGAATCAATTCGAAGAGCAGAATATCGTACCTATGCACCGTTCATTAAGTCTTTCAATTGTAATGACGTTGTAGAATTTAGCATAAATCAAGTGGATTCATTTTTTGCTATGAATGAAACATTGCTATGCATTAAAGGAAATATCACCGTACAAGGAGCTGGAGATGTTAAATTAGTTAATAATGTTGGAGCATTTCTTTTCGATTCATGTAGTTACAGCGAAAGTGCAAGAGAGATAGAAACCGTTCGAGACCCTGGTATTGTTAGTGCCGTTCGTGCATTGACATGTTACAATGTGCAAGATTCAAACCATATGGCGATTGCAGGCTGGAATTATCCCAACAGTCCAATTATGAATGCTGCTGATAAATCTTTCAATTTGCAAATACCGCTTAAGCACATATTTAATATATTTAATGACTATCCCTTGATAACTTGCGGTCGACAAACAATTCGTCTTGTACGAGCCAGAAACGATAATGATTGTGTAATTATTCGAGAAAATGTACTTGCCGATGGATCATCGACTGTTACAACTGCCACCATTGGAATTACGAGCATAGAGTTGAAAATAAAACACATCTATCCCAATGATGACATTAAATTGGAATTGATGAAATCAATTCAAAAAGATCAGCCGATCGTAATGGCTTTCAGGAAGTGGGAAATGCATGAATTGCCCGCAATTACAACGGGTGCAACGCGAGAAGTGTGGGCAGTTAAAACGAGTACATCAGTCGAACGTCCTAGATATGTTATTGTTTGCTTTCAAACTGGGAAACGCAATAATACCAATGCAGATCCTACACAATTTGATGATGTCGATATTCAAAGTATCAGACTATCCTTAAATGGTGAATATTGGCCAAATGAACGCATGCAGTTGAATTTCGGGAAAACAGATTACAATGAAGCTCACTTCAATTATGCTGAATTTTATCCGAGTTACATGCATTGCTCGCAAAAGCAACCTTTGCTGGACTATGACGCATTCAAGAATCATGCCTTGTTTATTGTTGATTGTAGTAAGCAGGAGGAAGGCATGAAAGCATCAACAGTCGACGTTAAACTCGATATTGAAGCAAACCGAGGATTTCCGAAAAATACAAAAGTATATTGCATCTTAATTCACGATTGTATAATGGAATATTACCCTCTGACGGAGATTGTTAAAAGTTTAAATTAGAGAACATTTTTCTTTCAGAATAAATATATCAAACATGATTTTGTTTTTTTTTAAACTGGTGCTAAGAGTGTCAGGCCTCTTTACTTTGTGACCCCTGTACATACACAAATCGTGTGTCATATGTCAACGGATCTTTTGACACCTTTGTGACATAACCCCGTACATCCGCAAATCGTCACATGTCAACGGTCCTTTTGACACCTTTGTGTCATAACCTCGTACATCCGCAAATCGTTTGATGTGTCACATGTCGACGGCCCTTTTGACATATTTGTGACATAACCTCGTACATCTGCAAATCGTCACATGTCAACGGTCCTTTTGACACCTTTGTGACATAACCTCGTACATCCGCAAATCGTCACATGCCAACGATCCTACTGTACAAATCGTCTTTTAAGCAAATCTGTAGCAACTATACCATATCTGAATCCATTCTCCGTAAGGCTTGCTGGCCTAGCGCTAAGAGTGTCAGGGTATGGTACATGGCAGTTGTGGCGACGATGGTTCGCGTCGCACGTAAGTTTTTTTTTTCAGAACGATTTTCGAGCGGTCAAAATCACTACTAGCGCCATCTATCATACGTTACTGTTGAACGATTTTCGAGCGGTCACACCTGCCATCTAGCATACGTTTTTCGAGCAGCCAATCTTCGTGGGGTTAGCCCACTTTTCGAGAGGTTAACACGCAAACCCCCCACCACTAGCGCCATGCAACATTCGAATTACGTTAGGTTAATCGCCATGCAGATTACGAATTATGTGGGGGTAATGCACAAACCTGTGGTCCAGAACCCTCCTAGTATATCTACTAGTAATTGTTAAAATTTGAAAAAATTGTCAAAAATTTTGAAAAAATGGTCAATAATTGTCAAAATTTTGCAAAAATGGACAAAAGTTGTCAAAAACTTTGAAAAAATGGTCAATAATTGTCAAAAATTTTGAAAAAATGGTCAATAATTGTTAAATATTTTAAAAATGGTCAAAAATAGTCAATAATTGTTAAAATTTTGAAAAAATGGTGAAGATTTATAAAAAAACTGTCAAAAATTTTCAATAATTTTTGAAAAATTGTCAAAAATGATCAATAATTGTCAAAACTGTTAAAATTATCAAAAATGGTCAGTAATTGTTGAAATTTGAAAAAATGGTCAAAAATTGTCAAAAATGATCAAAATTTTTGAAAAATTGTCAAAAATGATCAATAATTGTCAGAAACTGTAAAAAATGGTCAATAATTGTTAAAATTTTGAAAAAATGGTCAATAATTATTAAAACCTGTCAAAAATGGTCAATAATGTTAAAAATTGTCAAAATTTTTGAAAAATTGTCAATAATTGTTAAATTTGAAAAAATGGTCAATAATTGTTAAAATTTGGAAAAATGGTCAAAATTGTCAAAAATGATCAATAATTGTCAAAACTGTTAAATTTGGTCAATAATTGTCAAAAATGGTCAGTTATTGTTAAAATTTGAAAAAATGGTCAAAAAGTGTCAAAAATTTTGAAAAAAGGTCAATAATTGTCAAAATTTTGCAAAAATGGACAAAAGTTGTCAAAAACTTTGAAAAAATGGTCAATAATTGTCAAACATTTTGAAAAAATGGTCAATAATAATATTTCAAAAATGGTCAAAAATAGTCAATAATTGTTAAAATTTTGAAAAAATGGTGAAGATTTATAAAAAAAACTGTCAAAAATTTTCAATAATTTTTGAAAAATTGTCAAAAATGATCAATAATTGTCAAAACTGTTAAAATTATCAAAAATGGTCAGTAATTGTTGAAATTTTAAAAAATGGTCAAAAATTGTCAAAAATGATCAAAATTTTTGAAAAATTGTCAAAAATGGTCAATAATTGTCAGAAACTGTAAAAAATGGTCAATAATTGTTAAAATTTTGAAAAAATGGTCAATAATTATTAAAAACTGTCAAAAATGGTCAATAATGTTAAAAATTGTCAAAATTTTTGAAAAATTGTCAATAATTGTTAAATTTGAAAAAATGGTCAATAATTGTTAAAATTTGGAAAAATGGTCAAAATTGTCAAAAATGATCAATAATTGTCAAAACTGTTAAATTTGGTCAATAATTGTCAAAAATGGTCAGTAATTGTTAAAATTTGAAAAAATGGTCAAAAAGTGTCAAAAATTTTGAAAAAATGGTCAATAATTGTCAAAATTTTGCAAAAATGGACAAAAGTTGTCAAAACTTTGAAAAAATGGTCAATAATTGTCAAACATTTTGAAAAAATGGTCAATAATAATATTTCAAAAATGGTCAAAAATAGTCAATAATTGTTAAAATTTTGAAAAAATGGTGAAGATTTATAAAAAAATGTCAAAAATTTTCAATAATTTTTGAAAAATTGTCAAAAATGATCAATAATTGTCAAAACTGTTAAAATTGTCAAAAATGGTCAGTAATTGTTGAAATTTGAAAAAATGGTCAAAAATTGTCAAAAATGATCAAAATTTTTGAAAAAATGGTCAATAATTATTAAAAACTGTCAAAAATGGTCAATAATATTGTTAAAAATTGTCAAAATTTTTGAAAAATTGTCGATAATTGTTAAATTTGGAAAAATGGTCAATAATTGTTAAAATTTGGAAAAATGGTCAGTAATTGTTAAAATTTGAAAAAATTGTCAAAAATTTTGAAAAAATGGTCAATAATTGTCAAAATTTTGCAAAAATGGACAAAAGTTGTCAAAAACGTTGAAAAAATGGTCAATAATTGTCAAAAACTTTGACACTTTCTTTCTCTCTCTCTCCCATCTTTCTCACCCATTTCCCTCTCTCTTCCATATCTCACTTTTTTAATATGTTCTTCTATGCATATAACTTATACAAAACAATTTCGATGTTTCACATCTGCCAGGCGTCACACATTTTTTTCTTTTGTTATTCCGGCATAACACTGCTTCCGGCATAATAATTTTTTCAAAAACTGCTTTTCGGTTGATTTTATGCAAGGAATGTTTCTCGTTTCCACTCCCAATTTTAAATCGACCAATCAGAATTTCCCCCAATCAGTTTCGTCATTACTTAACGTCTTTCTTGTTTTAACCGTTCCGAAATAAGCGGTGGCTTTGTCTCAGAACGAGACGGTTTTGTGGTGTGTGGAAGGATATTTTCTATCGTAATTTCTATAAAAATTAACAAATATCTATTTCTTACTTGCTTAACTTCATCAGAACATACTGATCAAAGGAAAAAGTCGGCAAGGGCGATGTACACATGATTTAGCTTCTACAAATGATTGTGAATAAATTTCAACTCATTACATTTTCCTTATAACCACTTCCTAAGAGTTTTAATCTCCAGATGATGACAAGTGGAAAAATTCTATAATAGTGAACGGCATTTCCATTTATTCCTTAGAAAATAAGCTCAATCCTGAAATAGGGTCTCTGGAGACATTTGCGTGTAGTCGTAGTGCCGATAATAATATATTTTTTCCTGACACTACCATTAATATTGACTAGACGGACTATCCTAACATGCAACTACGCTAGATTAATTTCACGGTTAGTTTCCTTTGGACTTAATGGAAATTTAATAACGTAAAATGGATTTTTCGCGATAGAAAAAATAAAAGATTGAACTTCAATCTCTTAATTAGTAATTTTTAATATTTTCAAGTAAATTCAAATAAATAACAACTTTGCAAATTGTACACCTCCTGTATATTTATAGTATCCACACCAATTATAGTTCAAATGTCTGTCAGAAATGGATGTGTTTATTGTTTTCTCCATTCCACTGACAGCTTTGACATATACTGCAGCGCCCACTATCGGAAAAATTTCCGCGAATAGAAAAGTTCAGTTTATGTTTATTTTCTGTTGTGAGTGGCTCATGCCATTCAGTAAAAGGCCATCTTCTTCCCTTTTCGTAGAGTTGACGTTTAACGTTGACATGCGACGGAGTGACTGTTAATGAAATATAACATGGCGCAGTCAGTAGGTCGGAACCGGTAGTTTCAAATAAATAGGGACAGAGGATTTTTAAGAGAAGATGGCCTTTTACTGAATGGCATAAGCCACTCACAACATCTTATGATATTACACTTTTGTGGTAGTTCTAGCTAGTTGTATCTCTTTATTCTTCTGATTGCTTTTTCTTGGTGACTTGCCAAAAGTTCCTAGAATTATTGGCCAATTGTATGCGTTGATAATTCAGCTAAAATGTTATTTTAAATTTTAAGATTTACGCTTTAATGATAAAAAATTTCAATGTTTTGAATGGTAGACATTAACATTCGGACCAGATTACCATGTTGCCAAGCTGTTCAAATTTTCTGATAGTCTTACCAGATTTTTAAAAAAAATTGTATAGGCTTTAAAAAAAGTGTTAATGTTATATTAAAAAATTACCTGGAATAAAATCCTTCCATTTATAATATGAAGGAAGGTCATATAGACATATTTTGTTTTTAACAACTTTTATCCAGTAATAACAACAATTTTTACTAAATTCGTACGTGGTAGTATTTCCGACAACTAGCAGATTTACTACTACTACTATGTAAATAGGCCGTGGATTTTAGAACGTCTGGAATATTGTTTTATTTTCGGCTTTGTTATAACTATTAAACAGATTTATTATATTTATTATAAGCAGTTAGACCATCGATAAAGCGGTAGGGAGTCCGAGATTTATGAACCTAGAAATTATACAGATGGGGAAAAGATGGACAGGAATGGAGCGATAATCCTGAAGGATATCGGGGAAGTAGATCAGGAGGGGATTGAGAGGATTAAGAAGGGGTTGGGGGAGATGAAAGGGGAGGGGGTGGATAGACTCAGAATCTCAAGGAATAGGGAGGTGGTTATAGAGGCAAAGAAAGGAGTTGAGGTAAGGGGAATTCTGGGAAAGGTGGAAAGGGTGTCAGGAACAAAAACCTTAAAGATGGTAGGGATAGACCTGTGTATGGAAGATGAAGGGGTGAGGGGGAAGTAGAGAAATTGATTGGGAAAGGGACAAAGGCGATTAAAGTGGTAAGGGAGAGGAACGGGATGGAAATGGCGGTGGTGAGGGCGGAATGGGAAAAAGCGGAAGCCTTACTAGGAAAAAAGGAGATTAGATTAGGGTGGAACAGGATAAGTATTATAGAGGGTAGAGAGAATGGAAGATGCTTTGGTTGTGGGAAAAGGGGGCAAGCAAGGTGTAGGGTGAAGGGAGTCAAGGAGAGGAGTAAGTGCTGGCTATGTAAGAGCGAGGATCACATGGCCAGAGACTGTCGGCAGTCCTTCCTTTGTAGGGTATGTGGGGAAAGGGGCGACAGAATGTAGTAGGGGAAGGAAGGGAGTAAATTAAGGCGATGGAAAAGAGGAAGGAAAAAATGGGTGGGACCCTCTGGACCCCTCAGAGGGGACGAGTCTGGTCAAATAGGAGGAAGGGGAGAGCAGTGCGCGGAAAGAAGGATTATAGGGGATGGATGTTACAGATAAATTTAGGGAAATGCAGGATAGTGGATGATATATTTGATGAAGTGATTTTCAGGAGGGAAGTGGATGTGGTGTGTGGATCTGAGGTAAATGCTAGAAATGTGGGAAAACAGGGATGGATTATGGATGATACAGGAGAGGCAGGAATAATAGTGGTGGGAGATGGACTGAGGACGGATGAAGTGAGGAAAGGAAACGGATGGGTGGTAGTGCGAATGGGAGACATGGTGGTGTACAGTGTTGTATAAGCCCAATTGTCAGCCTGGAAGAATATGAGAGGAGCATGACAGGATTGGAGGACGATCTGAGGGTGTCAAAAGAGAAAAGGAGAATGGTGACAAGAGACTTCACTGTTAAGAATACTGTATAGGGCGGTAGAAAAAGGACAGGATAGGGGAGATCCTGGAGGAAGTGTTGATATCCAACGGGCTGGCGGTGCTGAATGATGGACTACTGCCCACCTTCGTGAGGGGTGACGGGGGTTCGTCATTCATTGATATAACAGCTGTGATGAATGGCAGGAGGAAAGAGTGAGTAGTTGGAGGGTGCTGGAGGATGAGGAAAGCTTGAGCTTACATAGGTATCTGGAGACGGATATAAGGAAATGGAGAAAGGAATTATTGGAAGAGTGGGGATGGAGGTGGACGATGGTCGAGGCAGAGAGTATGAGGAAGAAAGTAAGAGAGGAGATAGAAAGGGGACTTGGACATGATGTAGATGAATTTTACAATGTGATACAGGGCTGTAAAAGAGAGGAAAAGAGGGGCAATAGGCGTGAGCGAAGGGCTAATTACTGGTGGAATGAGGAAATAGAGGAGCTGTGGAGGGAGTATAAGAAAGAACGAAGACGGATGCTGAGAGCAAGAGGAAGGATAGAGGGAAAAGTGGTATACAAAGAGAAGAAGAAGGAACTGGAGCGTAGGGTGGAAAGGGAAAGAAGTGGGAATTGGAAAACAATCCATGAGAAAAGGCGTATTAGATAGCGGTGCAAACGTTCTATGAACTTTTAAAATAGCTGTCTATTATAATTAATATATTCATGAGAAGTTTAAAGATTGAAAATATTGAATCGCATTCAAATCTCCCTGTTGGAGCTTTTTCAAAAAATGTGTCGGCAAAAGCATCAAATTTAATATTGTATTAACTGAAAGTGTCGCTTCCAGCTTGTCTATGTACGATGAAATGGATATACTAATAGAACATTTTTTTATTTTTGGCGAGCCAAGATCTCAATAAAATTTGGTCAAGTTGGACTCAAACAAACTGACATTTGGAGCGTCGTGGTTTCGAAAATTCCCAGGTTTATTCAGGGATTTTTGTAAAAGTATTATAATATCGTATCCTATATGAGATTATAGTCAAAAAGAAGTAAGAAGTGAAAAATTTCCTGCCCCTAATAACTCCCGATACATGAGTCACACTGTAACAAGTAAGTATTGCGCAACCACGTGCATATCCCTCACTTCCCTTAATCAAATATTCCACACGCAGCTCTCCTCAAAAGTCTTGAACTCTGGAAGTGAAAGTTTATCATGATGTAGACAAATATCGACAAAACTCGTTTGCCAAATTAAAAAAAAAAATTATGATGTAGAAGAAAATAAATTAAAAAAGATAAAGGCGAAGTCGCAAATTTAGTTAAATAGCAGCAGATGGATTTTACAGAACCGGAGTTAAAAATATATAACTAGATATCTTCTGCTTTATCTGTATCTGTAGAGTAGAGAGGGGGAGGGTGAGTTTAGGCCACATGTGACCCATTGTACGTCCTCCCCAGGAGTTGTTCTCCAGGAAGTCACTAGGAGGTCACTAGGAGACATCTCCTTTGCATCGGCAGGTGTAGGGCAGGACTCACCGAACACACATTCTTTCATTGGAACTCGCATAAGACATGCCTGACAGTTTCATCTTCTTTTTCACACATTCTGCATAGAGGTGTGTCCACTAGTCCCATAGTATGGAGGTGTTTCCTTAGTTGACGGTGGCCAGTCAGAAATCCTACTGTTAATGGTTATCGCCAAATATTTCTTCAACGCCAGCTTCCCAGGGTCGCCCAGGGTGATACTGGCAAGACTGCATCCATTGATTTCATCCCATCTCTTTAGGGATTGAGCATTGGTGTAACGTTAGGTAGTTTCTCAATTTCCGAAGGTACCGTAGGTGTCGCTGGGTCCTAAAAGTCTTAGTCCAGCCGCTTCCCTTAAACGTTGTAGACCTGTTAGGAGTTTCACAGAAGAATTTAAGTACAATAGATCCTTCAGGTTTAAAAAAGTCAAAAGGAAGCTACAGATCTTGAAAGATAATTACTGACTCTAACTGGTAAAAAACTGCAAAGAATAGGCTGACAAGAGACAACACTATGTCTGTAGTATGGGAGGGATATGGCGGACCAGTTAGCTAAAGAAGACTTCATAGGTCCGGAACGGTTCTATAAAGGACACGAAGCTGTTGAAACATACTACTGTGAGATTATATAAGGATGAATTTATTGTGCGCCGGTCCTGGAGTGTTTGATGGGCGCCCAAGTGACTAGAGAGACGGCGAAGAGAATATCTCGACGGACGCCATCCAGACTAGCAGACTTGCGGACATTGTCAGATATTTATCAGAGGAGGATCGACGTCGAATCGAGAGTTTTTCGGGGTCATCGTGTTGCGTCATATATTGTGTGATGATGAACTTTGAATGGAGGAGTTTCCGCTCTTAGGGGTAGGCAGATGTTCGTACATCAAAATAATTAGAAATTAAAAGAAATTTACATAGGAATGTTCTTAATGTTTGTTGGGTGTATATTTTATATAAAAAATAGGGATGTATTTTTCTTTTTCACCTAAAAATTTATTCAGTGATATGGAAAAATTTTGAGATGAAAATTCTGGCATTAAAATTCAACGTAGAATCCAAAAAGTTGATAATATACAGGGTGTGCTACATTTACTTTAAAAAATAATGTTTATTTCTCAAAGTTTATCTTTTACGGTTGTCGAGATATCACGATTTTTCTCGAAATTTAGTATGTAAGTAAAAAAGAAAAATAAGGATAATCCCAAAAAGTGCGGAAACTTCTTATAACGTAAAATAACTTACTTAATTTGAATAGAACACCCTGTATTTTTTTACTCTGTCAGATATTTCAAGTTTTTATCTTTTAAATGGTATTCGAGTTCCCTATAATATATTTTTAGTCACAAAATTTGTTTTAAAATATGATGGATTTGCCGGTATAGTTGAAAAATTGCAATTAAAATATTATTATTACAGAAATAGAAATGCTGTTTATTTGTAAATTTCCAATTTCAAGAGTATTCCTCAGAGCATGCTACTTCAAACTTTGTCATAGATCCATCCTTTTCTATTATTCCACGATTTTTCCTCCTTTTAATGCTTGAATGACTTTTAATCTATGAAATAATTCAATCCAAATTAACAGCAAATGAGACGAAGCTTCTGATAAAAATCTTCATAGCAGATCAATCTGTCAATCTTATGACATAACAAGTTTTTTTTATCGACTAGAATCAACTTTATTACTCCATAAATTCGGCTGATGCAATAAAAAATTCAGCTATGTTAATAATATGTATTTCGCTATAGTTTTTTTTCGTAGACGTACGACATTGGTCTATTTTTAGTCACAAAAATGACTCGACGACGTCGTCTGGATCTCGGAAACAAGTGGTAAAATGCGTCGGTGTTAGAGACGCACTGTCTGACAATAAATTCTCATCGGCGGAAGAATTACTGACACGTAACGCTATTTAGCTTAGAAATCGCGTAAAAAGTATAAGTGTCAACTTAACTAAAATGAAAATTGTATATTACTACTAAAAAGTACTATTCGTACTATTTCATCATCAGAATCTCGCTTAAAATTTACTCTTTGAGCCGATTTTTAGGTAAAAAAACGACTTTTCGACGCTTCGAAGGCTGTAAAACCCTTCAGTAGGGATGGCGATCTGAAATCGATTCCTCGGACCGAATAAATCGATTTTTTAAATCGATATGTTGTATTGAATCGATTCAGTGAATCGATATTTCACCCTTGCAAATCAACTTTCGATTTTTTTTTGTGTTTTTGGTAGATCGGCTTTTTTTTCAGTTGCCCCGGCAACATCGCAAGTAGTGAACCGCTCGGATCCCAGTAGATTCGACAGACACTGTTGTTTTTTTTTCCAAAAAAGCCTATAGGGAACTCTAGGGAGTTCTAGGGACTCTATAGGGAGGTAGGGATGTTTGAAAAATTAAACGATTTTTATATAAATCGATTATTATTTTGTTATAATCGATTTTTAATTATCGATTTTTCGAATAATATTAATCGATTTTGTATAAATTACGTGTGTTTAAGGAGTGGATTTTCTAAAACGGCTCTCGTATTATTTATTGACTATTTTTCAAAATTTTGACACCTTTTGACGATTATTGACCATTTCTCAAAATTATTGACCATTTTTTAACAATTATTGACAGTTTTTGACAAAAATCGTCCATTTTTAACAATTAATTGACAATTATTGACCAATTTTGACAGTTTTTCAACAATTACTGATCATTTTAAAAAAATTATTAACCAATTTTGACAGTTTTGCAACAATTACTGATCATGTTGTAAAAATTATTGACCATTTTTCAACAATTATTGACCAATTTTGACAGTTTTTTAACAATTATTGACCATTTTTTTTTAATTATTGACCAATTTTGACAGTTTTGCAACAATTACTTACCATTTTTCAAAATTTCAACAATTATTGACCATTTTTCAAATTTTTTTTCAAATTCTCGATAATTATCGACCACTTTTCAAAATTTTTGACAATTATTGACAATTTTCAGCAGTTTTTGACAATAATTGACAATTATTGACCATTTTTTAACAATTATTGACAGTTTTTGACAAAAATTGTCCATTTTTAACTGTTTTTGACCATTATTGACCAATTTTGACAGTTTTGCAGTAATAACTGATCATTTTTTAAAAATTATTGGCCATTTTTTTAACAATTATTGACCAATTTCGACAGTTTTGCAACAAATATTGACCATTTTTCCAAGTTTTTTAACAATTATTGATCATTTTTTAAAAACTATTGACCATTTTTTACAATTATTGACCAATTTTGACAGTTTTTCAATAATTATTGACCACTTTTTACAATTACTGACCAATTTTGACAGTTATCCAACAATTACTGACCATTTTTCCAAATTTTTCAACAATTATTGGCCATTTTTCAACAATTATTGACCATTTTTCAACAATTATTGACCAATTTTGACAGTTTTTCAACAATTATAGACCATTTTTTTTTAATTATTGACCAATTTTGACAGTTTTGCAGCAATTACTGGCCATTTTTCAAAATTTCAACAATTATTGACCATTTTTCAAATTTTTTTTAAGTCTCGATAATTATCGACCACTTTTCAAAATTTTTGACAATTATTGACAATTTTCAGCAGTTTTTGACAATAATTAGCAATTATTGACCATTTTTTAACAATTATTGACAGTTTTTGACAAAAATTGTCCATTTTTAACTGTTTTTGACCATTATTGACCAATTTTGACAGTTTTGCAGTAATAACTGATCATTTTTTTAAAATTATTGACCATTTTTTTAACAATTATTGACCAATTTTGACAGTTTTGCAACAAATATTGACCATTTTTCCAAGTTTTTTAAAAATTATTGATCATTTTAAAAAAATTATTGACCATTTTTTACAATTATTGACCAATTTTGACAGTTTTTCAATAATTATAGACCATTTTTCCAAATTTCTTGATCATTTTTCAAAATTTTAACAATTATTGACAATTTTCAACAGTTTTTGACAATTATTGACCATACTTCAAAATTTTTGACAATTTTCATATAATTTTATTTGATTTTTTTTCAAAACGAATAAATCTCTTAGGTATATTATCGAAATATATACGAAAAGCATGATCATTTTTAAAACAATCCAAAAAAAATCAACGATCTTTTCGCAGAAATTGATTTATTTTTTATTAAAATCAATTTTTTCGACAAACCCATTAATTTTGAATAAAGAAAAATCGATTTTTATTTTATCGATGATTCTTTTCCATTAATCTCACACATTCCTAATCCGATACTTTGTGATAATAATATGGTAATAAAAAAATAATTGTTATTATTATCGAATTCTCTGAACAAAAAAAAAATCCCCAATTTTCCTGATAAGAGATCCCGGAGAGAGATTGTTTATTTAGCGGTAACTTTCTTGTTGTTTTTCAAAAAAAGATCGATTTATATTTACATTGTAAAAAATACAAACTTGAAAAAATCGATTTTTTGAAATCGATCTTTTAGACCTCGATTTTTTTATGTATCGATTCATCAGGTTACGATTCGAATCGATTTACAAATCGATCTTTTTTAGAAAGAATCGCCATCCCTACCCTTCAGTGATCTCATTATTAACTTCTAATATATATATCTTGGTTCAAAACTGAATATTATATTTTTTGATGTTTGGTAGACGAAACGAAGGTTGTTCACCGCTAAAGAAAAAAAAATGAATAATCCGAAACTTATTTTTTTTTTCGAATGAATTATCTTTGGAATTAACTTCCGTTAACTAAATTAACCAGTCGTTCGACGTTAGAATTTAAAATGGTGGATTAATCGATGTTTTGATAATCGGATAAACATTAAGATAAAACTTTCTAGATCACAGATCAACATAGGTACGTTGATGGAATCCAAACAAAGTAAAATTAGACTTCTTTGAAGCGGCCAGTTTGAAGTAATCAAAATAATTTTGTGGTTTATTACGTACGATTACAATTATTTGTTTTGGAATCGATTCGCGTTCCGATTTTGTAGTGTTTGGAAAATATTTAAATAGTGAGTGTCAAAATATTGCTCTTTGAGAAGTTAATTAAATTTTTTTTAATTCGCAAAATCCGTGTTTATATTGACGTTTATTGTAACGTGTTACGTGTATTTATTGCCGAAGTTTATTTTACTGGTTCATTTCGACTTTATAAATTCTCAAGTTAATTTCCATAGTAAT
Organism: Lochmaea crataegi; assembly: GCA_947563755.1. NCBI lineage: Eukaryota > Metazoa > Arthropoda > Insecta > Coleoptera > Chrysomelidae > Lochmaea > Lochmaea crataegi. The sequence continues at coordinate 38,337,525 of OX387432.1, read as the reverse complement.
TTATTGAGGAACTGAAAATTTGCGCAGAACGACAAAGGAACCTAAATTATATCGACAAATTAATTATATCGAAAATATTGTTGGAAATGACAAAAAAAAATACTTAAGCTCTTAATATTAATATTAAGAGGTGCCGCATTTAAATGACATGGGAACAATATTCTCTTGAACTTTGGAATTTTATAGCTCACGTAACCAAGGTAGAAAATTGAACGCTCTACAAAAAAGGTCTCTTACAATTTTTTGATGTATTTATTCCTTCAAAAGTTATTCGAGGTCAAAGTTTGGTCTTGGTCTAGATACTTATTATTTTATTTAGGGCTCCTGCCTGTTTACCTCCTTTTGTTGGTCTTGTTTCTATGTTCATTTCCTCATCGCCATCCTCCTTAATAACAGTACCTAGATAGATGTAGCTTTGGACTTGTTCAAATTCCACTGATCTCTGTCCGTTCAGCTCTACCAAAAAATTTCTCTTCTTTGACTTTTCTTCATTAACTCTCTGCCGTCTTTACGAAAGCTTTGCATACTCTTTTCAGTTCTTTTTCTGATGTTGATAACATTGATAACAGCAATTGTGTCGTTTTTGTTTTCAGTATTCCCGAACAGTTTATTTCACCTTTTCGCACTATCCATTCTAGTATCATATTGAACAACGTAGTGGACAGAGGATTTCCTTGTTTTAGTCCAGCATTTGTCTCAAAACTGTTTGATAATTTTTGTTCAACTTTAATCTTCGATTTTAATGGGATTTATCAGTTTTTTTGGTATGTTGAGGTTGTTCATAATATTATATAGATGGTTTCTATTAATAGTGTCATATGCCTTTTGGAAGTCAATAAAAATTGCATATACTGGTATGTCTTAATCGTAGTGCTTGCTTCAGAGTGAATATTTGGTAGGTCACTGATCTTCCTACTCTAAAACCACCTTGGTAGTCTCCACGTTCCTTCAGCCTAATTTCTATACATTTTTCCATAATTTTATAAGCTGCATCCGTTAATGTAATCCTTCTATAGCTCCCACATTCGTCTTTTTCCCCTTTTTTGTAAATTGGTACTACTATTGCTTCTGGTATTGACTCTTGTTCCCATATGTTGGCTATTAATTGGTAGATTTTTTTTGTTAATAAGTGTCCGCCATACTTTATCTGTTCTAACCCTATTTGGTTTCCTCCAGGTGGCTTTCCCTTTTTTTGTTGTTGTATTATCTCTGATATCTCTTCTGCTGTTGGTGGTCATATTTCTACATTGGTTTGTACAGTAGGTAGCTCTAATTTCGCCTAATTGCTCTTTTTCACTTTCTATGTTTAATATTTCTCTGAAGCACTCCTTCATCTGCTATTAAATGTCCTCGTTTATTTTTAATATATACAGTTCTCTGTTCCTTTCCTTGTTTACAAAGTTTTCTTCAGTGCTTTGTATCCTCTTCTCCGCAAACTCTCTCTTTTTTGTTCTGTATATCCTCTTTGTTATTCTTCTCTGCTCTTCGTACTCTCTTTTGTCCACATCTATACCTGTTTGTAACAATTTCTGTTTGGCTTGTTTCCTCTTTTCCTCTTCTCCTCTTTTCCTCTTTTCCTCTTTTCCTCTTTTCCTCTTTTCCTCTTTTCCTCTTTTCCTCTTTTCCTCTTCTCCTCTTCTCCTCTTCTCCTCTTCTCCTCTTCTCCTCTTTTCCTCTTTTCCTCTTTTCCTCTTTTCCTCGTTTCTTCTTTTCCTCTTTTCCTCGTATTTTAAGGAAGAGCTTTGGAAACTTGTAGTTAGATCTACCCATTGTCCTTTTGCTTGTTTGGACGTGTTATAATCATAAAGAAATTGTAAAAGAAAACTTATCCATTTCACCATCAATATTTTATGTCGTGGGTGATTGGAACAAAACTTCAACTACTAGACATTCAACTTCCATTCGATACTTGTAAAATGTTAAGGGTTTTCATGGTAATCGAACGTCGAAAAGAATTACTATGCAGATTGAAAAACGGAACGTTGTAAAATTGATATTTATCGTAAGGTCGAGTGTCTGGCTTTGAATTTCAAAAAGTCGTAGAAATATCGATTTTTAGCTCGATAGTAAATGGTTATTGTCCACAATAAACTTGAACAAAAAAAATGGAAACGCCCTGTTAGTTTTAATTTCGTTTTTATCTTAATGATCCTGAAGTGGATGTACACTAGAAACTGATCAAGACTTGTTTTTGGACGACAAAGAACATCCAGGAACAAACTACATATACTATTTTTACCCATGTTGACAAGGGACGTATACACAATACAGAAAAATACTAGAAACTGATCAAGACTTGTTTTTGGACGACAAATAACATCCAGGGACAAACTACACATATTATTTTCACCCATGTTAAAAAGGGACGTGCACACAATACAGAAAAATGCTTGAAACTGATCAAGACTTGTTTTTGGACAAGGAAGAACATCCACGGACAAACTACACATATTATTTTCACCCATGTTAACAAGGAACGTGTACACAATACAGAAAAATAATAGAAACTGATCAAGACTTGTTTTTGGACAAGGAAGAACATCCAGGAACAAACTGCACATATTATTTTCACCCATGTTAACAAGGGACGTGCACACAATACAGAAAAATACTTGAAACTGATCAAGACTTGTTTTTGGACAAGGAAGAACATCCAGGGACAAACTACACATATTATTTTCACCCATGTTAACAAGGGACGTGCACACAATACAGAAAAATACTTGAAACTGATCAAGACTTGTTTTTGGACAAGGAAGAACATCCAGGGACAAACTACACATATTATTTTCACCCATGTTAACAAGGGACGTGTACACAATACAGAAAATACTAGAAACTGATCAAGACTTGTTTTTGGACAAGGAAGAACCTCCAGGGACAAACTACACATATTATTTTTACCCATCTTAACAAGGGACGTGTGCACAATACAGAAAAATACTAGAAACTGATCAAGACATGTTTTTGGACAAGGAAGAACATCTAGGGACAAACTACACATATTATTTTCACCCATGTTAACAAGGAACGTGTACACAATACAGAAAAATAATAGAAACTGATCAAGACTTGTTTTTGGACGACAAATAATATCCAGGGACAAACTACACATATTATTTTCACCCATGTTAAAAAGGGACGTGCACACAATACAGAAAAATGCTTGAAACTGATCAAGACTTGTTTTTGGACAAGGAAGAACATCCAGGGACAAATTACACATATTATTTTCACCCATGTTAACAAGGAACGTGTACACAATACAGAAAAATAATAGAAACTGATCAAGACTTGTTTTTGGACAAGGAAGAACATCCAGGGACAAACTACACATATTATTTTCACCCATGTTAAAAAGGGACGTGCACACAATACAGAAAAATAATAGAAACTGATCAAGACTTGTTTTTGGACAAGGAAGAACATCCAGGGACAAACTACACATATTATTTTCACCCATGTTAACAAGGAACGTGTACACAATACAGAAAAATAATAGAAACTGATCAAGACTTGTTTTTGGACAAGGAAGAACATCCAGGGACAAACTACACATATTATTTTTACCCATCTTAACAAGGGACGTGTGCACAATACAGAAAAATACTAGAAACTGATCAAGACATGTTTTTGGACAAGGAAGAACATCTAGGGACAAACTACACATATTATTTTCACCCATGTTAACAAGGAACGTGTACACAATACAGAAAAATAATAGAAACTGATCAAGACTTGTTTTTGGACGACAAATAATATCCAGGGACAAACTACACATATTATTTTCACCCATGTTAAAAAGGGACGTGCACACAATACAGAAAAATGCTTGAAACTGATCAAGACTTGTTTTTGGACAAGGAAGAACATCCAGGGACAAATTACACATATTATTTTCACCCATGTTAACAAGGAACGTGTACACAATACAGAAAAATAATATAAACTGATCAAGACTTGTTTTTGGACAAGGAAGAACATCCAGGGACAAACTACACATATTATTTTCACCCATGTTAACAAGGAACGTGTACACAATACAGAAAAATAATAGAAACTGATCAAGACTTGTTTTTGGACAAGGAAGAACATCCAGGGACAAACTACACATATTATTTTCACCCATGTTAAAAAGGGACGTGCACACAATACAGAAAAATGCTTGAAACTGATCAAGACTTGTTTTTGGACAAGGAAGAACATCCAGGGACAAACTACACATATTATTTTCACCCATGTTAACAAGGAACGTGTACACAATACAGAAAAATAATAGAAACTGATCAAGACTTGTTTTTGGACAAGGAAGAACATCCAGGGACAAACTACACATATTATTTTCACCCATGTTAACAAGGAACGTGTACACAATACAGAAAAATAATAGAAACTGATCAAGACTTGTTTTTGGACAAGGAAGAACATCCAGGGACAAACTACACATATTATTTTTACCCATCTTAACAAGGGACGTGTGCACAATACAGAAAAATACTAGAAACTGATCAAGACATGTTTTTGGACAAGGAAGAACATCCAGGGACAAACTGCACATATTATTTTCACCCATGTTAACAAGGGACGTGCACACAATACAGAAAAATACTTGAAACTGATCAAGACTTGTTTTTGGACAAGGAAGAACATCCAGGGACAAACTACACATATTATTTTCACCCATGTTAACAAGGGACGTGTACACAATACAGAAAATACTAGAAACTGATCAAGACTTGTTTTTGGACAAGGAAGAACATCCAGGGACAAACTACACATATTATTTTTACCCATCTTAACAAGGGACGTGTACACAATACAGAAAATACTAGAAACTGATCAAGACTTGTTTTTGGACAAGGAAGAACATCCAGGGACAAACTACACATATTATTTTCACCCATGTTAACAAGGAACGTGTACACAATACAGAAAAATAATAGAAACTGATCAAGACTTGTTTTTGGACAAGGAAGAACATCCAGGGACAAACTGCACATATTATTTTCACCCATGTTAACAAGGGACGTGCACACAATACAGAAAAATACTTGAAACTGATCAAGACTTGTTTTTGGACAAGGAAGAACATCCAGGGACAAACTGCACATATTATTTTCACCCATGTTAACAAGGGACGTGCACACAATACAGAAAAATACTTGAAACTGATCAAGACTTGTTTTTGGACAAGGAAGAACATCCAGGGACAAACTGCACATATTATTTTCACCCATGTTAACAAGGGACGTGCACACAATACAGAAAAATACTTGAAACTGATCAAGACTTGTTTTTGGACAAGGAAGAACATCCAGGGACAAACTACACATATTATTTTCACCCATGTTAACAAGGGACGTGTACACAATACAGAAAATACTAGAAACTGATCAAGACTTGTTTTTGGACAAGGAAGAACATCCAGGGACAAACTACACATATTATTTTCACCCATGTTAACAAGGGACGTGCACACAATACAGAAAAATACTTGAAACTGATCAAGACTTGTTTTTGGACAAGGAAGAACATCCAGGGACAAACTACACATATTATTTTCACCCATGCTAACAAGGAACGTGTACACAATACAGAAAAATAATAGAAACTGATCAAGACTTGTTTTTGGACAAGGAAGAACATCCAGGGACAAACTGCACATATTATTTTCACCCATGTTAACAAGGGACGTGCACACAATACAGAAAAATGCTTGAAACTGATCAAGACTTGTTTTTGGACAAGGAGGAACATCCACGGACAAACTACACATATTATTTTCACCCATGTTAACAAGGAACGTGTACACAATACAGAAAAATAATAGAAACTGATCAAGACTTGTTTTTGGACAAGGAAGAACATCCAGGAACAAACTGCACATATTATTTTCACCCATGTTAACAAGGGACGTGCACACAATACAGAAAAATACTTGAAACTGATCAAGACTTGTTTTTGGACAAGGAAGAACATCCAGGGACAAACTACACATATTATTTTCACCCATGTTAACAAGGGACGTGCACACAATACAGAAAAATACTTGAAACTGATCAAGACTTGTTTTTGGACAAGGAAGAACATCCAGGGACAAACTACACATATTATTTTCACCCATGTTAACAAGGGACGTGTACACAATACAGAAAATACTAGAAACTGATCAAGACTTGTTTTTGGACAAGGAAGAACATCCAGGGACAAACTACACATATTATTATCACCCATGTTAACAAGGGACGTGTACACAATACAGAAAATACTAGAAACTGATCAAGACTTGTTTTTGGACAAGGAAGAACATCCAGGGACAAACTACACATATTATTTTTACCCATCTTAACAAGGGACGTGTGCACAATACAGAAAAATACTAGAAACTGATCAAGACATGTTTTTGGACAAGGAAGAACATCTAGGGACAAACTACACATATTATTTTCACCCATGTTAACAAGGAACGTGTACACAATACAGAAAAATAATAGAAACTGATCAAGACTTGTTTTTGGACGACAAATAATATCCAGGGACAAACTACACATATTATTTTCACCCATGTTAAAAAGGGACGTGCACACAATACAGAAAAATGCTTGAAACTGATCAAGACTTGTTTTTGGACAAGGAAGAACATCCAGGGACAAACTACACATATTATTTTCACCCATCTTAACAAGGGACGTGTGCACAATACAGAAAAATACTAGAAACTGATCAAGACTTGTTTTTGGACAAGGAAGAACATCCAGGGACAAACTACACATATTATTTTCACCCATGTTAACAAGGAACGTGTACACAATACAGAAAAATAATAGAAACTGATCAAGACTTGTTTTTGGACAAAGAAGAACATCCAGGGACAATCTACACATATTATTTTTACCCATGTTAACAAGGGACGTGTACACAATACAGAAAATACTAGAAACTGATCAAGACTTGTTTTTGGATAAGGAAGAACATTCAGGGACAAACTACACATAATATTTTTACCCATGTTAACAAGGGACGTGTACACAATACAGAAAAATACTAGAAACTGATCAAGACATGTTTTTGGACAACGAAGAACATCTAGGGACAAACTACACATATTATTTTTACCCATCATAACAAGGGACGTGTACACAATACAGAAAAATAATAGAAACTGATCAAAACTCGTTTTTGAACAAGGAAGAACATCCAGGGACAAACTACTCATATTATTTTCACCATTGTTAACAAGGGACGTGTACACAATACAGAAAACATTAATTATATGAATTTAATAAAAAAAAGTAAGTGACTTTCGATTTACGCTGGCAGGGGAGAGATTAATTATCTCTTACTTATTCTGCTCCGCCGCTGTCCGACTCGGCTGTTTTAATTGGCATTTTACAAACATTAAGCCCCATTTGTAACACTTTTAATGAGTATTTTAAACCCTGTATCCTCTAGAAAAAGCCCTTTCGTTATTCGGTCGATAATCTATAAAACCTATGTTGAACGTTCGTGACTAAATTGTACACCGAAATAAATGGTAGAACTGGTTTGTACGGGTTCTAATTATTTGAATAATAGATCAGCTTCTCGGTAAAATAACAGAAACCACAAAAATGTATGATTCCTGCTTGGGTATAGACCAGATGCAACAGTATTTTTATATCGGCCTCAAATTCCTGTAAGATCTCATTATCTCAATTGACTCTGGAATACCTGCTTTAAGTGCTGTTGTCTCTTCTTCCTCCTTTCGGCATCCTTATTTTCTTCTTCGAAAACCATTCTGGGGGTCTGAAAGTATCCATGTCTGTGTCATAAATTTATTTTCCATACTTTTTCCCAGCCCTGTATTTCTTTTATCAAAATCGTACAAAAAACCAAAAGAACGATAAAATATTACCAAATATATACATTTTTAATAGAAATAAATGAAATGTCACCTTTTCTTCGATGTAAACGTTATATTTAGCTACAGATGATTTTTGATGGGAACAAAAGATGTAATTGGGCCTTTAATACGAAGTGAAATGATCTGTTAAATGAGTTTGGACAGAGGCCATTTCCCGACAGCTGCTCTCGCAAAAGTGCGAGCTGCTAGACAGGGGGTGTCATCACATATGAGGTAAACGTATTTGGTGTTGGACAACTGCACGTGAGAAAATTTTTTTGTTCCCCAATTTTAGCAAAGCAGTTTTTCATTCAAAATGCTATGCCACTTTTTTTCCATCCTTTATAATAACTGCTAGGAGTAGGAATACCAATTTATAAAAAGTATCATAACTTTAATACCACTTAGCGCAATTTAACAAACTTATTGTCATTTGAAAGGGAATTAAGCCCTTGATGAAATATTATATATTCGTTGAGATCTAGTATAAATAACGGTCACCAGATGGCGTCATTTGAACGGTTAACAAGTTTTTACATTTTTCTTTAGAAATTTAAATAGAACGGCACAAATCTGACAGATTATTTCAATAGAAACTGAAATTCTGTAAAAATTGGTAAAATCGCATCTCAATATAGCATGAACATTCAAAAAAAATTAAGATTGTACAGTCTATGTAGTTTTGCGATTAAATAAGTGTGCTTAAGTGTAGTTGATACATTCCATCATCGTATTCGGTTCAAGTTTCCTCGAAAAGACGGAAATTATTGGGGAAGTTGAAATGATACGCCTTTACAATATCGTAACGCCAAAGTATGCATTAGATTTTCAGTATGTTTTACGGATGCAAGCTTAAGTGGTAGATGAGTCATAAGTAGACCGCGAAAATTTTAGGGTTATTTTTATATATTCAGTATCAAATTATATTAAAAGATAAAACTTGAACTAACGTTTAATATGATGATGAAGCTAGTATTGGTATTATTGAGGCGGATCGTCTTTAGGAACTGGAAACATGAGGGAACATGGGGTGACATTCACTGAGACCAAAAATATCTATTGTGTTCCCTTACTCCTACTTAGTTCCTGAGGAAAGTATCAGAGGCTAGTAGCTCCTTTAATCCCATTTCCCGGAGGAATTCTGAATTTCCGTGCAATTTGCAAGTTTCTTTTTCCTCCACTATTTTGAGCTTTTTCACAATATCCCATTAGGATCCCAGAAATATCTTTGATTGTCTAAGCCCTACTAGATCTTTCCAGTGGTCTGATCTTCTCTTTTTTTCGGCTTTGCCTATTTCTTCCAATATTACATTGGAGCTGATACAGGAAAATGGTTCCGGCCCCCAAAAGGGTGGTTCAGTCCCCCTCTTTGCTATTTCATTTCCTTCTTTTCCAGTGTGTCCAGGAATCCATAGAAAGGCCTAGTTCATTGAGTTCGCCTAGGCATTCCCACACCATTTTGGAACTGATTACACAAGAGCTCAGTGCTTTAATGGCTGCTTGACTATCCGACATTATGATAAGCCTTAGCCTTCTTTATCCTTTATCAATATTGAACTGGGCACACTTTCTTATGGTGTGAATTTCCGCTTGAAATATACTTGGGGTTTTTCCCAAGCTTTCAGAAAGTTTGGTTCCTGTTGCGTACACTCCTATCCCAGTTCCTTTTATTGCTTTTGAGCCGTCTATCTACCATTGAATGAAATTCTTTCCAAGTCTGGTAATGGTATTTGGATCCTATTCCTTCTTGTTGCTTAATTCCGTAACGAATTATACTTTTTCATCATTAAACCTCACTCCCATCAAGTTTAAGCAGGTGAAGGATATTAAGATGGATGCAGGATATTCTGAGGTCAGTCTCAAACCACAAAGGAGTTCGTCAATCGTCAGACTCCACATTAATACTCCTCCCTGTGGACATCCTCTGGTTGTACAGATGGAGACAATGTCTTCTTTGCTCGTCCTTGTCTCTGCTGTCTACACCTCTTCTTATTAATACTCTTTTGACAGCCTCATGCCTAATGAGGAGCATTATCAAAAGCTTCCTCTATATCTAAAAATGCGCATACTACGGTTTCTTGGTTGTCTAGAGCACCTCGGATATCCTACGTCAGCTGTACCAGTGCTGCCCGGTAAGCATGCTGATCCGGATGGAGAGGAAGTCTCTCTAGAAAATAATAATTGTCATTAGCTTTTTCCATCGTTTTGAGCACAAACGATGTTAGACTTATTGGTCTGAAGGATTTGGGGTTTGTTGTGTCCCTTTTCCCAGCTTTTGGAAAGAAGGTTACTATTACCCTTCTCCATGCTTCTGGTAGGTATATAACCCAGTTCTAAGCTGCTTCGACTAATTCTAACCAAATGTGATAGAATTTCGTCTTGTTTTTGCTGGGAAAATCCCATCGGCTCCCGGTGCTTTGAAAGGTGAAAAGGTGCTTAGCTAATGTAGTAGAGGATTATCTCCCCTATTTGGGCTACTCCCAGGAACGTGAGGGAAAGACCTAGAAATGAGAGACCACCCCCGCACAAGTATACTCGTCTTTTGAATGCTTTAGCACTTTGCATTCTTATCTAGCCACTCGGTACAGTTCATCAAGGATCACCCTGTATGCAAATTATGTATACTTTAAGCTACAGTACTGTAATTCTAGTGGAGATCTCTATTTTTTTTTAATAAAATACTCAAATATGTTTATAATGTTTATATTTTTCGTATAAAGAGCAATTCGCAAGTTTCTTTTTCCTCCACTATTTTGAGCTTTTTCACAATATCCCATTAGGATCCCAGAAGTATCTTTGATTGTCTAAGCCCTACTAGATCTTTCCAGTGGTCTGATCTTCTCTTTTTTCGGCTTTGCCTATTTCTTCCAATATTACATTGGAGCTGATACAGGAAAATGGTTCCGGCCCCCAAAAGGGTGGTTTAGTCCCCCTCTTTGCTATTTCATTTCCTTCTTTTCCAGTGTGTCCAGGAATCCATAGAAAGGCCTAGTTCATTGAGTTCGCCTAGGCATTCCCACGCCATTTTGGAACTGATTACACAAGAGCTCAGTGCTTTAATGGCTGCTTGACTATCCGACATTATGATAAGCCTTAGCCTTCTTTATCCTTTATCAATATTGAACTGGGCACACTTTCTTATGGTGTTGATGGTATTTGGATCCTATTCCTTCTTGTTGCTCAATTCCGTAACGAATTATACTTTTTCATCATTAAACCTCACTCCCATCAAGTTTAAGCAGGTGAAGGATATTAAGATGGATGCAGGATATTCTGAGGTCAGTCAAACCACAAAGGAGTTCGTCAATCGTCAGACTCCACATTAATGGGGATGCTACTCCTCCTTGTGGACATCCTCTGGTTGAACAGATGGAGACAATGTATTCTTTGCTCGTCTCTGCTAGTTCTGACATCCATTTGGATATTGTGCTGTCTACACCTCTTCTATTTAATGCTCTTTTGACAGCCTCATGAGGAGGATTTCCGTTCTAATATAATTACCAATAGCTTTTTCCATCGTTTTGAGCACAAACGATGTTAGACTTATTGGTCTGAATGATTTGGGGTTTGTTGTGTCCCTTTTTCCAGCTTTTGGAATGAAGGTTACTATTGCCCTGGTATATAACTCAGTTCTAAGCTGCTTCGACTAATTCTAACCAAATGTGATAGAATTTCGTCTTGTTCTTGCTGGAGCAATGCTGGGAAAATCCCATCGGTTCCCGGTGCTTTGAAAGGTGAAAAGGTGCTTAGCCATTGTAGTAGAGGATTATCTCTCCTATTTGGGCTACACCCAGGAACGTGAGGGAAAGACCTAGAAATGAGAGACCATCCCCGCACAAGTATACTCGTCTTTTGAATGCTTTAGCACTTTGCATTCTTATCTCGCCACTCGGTACAGTTTCTCAAGGATCACCCTGTATACAAATTATGTATACTTTAAGCTACAGTATTGTAATTCTCGTGGAGATCTCTAATTTTTTTTTTATTAAATACTCAAATATGTTTATAATGTTTATATTTATCGTATAAAGAGCTCCATTAAACCATACTCAATGTTAATGCCATTCCATCTACTCAATTTTATTAATAATAATTGCTATAACTTCGGTGTCAATGGCAACATCTTAAATTACATATTGTATTGAAGGTTAAATTCCCAAGTTTATTACTCATAACGCCATTATTTAATGTTTACCATTAAATTAGTTTTGTTTATTATAGGCCAGTGTTTATGGATGCTTAACCCTTTTTAGGCTACCACTCTTTCTCTCTCTCTCGCATTCAATAACCAGTAAGATCAATCGGGAAATGTTTTAAAACCTTTCAAACTACTTACACTTTATTTCTGTCAGCATAATATACACACTTACACGGTTTACTGTTATTCACTATTGATATTATAAACGGTTTCGGAGAAATGCAGACGTACTTAAAGAGAAATCAACAAATCAAAAAACTATCTTTACCAAAGTTTAAAAGCCCAAAATAGAAGGGAATTTATTTATTACTTTTTTAAATACGAGGAATGATGTGAAAATAGTCGATGCGGCAACGTCGATTCGTTTGATGTAGCGGGTGCGCATGTACTTTGACATAACCTCAAAACTTTTGAGCTGTTTAGGCATTTTGACAATCAAAAAAGAAAATAGGCACGTTTTTTTTACATCATTGATTTACCATTGGTCGACTGACGTCAGTCTCCGCTGCACCGACATGTTAGAGTTACCAGTGGCACATAAAAAACGCAGTTGTTGTTGTTTACATCATTATATCTGACAACTGACAACTGACAACTGACAACTGACAACTGACAACTGACAACTGACAACTGACAACTAACAACTAACAACTAACAACTGACAACTGACAATCGATAACACTTGAAATTTCTTCAATTTCTGAGGTTGTTAATAGTGCAGTCAATACTTTATTATCACTTATCACATTCTAAATTGATTTCTATTTATTCGTCCATTCCTGTAATAATTCGCTATAACCGCTTCAAATCTTCACTTTTTTGAGGTTAAGCTGTCATTTTTTAATCCACCAAATGTATCCACCACCTCGAAACAACGGTGGAATTGTATTATACATAAGTGATAATGTATAGGGTGTTCCATTTAAAAAATTGGGAGTGGTGACCATAGGGGGGAGGGAGTTAAAGTTATAACGTCTACATATGAGCAAAAAGACGCCCCCCTTTATATGATTTTTGACTTGTTATTCGAAGTTAATCCGACTGATATCAACCAAAATAAAATTATTATCGATGCCAATCAATGTTAGTCCAAGCTCTAATTACTTTCCTTTTTGTTATAGGCTAGTAATAATTCAATTAGAATAGAATTATTATTATCGATGCCGATCAAGGTAAGTGAAAGGGGAATTTTACATTACAAATAATATTTTTTTTCATATTATATCCAGTGAATCGACATAATATGATATATAACTGGGCCACAGCAATACGTAGGCAGATTTAGCTATTTTTAAATAATTGAAATTTTTTTCACAAATGCTTCGTCTTCAAGGAGTTTCAAATATACAGACTGTCCCATGACTCAAGGGAAAATAAATATAAACTGTATTAATTCAAGTTCTCGTTTCCGAGATATAGGCCTGAAGAATTTCCCATTTTCATTATCAGTATGCTTATAACGTATGTGTATGCTTATTTTAAAAGTAAAGGGATCTGCAGTATTGACTTGTAGCCAGGGACGTACCAGTCGTAATGGTTAAACATTGAAAACTTTTGCCCCTCTATAAAAATATTAAAAATAACTTCTTTATATTCTAAGCTAAAAAGCCAGATATTTGCCATTTTTTAATGCCCCACGGGTCATTTTTACAAATATAAATAAATATACAGCGATAATAAAAGGAAAAATATCAAAAAATTAATATATTCACTTTAGAAACTTAAATTTAGCTTATATTAATTTTTGTTTAAACATATATTTGTTAAATCGACTATATCTATAAAAATCACATGTTTCTACTATTTCATAATACTTTTTTTTATTCCGTATTGAATTACGTGTACGCTTTTGCTGAATTGAAAAAAATATTTTTCATGTCAAGATAATAAAATTACCACTGGCGTTTTATGAATGACAGGTGTAAACGACCTTTTAGGCGGATTAAAGAAAATAAAACGAAACATTCCGATCGTATCTCGACGACAAAATAAATAGAAAGTAGAAAAAATGTCATAATTTCTATAGAATTTGGGGCGAAAAATAATCAATTTTTTATGAAATTTTAAATAAACGTAGTAAACGATCAGATTATGGCGTTTTTTAAGCCAAATTTGGTTACTCTTCAGTATATTTTTTCGTAGTTTCCAAGGGAGGTCGAGAGGGGGGTGGAAGGGTTAATACTTTAAGCATAACGTGTAAGTATGTCCAATGGCTTGGTTCGTGATTATTACTTCCCTCACCATAAAGCCAAACTCGCTATAGTTTCGTTGCGCGCGCTGGAATAATTGCCCCTTTTGTACACATGCAGCGGTACAACGATAACGAAAAAATGAATTAATTTACAGACTGGATTCATTAACGAATAACAAATCAATATATTGTCTATGAACAACGATTGAAAAAAATATATATAAAGTAAGTTTGCGCGTCCGCCTTTTTGAATTTTCAAAATTTAAAAACAACAACTTTTCGTCTATATTTCCTCATATTATTACCTTGATTTTGTCATTATCAGCGTAAAAGACTCCACTTTCGAGTGTTCGACGTTGTGCTTGCAAGCTGCGTCGCAAGCTTCAGCAAAATGTATTCGAGACTATAATACGTTTCTAAATTTCTTATTCGTTAAATTCTCCTGTCAAATTTCCGTCTATGTAACCATTTTACAAAACACCTTGTGTGGCTTATGCATAAAAGACTTTATCGCACCATCAAGTACGAAGAAACACATTTATTGTGGGCTGTTACAGAATTTTATCGACTCTAAACGTCAATTTATTAAAAAGAAAATAAAACTATTTATTCCATTCGGTAATAATTTCACTCCATCGAGTGCTACTCTTCTAAGAAATTCACGGCTGTCTTTATTGAATTCCAAACACATTAAAATAGACGGCTTATTTGAATTCGCATTAATGCAAATATGTGCGAATTTAACTAGACGCCAATATCGATGTCTCTTACACGAATTAAAGAGGTCAATTTAATCTTTATTTATTTGACATGTCACAAGTAATATTCCAAACTGATTATCGATGAAGTGTTCATAGTTTGTTACCGACTAAAAATATTTAACCGGCCGCCACGCCACGCCACGCGGCGCTGTATCGACGCCAAGGAAGTAACTTGTTGGAACATCAAAAGGATACAGATTTCTCCAAAACCATACTGTCACTTCGACAGCTTAAGAATAATATTAAATAGTTGGGAAGGAAGCCAGTGTCCAATAGAGTAGCCTTCTAGCTATCTTGATCTAACACCTTTAGATTTCTTTCATAAAAAATCCCGGAACACATCAATTTTAGATATTTGAATGTCATTATTACATAAATTATGTTTTGACAGCTTGCTAATGATACAAAGGGAAGGAAGTCAGTGTTCAATTGAGTAGCCTCCTAGGTATCCTGAACTAACACTCTTATATTTTCTTCATAAAACATCCAGAAACAAATCAATTTTAGATTATAGAATGACATTCTTGAATATAGTGTCTTTGGCTGCTTACGAATGGTATAAAATTGATGGGAAAGACGCTAGTACCTCTTAGGTATCCTGACCTAGCACCCTTAGATTTCTTTCATAAAATATCCAGAAACAAATCAATTTTAGATTATAGAATGGCATTCTTGAATGGAGGTCTTTGACAGCTCACGCATAATAAAAACTAAATGGGAAAGACGCAACTTCTCAATAGAGTAGCCTCCTAGGCATCCTGATTTAGCAGCATCAGATATCTTTCATAAAAAACCCTTCTTCAACAGAATCTGTATTGCTGTATTGACAGGTTAAGAATAAATGGGAAAGATGGTTCAGGGTTCAATTGAGTAGCCTCCTAGGTGTCCTGTTCTATCACTGTTAGATTTTTTTTATAAAAAATCCCGAAACACATCGATTTTGGATTATGAAATGACACTTTTTAATGTTTTGACATCTTATGAATAAGATAATAACGTCAGAATATTTTTCTATAATTTCTTGTTATTTTATAAAAGCAGAATTAATTTTCTTCAAATTCGTTCTCCGTATATTGATCCTTTTAAAAAAATGTGTCGTACGTTCGTGTATAAAGTGTTAATGATAGATCACTGATGTCTAGATTTCAGAATTAGTATTCAAGGTCGGTCGCGCTTTTCAGCACATACGCTGGTATTTTGGTGAAAATTTAAACTAAGGTAGGTCATTATGTGTGGTTTATCAAAGGAAACCTGAAATTGGATAACATCCAAGCGATATCGACAAATTACATTTCAACGATCGGTAATTAAAATCTAATGCTCGCTAATCATTTCTGTCATTTCAGCCACGTAAATGTTTCACTCAAACACATTTAAACTGGTAGAAGATCCTCCATTTTTTGTCCAAGTTATTTCTTTTTAAGTGAAAACTTCTTTAGGCGCGTTGAGCACTTTGGGTGAAAAAAAAACATGGATTTTTCGTCATCGTCTCGCTTTTATGCAACACACAATACTTTTGGTTATGCAACACAATTAACAATGAAGCAATGAAGCGTATATAGTGTTGCATAAATCATCATCCCACTTTTAGGCAACACACAATACTTTTGGTTATGCAACACAATTAACAATGAAGCAATGAAGCGTATATAGTGTTGCATAAATCATCATCCCTCTTTTAGGCAACACACAATACTTTTGGTTATGCAACACAATTAACAATGAAGCAATGAAGCGTATATAGTGTTGCATAAATCATCATCCCTCTTTTAGGCAACACACAATACTTTTGGTTATGCAACACAATTAACAATGAAGCGTATATAGTGTTGCATAAATCATCATCCCGCTTTTAGGCAACACACAATACTTTTGGTTATGCAACACAATGAAGCAATGAAGCGTATATAGTGTTGCATAAATCATCATCCCACTTTTAGGCAACACACAATACTTTTGGTTATGCAACACAATTAACAATGAAGTAATGAAGCGTATATAGTGTTGCATAAATCATCATCCCGCTTTTATGCAACACACAATACTTTTGGTTATACAACAAAATTAACAATTAACAATGAAGCGTATGACTGGACTATTTACTTAAAATTTTAACTTTGAAAAAGATTCATTTATCTCAATTTTAACCCTACCACCCGCTTAGGATAATTGAAACATTTCTTAAATACCAACGAGCTTGATTGCTTTATACTTTAATCAAACTTTCCAAGTCTCGCGCTCTTTTCAACGATTCAATTGAAACTTTTAATTAGTTTAGAAGATTTTGTACCCTATTCTAATTTGACCTCTGGAATTATTAATTTTTGGAAAATATTGATCATAACCTAACTTTTTGTAAGTCCTTGATCTCGATATGAGCCGCAGGATATTTTATAATAAATCATGAAGTGTTCACACTTTGAAACAGAATACCACTAAGCTGGATACGTTTCAAATTGGATTATTATCGATACAAACTACATTTAATTCAATTTTATTATATAACTCACAAGGAAACTTCCGATACAGTGTGGTTTCTTTTTGTAGGAACTATAATTTATCCTTTACAGGACACCCTGTATACACGTACAGAAAATTAATCATACAGTGTTGAACAAGAAATTTACAAAGTACTGTATAGAAATTAAAATCAACCTCGACAATTTTACGATTTTTGCTTTTTCGACAAAATATTATGGATTCAATTACGATATAATTACATGTCAGCTGAGCTGACCTACGAGAAATTTAAACCTTTCGAGCTAAAGTTTTTTTTTGTTGAGTTGGTATACGAGTACATCAATGGGAAATTTTATATTTCGCAAGTGATTCTCGAATAAATAGGAATTACGAGCTTTTTTGACGAGTGCAGACAATATTACAATTCTAATGACCTTCACTTTTGAGATTTTCTTATTTTCTAATGACTATAAAAAAATCGTTGAACCGCTGTGTCCTTCTTATTATCCTGTTGCCTTTGAGACCTTAAGGTCGACGCGGCAGGACACTTTTCATAGTTAATAAAAAGAAGTTTCTAAATTACTTGCATTTCAAGGTTTCTTTTCAATTTCAAGTGAGATTACGCAGAAATTTCCTCCCGATTAACAATAGGAAGCTGATTGCAACTTTTCCTCAAACAGGATAATACCTAAAGGGAAGGAAAAAATATACAGAACCGTATTTTAGAAAATTAAACTAACACTCTTATATTTTCTTCATAAAAAATCCAGAACAAACATATTTTAGATTATAGAATGACATTCTTGAATATAGTGTCTTTGACAGCTTACGAAAAGTATAAAATTGATGAGAAAGACGCTAGTGCTGAATAATTAGCCTCTTACGTATCCTGACCTAGCACCATTAGATTTCTTTCATAAAATATCTAGAAACAAATGAATTTTAGATTATAGAATGGCATTCTTGAATGGAGTGTCTTTGACAGCTCACGCATAATATAAACTGAATGGGAAGAACGCCACTTCTCAATAGAGTAGCCTCCTAGGTGTCCTGATTTAGCAGCATCAAATATCTTCCATAAAAAAAGCCCGCAACACATAAATTTTGGATGATAGAGTGACATTCTTCAACAGAATCTGTATTGCTGTATTGACAGGTTAAGAATAAATGGGTAAGATGGTTCAGGGTTCAATTGAGTAGCCTCCTAGGTATCCTGAACTAACACTCTTATATTTTCTTCATAAAATATCCAGAAACAAATAAATTTTAGATTATAGAATGACATTCTTGAATATAGTGTCTTTGACAGCATACGAAAGGTATAAAATTAATGAGAAAGACGCTAGTGCTGAATAATTAGCCTATTAGGTATCCTGACCTAGCACCATTAGATTTCTTTCATAAAATATCCAGAAACAAATAAATTTTAGATTATAGAATGGCATTCTTGAATGGAGTGTATTTGACAGCTCACGCATAATATAAACTGAATGGGAAGAACGCCACTTCTCAATAGAGTAGCCTCCTAGGCATCCTGATTTAGCAGTATCGGAAATATTTCATAAAAAAAGCTCGAAACACATAAATTTTAGATGATAGAGTGACATTCTTCAACAGAATCTGTATTTCTGTATTGACAGGTTAAGAATAAATGGGTAAGATGGTTCAGGGTTCAATTGAGTAGCCTCCTAGGTATCCTGAACTAACACTCTTATATTTTCTTCATAAAATATCCAGAAACAAATGAATTTTAGATTATAGAATGACATTCTTGAATATAGTGTCTTTGACAGCTTACGAAAAGTATAAAATTGATGAGAAAGACGCTAGTGCTGAATAATTAGCCTCTTACGTATCCTGACCTAGCACCATTAGATTTCTTTCATAAAATATCTAGAAACAAATGAATTTTAGATTATAGAATGGCATTCTTGAATGGAGTGTCTTTGACAGCTCACGCATAATATAAACTGAATGGGAAGAACGCCACTTCTCAATAGAGTAGCCTCCTAGGTATCCTGATTTAGCAGCATCGGAAATATTTCATAAAAAAAGCCCGAAACACATAAATTTTAGATGATAGAGTAACATTCTTCAACAGAATCTGTATTTCTGTATTGACAGGTTAAGAATAAATGGGTAAGATGGTTCAGGGTTCAATTGAGTAGCCTCCTAGGTATCCTGAACTAACACTCTTATATTTTCTTCATAAAATATCCAGAAACAAATAAATTTGAGATTATAGAATGACATTCTTGAATATAGTGTCTTTGACAGCATACGAAAGGTATAAAATTAATGAGAAAGACGCTAGTGCTGAATAATTAGCCTATTAGGTATCCTGACCTAGCACCATTAGATTTCTTTCATAAAATATCCAGAAACAAATAAATTTTAGATTATAGAATGGCATTCTTGAATGGAGTGTCTTTGACAGCTCACGCATAATATAAACTGAATGGGAAGGACGCCACTTCTCAATAGAGTAGCCTCCTAGGCATCCTGATTTAGCAGTATCGGAAATATTTCATAAAAAAAGCTCGAAACACATAAATTTTAGATGATAGAGTGACATTCTTCAACAGAATCTGTATTTCTGTATTGACAGGTTAAGAATAAATGGGTAAGATGGTTCAGGGTTCAATTGAGTAGCCTCCTAGGTATCCTGAACTAACACTCTTATATTTTCTTCATAAAATATCCAGAAACAAATGAATTTTAGATTATAGAATGACATTCTTGAATATAGTGTCTTTGGCAGCTTACGAAAGGTATAAAATTGAGAAAGACGCTAGTGCTGAATAATTAGCCTCTTAGGTATCCTGACCTAGCACTATTAGATTTCTTTCATAAAATATCCAGAAACAAATAAATTTTAGATTATAGAATGGCATTCTTGAATGGAGTGTCTTTGACAGCTCACGCATAATATAAACTGAATGGGAAGAACGCCACTTCTCAATAGAGTAGCCTCCTAGGCATCCTGATTTAGCAGCAACGGAAATATTTCATAAAAAAGCCCGAAACACATAAATTTTAGATGATAGACTTCAACAGAATCTGTATTTCTGTATTGACAGGTTAAGAATAAATGAGTAAGATGGTTCAGGGTTCAATTGAGTAGCCTCCTAGGTATCCTGATCTACCACTGTTTTTTTATAAAATTATTAGTTTTATGATAATTTTAAAGCAAGATAGGTACTTAACTATGATCAGGGATGTACCTCTCAACTTTTCTAGGATTATTGACTTAAAAAAACAACACTCGGCAATTTTAAATGGAAACTTGTTTTGTCAGCTTAGAAATGATATAAAATAGCTGGGAAGGAAGCCAGTGTTCAATAGAGTAGCCTCCTAGTTATCCTGAACTAACACTCTTATATTTTCTTCATAAAACATCCAGAAACAAATAAATTTTAGATTATAGAATGGCATTCTTGAATAGTGTCTTTGACAGCTCACACATAATATAAACTGAATCGGAAGGACGCCACTTCTCAATAGAGTAGCTTCCTAGGCATCCTGATTTAGCAGCATCAGATATCTTTAATAAAAAAAGCCCGAAACTCATAAATTTTAGATGATAGAGTGACATTCTTCAACAGGATCTGTATTTCTGTATTGACAGGTTAATAATAAATGGGTAAGATGGTTCAGGATTCAATTGAGTAGCCTCCTAGGTATCCTGATCTAGCACTGTTAGATTTTTTTATAAAATTATTAGTTTTATAATAATTCTAAAACAAGATAGGTACTCAACTATGATCAGGGACGTACTAGGTCTACCCATCACTCAAATTTTCTAGGATTAATGACTTAAAAAACGACACTCGGCAATTTTAGATGGAAACTCGTGAAAATAAAGTTCTAGTGAAAATAATTTTATCTTAAACATTGTTTGATACCATTTCTGATCCCTAAGTGGAGTAAACAAAAATAAGCTCGTAAAGAATAAAGAGAAACTGTTTTCCGAGACATTGTTTATGTCTTTTTTTACACCGACCCTGTCATGGAGTTACTTCAAAAAATTTGTAGCTCTGCTTGAGACCGTGTTTTTCGTCTCTACTCGGTAGTATTGCGTAATTCTCACAATAACTCAACAGAGAAAGCTCCAAAAAACTCAAAACTCAATAACTGTACTCGGAAAATAATAAGATTTACAAATTTTTAAGTTATTTTCACTTGCCATGTCAATTATCTTTTGTTTTCGTTAGAACCACAAAATTAAACACTAGTTCTGTGGTTAGAACCATAGAAATAATTGAATATGGTACGGAAAAATGAAATAAACAATACAATTTGACGTAAAACTGACATTTGACAAATTAAATTTAGAGAAAATCGTGTTACAAATACCTTTTGGACCTAACATGGTGCCTATATTGAGGTATTGTTGATGTCTTTTTTTACACCGACAATGTCATAGAGTTGCTACAAAAAATTTGTAGCTCTGCTTGAGCCTTTTTTGTTTCGTCCCTGCTCCGTAGAAGGTAATGCGTAATTTTCACAATAACCAACAGAGAAAGAACAGTCAGGAAGGAACGTTGGTGAGGTACAAAGATGGATCTAAAACTGACATAGGAACAGGAGCTGGAGACCATGGTGCCAGATCCAGGCGCAATATCCACGCATCGTTGGGGAGGTTGCATCTGTATTCCAGGCAGAAATCTACGCAAATGAAAATCAAAAAGGGGTATAGAGGCCAAAATATCCTCATACTCTCAGATAGTCCCAGATCAGGTCTACACTCGTCTGGGACTGCCTACAAAAACTTTTAACCCTGGAAAACCATAATAGAGTAACTCTAAGTTGGTCCCGGGGCACAAGGGTATTGTAGGCAATGAAAAGGCAGTCACCCTAACAAAGCTAGGGTCCTGAAGCAGTATTTGGAGTGGATTTGGTTGAACATCTCGGTTGATTCAAACTAAACATCAGACGTACTGGAGACACGTGCCAAAACTGCAACACAGCAAACTCCTGATCAAAAAACCCTCGAAGGAACCAGATAAGGAAAGTGACGCGATTACTCACCGGTCACTGTACCCTAAGGATACAATTGGCATATATAGGGAGGAATTTATCTGTCGGTTGTGCATGGAAGAGGAGGAAACATCTTCTAGCGTGAAGCACTGTCTCATTGGAGATATAGACTCCTAGGATTAAAGTATCTAAGGGAGGATTTCTCCAAGAAGGACCTAGTGAAAAGACTGTTGAGCCTGATAAGGGCTACTGGTCTCTTCATATAAACGGTGTAACCAAGAGCATAAAAGCCTAAAGGCTGAGGTGCCGAGGTCTCTAAGCCTCTGACTGGTGGTGCCGAACCAATCAATCAATGTTTGCTATTTTACTGTCATTTAAGTCAAGGTTACTGTTTTTAGATGGTATTGGAATTCCGGTGAAAAACCAAACTGCTTAGATAGACGATTTTGAGTACAGGTTTTGTAAAAATTATAATATTTCGTAACTAAACTACAAAAATTCTCACTATAAATTAAGTAAAGGTATATACCAGATAAGCTATTTTAAAATTCCTATTCCGTGTGAAATATCAGACCACAGTCTAGCCGGTTGATTACCTACTCCAATATTTACAATTCGAAAAAGATTTTGGCATTATTTTCGGTCAACTGCATAAATAAAATCTAGCGTTTTATTTATAAAACACTCAGATATTTTCACGGTAAAACTGGCTAGCCAGCGTTCTACAATAAAATCCTTATTATATTTTTAAATATTTTCCCAAATTAAAATATGTACAAAATCTAAAAAAATCACCCTTAGTCCCTCTTATTTAAAGGATTTATTATTTACTGTTACTATGTATGTAAAATATGTTTGTTTTTATTTTTTCTTATTAAATTTTTTCTCAATAGCTTCCGTGATTAGTTCATGTCATGTTTAAGGGTAATCTAGATCGTTATCTATATTTTATTTATCCCAATTATCATTTTCTCCCGAGTTTTCACCTTGAAAAGCGCAACGGGAGCTGTTTTTTCTTCAACTTCAATACGCTGTCTATAGTAAAATGAGTCAATCTTGTATTAAGTTCAATACGGAATAAATTGGAAGGGTCAAGGTACCGTAAAAATAATGCTCAGATAGAAGTTTGTCATTTTTCAGAGTAAGTAGTGGAAAAAACGAGACAAGATTTTTTGGGACGAGGAATCGACTGCCACAGTCTGTTTTTTGATAAAATCATTATTTTGCCTTCAAATAGTGTCCACTTTTCAAAACAAAAAATCTAATCTTCAACAATCGATTCAGGGGAAAATTTTACATCTAGGACTGAATTTTGAGTCGATATTTCCAAGCATTAAGGGAGTAGGGAAAAAGCAATTTTTATCGCGAAATATTTCCATACCTATCCCTTGGTTCTAAATTTTCGACAAAAAAAATTTGAAAATGCTGAAAATTTGTGATAAGGGGTTTTTTTGGGACGAGAAATCGACTGGAACAGTTATTTTTTTGATGAAATCATTCTTTCGCCTTCAAATTGAGTCATGAAATTTTCGAAAATCTACTTTTCTAAACAAAAAATACTCATAACTCGACTAATTGAAGAGATAGAACGTTCTAGTCTTCACCAATCGATTCAGGGGAAAATTTTACATATTTGACTTAATATTGAGTCGATATTTCCAAGCATTAAGGGAGTTAGGAAAAAGCAATTTTTATCGCGAAATATTTCGCTTGGATCTAAATTTTCGACAAGAAAAATTAAAAAATGCTGAAAATTTGTAATAAGGCGTTTTTCGGGACGAGAAATCGACTGGCACAATCAGTTTTTTGATAAAATCATTATTTCGCCTTCAAATTGAGTCATGAAATTTCCAAAAATCCACTTTTCAAAACAAAAAATACTCATAACTCGACTAATTGAAGAGATAGAACGTTCTAGTCTTCACCAATCGATTCAGGGGAAAATTTTACATATTTGACTTAATATTGAGTCGATATTTCCAAGCATTAAGGGAGTTAGGAAAAAGCAATTTTTATCGCGAAATATTTCGCTTGGATCTAAATTTTCGACAAGAAAAATTAAAAAATGCTGAAAATTTGTAATAAGGCGTTTTTCGGGCCGAGAAATCGACTGGCACAGTCAGTTTTTTGATAAAATCATTATTTCGCCTTCAAATTGAGTCATGAAATTTCCAAAAATCCACTTTTCAAAACAAAAAATACTCATAACTCGACTAATTGAAGAGATAGAACGTTCTAGTCTTCACCAATCGATTCAGGGGAAAATTTTACATATTTGACTTAATATTGAGTCGATATTTCCAAGCAAAAAGGGAGTTAGGAAAAAGCAATTTTTATCGCGAAATATTTCGCTTGGATCTAAATTTTCGACAAGAAAAATTAAAAAATGCTGAAAATTTGTAATAAGGCGTTTTTCGGGACGAGAAATCGACTGGCACAGTCAGTTTTTTGATAAAATCATTATTTCGCCTTCAAATTGAGTCATGAAATTTCCAAAAATCCACTTTTCAAAACAAAAAATACTCATAACTCGACTAATTGAAGAGATAGAACGTTCTAGTCTTCACCAATCGATTCAGGGGAAAATTTTACATATTTGACTTAATATTGAGTCGATATTTCCAAGCATTAAGGGAGTTAGGAAAAAGCAATTTTTATCGCGAAATATTTCGCTTGGATCTAAATTTTCGACAAGAAAAATTAAAAAATGCTGAAAATTTGTAATAAGGCGTTTTTCGGGACGAGAAATCGACTGGCACAATCAGTTTTTTGATAAAATCATTATTTCGCCTTCAAATTGAGTCATGAAATTTCCAAAAATCCACTTTTCAAAACAAAAAATACTCATAGCTCAACCAATTGAAGAGATAAGACGTTCTAGTTTTCACCAATCGATTCAGGGGAAAATTTTACGTAGATGACTGAAATTTAAGTCGACGTTCCGGAGTATTAGGAGAGTGAGGAAAAAGCAATTTTTATCGCGAAATATTTCCATTCCTACCCCTTGGTTCTAAATTTTCGACAAAAAAAAATTTGAAAATGCTGAAAATTTGTGATAAGGGGTTTTTTGGGACGAGAAATCGACTGGCACAGTCAGATTTTTGATAAAATCATTATTTCGCCTTCAAATTGAGTCATGAAATTTCCGAAAATCCACTTTTCTAAACAAAAAATACTCATAACTCGACTAATTGAAGAGATAGAACGTTCTAGTCTTCACCAATCGATTCAGGGGAAAATTTTACATATTTGACTTAATATTGAGTCGATATTTCCAAGCATTAAGGGAGTTAGGAAAAAGCAATTTTTATCGCGAAATATTTCGCTTGGATCTAAATTTTCGACAAGAAAAATTAAAAAATGCTGAAAATTTGTAATAAGGCGTTTTTCGGGACGAGAAATTGACTGGCACAGTCAGTTTTTTGATAAAATGATTATTTCGCCTTCAAATTGAGTCATGAAATTTCCAAAAATCCACTTTTCAAAACAAAAAATACTCATAACTCGACTAATTGAAGAGATAGAACGTTCTAGTCTTCACCAATCGATTCAGGGGAAAATTTTACATATTTGACTTAATATTGAGTCGATATTTCCAAGCATTAAGGGAGTTAGGAAAAAGCAATTTTTATCGCGAAATATTTCGCTTGGATCTAAATTTTCGACAAGAAAAATTAAAAAATGCTGAAAATTTGTAATAAGGCGTTTTTCGGGACGAGAAATCGACTGGCACAGTCAGTTTTTTGATAAAATCATTATTTCGCCTTCAAATTGAGTCATGAAATTTCCAAAAATCCACTTTTCAAAACAAAAAATACTCATAACTCGACTAATTGAAGAGATAGAACGTTCTAGTCTTCACCAATCGATTCAGGGGAAAATTTTACATATTTGACTTAATATTGAGTCGATATTTCCAAGCATTAAGGGAGTTAGGAAAAAGCAATTTTTATCGCGAAATGTTTCGCTTGGATCTAAATTTTCGACAAGAAAAATTAAAAAATGCTGAAAATTTGTAATAAGGCGTTTTTCGGGACGAGAAATCGACTGGCACAGTCAGATTTTTGATAAAATCATTATTTCGCCTTCAAATTGAGTCATGAAATTTCCGAAAATCCACTTTTCTAAACAAAAAATACTCATAACTCGACTAATTGAAGAGATAGAACGTTCTAGTCTTCACCAATCGATTCAGGGGAAAATTTTACATATTTGACTTAATATTGAGTCGATATTTCCAAGCATTAAGGGAGTTAGGAAAAAGCAATTTTTATCGCGAAATATTTCGCTTGGATCTAAATTTTCGACAAGAAAAATTAAAAAATGCTGAAAATTTGTAATAAGGCGTTTTTCGGGACGAGAAATTGACTGGCACAGTCAGTTTTTTGATAAAATGATTATTTCGCCTTCAAATTGAGTCATGAAATTTCCAAAAATCCACTTTTCAAAACAAAAAATACTCATAACTCGACTAATTGAAGAGATAGAACGTTCTAGTCTTCACCAATCGATTCAGGGGAAAATTTTACATATTTGACTTAATATTGAGTCGATATTTCCAAGCATTAAGGGAGTTAGGAAAAAGCAATTTTTATCGCGAAATATTTCGCTTGGATCTAAATTTTCGACAAGAAAAATTAAAAAATGCTGAAAATTTGTAATAAGGCGTTTTTCGGGACGAGAAATCGACTGGCACAGTCAGATTTTTGATAAAATCATTATTTCGCCTTCAAATTGAGTCATGAAATTTCCGAAAATCCACTTTTCAAAATAAAAAAATTATCATAACTCAACCAATTGAAGAGATAGAACGTTCTAGTCTTCACCAATCGATTCAGGGGAAAATTTTACATATTTGACTTAATATTGAGTCGATATTTCCAAGCATTAAGGGAGTTAGGAAAAAGCAGTTTTTATCGCGAAATATTTCCCTTGGTTCTAAATTTTGGACAAGAAAAATTTTAAAATGCTGAAAATTTGTAATAGGGGTTTTTTTGGGATGAGAAATCGACTGGCACAGTCAGATTTTTGATAAAATCATTATTTCGCCTTCAAATTGAGTCATGAAATTTCCAAAAATCCACTTTTCAAAACTAAAAATACTCATAACTCAACCAATTGAAGAGATAGAACGTTCTAGTTTTCACCAATCGATTCAGGGGAAAATTTTACGTAAATGACTGAAATTTAGTCGATATTTAGGAGTATTAAGAGAGTTAGGAAAAAGCAATTTTTATCGAGAAATATTTCCCTTGATTCTAAATTTTCGAAAAAAAAAAATTTTAAATGCTGAAAATTTGTAATAAGAGATTTTTTGGGACGAGGAATCGACTGGCACAGTCAGTTTTTTGATAAAATCATTATTTCGCCTTCAAATTGAGTCATGAAATTTTCGAAAATCCACTTTTTAAAACAAAAAATACTCATAACTCGACTAATTGAAGAGATAGAACGTTCTAGTCTTCAACAATCGATTCAGGGGAAAATTTTACAACTAGGACTGAATTTTGAGTCGATATTTCCAAGCATTAAGAGAGGTGGGAAAAAGCATTTTATATCGCAAAATATTTCCATTTCTAAATTTTCGACAAAAAAAATGAAAAATGCTTAAAATTCGCAATAAGGGGTTTTTTGGGACGAGAAATCGACTGGCACAATTAGTTTTTTGATAAAATCATTATTTCGCCTTCAAATTGAGTCATGAAATTTTCAAAAATCCACTTTTTAAAACATTTATTTTAAAATGTTTAGATAGTGCTCAATCAAAAACTGGCATATATTGTTATCGTGGAAATGTCTAAATGTCCCCAGAACACGAATGCTACTGTACTTTTCGAGACGGAAGCTATTGCAATAAATTTTCTCAGCCACGACATGATATTACCGGTATAATATTGATTTAAAGTAAACTGAAGTAGATACGAAAGTCATCATGAGGGTTAAAATGAACTTTCATCATTTTATCGTTTATTCCAAAGATAATAAAAATGAAAATTTATTTCGTATTTGGATAATTATCGACAAAAAAAGCTATCAAATTAATTTTTTCAACATTTACTACGTTGAATATTTCCATAATTATCGAATAAATATATAAGTACAACAATTCAACAAAAAATTAATATTTTTAAAAACGAGGAGTTTTAAAAAACACGCACAATATTGCGATGAGATTATGATATTGAGATGCGGTTTTTAACATTTTTTTTTTAATTCCATCCTTTTTCAAGTAAATGATTAAAAAATATAGCATCGCTTTCAAAGATACCCAAAAAAAGTTGAAAACAAAACAATTGTTCAATCACCGCCACCTAGCGACCGTTAAAACCACTGGAATAAAACGATAATATAATGTTTTATTAGGCATTGAATTTCCATTTAAATGATACTAAGTTTGTCAAAATCCATAAAGCGGATCAAAAGCTATAACAGTTTTATTGAGTCAGCATTCTCACCCATCCCTACCAGTTATTTTACAAGATAGAGGAAAAAGTACTGGAGCAAACTTACGTAAAATGATCTAATGGATATTTAAATTTTGTGGTACTATAACGGTACATTTATTATAGAGAACTACGCCCTCTGGCGGTGAAGTAAGAAACTTGAAAATAATTTCCAACAGTTTCTCGTATGAGATTTTTTTCTCCAAGCTGTATGATAAAAAGTTTCTGAGATACCTCTCTTGATCAAACACCCGGTACAAATATAGAAACAATATGGGACGAAATGAAGAATATCATGAAAAAATCGCTAAAGATGTACTAGGAAACTTCACAAAAAATAGGGAATGGTTTAATCAAGATAGAGAGGATGTGAGAAAACAGTAGAATATCGAAACGAGAGAATAGGACATGATAAATTAGAGAGTAATTCAGCGAAAAGAAGAGAAATGACGAACGATCCCAAAATAATACCAACTTTAAGTTAATAGTATCGGTAAATCAACAGGACCTCACACAAGAAGTAGACCAATGGAAGACGTGGAAGAGATAGAAGTCTAGAAGAAGACGAAATAGTGGAAGAAATAGGAAGATGCTGGAGAAGACGAAATAGGGGAAGACACGGAGAGTAAATTTACATGAACAAATTCGCACAGTGATTCTAGATGTATTTCTAGAATTTCCCCACAACCAAAAATACGTTTTTACTTGATTTTGTAATTCAAATTAATTTGATTCAAATGGTTTTTGACGTTCTTCTTTATATCACAGTTACTAGAAACAACAACCTCTTTGAATCAATAAACTATTTAATAAATATTGAAATGTCGTATTTTAATTGGCCCAGTTTCGGCAAACCGAAAAAGGGCGATAGCCATTAAATTCAAATTATTCTCGGAAGCCGCAGCATCGTTAGTGAATCTTTCAAATTCCACTCGTATTGCCTCATCCACTCCCAGGACCGGACCAACAAAAATAGAACAACCTTTAAAAAATTTAGTCTTTTATCGAAAACTATAAAATAGTTTTCCTATAATTGATCACATTAGACAGGAGATACCGACCAGTAGCCCTTATCAGGCTATTCTCAAATTTCCAGTAAAACATCTTCAAATTCATGCACCGCAGTAGAAAGAAGAATGTAAATTATGAAGAATGGAAGAAGAAACATCAAATTACATACTTACGGAATCCAAGGTACAACAGACTCCCTTATTTGGTATAATTTTTCCGGGAGCTTCATTCGTTTGTTGTCCCTTAGCTTTTAAAATGTATAGGTTACTATTGGGTGGGTCCAGATCTGTTTTAAAAATTCATTGACCAACTGAATTGAGCATTCTAAACATCCCTGTCTGTAAAATCATACCACCGCGAGTTCAGACAGATATTTTTCAAAAAAAAACAGCAGACATCGATTTCGCGAAAGTGTCTGAGTGGAATTCCATGCGGATGAAGAAATTTACCGGGAATCGAGAATCGTAGCATGAAGAATGAAGATAAGAAGAAATAAAACATAGATATACTGCTCTAGAACAAATACTGAAAAAATTCTAGCAGGGTAAAAAAAAATTAATAGTTTTTCAAAAAGTCACGTTTTTAATGAGTCCCGAAAAAGCATTTCTCACCCTTCCTCGACTGAATGCATTCCGATGCAAGATTATCTTCCTAGGCATTTCCTCGCCCTCTCCAGCTTCGTTTAACCCTCCTCCCAGAGATGTTTCGAAAAAAAAACTGATAGAAGATTTTGTATGTACAGGTTGGTCAAATTACAACAACACGAAAGTTTTGTAAGTACAGAATGGCCAAAAGAAAACAACACGACCTCAATCATGATGTGCGTCATTTAATTGAAAGACATTCGATATTTTTTATCAAAAAATAATTGATTCCAACCGCGCCCACAAATCTTGTAAACTTTTGGCCAACTAAATGTTATAACGATATTTTCACAGCGACAGTCACAGGTGTTTCCTAGAAAAATTATCAATTACGACGTATGTAAACAAAAAATTATTTTTAGACAATTTGTTTGAGTTTTACGAGTGGCCAGCAATGAGAAATACTTTGATTGTGGCGAATTTTATAATTTTTGAAAAAGGGAAATCAATATGTCTAATTAGACATAGATTAGATAGTTGATATTAACTAGATTGGAAGAGATTATGAAGAAATAAGGAAGTGGATTTGTGGAAAGATCAAATTAATTGTTGTGGATTGAAGTAATTCCAGCAAAATAGGAAGACCGGAGGAAAAGATTTTTTTTTTACTTTTTTACTTTTAAGTTGAATATTTGATGATTTTTGAATTCATTTTTACCAAAAAAATTAGAAATAATTATTTTAAAATACATGTTTTATTGAGTAATGAAAAATTAGTATAGTATATGATTCAAAAAAATATATTTTTAGAAAAAATCATTGCTGGGGAGATTTCGAGATGTATTAAAAAAAATAGAATGAAAATATGAAGAACAAAATTTTATATTGAATAAAATAGAGAAAAAATAGTTGTTAGGGGTATAAAATAATAGTTAGCGAAGAAAAAATAGTTAGAAAGGTGGTGAATGTAGGAAAAACGAGGAAAATCGAGGAAAATCAAGGAAAATCAAGGAAAATCAAGGAAAACCAACAAAGGCATGAACTTCAAAAATTGGGAGCATCAGAAGGTAGAGAGGAGATAAGAAAAGGAAGGAAGGAAAGTTCAGCAGTATGTTTGCTAAAAAAGAAAGACGCATGGAATCCATATGCGAATCCTCAGAAGGTGAAGGAATTATTTTAAAATACATATTTTATTAAATAATGAAAAATTTGTATATATTATGAAATAAATGATATATTTTCCGAAAAAAACATTGGTGTGGGGATTTTGAGAAGTATTACAAAAAATAAAATAAAAAAATGCAGCACAAAATTTTATATTAAATAAAATAGAGAAAAAATAGTTGTGGGTATAAAATAATAGTTAGCGAAGAAAAAATAGTTAGAAAGGTGGTGCATGTAGGAAAATCGAGGAAAATCAAGGAAAATCAAGGAAAATCAAGGAAAATCAAGGAAATAAACAAAGTCATGGACTTCAAGAATGGGAAGCATGAGAAGGTAGAGAGGAGATAAAAGGAAGGAAGGAAAATTCAGTAGCATGTTTGCTAAAATAGAAAGACGCATGGAGTCCAGATGCGAATCCTCAGAAAGTGAAGGAGATAAAATAAGTTGAAACTTAAATGGAAAGTCACAAATCTAATCAAGGAAAATCAAAGAAAATCAAAGAAAATCAAAGAAAATCAAAGAAAATCAAGGAAAATCAAGGAAAATCAAGAAAAATCAAGGAAATAAACAAAGTTATGGACTTCAAAAATGGGGAGCATGAGAAGGAAGAGAGGAGATAAAAAGAAGGAAGGAAAATTCAGTAGCATGTTTGCTAAAAAGAAAAGACGCATGGAGTCCAGATGCGAATCCTCAGAAGGTGAAGGAGCTAAAATAAGTTGAAACTTAAATGGAAAGTCACAAATCTTATCAAAGAAAATCAAAGAAAATCAAGGAAATAAACAAAGTCATGGACTTCAAAAATGGGGAGCATGAGAAGGAAGAGAGGAGATAAAAAGAAGGAAGGAAAATTCAGTAGCATGTTTGCTAAAAAGGAAAGACGCATGGAGTCCATATGCGAATCCTCAGAAGGTGAAGGAGATAAAATAAGTTGAAACTTAAATGGAAAGTCACAAATCTTATCAAGGAAAATCAAAGAAAATCAAGGAAAATCAAGAAAAATCAAGGAAATAAACAAAGTTATGGACTTCAAAAATGGGGAGCATGAGAAGGTAGAGAGGAAATAAAAAGAAGGAAGGAGATAAAATAAGTTGAAACTTAAATGGAAAGTCACAAATCTTATTAAGGAAAATCAAAGAAAATCAAAGAAAATCAAGGAAAATCAAGAAAAATCAAGGAAATAAACAAAGTCATGGACTTCAAAAATGGGGAGCATGAGAAGGAAGAGAGGAGATAAAAAGAAGGAAGGAAAATTCAGTAGCATGTTTGCTAAAATAGAAAGACGCATGGAGTCCAGATGCGAATCCTCAGAAAGTGAAGGAGATAAAATAAGTTGAAACTTAAATGGAAAGTCACAAATCTAATCAAGGAAAATCAAAGAAAATCAAAGAAAATCAAGGAAAATCAAGGAAAATCAAGGAAAATCAAGGAAAATCAAGGAAAATCAAGGAAAATCAAGGAAATAAACAAAGTTATGGACTTCAAAAATGGGGAGCATGAGAAGGAAGAGAGGAGATAAAAAGAAGGAAGGAAAATTCAGTAGCATGTTTGCTAAAAAGGAAAGACGCATGGAGTCCAGATGCGAATCCTCAGAAGGTGAAGGAGATAAAATAAGTTGAAACTTAAATGGAAAGTCACAAATCTTATCAAGGAAAATCAAAGAAAATCAAGGAAATAAACAAAGTCATGGACTTCAAAAATGGGGAGCATGAGAAGGTAGAGAGGAGGTAAAAAGAAGAAAGGAAAGTTCAGTAGCATGTTTACTAAAAAGGAATGACGCATGGAGTCCATATGCGAATCCTCAGAAGGTGAAGGAGATAAAATAAGTTGAAACTTAAATGGAAAGTCACAAATCTTACGTATTATTTCAATGGGTGAAAACCGCATATCAATATCTTTTTTTTTAATTTTTCCGGTATATTCCTTCAGAGATACATTCGCTTCCCTCGATTAATTAAACACTCGGTATATAGACATCATTAATATATATGATCCTTATCAATTTCGTCTGAATAGTTTTCAAATTAATTGAATTTTTAGAATCGATTCAAAATTATTTTTGTAAATTAATTGAAATGTAAAAAAACGGTATGAAGAACGGCTTCAAAATTACATTTCGGAAAACGAGTGTCACTTTTAGGATCAAAAGCTATGCAACTAAAATAGTAATAATAAAAGTATTTAAAAAATGTATCCATGGTTACGTTAGTGTACAGGATCAATTTTATATTTATTTTAATTATTTTTAGTGATAGAAATGTATAAATTTAAATATAAAAATCGCGGAAATCTACCTGTAACTTGGCAACGGTGCGTAGAATCCAAAAAAAAAAATTTGAGGTTAAATATTATTAAAGACAAATCCTAAGGTTATTTTCCGTAAAAATTCCAGGATAAGGATAACAATTTTTAATTTTTATAATGTTTTCGAAAAAGGACTTTCGGCAGGATAACCCATAAAACGAAATCCTGTTAATATAGAAAAGTGATCCTTACCTGAGGCTAGCCACAGCAGGGTGGTCCAAGCCGTTATCAAAAAGGCCATGGCCTATTTCCGTGGCCCACAAAAAAAATTGGTTAGCCCGAGGGAGAACCCCCGGTCGTACGGCCCATTTTTTCGGGCCGCAGTAGCACACTCACGCGCGATACTGACAAATGACAATCGAAACCCTCTATGCAACACACTCTTACACACCTCTCTTACGGCGGATACGGGGCTAGTCGGCGAAATTTCAATCGTGTCTATCGTCTCTGTTGGCAACACACATGGTTACTGGATGAAATTTACCAAAATTAAGTAAAGCGCACGCATCTCTTTCGCCGCCAGCTTGATCGACACTACTGAAAGCGCTGAAACGCGGCGCGCCGTCAAAAACAAGCGATAGGGGTCGTCGTTACGCGGGCTACGTTATTTTGGAACGGTTATCTTCCCGGTTCACGAAGGACCACTAATATCCCTTCCATCGGAATTTTTACCCAAACTATCTCTTCTACAGGAACAGTTTTTATTGCTTGCAAAATTTTGTCCAGCTGGAAAATTTTTTCTTCATATTTTAATTGTTTTCCAAAATAAACTGCTCCACAAAAGTTAAGGAAGTTCATACATTTTTTGGTCACCAAGTGTTTATAAGCGTTTGTTTGTTGTTTTGTCCAATACGTTTGTAGTTTTATACAACAAAAACAACAATTTGAGGTTGTTTTATTAATTCCGGTACTGCTCTTCGATTTCTGAGCACCAGTGTAAGAGTCCATACACGTACACGCTTTGTCTTATATCTTCATTATTTCTACATTTGTCCCACTTTGTTTTCCCTGCTATCCTTCTTAGGTGCTTCATCTCAATTGTGTTCATCTTGGCTTCATCCTTCTTTCTCAATGTCCAATTTTCACTTTCGTATGTTATTATATATGTGTTGATTTAATCTCCCTATTTGTTATTTCTGCTTCTATCTTCCCATCTTCTGTCAATGTAGTTCCCAGATATTCATAAGTCGTTCCTCTTTCCAGTGAGAGGTTTATTATTATTGACTTCCATTTTCATGTTTTCTATTTCTTCGGCATCATATTTCTCGTATTTGCTATCAATACCAGATCATCTTCATATATTAGTGAATTCATTTTTACTGGTTTCAGATTTTTGTATCCAATTATTATCGTGCACAACTGCTCAGTTTTGCTCTTTATTCGTTTCGTTATTTGATCCATAATTGATATAAATAAAAGCGGACTTAAGCTATCTTTAAGCTTTCTTCATTAAAATCTCTTCTGATTTCTTTCCTGCTATTTGTACTTTAGCCCTTACGTTCTCGTATGTGCTTTTGATAGCACCTTTCAATCTTCTAGGTATTTCCATCTCACTCAAGCATCTCCAGATTTCTGTTCTTTCTACTATGTCGAAGGCTGCGCTTACGTCAATAAATGTTGGAAACATTTCTACTCTTTCTTCTAGTTTTCTTTCTATTAGTCTGTCTGCTTGCTTATCAATTTGGAAACAAAAGAACTAGTCAGATAAGCAAGTAAATATTTTTATATATAAATCTACTGAGTGCAGACATTCCGAAGCTGATTTTTTCCATCTATACTCTGTATCTGTAGAGTAGGGAGGGTGAGCTTAGGCCCACAGCACTTAGACCACAAGTGACCCAAGGTACGTCCTCCCAAGGAGTTGTCCTCCTAGGTCATCATCCATCCTGTCCTTTCCAGGATGGTGGACAGGTCACTAGGAGACATCTCCTTTGCATCGGCAGGTGTAGGCCAGGACTCACCAAACACACATTCTTTCATTGACGATAACTCCGGGCACTCGCATAAGACATGCCTGACAGTTTCGTCTTCCTGTTCACACATTCTGCATAGAAGTGTGTCCACTAGCCCCATTGTATGGAGGTGTTTCATTTGCTGATTGTGGCCTGTTAAACTTAGGTTTTTCCTGGTCATCGCTAAATATTTCTTCCCAGGGTCGCCCAGGGTGATCCTGGCAAGACTGGATCCTTTGATTTCATCCCATCTCTTTGGGGATTGAGCATGGGTGTAACGTTTAGCTAGTTCCACAATTACCAAAGTCGTCAGGCAGTAGGTGTCGCTGGGTCCTAAAAGTCTTAGTCCCGCTGCTTCCTTGGCTTATTATGTCCATCTATATTAAAACCGTCGTTGATAAAATTGATGGTTTCAATAAATTTCAATTTTCCGTAATTTTATCACAAAAAAAAGGTTTTTTTATGTAACTATAAAAATTTGTGACATGCCAGAGTTATAGAAAACGTTCGAACGCCAAAAAATATGTTTATGAAGACTTAAAGGACTAAAAAAAAATAAGTACAGCTTGAGAAAATATCTACAAGAGAGATGTCAAAGTTAAAAGTATAATACAAATATGTGGATTCAACGTTGTATCCAGTACAAGAAGAAGCTCTCAGGGCTTCTGGACGGATAGTATCTACCTTGTACTGATGAGACGCAAATGAGCTGAAACCGGTTTACAAGTGATGTTGTCCCTTCTAATTACAAAGCAGAATGGTTGGTTATATCTTGCATATTTACCAACCCCGTTTAACTTAGAAGTGTAATTCAATGTCTGGCGGGGCATATAGCCCGAGAAGTAGTTGTTGCTTCTTAATGAACGGTCTCTCTGTTCTTTGAAAAATATTTTTCAAAAACTTTGTAAGGCGTTATAATAGTATTAAGCTATTATCTTCGACATCTATCTTTACTAAAATATGTCAATTTTTTACAGGTAACTGTGAAGGACAGAAAGAAACTATTTATAACCTCAAATGTCTTTTTATATCTAAAATAGAAGTTTCTAAATCGTCTTCTAAATCCTAAAGGGTGATTTCATATATCTCTGTTTCGTATAAATTAAAAATTAAAAGTAATAAAAAATAATAGTAATATTTAAAGTTAAAATATTTCTCTTGTAGTAACAGTTTCTTTTTTTAGTATAGTTTTCTCCATCTCTATTGAAAACACCGCACAAAATAACTGCTAACGCACGTTGCGCAGACGTCTAATACCGCGGCACGTTTAGGCGTCGGGACGCCGTCAGCTAGAGTTCGAATTTTCAAATGCCGGTATTTTGGAAAATTAATTTCTTTTTCGAAAAAAAAATAGAGAATCGTAAAACGTATTTTTATAGTTAAAAAACTGTATGGAAAAATAATTAATATAGTAAAAACTAGAGGTCGAGGAAAATGAGAAGTTTGAAGAAGTTGAAGTGGAGAAGGACGAAATTGGTAGATGAAAAGTTTTTGGAAAACTGAATTATTTTTTACAGATTTTCCTAAAGCCACGAGATGCTTTCATTTATAACCAAAATAAACATAACCAAAACCGAAAAGCTCAAAAGTTTTTCTTAAATTAAGCAATGAAGGAATTCGGGAATTTTATATCCTTCCAAAGGACATAAACACTAAAGGTATTATTTGTAATTTTTGAAGAATTTATTTTTACCAATTATTTTGCCGATAGGCACCGTATTCATATTAGTCCAAGAAAATGGATCTTTAAATGCGAGTTTTGAGGTTAGTTTCGGAGTCTTTGATACCTATAAGCAGTGGCGGCGCTAAGCGTCGGCGACCGAAGTACTTTTGAATATATATAACGAGAGCTTATTTTCCCGACTACTATTTAGAAGCTCTCGTAATTTATCGAGAAGGGCAAGGAAAATCATTGAAGAAGGTATACAGTGTTGAAAAAATTGCAGTTGAATAGCTTCTTCAATCATTTTCCTTGCCCTTTTCGATAAATTAACCAATGCTCTGTTTTAACCAAGAAGAAATAAGGTTATTATTTTGAAGAAATTGACAGAAATTCTGAATAGTGGGGGGTGCCGAGTCCAATAAAAAGAACTCGTAAGGTGTGGCCAAAAACAGATCAGATGAAAGCCGAACTGGAGCCTCTTGCTCTGCGTGTTGAGGCGGAAGCGAAAATAGCTGCATACAGGATGGAATGCAATGGGAATTTGCACGAAGGAACCAACACCCTTAGTCATTCCAGAATCACAGATGTTATCATAAACTCGCTTCTTGAAATGAGAAGTGATAACATGTTGGCCACAATTAACAACAACCAACCATTCCATATCCAGCTAAACTGGGTTGGAAGCATGCAGTCAGGAAGGAACGTTGGTGTGGTATACAGACGGATCTAAAACTGGCATAGGAACAGGATCTGAAACTGGAATCCATGGTGCCAGACCCAGGTGCAATGTCCAAGCATCGTTGGAGAAGTTTACATCTGTATTCCAGGCAGAAATCTACGCTATCGACACGTGTTTGCAAATGAACATTGAAAGGGGGTATAGAGGCCAAAAGATCCTCATACACTCAGATAGTCAAGCAGCAATGAAATCTTTAGCATGTCCCCAGATCATATCCTGACTGGTCTGGGACTGTCTACAAAAAGTTTGAACCCTGACAAACCATAATAGAGTAACACTTAAGTGGTAGCAAAGCTAGGGTCTGAAACTGCATTATTTGGAATATCAAAATCTGCTGCACGTGGTTGTACATCTTGGTGGATTCAATCTAAACATCAGACGTACTGGAGACACGTGCCAAAACAGAAACACAGCAAACTCTTGGTCAAAAAACCCTCGGAGTCGCTGACTAACGAAATATTAAACCTCAGCAGGGGCTAGATAAGGAGAGTGACGGGATTACTCATCGGTCACTGTTCCCTAAGGAAGCACATGCAAACAATTGGCATATATAGGGAGGAACCTATCTGTCGATTGTGCATGGAGGAGAAGGAAACAGTCTCTCACATTATCTTCGAATGTGAAGCACTGTCT
The DNA here is from genome assembly GCA_947563755.1 of Lochmaea crataegi. Classification (NCBI taxonomy): domain Eukaryota; kingdom Metazoa; phylum Arthropoda; class Insecta; order Coleoptera; family Chrysomelidae; genus Lochmaea; species Lochmaea crataegi. Next base: position 38,298,563 of record OX387432.1, on the reverse strand, counting down.
CATTGGAGATATAGACTCCTAGGACTAGAGTATCCAAGGGAGGATTTCTCCAAGAAGGACCTAGTGAAAAGACTGTTGAGCCTGATAAGGGCTACTGGTCTCTTCACATAAACGGTATAACCAAGAACACAAAAAGCCTAGAGGCTGAGGTGCTGAGGTCTCTAAGCTGGTGGTGCCGAACTAATCAATCAATCAAGGGAAGAAGGGAGTGCTAAATGCACACCCTGTATATTATTTTTCATCCCATTTTGGGAAAAGGCTTTTGCAATAGATTTTTAGATACTTCAGAGTAATAAAAAAATATTAGATTAATTCTAGTAATTGACATAAATTATCTAGCTACGTTCTGTCACTTTCTTTAGATATTTTAGCATTCTTGTATATTTTATTCAAATTATATTTTCACTTGTAGATTTAACAAATAATCAAACAGTTAAACAGCTCATATATTCACGGTAGTCACGGTTCGTCGCATTTATTTTACCACCTGTATATTTTACGTTGTGTATTTACACACACACAGCAACCACTACAGCGACAGTCAATGGCAGCGTCAAAAATTATACACACCCTTTAATTTCAAATATTTTTTCGACGATTTACATTTTTCTTGAAAAATAACTACAAAATCACCCTTCGAGGGAGGTTGTTTTCTTTTGTATTTTCAAGAATTTTACATCAGCTATTAATTGTTTCCACTTCATTCAGTCAACTGCAATTTAAAATTTAGAATTTTGTTTCGAATAATACCTTGGTGCGGATTAAGCCAGTAGGGCTATTGGTATGATTGAGGCTTGTCGTCTTCAGATATAAATTGCGGACGTCTTCCAAGTCAGTGAAAGTGTAATTTTTTACGGAGGGTTTTGCGGAGCACTTCTAGGGCTTCCAAGCACCACCAGTGGTTAAGAACCACTACTGTAGAGGGACATCTCGAAGTTGCTAGACATTATAGTACATAATAAATTAAATCCAAAAGTCGACCAGTTTTGAGATTTTTTCATATTACTGTACGGCACTGTATTGGCAAATGACAGAATACACTTTATGATTTTACTTTACACCAAAATACTTATTTACAAAATAAATATTTCAAGTTGTTCATTGTAACATTACTATTTTTAGCCCCTTATAGTTCTCTGGGGTGCCTCCACTGACGTACACCTTGCATGTTCATTTACCCCACGTAATAATTCATGAGGGGTTGTTGGATATTTTTAATGGTGAAACGGGGATTCAGAAAATCCTAATACATTTCAAACAGTGACCTTATTAATTTTAGTTTGTGGTACAACTGAATCTTTTATTCAAACTGATTGATTTACAAAAAAAAATTGGTACAAAAATAGAAAAAATAAAAGTGGGTAATTGTAATTCATTCGTTCACGTCATTAGAAGTATGAACAGACTTTACAATTCAATTAGAACAAAACAAAAGTTATGAGAAACAAATATATTTTTTTTAAAACAAATACAATCGTTCTATTTTCAAAAAAAAACACCATCTGTACTTTTATAGTAATCTAAAATAATTACCAATTTGTGGATTTTATTTTCTGAAATACAAGACACAGTCGAGTGCCTTCGAGCCATCTGGCCACCATCGGAGGGTGCCACCTGTCCAAGAATGATCGCTGAAGTGTGTAGAGTCCTTACTGGAAGCAGATAACGGCTTCTTTGAGGTATAGGGTCCGCCACGTGCCATATCGGAAGACTTGAGACATATGTCTTCTATGGCTATCAATATTTCACGTGTAATTTTCTAATTAAATACAAAACTGCGAAAGGCACACGATCATCATCTGAGCGAACGTGTGAAAACTGAGACAGGAGAATGTAAACAAATATTTATTCAGGAAGAAACGGGGGTGTCATTTGCTTAATTTATTACTATGAAAGCTGAAGAGTATCGGTAGTTGAAGGTCTGGAAGAGATCGGATTACGATTAGAATAGAATTTAATTTCTACCAACGACTATACAGAGAGTGATCAAAAGTAAAAAAATTGAAAGATTGTAACAAAAATTATACAGTGAAACAGGAAGATGTTTGTTTGGATCCGAGTCTTGTTTCTCGAGCTCTGGAAAATCAGATTTCTTGGTACTTTCATAGAATCCTTCGTCCACAGCAGGATTTTTATGTAATTAAGTTAAAACTTGAATTTTCCATTCGTCCCACTTGAAGACAATACATGACGGAAGATAAATTTTCATAATGCTTGGTGCTACAATTTGGCACCAGTTAATACCCCCTGTTATAATTATCTCAAATTTTTTTGGTCCGTTTTTGAAGTGAAAACTTCTTTAGGCGCGTTGAGCACTTTTTCGGGTGAAGAAAAAACATGGATTTTTCGTCAACGTCACGCTTTTATGCAACACACAATACTTTTGGATATGCAACACAATTAACAATAAAGCATATACAGTATTGCATAAATTATCAATCATCAATATGTATACTGTGTATTTATGTGTATTTTTTTTGAAAAAATTCCATTTACTATGGGCTTACGATAAAATTTTTAAAAGGGATTCATTTATTGGTGTTTTCACTTCTGTCGGCAGTCCCTTTATTGGACTCTACGTTTTTTTACGGTCAGTGTAGAAAATGTACATATTCGAAGTCCATGTTGGATTAATTTAATCTCAATCTACTGTGAATAAGTTGAGAGCATATACATATTGGTGGTTGAATTGATTTGGAATTCTCGCGATAATTCTACCGTTTGACAATTCTATCTCGTCCACTTGAATCAATTTGTTCCAAGCAATGGCCAAATAATATCCGGCGGAATGTTTGAACATTGCAATCTCTCAATGGGACGGTCGCTATTGATACCCTTTAGCTGAAAATACAGGGACGGAAAAACGTTATCATAAATTGGAATATTATTTATTGGGGTGAAATTAAGTCGAGTTGTAAAATACCTAAATGTAGAATCCGCTTAAAAATGAAAAAACTATATTATGTAATACAATTTCCTTCTTTGCACAATTTGTAAATCTGAATTTATTTAAAAAAAACATAGACTCCAGTCATGAGGCTGCTGACAGAAGTGAAAACGCCAATAAATGAACCCCTTTTAAACATTTTATCATAAGCCCATCGTAAATGGAATTTTTTACAAATAAATTAACCCTTTTTAAAAATTTTATCGTACGCCCATGATAGATGTAAATTTTTACCAATAAATTAATCCCCAATTTTTTGTACGCCTATGGCAGAAAGAAATTTTTACAATTAAATTATTAACCCCTTATAAAAAAGTATACATATAGCTCATGGAAAGGGTGCCGATGGTTTATGCAACACTATATACGCTTCATTGTTAATTGTGTTGCATAAAAGCGTGACGATGACGATAATTCCATGTTTTTTCTTCACCTAAAAAATGTGCTTAACGCGCCTAAAGAACTTTTCACTTCAAAAGTTGCTTAAAACCCTTATATTTATGTAAACTGAGGGTCGTTTTTTGCCCTTTTACATTTAATCGAAATTATTTACATTAATTTTTCGCAAAAACCACTGTTTGTACGAAAATGTATTGATAACATCAATCATCAAATCTAAACCGTAATATAATAACGATGACGTACTACAAAATTAAAATCGTCAACTTGCTAAAAATTGCCTACCGATTCTTCTTTTATTTACTTCCCGTTAGATAAATAGTAGCCTGTCAAAAACTGACATTGTCGTAACAAACGGCCTCTTTATAATCGGGAAATACAGCCAGTTGAAGGCAGCTGCGCATGCATATTGCTACAACAACAACAACTGGAACCGGAGATTGCGCGATAAAATTTTATTGATAAAATAAGTCGAATTTACGATAGAGGGGATAATGTGTACAACTTGGATCAAGGTGTAAACATTGCGGCGAATGTTGTGGTGAATTAGAAGATGTTGCATCAATCAGCTGATTCTATAATTTTATTAGGGAGTTAACAGTACAAATGAACGGCTTTAGTACAGGTGAAGAGGATTCCAGGGGCCCTACCGATCAAATTTGTTGTTTAATTGATAATAGTGAACGTTGTACAAAACCAGCTGGAAACGCATCCTACAGTAAAAAGATCCAAAAGACTGCCATTCAAAGAAGATTGAATTTCGGCTTAGACAGTAGCGTAAGTTATCTTTTACTTAATATCCACTCATCTTATTTTACTCATTCAATTTCAAATAGATTTCGACAATAGAAATAGTTTCAAGTTTAGAATTCAAAACAAAGGTTATCTAATTTTTGATGAGTCCACATATGAAACAACATGGCTACTCATCACTTATTTTCTATTCTTGCATTATTTTCTGTATAGTAGATTTATGTTTATCCAATTAATATTCTAAAAATATATTCCTTTAGTCAAGTTTCAAAATATAATTCAGTGCACACTGATTTTTTGTTAGGCAAGACACAATTATATCTGTGACTATCACAAGATGATCATTCAATGTGCAAGAACCAAAAGGAGAAGAAAAGACTCGGAAGATGATTCAAATGAAACAGACACGGATGTCCCAGAAGTGGATCTCTTTCAATTACAAGTAAACACTCTGAGAAGGTACAAAAGACATTACAAGGTGCCAATGAGACAAGGACTTAATAAAGCCCAACTTGCTGATGTAAGTATTAGTAACGTAATTGAGTAGTAGCAATGTGCGACTTTGTCGAGTTACATACTTTTAGCTTCAGAACTGTAACCGTTTTCTACTTTTTCAAGTACTCTTCCAATATGTATATGTGTTACTTATCATACTAGGTGTATTCGTTTTTCCTTGCCACTATTTTCACAAATGGCAACTTTGTAGACTTACGTAAACAAATTTTTGTAGACTTTAATGAAGCACTTCAAGACAATTTCAGTGAAAGAAAAAGAAGTTGTGACATTTTTTATCTATACCGTAAAAACCAACGCCAATAAATTGGACCAGAAAAACGGTATCAACAACGATACTACATAATGTACATGAGCAAATTCGAAAATTTAAGGAGTCGAGAAGTAATTATTTAATAAAACAAGCGTAGTATGTTTAAATATGATCTATTTTGCAATTTTGAACTTTTTTTTATATAAAATTAGAAATAAAAAAAAATTTACAAGGTTATTTTTTTGTTTTTTTTTCTCTTCTTTTTCTTGGTTTCGTCGTCGGCGTTCAGAACTACGACAACATCTTCTTCGCTGTCTGTATTAACATCTCTTAAATCAACTAAAAATAACAATATGTAATTAATAATTTACAAACTTTTATTCTTTATTTAACATATTTATTATACTTATTAACAACAAATACCATGACCTAGCTCTCAAAAAGTAGGTCACGGTCAAACACACTGTACAAAGTACTCAAAAACAAATTAACAGAAGCATATTCACCACTATACTTACTGACAGGTTTGGGTACTTCTACAACAACAATTTCATCATCATCATCATTATCGCTTTCAATAATATTCCAAACATTATCTTTCTCATCTATTGGTACTAAAGCTGCAGTACCTTCACCTATAAAAAAGATAATTGAAATAAGAACTTTAATTATCATTACAACATTGTACACTTTTCTTACCACATTTTTGAATTTCTGCAGTACAATTTGACTTATCATCAACACTTTTCTTGTGATTTGATTTTTCTACACTATCTTTATGTTTATTTTTCTTTTTACTTTTCTTCTCTTTAGTTACCCACTGATCTATAACAGTACTTATATCACCCGCCACACCTTCATCTTCAATATTAAGATTCAATAAACCTAAACCAAAACCATTCTTCTGTTTATCTAATCTAAAAAAGATCAAAAATATGTTAAATGTGCTACTAAAACACACCAGAAAATAAAAAACCTTTCTTGATTGTCTTTCTCGATAGCCTCTTTAATTTGTTGTACGATCAGACCTGCTCTTCGAGCAGCTTTATTGGCTGTAGTTAGAATCACATCTGTTGATAAGTCTGCTTTACCGCCAAGATGAAGACCACATAATTCTTTATATGAGTTTAATCCAATAGACATGAAAGCATCTGCTACTCCTTCTTCTTGTATAGTTGGATCGGCGATTATAAATTCACTAAAAAAAATTGATATGTAATGACGATTATTAAAGATTTAAAATGTTTTTTACCCTCTATTAAAAATAGAATATGTAATACACACAGGGTAATGGTGTATAACCATAGGAATGGGATCTCTTTGTTTAACACTGTGTATAATAAATTCTTCTCCGTCACAAGTAATATCCGGTCTTCTGAAATGTGCTAAGGAAGCTAGCGCAGCAATAGAAGCACAATCTAATATATTTCCTTCGTAATTCAGTACGTTTATATCTACTCTAATAGACCAAACCTACAAAATGTTTAAATATATATGTTTGAAGATATATTCTGATTATTATTACTTTTTCATTCATTTTAATGCATAATGATTCCAAATCGAGAGCTTTTGAATCTTTCAAACATTTTTCCAATAATCTGTTTAATTGTACTGATAAATCTGATTGCCTTCCAGCTTCAAAATGGGGTGCAGCTAACGGATTTAACTCTATATTAAGATACAATATTCCTTCGCTAGGTCTAGACGATTTTGGCTGTTGTATTTCAGCAGACACTTGTGCTAAAACTCTAAACATGTTTTGTAATTATTTATTAACAGTTTTTTTTGTAATTGGAACAATTTTCTTACCTAGTTTTTCCCAAAGAAACGTGACAACAACCCCAATCTTTACCGAAGTCAATTGAAACCTTTCTAAATTCGTCAAATGCCCTTCCATCTAATCTCTAAAAATCAAATTCAATAAATAAACTGTTTAGTATCACCGTAATTATTACCTACTGTCCATTCTGAAAGATTCTTTAACAAAAATTTCTTCTCGCAATTTGAAATGACTGTTTTCCTAACATTCGACATGATGATAACTTTAAATCTTAGGTTAGGTTGTTAGAACATAGAGGACTAAAACCAAATCCGATCTCTTAAAACCGCCATGTTTTTCGTATTTTGTATTAGGATCGCAGAAACGCGATGAGGTATGTGGAGCAGAAATCAGCCGTGAGAATATAAATTAAAATATAAAATTTTTGGAAAACATCATTCTGGCGCCATCTATGTCAGAGTAGACGAAGCAGTATATTCCTTAACGTAGGTACCTATTGACAATTCGGAATTTATTTTAAAAAAATATGATTTCTGTTATATAATTAGCCGATTACCCAGTTCTGATATTATTTAAAATAAATTTACAATGTTTTAGGACCGTTATAGACTTCCATAACACTATTTATTTGAAAATTCATAAAGATAGCATACTGCGTCATCTTCATGGAAGTAGTCAAAGCATTCTTTTGTAGTTACCTCTAATATATTTAGTACTGTTGCTACGGACCCACAAAATATTATTAGGCAAAATACCACTTTTGCTACTATCACATAGGTGACGCCAGGATGTTGTTTTTAATGTTATCGGCAAATAAAATTGAAATATTTGTAATTGTTTAAATATTATTATAATAAAGAATGTTTGAAATCTTTCTAAATTGAACATGAGGAGGTGATAGTTGGCTACAATTAGAATATACATTATTGTGTATTCAGACATCTTTGAACAAAAGTCTACTTCGGCTACTCTAACATAGATGGGGAAGCATGTTATTTTCATGGATTTCGAAACTAATAGTGTAATAAAAGTATATCAGCTTCCGATAATACCGTAATTATATTATTATTGAGTTGAAATAATTAAAGCCATGTAACAGATTGATTCTGTGACAAAAATCATCATTGTTTTACAGAGAAGTTAGAATTGCTTATAGGTTACTATATTGTATAGAATGCTACTTTGGCTAGTTTCACATAGATGACGCAGTATGTTATTTAATTGAATTTCGAAATTAATAATGTTATATTATCTATTATCGTTCGAAAATATTGTCATTGAATTACAATAATTTGAAAAACTAATTGATTTTGTGACAAAATTCATAATTTTTTATATTGAAGTTGGAATTGGTGATAGGTTACTACATTGGACAAACAACTACTTCGGCTACTTTCTCGTAGATGGCGCCAGGATGTTATTTTTAATAAATTTTATATTTAAATGCACATCGTTACGGTTGACTGCTGCTTCTGATACCTCATCGCGTTTCTGCGATCCTAAAACAAAATACGAAAAACATGGCGGTTTTAAGAAATCGGATAGAGTGTAATGCTAAGTTTTAGTTTTAGGTTAGAAAAATGAGAAATTCGTAATGTATGGACAACGTTAGTATATTACTCTTATATTAATTTAGAAATATGCAGAATCCTTTTTAAACTATATATGTACATATGAAAAGAATTAATTAAACGGAAAAACCTTGATAAAACATTTAAATAGGGTATGACCACGATTTTTTTTAATTTAATTTTATCTGCCTTATTCATGCTAAAATGTTTTGTATTTGTATTTAATATTTTTTTTGTAATTGGAACAATTGTCTTGCCTAATTTTACCCAAAGAAACGTGACAACAACCCCAATCTTTATCGAAGTCAATTGAAACCTTTCTAAATTCGTCAAATGCCCTTCCATCTAATCTCTAAAATCAAATTCAATAAATAAACTGTTTAGTATCACCGTAATTATTACCTACTGTCCATTCTGAAAGATTATTTAGCAAAAATTTCTTCTCGCAATTTGAAACGACAGTTTTCCCAAAATTCGACATGATAATTATAAATATAAATCTTAGGTTAGGTTGGATCATACAAATCCGATCTCTTAAAACCGCCATGTTTTTCGTATTTTGTATTAGGATCGCAGAAACGCGATGAGGTATCTGGAGCAGAAATCAGCCGCGACAATATACATTAAAATATGAAGTTTTTAGAAAAACATCATCTTGGCGCCATGTCAGAGTAGACGAAGCAGTATATTCCTTAACGTAGTGACCTATTGACAATTCTGAATTTATTTTGAACAAATATGATTTCTGTTATATACTTAGTCGATTAAACAGTTTTGAAATTTTTAAAAATAAATTTACAATATTTTAGGACCGTAATATACTTCTATAACACTATTTATTTGAAAATTCATAAAGATAGCATACAGCGTCTTCTTTATGGAAGTAGTCAAAGCAGTCTTTTGTAGTTACCTCTAATATATTTAGTACTGTTACGTTGCAACGCACCTACAATATATTATTAGGCAAAATACCACTTTTGCTACTATCACATAGATGGCGCCAGAATGTTGTTTTTAATGTCATTGGCAAATAAAATTTAAATAATTGTAATTGTTTAAATATTATTATACTAAAGAATATTTAAAATATTTCTAAACTAAACATGAGGAGGAAGTAGTTGGCTACAATTAAAGAAGCAGAAGTTGTATTTTGCACAATATTGTGTCGTCAGACATCTTCGACTTCGGCTACCGGCTACTCTAGCATAGATGGGGCAGCATGTTATTTTCATGGATTTCGAAACTAATAGTGTAATAAAAGTATATAAGCTTCCGCTAATTATATTACAAGTGATTTGAAATAATTAAAGCCATGTAACGGATTGATTCTGCGACAAAAATCATTGTTTTGCAGAGAAGTTAGAATTGATTATAGGTTACTATATTATATAGAACGCTACTTTGGCTACTTTCACATAGATGGCGCAGTATGTTATTTTAATGAATTTCGTAATTAATGCTGTTATAATATTCTATTAGCTTCCAAAAACATTGTCATTGAATTACAATAATTTAAAAATCTATAACGGATTGATTTTGATTTTGGGACAAAAATCATAATTGTTAATATTGAAGCTGAAATTAGTGATAGATTACTTCATTGGACAAATGACTACTTTGGCTACTTTCTCGTAGATGGCGCCAGGATGTTTTTTTAATAAATTTTATATTATTGCGGTTTACTCTTGCTCCAGATACCTCGTCACGTTTCTGCGATCCTAATACAAAATACGAAAAACATGGCGGTTTTAAGAGATCGAATAGACACCGCAACGTTAGGGTAGACAAATTTCTAATGTTCCAACAACCTTATTTATTAATTTCAGTTATTAATTATTTATTTAGAAATATATTTGAATAAAATATGAATGTAATAATAATTAATTACACAGAAAAACACCCTAAGAGTTATTTAAACTTTTAAATCCTTTTTTTAATTTACGTTGGTTTTACCCAGTTGAATATTATACAGGGTGAAAAATATAATTTCTTCTTATCTGAAGCAATAAAAGGAGCAAAAAAATACGTTTGTTTTAAGAAAAAATAAAATAATAATTGTGTTTTTGTCAAACTGTTAGAGCCATTTATTTTATATTTATACACATATATCAGCAAAATGTACATGATCAAACCTATAAAAATAAATTGTAAGCTTTATAATTTAAAATAATCGTCATGCTGAAGTGGAAAGAACAAGTTGCTTTCGTGACAGGTGTCAGTTCTGGAATAGGCAAAGCTATTGTGGGGTAATTGTTATCAACACTCTGTATTATACAGAATGTTTTACCCAGCATTTATTGTTTTGTGGCTAAATCAGGTTTGTTTGGTGGATGATTTGGACGTTTTGGTTCGTCTAATAAACTCTTTACTTATGTTTCAAAACTGATATAGCCTTGGTGACTTTTTGATTTTTTTTCAGGTTGTTGGTTTTGGTGAACGATCAGAATCTTTAGTTTCTCTAATATTTTGACTTAAAAATAAAAGATTAGCATTTTGTTATTGGATCCCGAGTGGCTCTCCTTAAATCTTTGCCAGAGAAAATCTTGTTCACTGTTTTCGAATACATGAAAAAAATAACATTGATAGACATGTATCCACACTGTTTGTATGACTGTCACAAAACAGTGTAGAAATATCTTCTAAACATGTTCTTCGAACATGCGAAGTTAGTTTGGATTTTATCCCATACACTGTAATTATTATAGTTGGCAAATAGTTCAAAACAGCTTCTGTTACTTGGGACTAAAACTGCAATTAGCAGTGCACACTAACTAACAAGTAGGTTATCTGTGACATTAATTACACCATTAATATAAGGTCAATTAAAAGTAGACTAAAAAATTGAAACATTATTTTATTAGAATGCAATTTGTACATTCTGAACATTCGATTAAACATTCTTCATCTTCTAAAACTTCTACTGTAATTTCAATATTTTGTCCACATCTACATCGGTATAGTGCAATCCCGTCGTCGTTAAAATCCAAGCTAGTTTTATCAATTTCCGCATAAATCAATGAATTATCATTTAAGCTATCTTGCAATAATAAAGCATCATACTCTCTTCTTAATTTTTCGTCACTTAGCGTTTTATATGCCATATCAATTAGAATAAATAATTCACCTGAGTACGGTTCTCCTTTTTTACTTTGTTTATCTGGATGGAATTTTTTAATCAAATTGCGATAATTATGTTTGATTTCATCGGTTGAAGAGTTTTGATTGCATTGCAGAATAGTGTAATAGTCTGTTTGGTCAACTTGGTTTTCGAGATTTTCCATGAAGTTCAATACTTCACGTAAGTAATTGTACTTATTTCAAGTACTGGAAACACGAATTTAAACTAAAATAATTATAAATAATATACCTATATTTAAATTTTATTAATTTTGGAGTGATTCTTCTGTTGCTTTTTATTTTGTTAGGTTATGCTGTATGTTCTTCTTCTTTCTCTACTGCATAGGCATTTATATATGAACTACAATAGTTATAAATGTCAAAATGGTAGTAGTTCATATGCTCTCTTATGATGACATTAGAGCTACAGTTTTTTAGTGATAGAGGGTAGTTCAAAAAATAAAAATGTGATTATTTTTTATTTATTCATTTAATACAATTTATTTTTAAAGATAAATTGAGGATATGAAAAAATTACTTTTTATAACATTGGTTACAATTGATGTGTCATTGGCGATTATACCGTTGGTGGTAAATACATGGGGATTCCAAAATGCAACTAAAGAAGGTAAATAAAACAATTATTTATATTTTCTAATAATGAAATAAATTAGAAGGTTTGAGAGCATATTTCTATATCAAATGTTTTGCAGCCTGGAAAGTCCTAGAATCTGGGGGACTAAATAAAATAGATTTAGCTGTAGAGGCTTTATCAGCAGGCTGCAAATCATGCCAGGATGATAGATGCGACACCACAGTTGGTTATGGTGGTTCTCCAGACGAAAATGGCGAAACAACACTTGATGCTATGATCTTTGATGGGTAAAAATAAAATCTTCTTGTATTAGTATCAAAATTGTTTTTTTCTTATTAATTAGAAACACACTTGATATGGGAGCTGTTGGAGGTATAAGAAAAATAAAAAACGCTATATATGTAGCCAAACATGTACTAGAAAACACAGAACACTCACTTTTAGTAGGAAGCTTAGCTACAAAATTTGCCAAGAATTTAGGATTTCCCGAAGAATCGTTATCAACAAATTTTTCCATAGATCTATGGGAAAATTGGAAACAAAATGAATGCCAGCCTAATTTCTGGAAGGTTTGTACTTGCAGTTAGACCTCATAGCATAGATATATATATACTAAAAATGTTTTAGAGCGTAAAACCTGATCCTAAAACATCCTGTGGTCCATACGATGTAATTGAGGATCCAATTTCCAATAAAATTTTCAAATATGGTCCAAACAGATTCAGTAACAAAAATCATGATACCATAGGTATGATAGTTATAAGTGAAGAAGGACATGTTGTTGCTGGAACTTCTAGTAATGGTGCTAAATTTAAAATTCCAGGGTAAGTACAATTAAAATTTAATCAAATTTCGTAATTTGTAACATGACATTTTTAGTCGAGTAGGAGATTCTCCCATTCCAGGTGCTGGTGCATATGCAGATAGTGAAGTAGGGGCTGCTGTTGCAACTGGAGATGGTGATATTATGATGAGGTTCTTGCCAAGGTTTGTATAAATTAGCCTTGGGTTATTCATACAAATATGTACTTAAATGTTATTCATTTAGTTTTCTAGCAGTTGAAAAATTAAGAGACGGAGCATCTCCTACGAAAGCCGCCAACATAGCTATAGCTAGAATAGCTGAAAAGTATAAAACATTTTTCGGTGGTCTAGTGGTTGTTGATAAAGATGGTAACATAGGTTGTGCTTGTAATGGCATGGAAAAGTTTCCATTCACAGTGGCCAACAAACAATATCCAGATGGAATTATTAAATATGTTGTAAATTGTACAAATTATGTTAAATAGATTGAAATATGGTTTGTTTATACTTATTTTGTATTTCCTCCATTTGGTTCTGGTAGACTTCGCGACCCTCGGAATTTGTTAATTTTAAATTTGTTTGATAGCTTACCTTAAATAAAACAAATTAGAACAAAAGTTTCACTGGATCATTCAGTAATTATAGTTGAATTTCTTAAAAATGTAGAGATGGTTAGGAAATATTCGTATAGTGTGTAGTACCCGTTTCACTGGCTGTACACAACTGGTGAGACCAATGGTTACCTATGGAGCCTTTGTGGTGGCCAAAAACAGATCAGAGGAAAGCCGAACTGGAGCTATCAAAACTTCAGAGGCTTTCCTGTCTGTGCATAACGGGTGCGATGAGAAGCAGCCCGACTGCGGTAAAGAAAACCATTCTCAATCTTCCGCCTCTTGCTCTGCATGTTAAGGCAGAAGCGAGAATGGCTGCATACAGGCTGGAATGCAATGGGAATTGGCACGAAAGAACCAACACCCATAGTCACGTGGTTGTACATCTCGGTGGATTCAAACTAAACATCAGTCGTACTGGAGACACCTGCCAAAACAGGAACACATCAAAGCTCCTGGTCAAAAACTCATCGGAATCGCTGACTAACGAAATATTAAACCTCAGCAGAGGCCAGATATGGAAAGTGATGGGATTACTCACCAGTCACTGTACCCTAAGGAAGCACATGCATACAATTGGCATATATAGGGAGGAACCTATCTGTCAGTTGTGCATGGAAGAGGAGGAAGTAGTCTCTCACATTATCTTCGAATGTGAAGCACTGTCTCATTGGAGATATAGACTCCTAGGACTATAGTATCCAAGGGAGGATTTCTCCAAGAAGGACCTAGTGAAAAGACTGTTGAGCCTGATAAGGGCTACTACACATAAAAGAGCACAAAAAGCCTAAAGGCTGAGGTGCCGGTGTCTCTAAGCCTCTGACTGGTGGTGCCGAACCAATCAATCAGTATACCCGATTGGATTACGGAGAAATTATATGAGGCAGGTAATAAATTACGTAAATTTAAATGATATTTGTATATAAATTTAATATATCTTTTCACATTCCCTAAAAAAATATCATTAGAAAAGTAATAAATGTATTCATACATATCACAAAAATAATCGTATCTAAAATCACATGCGTAACAGTTAATAGTTATAAATTAAAATCTATAAATAAACATTGCTTTTTGTGCTATAATTTCAGACGGTATAACGTAAATGTATAATAGATACGTATAAGAAGTATTTTATCGGTAGTACATTCAAAACCAACCTCGCAATTATTTAAAAGAATAGTTTGAGCAAGAATGAAAATCTCCCACGCATATTTGTAAGTGACAACAGATGGAGCTCATTCAAAATGGCTGGGTGAAAACCATATTGGTTTATGGGTCTGGAAAGTAACCGCCAAAAAGTTGGGAATATTCTTTGGCGATAGTCAATCATGCATGCGTTACAATCAATAAACTTTGTATTAATTTTTTCGAAGGAAATAATAGGCGCAGGATGACTTGATCTGCAGGTTGAATGATCAAGGCATATGGACGCAGGGCTTTGCGGACGACATAGTGAGGTAGTTATGAATGTCCTACAAGAAGCACTACGAATTGTGGAGGAATGGTGCCTTAAAGAGGACCTTTCAGTTAATCAAAAAAAAAAACCAAACTAGTTGCTTTTACGTATAGAACAGTTCTCCCGCAGGGTAGAGTACTGATGCTCGGAGAATAACTAGAAATATCCAAAGAAGTTAAATATCTGGGAGTGACCCTTGATTGGCGTGATGAAATGGCGTATCAGTTAGGTAAAGAATGCTCTAAAGGAGACTTCATAGGTCCGGAACCGTTTTGTGGAATCACAAAATATTGCATAAGAGGGGAAATCGGTAACTGGCTAATTAGGGAACACCAACTCAAATGGAGGTTGACACAAGAGGGCACCTCCATACAAAGAGTTTACTGAACAAGGTAGACAAGGAACTCTCAACCAGGCTATTGAAACTGGGTAAGAGACATTTGAAGACAGTGTAAGTACCGACCATGTGAGGAAACATCTGCACAATATGGGCAAAATTAGTGAACCTATATGCAGGAAATGTGAAGTTGATGATGAAACACCTACTCACATACTCTGCTTCTGCGAGAACTTACAAGTACTTAGACGGAAGCACTTTGGATAGGAATTAATGCAACCATTACAACTACTGAAAATCCCTCCAGTCAAATTAGTGGCCTTTATAAAAGACACGAAGCTTCTGGAATGGAAGTAGATAACATGGGAAATGGTACAAAGATTCAGTTCAAGTGCCTGGGCTGTTGAGCACAACCCAAATGAATGAATGGTCGCAACAGTATTCAGTCCCTGCGTAATGTGAATTTTAATTACGCCTATTTGCAGACCACCATACAAACGCTGGGGGTAAATTTCCTGTGTCATCCTGTGCACGGACATTATAGGCACTTAAACATGGTACATACAGCAAAGTGGTGAGTGTTGCCTAAATACCAAAAAATATTATTCACTCCAAGTAGCCCTATTTCCTACAAAATTGTTAAAACTAATTTTCTGAAAATTATACGTTAAGTTATACCATCAATTTCACTCAAAAATGATTTATCTTAAAATTTTAATCAACACAGCCGATGTACAGTATATATCGAGTAGTAAGTAGTAGGAATTTTTTTAAATAAATAATACACTAGTACAAAATTTTCAATATACAGTCTTTGGCAAATAATTTTTTTTAATTAAAAAATTACACATTTTTAACTAGAAACCTGAAAATTAGAGGGTTTGGCATTAAAAAGAGAACATCTATAGACTTTCACTTGGCGTTTATCTACTACATCAAAATCCCCACCAAAAGTCAGGTCATATTAGACTTAGTGTGAGAAATAATACCACTTATTTTTTCAAATACATTTAATCCATCACAACCATCCTGCATTAATTTTAAATATTCCCTTTTTAATTAAAATTGAAATAAATCGTTTTTGAGTTAAAACAATCATCGAAACTATATAGAGCCGCTAGAGTCCCCCGGAAAGTGTAGAAGAGATTCACCAAATGGAGTCGGAGAATTTCGACTGATTGAACTAATACTACTTATTGAACTTAAATCATCTTCTACTTCACCGCGAACCGGATAGTCCGTTGTATCACCTGCAAAAAAAACATTAGTCGGTACTTTAATTACAACAAGATAAGCTGGATGCTCTGTACTCAATCTCGACGATAGTTCTTGTAATATTTTTGTTGGAAATCCTACTTTTACATGAATAATCAAATACACCTACCATGTCACAAAATATGATCGATTGGGCTAATTTTGACATATAAAGCGACATCTACTTTTCTATTTCTTCTTTACTAATTTAATAGAAGATATGAAGAAACATATTAGGAGTAGTGTTGGACAAAACCAGTACAATTGGTTGTACAGTACACCAAATTGTGCCGTATAATTGTACGTCAACATTAGCGGCCGCGGCGGAGTAGTTAATAGTAGAACGAGAAAGAATGACCCGTAGTACATACAAGTACGATACGTACAGTACATACTCACTCTTACTGGTTATTTATTGGTGTAGATGGTACTATTAATACAATAAAATGTGCCCTACATTTTGTAAAACACGCAAACGTACTTGCCATCTCTAATTAGGAGTTTATGATAGATTAGAATGTTTTAACTAACATAAGCCATTCGGTCACTTTTGCAGCACATACTTGACATTAAAAAAGGGGGGAAATAAAACCAAAACACTTGTAAAATTCGTTTATTTTGACGAGTCTATTTAGCAAGTAGATAAAATTTATAAATATTTCTGCCTTTTCCTAATAACTATTACCAGATCTACAAAGTGTCGCACAAATTGTGTTTAAAATGTAGAAGATATAATTGATTTTAATCAAACACTCGCTACATTTTGATTAATTCAAACTAAAATATATAAAAATTAACTTAAATTAATTTTTTTTGTACTATATATTGTCCGAAATTGACCCTAAGTATTTTATCACGTTTTTTTCCCTTAAATTATTAAGCTGCTAAGTTAAAACTAATTAAGTATAAGTACATATACAGGGTGACCAGAAGAAAACGTAAAATACATCATTCAAGGGTCACCCTGTATTAATAAAAATATTTTTATGCAGCATAAACTAAAAATATCACCATCAGTGATTCTTTTGAAATCTTTTGTTAGAGACGAAGAATACTAGAATTTGTTGAATTGCAAGGCAGTAGTTTTGGCAAGAGAAAAATGAGTCACTGATGATGGCTGCATAATTCTCTCAATACTTTCTTGTAAAATTTCCTTGTGTAGTTAAAATCAAATTATATCTCCGGATTTTTATTGATACGAATTACAATATTTGAATAAAACCTTGTATATCATAAACTGATTGAAAAAAAATAAAATATTAAATGAATTATCTTTTCACATACCAATCAGCGTAAATGATAAAAAATAATAACTTAGTAGGTTTCACAAAGTGATTTTAATAATTCCAGCCATAATTTATATTTTCAAGATTCAAAAATTGTCGATGGAAATCGGTAACGGCAAATCGTTAAAAAAAAACTGTCAAAAGTCATTAGGTTTGTTCCAACCACAGAACTTTAGTTCTGTGGTTCCAACTGGCATTTATGAGCCGTACTGGAATAGTTTCGAGTACTGTATAGTGCGCAAACTCGAATTTGGGATGGACACATCAACTTTATCACCCCTTTCCAGAAGGTACAGTTTGTATACCGTCCCAAGCAGTCCCAAGAATCAGTTGGAACGTGAAAGAAATACAGCACTTGCGCGAACGATACCATAAACGGTTCTAACGCCTGTTGGAACAAAGCTATTGTTTTGGTTAGTCAGGCAGTGCTTCGAGAAAAGTAGTTCAAATAACTCTTTGCGACATCAAGATCGATGGAAACCACCACAGAACTAGTATACAAAACAATAGGTTTGTTCCAACTGGCATATAGGAACCGTTCTGGAATCGTGTCGAGTACTGTATAGTGCGCAAACTTCCCTAGGATATAAGTCTGATTAATCGACCAACTATAGGAGGGCACAAATGACAGGCGGTGTACGTACGGTAGAAACAACGTACTCACGGATTGGAGCAAGGTTATATGTAGGAGGGAGTCAACCAATAAAGATCTTTTTTTTAAATTTTGTCATCTCTTCCGAATAAACAAAAAAAAATTATCCAAATTCCTTCCTTTATGTTTAAATTGTATTATTCTCTTTTTAACTTGATTTGAATTATTAAAATCATTTTTATCATTCATATTATTACAAGTTTGTTAATATACATCAATGGCGTAGAGGATTATTTTAAATAAGGGAGTCCATTATATATTTTTTTCAATAATATATAGGATTAAAAAAATGTCTACAATTTATTGGAAATATTCCAATTTAAAATAATTGGCCCTACAATAATATTATGATGTATATGTCAGTGTATAATTCATTAGCTGCGAAAAAAAATAACGCGAAAATAATCCGATGCATGTAACTTAAAATAACATAAATTTTTGAAAAATATTAAAACCGATAGGATAAATCGATGTCACTCAATATAAATTGAACTAAATGCCGAAAATAATCGCCAAGAAAGAAGAAAAATATCCTGGATTTTTTGATTTTTTACAAAACTGCAATAAATATTTTTCTGAGTGTACAACCCACTCAGTTAGCAGATTTTTCACTTCTATGTTAAGTGATTATTTTGTTCTGCATGTTCAATCGGTGAATATTATTTTCGCGTACACCCTGTATATAAAAATCACAAGTTGCTAACAATACTGTTAAAAAAGTTACGATCCGGTGTTCACAGTTTTCATTACAAAAAAAAATATTTCACATCACAGTAAAGTCAAAATTGGAGCCAAGGGGATGGGGTTTGACGGTTATGGGATAAATAAAAATCGCTGGAAATAGAAATTCTTGTTTAGTTTCACTTCTATAGTGGTATTTACGGCGAGTGTTCAGTTTGGTCAGAAATAGTCAGTGTATTTCATTACTATTAAATAGTACTTGATTTACCCTGTATTCAAGCATATTTTT
Organism: Lochmaea crataegi; assembly: GCA_947563755.1. Classification (NCBI taxonomy): domain Eukaryota; kingdom Metazoa; phylum Arthropoda; class Insecta; order Coleoptera; family Chrysomelidae; genus Lochmaea; species Lochmaea crataegi. The sequence continues at coordinate 38,279,262 of OX387432.1, read as the reverse complement.
TATAAAAAAAACATTTATGACTCATAGGTTGGCAATATTAGCCAGGCTGATAGAGACAGCCAACAACCTTGCTCTATCTTAGACTCATACTGCATTCTCAGTCTAAATATCACTTTAGTAGTGAGACTTGTTGGGCTGTTCAAATTTTATATTTGAAGACATGTAAACTCCGGTAGATGTATTTTGTTAGCGATATACAATATCTTATTAATTAAAATAGAAAAAAATAGTTATGATTTGAAAGCTGGTATTATTTTTAAAATTTTTGAATTGTTAAGTTTAGTTTTTTAAGAAATTTAAATATGTTCAAGTTTGATCAAATTTTATTAATATTATTAATTAGCTTAAACTTAGATATATATAAACCTAAATAATATTTAATTTTCGATTTTAAATTTTTTTTAAAGATTTAATTATAATTAGCCAAAAGGAAGAACTAGCTTTTTATGATCAATTTTTTCGTCTTTAGGGTTCCGTGGATAAATGGATTTTTGATATGTGTCCCCTTTTTGGGACAAGTTAGAAAGTTTAAAAAATATTTTGCAAACTGTACTTTGTGACATATCAAATAAAAGGGATTGTTGCGAGAGACTGGAATATATATTTTTTATAATTTTAAGATAAATAATTTTTCATAATTTAGGAGAATTGACCATTCTCCCCCTCTTATTGGACCTAAAACTATGAAATAAATCCAAAAAAAATAGAAGTGGCCTTATAAATTAGAGAAAAATTCATAATAAGTCAATGGTCTCAAAATACAAATTTTGGATATGAGTGTCCCTTTTTTTGGGGCGAATTAAAAAATGCAAACTGTACCATGTGACATATCAAATAAGAGGGTCTAGAGGAGATTAGTCTAGAATAAAATTTTGAAAAAAATACTAAAAATCGTTAATTCCTTCTAATTAATAGAAAAACCTATTAGAAGAACAGGGTTTCAAAAAACATACGGAACCCTCTCCAACGCGAGTTCAACTCTGTTTTTTTTTCAATTTTCAATTCGACATACTTTTTATGCGTATATCAATGAAAATGCCTCCAAAAATATTTACAGAACATATTAAAATCTTACAATAAAAATGATGAAATTTAAAAAAAAAAAAAAGTTTTTAAATAAAATAGTTTGAACATATACAAAAAATAAAACAACATTTGGTTAAAAGATTTAATTAAGACCAAATAGTGGAAGAACTTTTTTTTAAATTTAAACCCCTTTCCTCTCCAATATAAAATATTATTTATATTAATTTTTTTTTCTCAACCAAACTTGAATATACTTCTTAAAAAGAAAAAAGTTTATTTTTTACTAACACCGAATTAAAGTAAACTTTATACTCACATGGTGTAATAACCATAATACATAAATTGTATTCAGGATGTCCAGCAGTGCCTAAATACTCGGTAGATTAAATATTATATATTACAAATATACTAGTGGTAGGTACTATTAAAATAATTTACACTTAAATACTTTTTTTTGGGCGGTTTCTTATATTATGCAGGAATAAACAATTTTTTAAAAACAACTCTCTTAGATATATACAGGATGGTCCCAGTATTGGGATCTCGTATTTAAAAAATAAAACTGAAGGTGTTCCTGTGAAAGAGAAACATTGCGGTCACGTTTTCTTATAGCCAGTGCAAATGTATAATACCGGATGGCTAAAAAAAAATGAGGCTCCGTTACATCTCGATCTGAAAAGTATAAGAGGCTCTTTAGATGGTATAACTGAGCACATCTGTCAGAATGTGAAGCTGAATATGCGCATGCACCGTTTGGTTATCCTCACTTCAAATGGACGAGAACTACTATAGTGTATCTATTTATTTCGGTCGAATAGAAAAATTTCCTAAAATATACGAAATAATAATTTGTTTAAATTGTTTATTCCTGGTAAACATAACCGTACTTTTTCCTAAAAAAAATCCACCAAAACCACACCAAATACTTTCCTAATCTCACGTTTTTGTTTACTTTTTCTTCTTTTTCTTCCGCGAACTCTTCGAAGTCGTAGTAACTTTAGTCTCTATAAAAGCAGTGCTGGATATTTTACCGGAATCATCGCTTTCGGTGGCTTCGGCAGGGGAGCTACTCAAATCGCACTTTTCATCGTCAGAACACTTGTGAGATTTCGACAAGAACCCGTCGTCGGGTATCGAAAAAATGTCCCTATCGGATTTTTCCTCTTCGCTGACAGTGATGTCGATGAAGTCCGATATGTTGGGCTGGAGATTTTTTTTCGGTATTTGCACGGTGAATTCTTCTTCTACGAACTCGATTTTCGGTAAATCGAATTCTTTATCTTCTTGCGTATAGTCTATGATGGTTTTAGGCTTCGGTTTCGAAGCTGCAATATTACTCCAAGATTTTTTAGTAGGAGCCGGTAGAGTTATTTCGGCCGAACAATCTATAAGCTTTTCGGGATTGGTATTTTCGTTATTAGCGTTAACTATTTTAACGCCCAACTTCGCTTTCGGTTTTCTATTTCGCTTAGCGAAAACTTTATCTTCGACGTTTTCCTCGGACGAATTGTTTTCCGATAGATTTTCTAAATTTGTTCGGTCAACTTTCACTTTTGATTTTTTCTTATCATTATTTACAGGTTCTTCGGTTGCGTCTTGAAAATTTTCCGTTTTTGTCAGATTTTCTAATGAAAAAAAATCGTCGTTTTCTAATGGAGGGAAATCCAAAAGTGTTTTAATGCCATAGTCCAAATCTAAAGGTTGAATTTTTGTTAAAGGTTTATTATCCAAGAGATCAAATATTGGTTCGACTTTAACATTAGCCACAAGTTTATTTTTAGATTTTTTTACTTCGCTTCTATTATCCTTAACCCTACTTTCTACCGAGGTAATTTTCGTAGCAACAACCGGCTGCTCCTCGGTAGACTTTCTTAATATCTTCACCGCTACTTCAGTTGTAGAATCTAAACTTTTCGTAAGAATATTTTCACCGTACTGCACTTTATCCGGATTGAGAGCGGGTTTAGGCGCGACGACTGGTCGAAACAACATTTCGTCGCAATTTTCATGAATAGCTTCTTCGAATACTTCAACTTCGGCCTCGTCGCCGGAATGGACGTTTACGACAGTGCCTAAGGGATTCACAACCTTCGCGACTGCTGGTTTCATTTGAACTATTACGCACCGCCCACCTGAACAGAGAGAAAAACTAGTGGCAGTTTAATCACAAATCACTTTATTTATTGGGTGTGCGAAAATTTTGGCCACTCGTGCAAGCATGCTATGAAAAATTAAGCGGTCACAAAAAAAAACTATACGCAATCAACTATATCTTCAATAGGTCTACTGCTACGGAAGTTTGTGTGTCCAAATTGAAGGGGAATCCGGTTAAATAAGCATGTAGTTCAGTCACCTTGGAGATTAACCTCTAAATTAGAGATAAGCTGAATTATTGTATCGTGTGCGATATTCAAGGTCAAGTCAGTTTTTTATAAATATCTCGCTTCCTATACTTCAAATCTTATTCGCATATATTACAAAAGTTGTAGAGCATCAAATTCTCTACAATTTTTTATTATGCAATTTTTTATATGTTCAGCCGTTTTTGAGATAGAGCGCGAAAAGTGAAAAACGGTTTAAAGTATAAAAAATTGCTTGCAACCAAAATTATAGACAATTTAAAACTCTACTACTTTTATAATAAATGTACATACGATTTAAGGCGTAGGAAGCGAGATATTTCCAAAAAACTGATTTTTTCGACCTATGACTTTGAATATCTTGAGACGCGCAAGCGATTATTGATTGCGATTTTTCAGCCAACATTTATAATTCCAAAAATTCAGCTTTCTACCTCTCATTCTGAGGTTGATCTCTTATTTTGGGTTATGTAATTGGAATAATGTGAATTAAGAAAAAAACTGCTGCGGGTATCAAATTTTTTAAATATAAATGTCTAAACTCATGCGAAAAATTTTCTCATCTCAATATTATTTGTTCCAGAACTATCCTATGGGATAAAATTTTGTAAAAGTAGATTTGCTAAGCAGATTCTAGTTCAGTAACTCGGAACATTTGGCAATGCGTGACATTTGACGCGACGTACGTGCAGCAAGAATTATGTTCTTTGGCTATCCTCACAACACGTCCGTACGTATTGTCAAATGTCACATACATTAAATGCCAAGTTTTGGAGATACTGAGTTAGAATCTGCTTAGTATATCTACTAGTGAATTAAAATGGTTAATGAGAATTCCTGGTTTATTTTTTACATTTTTTGTATTTGAAATAAAAATTATAGTTTAATTTATGAAAAATGTTGAAAAAAAACCGCAAATACCAAAAACTACAGCTATCTATTAAATCGTTTATATATAGAAGTCACTTGGAAACAATTCTGGAGATTAAGAGGTCTACTGTTGTGACCCACATCCAACGATAGGGATATGAAACGTCTTTTTAGATTTACAGAATTATTCAAGAAACAAATTGGTTATTTTTCACGTTCATTTGTAATAGAAAAATGTATATAAACAGTATTAAGGATTAATGTGCCTGCACCAAATGACAAGAATGACGTATGTCAGTTATTAAGATATTAGTCGTAGTTAACACAATGATTGTGTAAATATTTCGAAGCTCTTTTGTAAAGCTGTTAAAGTTCATTCATCCAACAGTTTTTAACACTTGTTGGAAAAATTTGTCAATGTAAAATAAAAATTGGGTATGATTTTTGAAACCTGGCTTTATACCCTCTCACTTCGAGGCATCTTCAAGAAGAAGTGTCAATATATAAATCAAAGTTGGTTCTATATGTGATTTTAGTGCAATTTTAAAATAAAATAAAACTTGAATACATATTTCCTTGAATTAAAAGCATTTTCTATCATTTTAATTGGAAAAGTTGTCACTTAGGACAAGTTTTTGTGCGTTATTTCAAAATTACACTATTCGAACTAACAGACCGTTCCGTACTACCACTAATGATACCACCTGCCCCTTCTTGGAAAAAGACAGTGTTTTCAGATAAATGGTCATTTTTTAACATTAAAATGTTCTTTTTAAAAATTAAATTTCAACAAATACCACTATTTTTCAAGTTTAATTTATGCGTAGCAGCTTCGACGCGCGCTCCGAGAAACAGAAACTGTTTTTCCGAACGCACTTGCGAGCAGCCACAGAATATACCACTCAAATGTGAGCGTGATATTCTGTGGTACACTATACTCGCATGTGAGCGTGGTATTCTGTGGTGCACCCCACTCCCATGTGAGCATATTATTCTGTGGTTCACCCCACTCGCACGTGAGCGTGGTATTCTGTGGTGCACCCCACTCCCATGTAAACATATTCTGTGGTTCACCCCACTCGCAAGTGAGTGTGATATTCTGTGGTGCACCCCACCCGCATGTGAGCGTGGTATTCTGTGGTTCACCCTACTCGCAAGTGAGCGTGATATTCTGTGGTGCACCCCACTCCCATGTGAGCATATTATTCTTTGGTTCACCCCACTCGCATGTGAGCGTGGTATTCTGTGGTGCACCCCACTCCCATGTAAACATATTCTGTGGTTCATCCCACTCGCAAGTGAGTGTGATATTCTGTGGTGCACCCCACCCGCATGTGAGCGTGGTATTCTGTGGTTCACCCCACTCGCAAGTGAGCGTGATATTCTGTGGTACACTATACTCGCATGTGAGCGTGGTATTCTGTGGGGCTCCCCACTCGCATGTGAGCGAGGTATTCTATGGAGCACCCCACTCACAAGTCAGCATATTATTCTGTGGTTCACCCCACTCGCATGTGAGTGTGGTATTCTGTGATGCAGCTGACAAACTAAGTTTGGTTATTTTGCGGTTTTGATGTTGAAATGAAGTTCCTAATTAAGATATTAAATTACTAATAAGTATCGCGTTCCTAAAGCCAGCACTTTCAAAGATTTTTTTCATTTAGTGTTCATTTATCCTATTCAACGCATTGAGGAGGATAAATATACTGAAGAGACACCAGACCGTGAAGATCACTTTTTTGTGTACGAATTCAGGACATTTTAGTTAGGATGGATCCACAGTACGTACCGGGCGAGATCTAGCTAGAGACTACTAGGAAAGAGTGGTTTGGTCAATTTTAAGCCGTTGAGTGGGACTGCTCAAAATTGAGAAGTTAAACTAACATGTTTTTGTGATAATTTGTAGGGTTAATCGATGAAATCATGCATCTCGGCGCTGGGCAGGGTGATGGGCTTGGTGGAAGGGGCTAGGGAGGGCAACTGGATTAACAAGAAATTGGCCCTACTCGTATTCTTCCACGTCGGAAACACGTTCAACAATGTCATCAAACGGGCGGTATTGAGCGCATTGCTGAGCCAAAAAATACTATATCCCAGTAGTTTAGAACTCCCCTTAAATTTATATTGATATAAATCGTGCCAAAGCTACTCCATAAACGAACTCTAAAAACACAAAAAACTAAACAAAAGGAAAAACTCACCGGTATCCCGAATACCAGGCGATTCCAACATGGCGTCCGCCAAGTCTTCCTTCAATTGCAACTCCCCGATTCCACCGCCTTCTTCTAACGTTCTATGATAGTTATCCAATAAATGTTGTTCGCAACTAGAAGCCGAGCTAGATTCAATAAGAACGGGATTGGCCTTGGTAATTGGCATATTTATAGGCTTCGAATGACCCAAGTCGATCGGTTGGGATTCCCCAACAGATAAAGGCGATCTAAAACGTTTATTTTACATTAAAACTCGCAATTTTTAACCAAAAATCAAACTAAACTCACCCAGCGATTGTTTTGTAAGTCTTGAACGTAAACTGCGGTCCCATCCAAAGTCTTCTATGCGGTCCCGCGTGCGTAATAATCTCCACTTGAGACAACCATTGTTCGTCGTTCGAATCGGCCGGTGCAGTCTTCTTGACCCTCCTTATTTCCGGTTTGATGTAGTTTAAATTCTCCTTGGTCATCGGTGGGACCAGATCGATTCCGTTGTTTTTTCTCTGTAGTAACCATTGCGCTTTGGCGGTGACCGTAAGTTCGATGGGGGTATCGCTGGAAACGCGTTCTTTTGGTACATTCGATTGTTGATGAGGATCGAGATCGTATTGAACGAGCGTACCGAGACAAGACATTATAAAAAGAGAATCTACAGGTTTTGGTATTTTTATTAGAGTGTTATCGCGGCTTACGTCGAGAAGAGCTCGAGGAGCGGCGAAGCTAGTTACTATACGTAACGAGATGTTTTCTTCCGAAGAAGATGGTAATCTTTGACGGCCAGTTTGTGTTCTCGGAGGAATATTTCCAGTGTTTTGTACAATTACAGGTTGTCTAATTTGAGCTAGAGGATTGACGACGGTCGGATGAGGGTACGGTGGAAATCTCGGATTATGATATGGATAATGAGATACGCTCGGCGATTCCCACATAGATATCGGACTATTGGATCTTCCATCAACTGAAAGACCTGCAAAATAGACAACAGATGAACTAACTTAGTTTTCCATCATGAATACGAACCTTACCTGCAGATCTATGAAACCTCGACATCTTATTAACAACGTGCAAAGTGGCGTGAGTTCTCATCCCGACGTTGCCGCCGTAAGCAGTTATTGGAAAAACGTGCGTAGTACCTCTCAACGTACTGACGCACACCCATCGAGAATCCTGCGAAAAGCACATGTCCTGTACACGAGCAGAAGTATCTCCTCTGTGTAAAATGTACAAGTGATGCACGGACGCCAAAACTGAACCGCCGGGATGGGGATGAATTCTGAACAAATGAAAATCGTGACCCCGTTTATCGGCCGTCAAAAGTAACATGCCGCTAGGATCGAATTGTAACGCTACTATAGCTTCGGTGTGTGCGGCGAAGTGTGCTATTAACGGATCTCCCGACGAAAGAGATCTGTCCATGGAGTGTAAATTAGGACTCTATAAAAAAATTAATTAGATTCAAGATTAAATTCAACACCCTATCATTACTACTCACTGATATGTCCAATATGGTAACTATTCCTTTGTGTGGTACATCTAGTTGTCCCCCAGCTTGTGGGCTGTTTGGAGAAGTTCCTGGTTTGTAAGTATTATTACCTGTCAAACTGCTAGCAACACTTTCTCCTAATTCGCGGAGACCTCTACCCAAAGATTTTGCAGCGTGAATTACAGTTGCAGTGTAACTCTAAAAACATCAAAAATAAAAAATGCGCTTGAAGGTGGCTGAACGTCTATGCTGTGATGCTCTGTGACAAACAGATAAACACATCACATAACCTTTAAATTTATTTTCTAAATATTAAGGGCCTTCAATGGAAAACCTTATAAATTACTTAACCTTGGAAGAACTTGTGGATGAAAATAATTTAGTGGAATTGATTTGAAAGACAAGAAGAATATGTAGAAATATTAGCATTAGGAGGAGCAGAAAATCCTGTAAGAAATTTAAAGTGTTTCAAGGAAGTAATTCACTAATAAAAACTAAATAACACAAAAATTTTAACTTAGAGGTTAGAATTGTTGTTTGTTGTTGTTGACATAACAAACTGCTGACCAGTTTCAAGTGTCATCTGTCAGTGTATTGTCAATTGTCACTTATATCTACTTCATGTATGTTCAACACTCAAATAGTTTGTATTGAAAGAGAAAAATTGGTGCATCATTACAAGGTTCACTGGTGGCAAACTTTTACAGCTAACTTTTGAAAAATCATTTATTTAAATGCAATAATTTTTGACATGATAAAAAATGTTTCCTAAATATCAAATACAATATGAACTTTGAGATGTCTTCTTCTTACCTGTACACCTTCTCCATCCATTCCTCCAGTACTCCTTTTAGAGAGATTCAACTTTTTCTCTGCGTATGCTAGCCATTTTGCACCCAGAGTTATTGGATTGGGGTTAAAACCGGGGCTCAAATAACATGTTGTAACAGTCATGTGGTCTTCAAGTGTGAAAGCATCAAATACAGCAATTTTTTCTTGAAAACTAACAGCAATAAATTGCTTGTTAGCCAAGACATCGAGTACAGAGTTTTTGAACTTTATAACCTTAACCTGCAAAAGAAATATTAATATAAAATTGCATTCAGGTTTTTTTGTTAACTTACTTGTTCTCCTGTTATCAGCGATACAAAATTTAAAGAACTAAATTGGGGTCCCGAGGATGAACTATCACAGACAGCTAGCAGAGGTCTTTTTGACACAAACATATCCTTTTTGGTTGAATTACCTACTATATATGGCACAGGTAAAAATTTTAATACTTTTACAAAGCCATGCCTCCAAGATAATATCTCGGTTGCTTCTCCATTCGCTGGTATGGCCCATACCTAAATATAATTATTTATTAAACTTTATTTTATAATTTTCTCTAAAAATGACATACCTGTATTCCAGTTGTATACCCCAGTGTTAAAATTAGAGTTGATGGTATAGAACTAATATAAGTTCCAACTTGAAAAACAGCAGGATTTTCAACTTCTATATTTTCAAATCTCGACCACTGTATTTGATCTTTGGTATCATGCGGTCCTGTATGAGACGTGGGAACCACTTCATTTATGAAACCCGCAACACTATCCAGAATTGTCGGATCGTTAACGTGTCTGGGTAGCACTTTAGCAGGCCCGATGTACATATCAGAACCTGTATTTGTAGGCGAGTCCGACATTATAATAATTAACTATGATTAACTATATCCTGAAATAAAATGAGTTTTTAGATTTTTTTGTACTTCAATATTCATCTAATTAAGTTTAAAATAAGCTATTTTTTGTAAATTCATATGAATACCTTAGAAAATAGACTCTGTTAAAACCATTGATATAAAGTATAAATAAAATATGACATGTTAAATACCTATATTTTCAAATTATTACTTACCATTCAAGTATGAGAACTTTTTATAATAAGAAACAAAATAAAATCATCAATATATCACAGTAAATAACAGATATCATGCATTTTCAGTAAGTATACATTCAAAACATCAAATATTTGGTAAAAAACTATTTTATTCTTATCCAAGGTCAAGAAAAAAAATTTTCAAAATATTTTGTATGTCCACATTATTTATAACAAATAACAACGAAAAATCAAGTACAATTAAAAACGGAAGCATTTTTAGTGTTGTAAACAATAAAACCATTAAAGCAAACGAAACGTCATTGTAGGTACTTGAGCTTGTGTCACAACCATTCGCGATAAAGCAAAACAAAGCAATTTGACAACAAAGGGGTGTGGATAAAATAGCTTAAATAAACCAGTTTACTTTCAATATTAACGAAATAATATACAACAAAGCTATTTTATATTTTGTTTACAATTTAAACCCCGAAAATATTTTGCTTACCTTGAAATTCCTAACAAAAAGTTGATTTATTATAACTGCGTCTTTTCTCTTTATATCAAACGATCCATTTTATGGCATTTAAAACTAGTTTAGATGAAAAATAATACTTTCACGATAAAATCACATATCTTAACCATTTAATATACACTTTTTAAATTAAAATCTAATTATATTTTTGAATATTTAACGAGTTAAAATAATAATCAAACGACAACCTTCGCAAAATTATGACATTTACATCAGCATCGGACACAAATCAGCTGGTTGGAAAACAAAATACTCCCACCCTTGAAATATGAACAGCAACACGATGTTGTCAAGTGTGAAACTTATTATCTAAAAACCAGATTTTTTTTTTGATAAATCATGAAATTTTACTAATATGTAGCAATAAATGAGATATTGTTTGTTGATATTCACAATTTTTATGTAACATAAAAAAACTTGTTGCATTTATTTTAAAATAATAATTGACTACCTTAAGGTTGCGCGATACACTTGAAAGTATCGATACGGATCGGAACGTAAAGTATCGATACGTTAACGATCCGAAATTTTATGGCTGCCAGCAGTTCTATTCAAAAAGCAAAATGTGGTGATGAAATGAATTAAATAACAACAAAAGTATCAAAAGATATTTTTAATTTTAATAACTAAAAATTATAAATAAACAACGAAACATTAGAGTATCAAAGGTTACAGCGACACGAAATCAACACTTGAATCTTGACTCGAAATCTAATCAATTGTACCAACTGTCGGCTAAACTTGGTTTATTTAACCATAGGGTTAAATTTAACAAAGGTGTTTTCGTGCAGTTTTGTTAATCAATCATTTTGAAAGGTTGGTATCAATGAATGTTAGACGAATGAACTACTGTGGGGTAAATTACTTACGTTTTGCCAAAGAGAAAATATAAAAGAAGAATTTTTAATGCGATTCTAACCCTCAGTTCCTGAAGTGTTGTTTGCTTTTGCATTTACTGAAAATTAATAAGAATAAAAAAAGGTCAGAAAACTTTACGGCCAAAGAAGAACGTAAATTTACAAGTTCATTAAAATCTTCGTCATCACTAAAATTTGGTAAATCAGGATATTCCATTATTATAATTTGGTAAAAATAAAAAATTTACAGAATCCACTGACACAAAGTGTTTAGGCTAGAAAACTAGGATTATTATTTTAACCACTCACAAGCAATCAGAAGAATAAAGTGTTACAACTAACTGGAACTACTACAAAAGTATGGAAAATAAACATAAATGAGCGAATATCAACAAAAACAAATAACACTGATATCTGACATAATGACAGAAGAAAATTGGTGATTTACGAAAAGTTCCTAGAATTACTGGCCACCGATGCATTGAGAATTCAGCTAAAACGTCATTTTAAATTTGAAGATTTACGCTTCGGGGGTGTATTCATTGTTTTAATAAAGCAATATAGATGTTCGTAATGATAAAAAACCTGCATAAATCTTATGTTTTAAATGGTAGACATTAACTGTGTCATTCTTGTCATAAAAACCACTTTTTGTTGGTAACACTGATCTTAAACTGAAGTATCGATACACTGGAATATCGGATGGTATTTATATCGCGCATCCTTCTAATGAAGCGTATTTTTATTAAAAGTTTAGATAAAGTAATTTTTAATTTGGCAACAGCGTAATCCTTAAAAATTGAGGCAACATGTTGCAAAATTGTGAAAGGCAGGTGGAAGGTTTGTTTAGCTCAATCTATTCAAAATGATTATTCTGTAGTTATTTTTGAAACTGTAAGGAATTATGCCCCGAAAATCGCAGCGAGCTTCTTCGACCAGCAGAAACCTTTCTCAAACCCAACAAAATTCAAATTCCCAAACAGAAAATAAGGTCCTAGATCACAAGGATGAGGTTAACGATTTGGTGAGATATATTGTAAATAGGGCAGGGGAACACGTTATTTTTAAAAGAACGGAGTTCAAGAAAAATGTACTACCAAAGGCTGGACAACATTTTCAAGATATCTTCAACAAAGCTGTAAATATACTAAAACAGGTAAACAATAATACCATAATATCGATTATAATTCAATAAAGCTTCCTTTTGTTGTTATTTTTAAGGTTTATGGATACAATGTTATTGAAGACACAACACATAACTCGGCAAAAGGATATGTAGTCACAAATGCTTTGCCTTATAAATCTGACCCAACAGAAGTAGTCCTTCCAGACGAACATCCTGATGATATTCACAAAATTCTTATTTTACTTATTTTATCGCATATTTTTATGAGCAACAATTTAGTTACTGATAGTAAGTGTTCGTTTAAGAAATGTTTGTTTTTGAATTTATCCATTTCATATTTTTAGGCTCCTTATATACATTTTTAAAAACATTCGGATTAGATGTGGAGGTTCGACATGAAATTTTTGGAAGTATAAAGGATATTATTACTATTTTAAAAAATAAGAAATATATACAAATGGATATGGACCAGATGAGCAAAAAAGTATCGATTTCTTGGGGTAGTCGGGCAGAAAAAGAAATATCTAAACATGAGATCTTGAAATTTGTATGCAAAGTAAGCGAAAACATTTAAATAATTTAGTGTTTAGCAAATATGATTTATGATTAACGTGTAACTTACTCTTACTCTATTGTTGATATTACAGATGTATAAAACTACAACATCAACTTCTTGGATTAGTCAGTATAAATCTGCCAAAGAACAACATTTCGGAAATGAAAATGCTGTAGAAGACATGGCTACCCAGGAAGAATGATAGTATGTAATATTGTGACTTTTATATCAAATTTTGTTTAAATATTTTTATTAAGTATTAAAATAAATGACACTTTTTTACAATTTAAGTACTTATATATTTACCTTAAAAACCATTCTTGTGTTCATTTATGTGTTGTTTGTAATTGAATACAGTGTGGGTTAACTAGGAGACTTAAAATTTAAAATCCTTTATAATTTGGTTCCAATGTTTCGAATATTTATATTCAATGTATTTATTCTCAATATATCATTATTAACAAGCGTCTTTCTCTTTCATCCATCCTGCTGCACTTAATATAAAAACTGACCGTCGTCTTCTACCGTGTGCCGTGTGAACACAAACCAAAATACACGCTTAAGAAAGCCGTAAGTGTGAAAGAGGGCTTAATATTGTTAATTGTGTTACATAACCAAAAGTATTGTGTGTTGTGTAAAAGCGTGACATGGATTTTTCTTCACCCAAAAAAAGTGCTCAACGCACCTAAAGAAGTTTTCACTTCAAAATTCTTTCTCGATCGTAGAGCACGTTCTAATGGTTCGCATTATGAGTCGTGCAAAAAAACTAGCGAACTGAAAGAACGAACTAGTTCGCAATAGGACTTCGAACTAATGGCGATACCGATTATGCCCAAGACAATAGTCAGGCTTTCTTCAGGAACTGTTTTAATGGAAGCTTTAATATAGGATTCTGCTATAGAGAAGAGCTATTTTCCACCGAGATGCCGCCCTCTACATCTCGATAAAATTTGATTCTAACTTCCCCGGACAACCTCAAAAAATAAAAGTTTTTATTTTTGTCTAAAAAACAAACATTTGACTGTTTTGTGTGGCGCCTATGTTTCTTATCATCAATTTTAACGATTTTTATATCATTTGCGACTCATTAAATGTATATAAGATTTATTGAAAAAAAAAATTAAAAGACAGCTCTGCGTCGAGATTTCACATGAATAATTATTTCATTTCTGACCTTTAACCCTTACGATAAATCCGATCATGTGAAAATTAAAATAATTGTTTCTCAGTTTTAAACATACAATAATGTTTTTCCGAACTGCCGTTTTCATAATTTGTATTTCGACGTTAGTGAAATCCTGTAGTGACGTTACTTTCAACAGTGTAAATGTGACTCTAAGAGGTGCCAAAGATGTTAAAGAGATAACGGGATGTTTCGAACCTACCGAGGATTTAGTGAAAGTTTCTTATATACAGGTAATAAATCAGCAAATACCTGTGTTGAAAAAAGATGCTATCAACAGTTTACCAAAACTGGTGGATGTTATATTGGAAGAGAACAACATTACCGATATCGAACCAGGAGCTTTTCGGAATCTTACGATGCTTTATCTACTTAAAATCAAAAATAACATTATTAAAGTTATTCGAGAGGGTGTTTTTTCAGATCTACCTCTATCCGAATTACATTTAATGAACAACAGTATCGAAATAATCAATCCTAACGCTTTCGACAACATGCCGAAACTCCTGGTTCTATCTTTGAACGAAAATAAAATTACCGCTTTGTCTAATACATGGTTTAAATCCAGTCCACAAGTAACCAGTATAAATTTGGAAAGAAACTACATTTCCGTCATACCCAACAAGATTCTTCAAAACATACACGGCAGGCATATTATAAGAAACGTTACAATATTAACCAATATCTTGTTGAACGACAATACGATACATAAAATTGAAGATGGCGCTTTTTCCGGCCCGGATACTCTGGGTTGGTTGTTTTTACATCGAAACGAAATTGGTGAGATAAGTGAAAACAGTTTGGGGTCTTTAAAAAACATCGAATGGGTCAGATTGGATCACAATAAACTGAAATGTGTACCGGACAAACTGGTGGAAATATCTCCGAATATCGTGTATTATCTCCAATCGAATCCTTTATCGGAAATGTGTATAAACAAATTAAATATAACCGCTGTTTAATTTGATATTGGAAGAAAGTTGAAATCATTGCTTAAAAATCGTTGTTTATTTACTATAGAATAAGCTATTAATGTTATTGTTTTATAAATATATACCGGATGTACTATATATATCAGTGTTATCAGTTCCATCATCGATACAAAATTGTTTTTAAACAAAGTTTATGATAAAAACAATTACATCCAATACTCGATAAATATTTCTTTTTGTTATTAAACTGTTCATCTCACTTTTTTCCCATCCAGTGCCACTGAGACCGAATGCCATGAATTTCGGGACTTCCCCCGAAGTCGGTCATATATAAGCGGCAAGCAGCAACGTGTTCGCTGAAATGACTTGTTTAATATTATGAGTTTTGTTATGTCTGGAGAGAGTCAAGTAGTTATAGTAGTAACAAAATTAAAGCAATTCTTGCATCCCAAATATAGATATATGTCTCCGAAAAATTATGGAGCTTGCCCTGGGCGCCATAGTTCCTAGTATACGACTCTGATTATTTCCACTTCAATTTGACCATTGTCTAAAAAACGTCTAATGCCCGATTGCACCACACCTTGGCTTAAAAAGTAAGTCAGGCTTAAAGAATTAAGCTCTCGCTGCACCGTTATCTGAGCGCAGCTTATATGCACGAAATTTTAAGCACAGCTTCATCCATTCAAGTGAAGATACCGTATTGTACGTAAGCGTGGCTTCACTACATGGTGCAACGAGAGATTGGAATTATCAGCAAGCTGCACTTTGTTAAGCCTCACATTTAAGCTAAACTGGTGCAATCGGACATAAACGTAACCTCGAACTGTCATTTTTTGTACCGTTGCTGCATATTATCGATTTTGAAACGTCAATTTAAGCGAAAAAGTAAAGTCGCCGAATGCATTCTTATGGAAATGGTACAATACAAAACATATTCTCAGTAAAGTTTTATCATTTTATGATAAAAGAAAATAATCGGATGTTTATATATATACGTCAACAAAAAACCTATTCAAAACATCTCAAATTAGATCTGATGTCATCAGAGTGTTTTAAAGAGTTTATCAAGTCAACCAGTTTATAAAATTTCAACATATTTATTATATCTAGACATTTGCCTATTACTACAAGTTGACTGGGCTATTTGAAAATAAAAGTTCACATATAAATATACCCATTTTTGATAATGAGTCTCCTTTCTTCTACTTAGTTCCTGAGGAAAGTCTCAGACTCAAGAAGATACTTTGGACCTATTTCCTGGAATAATTTTTCCCAAGCTTTCATGGCCATATGCACCGTTTTCCAATAAAGCTTAGCAGCTTATGTAAGCAGGCTCAAAGAAATAAGCTGCGTTTACAATTTATCACTATGCACCGAATGAAATTGCTGGAAACATCGCAATTTTTCGAGGAGCCAGTTATTTTTGACATTTATCTAACCTCACAATTGTTTGAAACGGTTCAGATCTTCAGTTCAGATGTAATTGTTGAAATTTGAATTTGTAAAGAGATCAGTGGCAGTGATTGCGTTCTACAAAAAACATATGGAAGTGTTTTTCTATCACCATAATCGACCATCATGAGCCAACAAAAAGTTAGAGTGCCAAACTTCACGAGTGCAGAGAAACTCCATTTACTAAAAAAGAAAGAAAATTAATGGATGAAATCTTGTTGTCCATTCTTAAGGAAAAAACCATATAGTTGGGCTTCACAACCCATTTGATGATGAAATTGCAGCCTTCAGTGAGGACAACAACAATTCATTTGAATTGGTTTTAGAATCAGACTAAAGATATATGTGACTGATCTGGTCAGTTGATCTATGGTTTATTTCGGATATTTATTACATTTTCTCTGATTTGTTCACTCCTATTCATCTCATATTAACAGAAATAATATTATTAGAGTTTTTGGTTCAAGGCCTGTACACTCCTATTGTTCCATTACTTCAGAGTCATACCATTCAATGATCATTCTTTCAAAGTCTGATAATGCTGTTGGAATCGCATACCTTCTTGCTACTGCATTCTGTATTGAATATCTTAAAGCAAGTTATACTTTTTCTACAAACCATCTTTGTAGCATGTCATATATGTCCCAGATTAGAATTTAAATTCTGGAGAGGTTGTCTCTCGTCGTGAATAGACTAGCCCTTCTACTCCACGCAATGTCTCCAAAATATTTAACAAAAAGAATAATGAATACACCACAAGGAACATTCAGAAGATAAGTAATTATTAGTTTCACTATGGCTCAGCTCAGGATCCTTGGTACTAGCAAACTTACGGTAGCTTGGGTTCCAAGGCCAGACTAGGTTTCTTAATGATATTCGTTAGACCAGAGCGATAACAAAAAGGGCTACAGAAAAGGGAGCATTGCACAAATCCATGGAATGTCACAACTCGGCAGGTTAGGTTGGTGGTGAGTGGGTCTATAAGGCCCTCCACTGCAACTCGCAAGAGTATTGTGGCTCATACCTATTCAGATTTCACCAAACAAATTCAGTTTGTTAACAAAGCCGATTAGTTTGTTTGGTGAATGATATTTCAGGTCCGAAGGCGACAAAGAGACAAAGACAACAAGTCGGATCTTCCGACGGTCCAAGTCTTAGCATATGATGATTCAGATGACAGTGGCCTGTTATTATTGCGATACCAATTGAAGGTTCTGGTCCGATAAAAACGCGTGCGGCACCCTCCCTTGCAAGAGAGTCCGCCTTCTCATTGCCATCCATGCCAGAATGGCCATCAGGGATCCAGACCAACGATACTCTATTGAGGAGATAATACCAATTTCGTCGTTACACTGTAAGAGCTAAGTGCTTTAAAGCTGCTTAGCTGTCCGAGAAAATTTTTATTGACATCTGTGAGATTGGTTTGCTCCAATCTTTCCACACATGAAGCAATGGCGTAAATTTCCTCATGAAATACGGTTGAGAGGTTGAAATTTCTGTCCGTATACACCTGCACCAAAGCCTGAGTATTTTTGATCCATCTGTGTACCAAAAGCTGCCTGCTTTTAATAGTTCATCCTTACGGAGGACTCATTCGTTTCTATTTGATATTAGGACGGTATAAGGCAGGTCGTAGTTTACTGTTGGAGGCATTATGTCAGAGGTCATTCCCAGAATACTGTGACTTTCAGCGTCTACTAGCATTCTGCTTTGTTCTGTATAAGCCTGTTTTGTGCATTTAGAAATACGCGCAATTCTATATGTTGTCAATCTAGCCTACCTTTCCAGAAATATATGGATGCCCCTGGAGACCTTAAAGCTAATGGCCTCATTCTGAAGAGAAGTTGTTCTAACTCGGCAGGACAAAGACAAGCGAAATAGTCCATAAAAGAACGTTCGCCAACGTTTTTCGGCAGACTAAATGAGCAAAGACGGAGATACTGTCAAAACTAGACACTTAAAGCTGATTAGATTGACAGAAGCCATGTGTCAATTAGAGAAAGAACGGTACAAAACATCCTATGCCAGAGCGAAAGTGTACTATAGGCGACGAAAAGCCACTGGTAAAGAACTAGTCCGAATTGAGCTCAGAGCGCTGTCAGCATATTGAGTACCGGTCCGAATACTACTTATAGCGCTTAAATTCGGTGCTGTGAGAAGCAGTGTCGTTTTAAATCTCGCTTGCAATGGTAATGAGTGAGCTCTGTTCTTTTAGAGACATCAAATAAAAGTGTAGCTCTTTCTACTCATTGTGGTTATCTAAGATTGTCATAGAGGTTATATTTAAATTTCAAATGGCAGTCATAACGTGAGGAAGTTACGAAATGTTCCTGCTGCCAACCATAAGCAGTTCGAGAACGGATAGCGTTACGATTGCAATTCGTACCGCAGCATATCATGAAAGATTCAGTCTCAAAAAGATGGTTCCGTCATATAGATAAAGAGATGAAAAGGTCGCAGTGGGACATAATAGTTGAGATTGTCAATCGCCCTCATTAATACACGTGTTAGTTACGAAACGCTTCCGTCGAGTGTACGCACAGGTTATATAAAAATTCTATGTTTATCACGTACAAAAATGTGCATAACGAACATCGCTTAAGCAGATAGCGCTCAAGAATAGTGTTTTAAGCGAGTAACTTTGAGTGTTCCAAACGGTCAAGAGTTGTGGTCGTGGACGTCATCACCGGAAACGTCCGGTTGCTTGGCAACTAATCACATGTTTGCGTCTCAGATGCGTCTAGTGAACGTCGTTTCTAGACAAATACTTATTCTTGTTTCGTTTGTAGTTGAGTGACGGGTTGTTTGAGTTATAGTTTGACTTTTAGGTGGAGATAGGTTTAAATGGGGTGCGACACTGGAACGAGAATCAGTTGGAAACTAGCGATTGATGACGTGCCTCTACTGCGTTAACTTTATCTTCAAATTTCGATTGTTTTTCGTTTTCCATTTTTTGTCCATTATTTTCCGGGATATCAAAAATAAAACTACACTGATCGTTATATTCAATTTTATTAACTTAGTCACAATAAATATATAAATGTTAATGTACACTGGATGTTAAAAAGCTTTTACTTTTGAAGTAAATCGATAAATTACTTTTTTTTTATACAAAATACGCAGCTAATTGCGCCATTTTATCTTTAGGCGGCCTTCCTCTACCTCCTCTACCACCCCTACCTCTACCACCGACAGCTTTACCTCCTCTAAACACTCTCGGACGCGAAATAACCGCCGTCTTCGGTCGGTCCACCAATCTAGCGAATTGCGGACTGCAAAAAGCGCAACCTTTAGATTCGTTCGAACCTTCCAGTTTATTTTTTTCTTGTTTATATTCGACGTTGACTAACTGTGCACCGCAATCGCAATTATCTTCTAAGATTGTTACTTTTTGGGCGTCGTCGAAGAGATTTATTATCGTATCACACCTGTCGGTAAAATATTAATAATTCCAAGAATAAAAATGCGTGGAAACTAGTAATTACCTGTTACATCCCAGTTTCCATTTAGGTCCCGATGAAGGATCCAAAACCAAAACGCCGTAATCGCATTCTGCGCAGTTGCAAACTCCGTTTGACATTAAACTATAAGGACACGAAGGATGCGAGCAAGAATTACAACCGTTACCTTTCCTCATGTCTCTATAAGAGAAATGTTATTTCATTTTTTTATTGTTAAATTGTTAAAAATTAACTTACTTGAAAGGAGGATTGTTGTAGCAATAAGGACAGAACACGAAACTTTTTCCCTTATTTCCCATCGTCCAACAAAGTAATTCGAAATCGTCCAAAGGACATTTTAATTCTTTGAATAATTTAATCGTTCCGTTTTGTGGTAAATTGTAAGTGTCGTCGCATTGTGGACAATGCAATCTAGCAGGTTTGGCTTGGATATATTTCATATACCTTCGACATTTACCGCATCTAAAATAAACATTTTTTAACTGAATCTCGTATATTTTAACCATTAAAAATATATTACCTGGAATGCGCCTTGCCAGAGGCGCTCAAAGGTGAAAATGTCACTTCAAATAATTGATCCATGTAATCGATATTTTTAACGAAATACTGAAATTTGAGTTTGAATATTCCTACCGTATGTTTGAGAACGTCTTGGAAATTCGCTTTACCGGCAGCTATCAAATTAAGTTGTTCTTCTACCGCCGATCTCATCGTCGGAAGAACTAATTCATCATCTATCTAAATATTCAACACAAAAACATCGAATTGAAAAAGTTTTCGTATTAAAAAGTATCACAAACTCAAAAAAAATGATATTAGACATTGATAATTACAAAAAAAAAGAGATTTTCTTGCTTGTCAACTGTCATTTTCATTGTCGAATATCCCACAACATTCTTAATGATACTTACTTTTTGATATCCGTGTACCAAAACAATTCCGAGCGATGTCGGCTTCAATTTTCTCCCGCTTATAACGTTTACGTAATTCCTTTGACAGATATTGTTGATGTGAACCGGAATAGAAGCATCCGTACCGATCCCATGTTTTTCCATCAATGTTATAAGCTCGGCTTCGGTTAGGTAATCTGGAGGTTGCGTTTGGTGCTCGGTAAGCTTGGCATCTTTTATCGGAACTATTTCGTTAGCTGACAAATCCGGTAGGATTTCATTTTTTCCGATAGCCTAAAAAATATACTTGTACAAAATTGTTTATTATTTAAAGGGTGTTATATTTTTACCTGCCACGGCATTATGGTTGTGAATCCCGGTTCTATTAGAGATTTACCGGATACAGAGAATTCTTCGTTATTTATAATGACGACTGCTGTAGTTATAAGATATCGACAATCTCTAGCTAGAGTTCCTATAAAATGTCTAGCGATGTAGTCATATAATTTCCAAGAATCTCCGTCTAGTTCGTTTCTAGTTACTGCTTTCATTGGAGTAATTGGAGGGTGGTCACCTTAAAAAATTCTGCGAATCAAACTCAGAACTAATGAAGGACATATTTTATTTGGATTTAAACTAGTTTTATGAGTTATTACCTGCATCATGTCCTGACTTGGGTCGGTTAATTCCATTTTTCAAGATTTCCTTAACCTCAACACCCCATTCGCTACTGTTCTGTTGTTGTTGCAAGGTACCTCTAAAAAGAAGTCAATATACTGAAGAATTTAGCTTCATATTTTGAAGTCTAGGAGGACACATAGGAATACTTACAAAAGATCAAAGTTTTCTGGATATTTGGTAGTTTCTGTTCTCGGATAACTAATATAGCCTTGCGTATAAAGTTTTTCAGCGATTTGCATAGCGTGATGAGGTCCCATTCCTAATCCAGAACTAGCTACTCTCATTAACTCGACAGTATTAAGAGCAGGTGGTCTCGATTTGACTTTTTCTTTTGATGTTACGCTTATAACCCTTAAAAATATAAAATGTAATGAAAATCAAGTAAAATAAGTAACGATGTGTGACTTACTTGGCTTCTCTTTGATCTTTTACCATTTGTAAAAACAAATTTGCAATTTCCTTATCGAAACTCCGAACTCTATGCCAATCTAGATGAACTTCCTGTCCCTCTTTAGTAGTTACAGTGACTTGCAAACACCAGTATGTTTCTGGTTTAAATGTCTGTATATCATCGTGACGTTGAACACAGAATCCTAGCGTTGGAGTTTGGCAGGGTCCGTAAGATATAAGTGAAGAGTCTAAATCTCCATAACGGCCTTGGAAAAACTTAGTTTGGAATCGAGTAAAAGCACAACCAATTCGAAGATCAAGCTCTTGCCTAGCATCTACACTTCTTGCTTCGTTTTCATTTGGGTGACCTAAGATTTTGATAAAAGATGTAGGTATATAAACAATTTGGAACTAGATTTTGAACATACTTAAGTTATTAAAGGCTGCCTTAATGTCTTTTTCAGTAATTGCAGAAAATCTGGCTCTATAAGTAACAGTTGGTGAATAAACATTTCCCATAACGCTGTTTGCTATAGCACCCATAACTTCGAAGCAAATGTTCTCTCCTTCCTTGTCGCAATCCAACCATAAAACTACATGATCCACTCCTGTAGATTCCTGTGCTAAAAATGCTGGCATTTTCAATTTTGGCATAGCTTCCTTTTTTTCTATGGAACACGAGAAAAGTTCTACGGGGTCTACTCTATCCCAGTTGTTATATTTGCTTATAAAATCAACTCCTAGAACGTGACCACATACTGAAGTCATTTTAAATTTTGCTGATGAGTTCATAAAGGTACCAGTCCATTCGTGAACAGAGCAAGCTCCATTAAAACCTAAAAAGTTCCTTACTGATTAATCTAATTCCTAAATTGGGATTTCGACCATACCCTTGCGAGTACTATTTTTGCCGTTACTTAATATGGTTGCTAGCGAAGCCGCTAAAGACGGCTTCTCGGCTACCATAAATACGGATTTCATTTTAAAACGGACTATTTAAATCCGTTTCTTGCAAATCGAAGCATATTCATAAATAAACATAACCTAAATAAGATGTCATCTGTCATACACTTGATTAGTGATGAGCGATATTTCACGAACTTTTACTTTTTCACTGATATAAACTCACCCTCTCCACTCTACAGATAGCTTAGTAGGGAAATTTGAGAATACAACAATGATGTACTGATACCGATGAATATGGATACATTTTTCCTATCGTATACTCAAAACAGAATATCAATTGTCGTTTTAAAATAACCGATATTAACAAATCATGATATCGCTCATCACTACACATGACATCATATGGCAAATTGATGTTGGAAAATGTAGGCAATTCTAATTACAGTACTTCGTTATCCGGTTTATTTCGTTAACCACCCAAAGGTTATTTATTGTACGTAAATCGTGGAATGATTTAAATAAACTAGAATAATACATAAACTTTCGTAGCATTGTGGTCAATGGAAGTTTAGGCAGAACGATTTTTTACAACAGGAAAAAACTAATGATTTATTCAAGACTGAAATAGTATGTTGAAATTAATAATAATCGTTTTGTTTTTTATTGGCGCTATAAGTTGTAAACGGCCTAATGTGTTGTTTATTATTGTTGATGATTTAAGAACGAGTTTAAAATGTTACGGAGATAAAGCTGCTTTCACACCCAATATTGATAAACTCGCGTCCAGAAGTTTTGTGTTTAAAAACGCATTCGCTCAGGTAAGTTTATAATAAATCATATTCCATAAACAATTTTTGTCTATAATTGTTATATTTAATTGCTTTTCTAGTTCTATTCAACAACGTAAATAATGTAGTCATAGGCGGGGTACTTGTTGAAGTGAAAACTTCTTTAGGCGCGTTGAGCACTTTTTTATAGGAACTTATTTAGATATTATTTACAGCAAGCAATATGTGCCCCCAGCCGAAACTCGTTATTAACGAGTAGACGACCAGATTCACTACGTTTATATGGTTTCTATGATTACTGGAGAAATACAGTTGGAAATTTCACCACGATTCCACAACAATTCAAACAAAATGGCTACTACACTTACTCCGTAGGAAAAGTATTTCATCCAGGAAATACATCAAATTTTACGGATGATTCGCCGTACAGTTGGAGTGGTAAGCCATTTCATCCTAGAACTCAGACTTTTACCAATTCCAAAGTTTGTGTTGGAGAAGATGGAAAATTGCATAAAAATTTAATGTGTCCCGTTGTTACTGAATTTCAACCATTACAAACTTTGCCGGATTTAGAATCTCGAGATGAAGCGATACGCTTTTTGAAATATAAAGATAAAATAACCAAAGGGAAACCATATTTTCTTGCAGTTGGGTTTCATAAACCGCACGTTCCTTTTAAATTTCCACAAGAATATCTCAGTAAGTATTCAAATTTAATAATATAAAGTAGAGTCAAAGGAAGATCGAGAATTCGTTTTTGGTACGTCTATGGATTATGTAAAGATGGGTCGTTATTTTAAAATAACGATGTCAACTTTAAAAAATACCGCATACCTACGTTATACATTGCTGTTGTTATTATCTGTGTTATGCTGTTTGTTTTTGTTATTTTTATAATCATCGCACACACACATGCGAGATGAGCCCGTTGCATCGCTCTAAGTGCAATAAATCTTGGAGAGAACTTCCACCAACCCCCTATCTCAATCGATAGATCCTCATATCGACGAAACTCGCGTTTTTCGGGCTGTCTTCCTCTTGGCTGTGTAACCACGGTGGTTATTTCTTCAGCGGTTTTCTAACTTGCTTTTGTCTTCCGTTGTGTGCTTTTGCGCTGCCTCTACAAGGAGCGAATCCTTAGCTAAAGCTAAAGCTGCGGCTAAAGACGACCTTATAGAGTGGATCCTCTTGTTTTTTCTGTCCTAGTTGAAATCCCGACTTATCTTTTTTTCTCGTAGGTGGGTCTTCATTTCTTGAGATTTTTTACAAGTGGCTTTATGCCATTAGTTGAGCTAATAGCTTCGTCACCTGCTTGAGAATCTGTTACTTCGTCGGTGTTGTTATCGTCGTCGTTTTGTTGGTTGCAGCTTATTGGGCGTAGCTGACTCCTGGCTTCGTTGCTTTTGGGCCTGTGGGCATCCTCTGTAGTTCGCCGGGTGTTCTCCCTAATAGTTAGCTTGTTCTTCGGTCTTGGGCATTCGTTCGATCTGTTTGGTCCTGCGCACTTCACGAATTTAGTGCTTATGCTGCATGCCGTCTGTCCGTGGTGGAACCTTGGCAGTTGTAACACTGTTTCGGCCCATTTCCTCTTATTTGTTCTTCCCATCTGATACTCACGTTTTGTATGTAGTATTTTTCGTATTTTGTCATTTTCTTCTACTTCGAGCTCTACCTTGTAGATGGGTAGTGGTTTCCTCTCTCCAAATCTGGAGTGAAGTTGGTTGATTTTTCCTCTGCGGACTCCTTATTTTTCGATTTCTTCCTTTATTTCTTGTGTGTCTTTGCAGTTTGTCAGTCCTCGGATGACAATCCTTGCTTTCCTCTCTTCTCGTGGTATGTACGTATACCACTCCACTTCCTTCATGTCTTCTCTCTTGTTAGGTTCCTGTAGTTTTCGGGTTCTTCACAAGGGATTTTTACTCCGAGTTTTTCTCGGATAGTTATGAACCTTGTCTTGATTCCCATCCTGTGAACGTCTTTCTTCACGGAGTTCAAGTGGTGGATACTCCTGAGGATGACGGGTGGTGGTCGGTGTGTCGTCTTTTTGTTTTCCTTGATAGCTTCGTCTCATTCGTCCATCATTTCTTCGTCGGCTTTCTTTCGGGCGACGGCTTCCTTCTTCTGCTGTTTCTGGATTAATACCACTTCGGTGAAGTCCATTTCCTCGTTGGGGGATTCTGTTCTTTGTGCCTTTCTACGGACACTTTCCGATCGGCTTCGGCTTCTTTTTTCTTTCTGCTTTTCTTCCATAATTTTTCGATCCGGTTATTTCTTCTTCCGTTCGCTTAATGGTTCCTTTCAACTCTTCTGCTTCCTTTTTTACTTTATCGGCTTCGCCCCTCTTAACTCTGAGATCCTGCGTATAGATACTTTCTTGTACCTTTGTAGTAAATATCTTCGTATGAAGATATTACCGGTACTCTGTCCAGATGCTTGGTTAATAAACAATTTATGTGGAAAGATTTATTTAAATTAAAAAAAATGACAATACATTAACTATTAAAACTTTTGTGACATCTGCTGTCTCTCAGACTTATTTATAGTACAGAGTGATCGATATATTTTCCACCAACTTTTTCATCAATTCCTTATTTTTTTCGAGTAATCTTCTTCGATGTCGGTTGATGAATCCTGTTTTCTGCTTTTTGTCTTCTCTTTGCTAGCTCGTCGTTCTTCGTAGGATGTTGTTAAATCTTGCGATATTCTTTCTTGTCTGCTGTTAGCACGGCTGTCGTTTCTTTTCGGTATCTCGATAGTTTCTGTCCTCCACAGGTCCTAAAACATACAAAAAACCTAACTTCTTAATTAATCATTTTTATATCTGTAACCGTATTAACCTCCTTCTTACAACTTACAAGGTAGCAGTTTTAACTGTTACTTAAAAATAATACTTACTCCCATCTTTAATATCATATTGTTAAACGTCAAGATATTTTTAGGTTATGTTTACATTTTGTAGCCTTGTTTATTTTGAAATTTAAATCTTATCACATTTATCACATTTTATATCTAATTTTTTCCTAATTTAATTCAAAAATATCATTAAAAAATTGTTGGACATGAAAGGTATTCGAAATATGTCAGTTATTAGATCCAAATTGATAACAAATCAAATTGAGGACGTGAGTGCTGAAAAAGTTTTAAAAATTTCTTTAAATGGTGACTATGCAACATTGGAATACGAGAAAATAGGAGACAATTCATATGATTTAATTCATACAAATGTACCGGAACATTATCAAGGATATGGACTTGGAACAGTGTTTGCTAATGTAAGTGAAAAAAATAATACTTTTGCTTTGCAAATAGAAGGTAATGTGTACATATTTTTATTCTAGAAAATATTTGAACATCTGACAAGCAAAAATACAAAATTCAAGCTAACCTGTGAGTTTTTAGAAAAAGTATTCAATGAGAATGGTCAGAAATACACAAATTTCCTTATACCAAAATAGTATACATGTGTGTAAATTTTTTTTGTATTTATCTATTCTAGTAAATAAAAATGAAATGTCCTATTAACATAACTCTTCCATTGACTCCACTTAGTACATACAGAGTGACTTTTAAGTATGGAGTGCCTTAATTATCTCTGAAATAGGCCGTACGATTTTTAAAAAAATTGGTTTCTGATTATCTTACATCAGTATTTACATTGTTATCAGCAATAGAAGGAACTGGGATAGGAGTGTATGGACCAGGAACCAAACATTCTGAAAGTTTGGGAAAACCCCCAAGTATCTTTCAAGCGGAAATTCACTCCTTAAGAAAGTGTGCCCAGTGCGTGCTTTAAACTGAGCTCTTGTGTAATCAGTTCCAAAATGGTGTAGGAATGCCTAGGCAAACTCAATGAACTAGGCAAGAACAATATAGTCACCTTACTGTTGATTCCAGGACACACTGTAATTGAAGGAAATGAAATAACAGATGAATTAGCAAAGAGGGGGACTGAAACACTCTTTTGCGGTATTACCTCTAATGTAATATTGGAAGAAATATCAAAGCCGAAAACAAGAGATCTGACCATTGGAAAAATCTAGTAGGACTTAGACAATCAAAGATTCTTCTGGGTGACTACAACCTGTTGAGATCAAATGAATGCATAAGTCAAAGTAAAACTGCACTAAGAGTTTTAACAGGGATCCTAACGGGTCATGGCCACCTGAAAAAGCTCAAAATAGTGGAGGAAGAAGAATGTAGATTCTGTGGCATGGAAGAAGAAACCTCCATCCACTTACTTGTGGATTGCATAGCAATACAGAATCCTAGGGCTCAATACCTAGGAGATTACTGGACATTTATCTAAGTTAAAGCCTGCAGATATCCTAAAATTCCTCTGGGTAATAGGATTAAATGAGCTACTACTCTATGAGACTTTCCTCAGGAACTATATAGAAGTAAGGGGGAACAATAGATCTTTTAGTGAATGTTATCCCAATATACATACTGTTCCATACTTAAAACTCTCACTCTGTATATAAAAAGTAAGTTTACCAGAATAGATTTACTATAAAATTCTTTGTTTTTGTTTTTCAGAATATCACCCACTTGAAAATATAACTCTGCCAATTAACAGAAGGCGTCCATCCTCTCTACCTACAGTTGCGTGGAGTCCTTGGGTAGATATAAGATGGAGAGAGGACATAAAGCAATTGAATGTTTCTTTTCCATTTGGTCCAATGCCTGATGAGGCTTTAAAAAAAATAAAGCAAGCTTATTATTCTTCTGTGACTTACATCGATGATTTAATTGGAAAATTGCTGAAATATGTAGACAAAAATACGGTTGTGGTGTTTACATCAGATCACGGTAATTTAGTGAAATGTTTTACTTGTTTAAATTTTTTGGTTCTCTTTTCAAGTCTAACTGTCGAGTATCAAAAAAGTCAATTCTTTTTTCGTTGTTGACTATCTGATGTTTCTATAAGTATGAAACACCCTGTATGTGTGTATACTTTTTAAACAAAATTTTTATCAAAAGTCCAGCGATTAGTTTCATTTGAAAATAAAGTACAGAGTCCAACCTAAATATAGAGAATGTTATGCGGAGATTGTTTTCAAATCTATAACCAAATGACCTCGGTTTGTTTATGATAGTCATATCTGCTATAGTTTATTGGTATGCCATATAAAAACCTGTTGTACACACATATTCAATGATGTTATCTCGAACTATACAGACACTTTTGAAGTAAAGCAAACTTAACAAAATAAAAACCAGTCCATCACGAATTAGTTACCAAAAATTAACTGCAACACGAACATTTATCGTTGTTCGTAGAGCGATCACAAGCGGTTGGAAACTGGACCACTCATGCGCAGAGCCTCTTTGTGAACGGTTTTTATTCACTGCGCGTGAGTCGTCCAGTTTCCAACCAAATTATTTAAACCTGGGATGTATAACATGTCTGCTCGAGTTTGCGCATAATGCAGTTCTAGTACTATCCGTTAACGTTTTTAGGATGGTCTATAGGTGAACACGGAGAATTTTCGAAGTATAGTAATTTTGATATTGCAACAAGAGTACCTTTATTAATACGAGTTCCAGGTTTAACAGAACGTAAAGTAATTTTTGACCAACCAGTAGAATTGGTTGATTTATTTCCTACACTGGTAGATCTAACTCAAATTTCAGAACCTTTAAAAACTTGTCCGTTGAAAGGTGAAGTTACATGTACAGAAGGTAAAAGTTTGATACCTTATATGGTGTCAAAGGTGAAAGGAAAGGTAATATTAACCTAATATAGATAAATAAAATTTTGTACGTTTTTATTTTTTCAATTTTAGCAAATACCAAATATGATTGCGTTTACGCAGTATCCCAGACCTGGGGTATTCCCAACAAGACACCCAAACAGCGACGAACCGAAATTAAAAGAAATTAAAATCATGGGATATTCTTTGAGAAATAAATTTTTTAGATACACAGAATGGGTTAAATTTTCAACGAAATCTTTTAAACCAAATTGGGATGTTGTATACGGAAAAGAATTGTACAACCACGTAATAGATCCAGCCGAAAATATTAATTTAGTGGACAGAGATGAATTAAAAAACGTCACTACTGATTTAAGAAATAAATTAATTTTAGGTTGGAGATATGCTAGTATTTTATGAAGAAATATTTTATTTTATTTTAAAAATAAGTTAGACAAACAAACTAATTATTCAGCTTTTGTTATTTTTTTATTAACTAGAAATAACAAACATTCTTTATCTACTAAATCAACAATTTGATTAAAACGATTCAACATAGTAGATTAAATGTGTTTTTTTTTATTAAATTGTAACGCGTATACAACTCGATAAACAGATGACTCGAACTCATTGTTACTGAACGGATCATGCGTTCTTCATTCATTGTATAGTGAACGCAAGGAAGAACATTAGCTACGAGGGGAGATCAATATTAACCTTTTAAGACCTTGCGTTATCGAAAATTTTTATTTTGCGTTTAATACTCGAAACGGAAGACTTCTATGTCTCAGCCATCTCTGAATTCTACAGAGGGAGGGTGAGTTTAGACCCACAGCTCTTAGGCTACATGTGACCCATTGTACTGCTTGGCAAACGTAGGAAGACCCCTGAGACCAGCCCCACTACCTAGTTAATGCAGAGAGCTCATTTTTAAATCGTATTGTTATCTTTTACACAGCTGAGTTAATCTTCTGCGCATTTCAGGGATCTTCCTCTTTGTTTGCCAAGCAGTACATCCTCCCGAGGAGTCGTCCTCCTAGGTCATCGTCCATCCTGTCCTTTCCAGGAAGGTGGACAGGTCACTGGGAGACATCTCCTTTATATCGGCAGGTGTAGGCCAAGACTCACCGAACACACACTCTCTCATCAACGATAACTCCGGGTACTCGCATAAAACATGCCTTCATTTTCACACATCCTGCAAAGAGGTGTGTCCACTAGCCCCATTGTATTGAGGTGTTTCCTTAGCTGACAGTGGCCAGTCAGAAATCCTACTGTTAAACGTAGGTTTTCCTGGTCATCGCCAAATATTTCTACAACGCCAGCTTCCCGGAGTCACCCAGGGAAATCCTGGCAAGACGGCATCTCCTGATTTCATCCCATCTCTTTAGGGATTGAGCATGGGTGTTTAGCTAGTTCCGCAATTACCCGCGAAATCGTTGGGTCCTAAAAGTCTTAGTCCATCCGCTTCCCTGGCTAAAGAATCGGCAATGCGGATACCTTTCCTCCTGTCGTGCCCTTTAACCCACCTCAGGATAATATTGTTATCTACCGAGACGTTATCTAAATCTTGATGGCACTCTAATACTAGCCCTGATGTAACACGTTGTATGTTCAAGGCAAACAGGGCTTGTCTGCTGTCAGTGCAGATTATTATGTTTAAGACAAATTCCTTTTCTGGTTAGTTCTTCAAGAACTAACCAGAAAAGTTCTTTTATGGCAATTTTCCTATTCCCCACTTAATTCTTGGGCTTTTTTTTAAAGGCACCGGCACCACCTTAGCCTCCTGGACTTATTGTGGATACTCCTAGTATTCTGACTACAACCTATTCAGCCAATCCGTTCCCTGTATTAGCTCATACAGGTTCTTTGCTGGTTGGTTGTAGAAGTCTTCTGAGGTCTACCATACAGTTTCTGTCTTCTGTGGTCCAGCGTCTCACAGTTGCTTAGTATATGCAGAGCTGTTTCGGTATCCTTTTTGCATCTTCTGCATGTAAGGTCTCCGTTATACAGCCCTATTTTGTTCAGGTGCTCCTTTGTGGGAAAGTAGCTCCGTTATGGTGCGTATTTGTTCCTGCTCATTGAGAGCAGTTATTTCGCTACTTTTTCCGATGGTTCTTTTATGAATTTCTTTCCATGTATTTGCCTAGGCGTATTCTTCCAGTGTTTATTGTGTTGTTCTTTTACCCACCCTTTTAACCATGACCTAGTTGAGCATCTGGGAATGCCCACAGCTGGTTCGGGTCCGTTCATCAGGGTTGACGATTCTGCTCTTGCGAGTTCCTCAGCTTTTTCATTGCCAGCGATTCCTTTGTGACCTGGGACCCACTCCAGTGTTACACTGTTCCGAGTCGCCAGTCTTCTAAGTTCTTTGCCGCATTCCCATACCAGCCGAGATGTTACCTTAGAGCTCTGAAGTGCTTTAAGGGCAGCTTGACTGTCACTGTAGATCCTGATCTGCCTGTTGTTGTAGGCTCTCATGTTATTTGCCCTTGCACATGCAAGTATTGCATATACCTCTGCTTGAAATACCGAGGCGTATTTTCCAAGCGAAACGATTCCTTCATATTTGCTCGACTTGCTGAGCTCATTCTTTGATTCGTCTGTGTACCAGATCAGTTCATTTGCTCTACTGAGTGGTGGTGCTTTCTCTTCCTCAAGCTCCTTTCGATCTTTGATCACAATCTCGAAGTTCTTGCGAAAAATATATCTGGTGGTCATATGGTTTGTTGGCATTTTAAAGATGTCGTCATCCACATGCCTTATTTCTGTGTGTCCTCTCCCATGTGCCACGTCATGTTCTGATGCTTTCTCCAGTCGGGTTAGAGCTGCCCTTGCTTCGCACATTATGACACAATGTAGCGGAGGAAGCTGTAGGAGTAGTCCTCATTGCCCCTGTAATGCCAATGCATGCAAGTATTTGGACCTTGCTTAGTTTTAGCATTGCAGATGTTTGTCTGATCTTTGGCCACCAGACCAGAGATGCCTATGTAATCCTGGGGATGACAACCATTTTGTACAACCAGTGTACCATGCTTGGTCTAAGTCCCCATTTAGTGCCGTGAGTGCGTCTGGCAACCATGAAGGTGTCGGTTCCAAATTGAACCTGGGTCTAGGATAACCCTAAGATATTTTACTTCATCCGACAATCGTATTGGTTCACCTTGAAGCGTCGGAAGGCCAAGTCCTTCCCTTTTCTTGGGCTTAGTGATCTGGGAGTACCACATCCTGAGCTTTCTTTGGTTTTTGAGCAGTCTATGAAAATGCGTATAGCATTCTGTTTTGTTTGCATTTTGTAGGGTTTGTTAAACACAAACTTAGGTTCAATTATTGCATCACTGTCCGCCTGCAGGGGCATCTCGCTACAGGCTTAGTCTCAATTGACTCACTCCTACCTCGAGGTTTACACCAGCCGTGCGCAATCGTAATAACATGGCCATCAACGCAACCTCTTTGACGTACAAGTCCAGAGGGGTCAGACCAGTAATTCATTCCATTGCTGCGGTTGGTGTTCTTCTCAAATGGCTTCTTCGGTCCCAATACGTCTTATGATTGTAGTGTAGATCCAGGTGACCACGCGGGGTGAAAGACCCCATGTGCGTCCCTCTGTCCTCAGTCATTGCTCGTAAGCCATACATATGCTCTTTTTGCTCTGCTTTGTAGGTGATGAGAGTTCCATGTAGCTTCCTGTCTAGGGTAATACCAAGGTATTTCACCTCTTCAGAGAAGTTTAATTTACTGTTGATTTCGGGAGGTTTTAAGCCCGATAGTCTTCTTTTCCTGGTGAAAAGGATCATCTCAGTCCTCTTATTGGGATTGCTAGTCAGTGAGTGTTTCTTACACCATGCTTCTATTAATTTGAGCTCTTCCTGCGCTCTATCGCATAGTGTGTTCTCAAATTTGCTGGTCTGCAAGATAAGAATCCATTATTATTGGGGTGATTAATCAGGGTATCCAGGACTATGTTCCAAAGTAGGGATGAAGCGAATGCCGTTATTGTTTATTCTTATTAATTTTCAGCAAATAAAATAATATGCAAAAGCAAACAACACTTCAGGAACTGAGGGTTAGAATCGCATTAAAAATTCTTCTTTTATATTTTCAATTTGGCAAAACGTAAGTAATTTACCCCACAGTAGTTCATTCGTCTAACATTCATTGATACCAACCTTTCAAAATGATTGATTAACAACACTGCACCGGTTTAAAATTTTGTTAAATATAACCCTATGGTTAAATAAACCAGTTTTAGCCGACTGTTGG
This sequence comes from Lochmaea crataegi, assembly GCA_947563755.1. Classification (NCBI taxonomy): domain Eukaryota; kingdom Metazoa; phylum Arthropoda; class Insecta; order Coleoptera; family Chrysomelidae; genus Lochmaea; species Lochmaea crataegi. The sequence continues at coordinate 38,245,731 of OX387432.1, read as the reverse complement.
TACAACTCGCCCTTATGGTTATAAACATGTATTAAAAGATGGTTTACAGAACGCACAACTTAAACTGAACGATGCAGTTGAGAGAGATCCTTTATCTAATAATCGAATTACCCTCGTAGGGCAATTAAATCTTCCTCTTTCCGTAAATGCAATACATAGAAAGCAGTTGTGAAAGCCTGTTTTGCTAAACGGAGGTGTGTAGTCTACGTAACGTTCTCTATCTATTTATACTTTTCAAGCGGCAGATTAAGTATATCGAATGGATTGACGGTGTTCTATCTACGGAAATCACCTTTACGTAAAAGAACAATAAGATTCAAGCGTAGCTGCTGCATAACTAGCGACTGCGTTGATACACAAAATCTTATTTGAGATTCAGAGAAATTTGGACTTTGCACTTTGGTTAAAAGTTGAACTCGGCGCTATATGGTATATTACAGTCTGCTATTTGGATATAAATATTATTTCAAAATTAGTGGGAACGGTTGATAGCCGAGAAAACGATTATACGTATTTTTAATTGTGTTGTTTTTTTACGTCGAGTGGTGTGGATTTTATCAGCTGTTCTATATAAAGAGGGTGAGTTTTCTGTGATTCTTGTGCCGCGAATTTTCAACTTTTGCAAGTAGATGGCGCAATTTTTTTAATTGTTCCAAATATTTTTATTTTGGTTTAAATTATAAAAAATACAATATTACTGTGAGATATAGTAGATTGTGATCCTTTTATCATACCTAGTCATTTAAAGTTAAATATTTGTGATAACGAATATATATGGAGCAATAAGTAAAGCAGTAAACTACTATATATTATATTAATTATTCAAACCTTGATAATAAACATTTATAGCAATTAAAAAACAAATCAAATCAAAAGTCATGCACTTCCAATTTTTAAATTCTAACTTTATTAATTTATGTAAATTTCTTTCTAAAACGGTAAACAATAATCGATATTATATCCCTTCTGACGAGGTGTATATATTGCCCCCTAGTTTGGCCTTTAACGGTCAAAAAACACATAATCTAAAAGATATAATATGTTTATTTACGATTAATTTTTAAAAACAACACAAACAACTTTGACCTTTATAACAAGTCTCTGCTGATTGAAATCCCAAATATAACTCTTATTATTTTAATTTGTTTAAATAATATTTGTTTTAAATAATATATAATGTATCAACGCGAATGCAAGTAATTATAATTATTGCGGATCTAAAATAGGTTGGACCATATATATACATATACAGTGCGTCCATAAATACCGAAACAGGTCGATTTTTGATTATAATTTACTATTTTTTAAAAGAATGATTCATCATTAAGGGTGAATAGCCTTAGAGTGATGACGTCAGTACCAGCAAAAGGTGTGCCATCCTGTAGAAACCATATACGATCGGAAACTGTCGGAGAACAGTCGACCATTGCAATCAGTGATAGGAATTACGAGGAAGTTAACTCGTTGTTTGCAATGACCTGTTATTTTCTGATTGTTGTTGGAACAAACTTTAGATAGTATATTCGGTTTTTTGTTCCTGGACAGTCCGTAAACCAATCTGGAATTGCGCATAGGGATGCGCGATACTATCCGATATTCCAGTGTATCGATACTTTTATTTCTGATACTCGATATTTTGTATCGATACTATGCTTTTCGATGCATTCCAAGTATTGATAAATTTGTAGTGTATCGATACCTTGCGATACGGGATTTTTAGTGGTAGCTACAAGTGGCGTTATCTATGGTGATGAACCATATCGTGATTTTTTAATCACGTTGTGAAATGATATCGTGCTTTTTTTAACGCAACTAAAAATAAAAAGCGAAAAATGTGCAGTTTTTTGCGTTTTTCGAGCTAATTTTAAGGTTATGTGGAAAAGTCACTTAAGTAAAAGTTGTAGATTTTCCCAAGATCTACAACTTTTATAATCAACTTTTTATTCTAGGAACTCAACTTTGGCCGAAAACCGCAATAATATATTTTTCCACCTCCCCCCAAAAAAGTGTTTTTTACCGAAAAAACGTCATAGCTCGAAATTTGAAATTTTTTTCATGGTTTGTGACTATCAAAGCTACCTTCTACTAAATTTTCATCAAAATCGAACATTTTTTAATGAAACCAAAAATAAAAAACGAAAAATGCAGTTTTTTGCGTTTTTCGAGCTAATTTTGAGGTTATGTGAAAAAGTCACTAATGATAAAGTTGTAGATTTTCCCAAGATCTACAACTTTTATAATCAACTTTTTATTCTAGGAACTCAACTTTGGCCGAAAATCGCAATAATGTCTTTTTCCACCCCCTCCCCCCCCCATAAAGTGTTTTTTACCGAAAAAACGTCATAGCTCGAAAAATTTCCAATATTTCAATTTGAAATTTTCTTTCATGGTTTGTGACTATCAAAGCTACATTCTACTAAATTTTCATCAAAATCGAACATTTTTTAACGAAACCAAAAATAAAAAACGAAAAATGCAGTTTTGTGCGTTTTTCGAGCTAATTTTGAGGTTACCTGAAAAAGTCACTAATGAAAAAGTTGTAGATTTTCACAAGATCTACAACTTTTATAATCAATTTTTTATTCTAGGAACTCAACTTGGGCCGGAAATCGCAATAATGTCTTTTTTCACCCCCCCCCCCCCAAAAAAAGTGTTTTTTACCGAAAAAACGTCATAGCTCGAAAAATATCCAATATTTTAATTTGAAATTTTTTTTCATGGTTTGTGACTATCATAGCTACCTTCTACTAAATTTTCATCAAAATCGAAAATTTTTTAACGAAACCAAAAATAAAAAACGAAAAATGCAGTTTTGTGCGTTTTTCGAGCTAATTTTGAGGTTATCTGAAAAAGTTGTAGATTTTCACAAGATCTACAACTTTTATAATCAACTTTTTATTCTAGGAACTCAACTTTGGCCGGAAATCGCAATAATGTCTTTTTCCACCCCCCAAAAAGGTGTTTTTTACCGAAAAAACGTCAAAATTAGCAAAATCTCGGATCGTTAACGTATCGATACTTCGAATATCGATAAATTAATATTCGATATTCTACTGTATCGATACTTTACGTTCCGATCCGTATGGATACCTAATATCGATACTTTCTAGTGTATCGCGCAACCCTAATTGCGCATAACTATTATAGTTGCGTACTTTATTCAGTCCTAACAGCTATTCTCTCGGACCGTTTGAAAATACCCGAACATCCCTCATGGTCTATAGAACTGAACTAACCCAAATATTAAATTTGAAAGTAATCCAAAATAAACAACACACAATTCGTCAATATAACATAAACCTCTAACCGGTTTAAGCAGAAATAACATGCGTAAAAAATAATCCGAAAATCTTCCTTGCTCGAGACTGGGGACTAGTTCAGTCAAGACTTGTTCTAAAATGATCCCGAACGCCAAACTGCGGCTGTCAGAACCATCCTGTTAAAACCCGAACAAGCCAGAGGGACCTTGGAACAAGCCAATTTCGACTGCGCAAACTCCGGACAGTCTTAGAACAGTGAATAAAGCTTTTATATCGATGGTTTCGTCTTCTAGCTCTCTACAACATAACCTAACACAATATAGGTAATAGTTTCAAAAGTCGACAAATCAAAGTGTCAAAATAAAATGACGCCAAAACCAAATTAGCCAATCACAGTAATCTTTTAATATCAGGTGATTTTGGATATGTGTCTAGAGTTCATTCAATTTAACATTAGTTTTATTTGAGTAGCAGACTGTGTGATTGATTGATTGGTTCGGCACCACCAGTCAGAGGCTGGTTATACCGTTTATGTGAAGAGACCAGTAGCCCTTCTCAGGCTCAACAGACTTTTCACTAGGTCCTTCTTGGAAAAATCCTCCCTTGGATACTCTAGTCCTAGGAGTCTATATCTCCAATGAGACAGTGAGTAATGCACAACCGACAGATAGGTTCCTCCCTACATATATGCCAATTATATGCATGTGCTTCCTTAGGGTACAGTGACCAGTGAGTAATCCCGTCACTTTCCTTATCTGGCCCCTGCTGAGGTTTAATATTTCGTTAGTCAGCGACTCCGAAGGCTTTTTGACCAAGAGTTTGCTGTGTTCCTGTTTTTGCACGTGTCTCCAGTACGTCTGATGTTTGGTTTGAATCAACCGAGATGTACAACCACATGCAGCAGATTTTGATATTCCAAATACTGGTTCAGGACCAGTGAATGCAGTTTCAGACCCTAAATTGCTAGAGTGTCTGCCTTTTCATTGCCTACAATACCCTTGTGTCCCGGGACTCACTTAAGAGTTACTCTATTATGGTTTGCTAGGGTTAAAAGTTTTTGTAGGCAGTCCCAGACCAGTCTAGATCTGATCTGGGTCTATCTGAGAACATGAGGATCTTTTGGCCTCTATACTCCCTTTCTATGTTCATTTGCAAACACATGTCGATATCGTAGATTTATGCCTGGAATACAGATGCAAACTTCCCCAACGATGCGTGGACATTGCACCTGGGTCTGGCACCAAGGACTCCGGCTCCTGTTCCTATATCAGTTTTAGATCCGTCTGTATACCACACTAACGTTCCTTCCTGACTGCATGCTTCCAACCCAGTTTAGCTGGATATGGTACGGTTGGTTGTCGTTAATTGTGGCCAACATGTTATCACTTCTAATTTCAAGAAGGGAGTTTGTGATAACATCTGTGATTCTGGAATGACTATGGGTGTTGGTTCCTTCGTGTCAATTCCCATTGCATTCCAGCCTGTATACAGCCATTCTAGCTTCCGCCTTAACATGCAGAGCAAGAGGCGGAAAATTGAGAATGGCTTCCATTGCCGCTTCTCATTTCACCCGTTATGCACAGACTGAAGTTTTGATAGCTCCAGTTCGGATCTCCTCTGATCTATTTTTGGCCACCAAACTAAGGCTCCATAGGGTTTCACCACAGTTGTGTATAGCCAGTGAACGATTTGTGGATTTAGTCCCCATGTGTGTTTCCTATCGCCCGCTTGGCAGCCATTAGGTCCATTTTTCCTTTATTGGTTTTGTCATGTAGGTGTAAGTTCCAGGTTAGCTTTGCCCAAATACTTGACCTCCTGGCTAAGACACAGCTGCACGTTGAAGAGGTTTGGTAGTTTTAGTCTATCAAGTTTCCTTTTTATAGTGAAGGGAATGAGCGCAGTTTTTGCAGGGTTCACCATTAGGCATTCCCTCCTATACCACATCTCCACTATATTTATAGAGCTTGTTGCATCAGCTCCGATATAACACAAATGTAAGTAGTGAACAGTGTTTTTTGTGATAATAATGTTTATCTTTTTTATTTAACTATTGAAAATTAAAACCCTACAAATCCATTTCTCTTTCATTTGATATCAGTGTTGTGCACGTTGAAAAAAATGTAAACCGCCATTTTGTGGCGGCGGACATCTTGGAAAAGAGTGTCAAATACAGTATTCGCCAGCTAACTTGATGTCCCAGAAATTACCAACTAAGAGAGACAGAGTAATAGTGCCCTGCCTATTCGGCTGCTATTGGTGGTAAAATTTTGACAAACGCCAATAGCATCGAACCTTATCAGGTGTTAAGATTTTCAGTAGCGTAGCGTCACACAGTTATTGTTTCTGCTTTGTACAATAAAGTGTTTGTAAAACAAACAGATATGTTTTATGACGTCAACCCTCTTGTGATTACTTTAGATGAAAGTGATTCCAGTTAGTCAGATTCTTCGTAAAGATAAAAACTGTTTATACCTGTTCTTAGAAATATACCTAGCTTAAATAATTTCCCATTATCTTGTGTTTCTTTTATTCTCATTACTACCTGGAAGAAATTATTTAGTTTCTAACAAATTTTAATTATAGTCCGTCCGGAAATATAAGATCCTAACTTTATAATCTTCAATTAGATAAATAACATGTTATTGTAATGGGTACCTTATTGTTAAAATATTATTTATGTACTCAGAATTCAGGTATAAAGCAGATCCGTTTCTATTAAAATCAATATACCAATAATTATAACAATGAATTAAATATTATTTATTAAGTTAGGATCATATATTTCCTGACGGACTTTACTTTATTAATTGTACAAGTTGTGTTAATTTGTAACAGAAAGCGTATCCTCAGAACTTGCACGACACTGTTTACAGTTATCGGATGGGCGGCGTCAATAGCTCCCTAGAAACCATTTAGGACATCAAGTTAGCTGGCGAATACTGTATCCAATAGACTTGGAAAAAACTACAAAAGTTGTCGGTGTACCTATTTATATAATCTTATATTTAATATAATGGTATGCTAATAAAAATGTTTCAGGGGATAGGAATATAGAATGAATGAAAAGGAAATCAGATAAGGAAATTATTCAACCGCAATAAAAGCTGATAAAAACGTTTAGAAATTGGTATGGAGTGTGTACTGAGTAATTCTAAAACTATGTGGGTAGGATTATACAGAGTCGGTCCCTAAACACAGTCTTTCGTTAATCATTTTTTCATCTTTTTTTTAAATTGTAATAAAATTAATATAGTTTGACACCTTTTATAAATTACATGTGACGCCTATGTTATATTTTTTCTCGTCAAATTAAAAATAAATCTGGTGTAAAGAACAATTGGGAATTTTGTTATTAAATTTAATTTAAATGTTTTGAAGCATTTCAGGGTTAATTAAAATACAATTATACAGTAATCGTCTTCTTTTTTTTTGTTAATTAACCAGATTTAGTTTGAAAAAAAACTATATAGAGAACATTTCTATGGTAATTTTTCGTATTTGAAACATTTTGACTACATATTCGATTGGTTAGTAGATAAAGTATGTTCATACTTATAGTGAGGTAACTAAACGAATTATTTCTACTCTATTTGAAAAAGGCAATCATTCCAAGGGCGTATACCTGGTTGTGATTCTAAAAATCTCAATAATTGTGAATTTTATATTTAAGCATTGAAATAAATTGTAGAAAATTCTGCGAAAGATGAATGTTAGATGGGAAAAAATAAACGGAAAGTCGCTTTTAATCGAAAAAGATGAAATTGTATGTTGGAGACGGAATTATTTGCGATCAATAAAGGATTTTCGTAATGAAAATAGAAAAATCTAATGTTTGGACGAGACATGGCTAAACGAAGGTTATGGAATGTCTCAATCATTTAATATCATTCTTACTGACAGCCCTACCTAAAGGTACGGCTATGCATGCAATTACAAGCGACCCGAAGAATGGGATTTTTATTGTATGCCGGCGTTGTACAGGGTTGGGTAGGCAAATAAAAGAATAAAGATATGAATTATAATGTAAATCGTTTTAAAATTCTGTTTTATAGTTGCCCATCCGGTAAGGGTTTTGAATGTCTATTTCAAACAAACTAAGGATAATCATATATTATATCCCAAGACATATGAGTTTAATCGATTTAAATTTATATATGGGTATACGGCTAGATTATTTCCTAAATAACACTTATATTGAAACCAACAACAAATAATTTTATATACTTTTATACGTCAAAATATGACATTTTCCTCAATTTGACGCGGTTAAAGGAGTCTTGGGATTTAATCACTCATTTAATCAGATTTCGTTCAAACAATGACCGGTGTGAAGTTGGCAACCAAAAGTTAGCAATCGAATTGACGAAAATACCCGAAGGACCAGTGGCGTAACGTGATAGCAAATAACCGAAAAAATTGTCAGATCTTCAAAGAAATAGTGAAAAGCCTTGTGAATAATTCAGAAAAATTGAAAATAATACTAGAAACACATTCGAATGGGTTTGAGGACATTAAAATAGCCAAAAATATGTTTTTTGGCCATTTTGATACCCTTAGACCCTTTCGAAGGGGTTGTGCGTAGAGTATGTGTTGTAGTGATTTATTTTTGATTTTTTGAAACTATTCACTAGGTGATACTCCGTTTCCGTCATGCTTTCTATAATTTTTATGGGTAGTTTTTGGCTATTTTGATACCCTTAGGCCCTTTCGAAGGGGTTGTGCGTAGAGTATGTGTCGTAGTGATTTATTTTTGATTTTTTGAAACTATTCACATGGTGATACTCCGTTTCCGTCATGCTTTCTATACTTTTTTCAATTTTTTTGGGTATTTTTTGGCTATTTTGATGTCCTTAGACCCATTCGAATGTGTTTCTAGTATTATTTTCAATTTTTCTGAATTATTCACAAGGTTTTTCACTATTTCTTTGAATATCTGACAATTTTTTCGGTTATTTCGGTACGCCACTGGTCCTTCGGGTATTTCCGTCAATTCGGTTGCTAACTTTTGGTTGCCAACTTCACACCCGTCAAAAAATGGTGCAAATAATACATTGCAATAAAATAAAGTAGTTATAATAAGAATGACCCAAAAGTCTTATAGAGTTTTCAGGTAATAATTTATTATTCGCCAACAACAAAATAAATACGACCCTGTCACGAATAATACTTTTATGGCTTCATTGCATGTCATTATCCCATCTCAGGTCAGGTCAGTTTCTTAGGTCGAGAAAAGAACTATACCTTATTCAATCATTTTCCTTGCCTTTATCGATAAATTAAACAATGATCTGTTTTAAAACCTAATAATAATCGCATTAAACCATGATATTTACAACCCCAAAATATGGAGTAATAAAATTCTACCTGTAAAGTGAAAATACACGTCCCTTTAAAACGACGAACCCAATATCGACCCTCAAAGGTATGTCCAGGTAAATCTTTTGTAAAATCAAATATATGAAGAATTTTACTAAGAATACGATGACTGTTTTTGTCATACCTTCTCCTTTTAACCAGGTAGATTTTACAAAATTTGACTTTTTAAATTTAATTACGCCCTCTAGCGGTAGATCTAGATTTCCAGGTTTTTCTCGAAGCCATTTTTCTAATAAAAATTCAATATAGTGTACTACAATCCGATTAGAAGATATGGCCGTACTTATTTGCCCACCCGGTACAACAACATTTTGTAACTAAAATCAATGTAAATATTATGACATTTCGTAACTGAATTACAACAAATTATTTTCTCTTCATAAAATACGTCCCGCTAATATAAGCTTTTCTTTACCCCCTCCCCCCTATTGTCACGCTGTATCACACTCAGCAAGACCCCTCCCCGCCCTGTATGCGGACAAGGGGTATTTCTTAACAGGTTCTAGTTGGTCACCTCATGACCTCATTCATTCATATATTTGGATTGTGCTCGTCAGCCCAGGCACTTGAACTGAATCTTTGTACCATTTCCCATGTTATCTACTTCCATTCCAGAAGCTTCGTCTCTTCTATAAAGGCAACTAGTTTGGCTGGAGGGATTTTCAGTAGTTGTGATGGTTGTATTAATTCCTCTCCAAAGTACTTCCAAGTTCTCGCAGAAGCAGAGTAAGTGAGTAGGTGTTTCATCATCAAGTTCACATTTTCTACAGATAGGTTCACTAACTTTGCCCTTTTTGTGCAGATGTTTCCTCAGGGTGCAGTGTCCAGTCAACTGTCTTCCAATGTCTCTTACCCAGTTTCAATAGCCTGGTTGAAAGTTCCTTGTCTACCTTGTTCAGTAAACTCTTTGTATGGAAGTGCCTTTTGTGTCAACCTCCATTTGAGTTGGTGTTCCCTATCTAGCCAGTTCCCGATTTCCCCTCTTATGCAATCTTTTGTGATTCCGGACCTATGAAGTCTCCCTTAGAGCCTTCTTTAGCTAAATGGTCCGCCATTTCATTACCTGCAATCCCCTCATGTGCCGGCACCCATATTAGAGACACTTTGTTGTCTTTTGCCAGCCTGTTGAGGGATTCTTTGCAGTTGGTCACCTCACTATACCTATTTTTTTTTCGGGACAAGATGGGAGATTCATGTTCGAATGGGTCCTAAAACAGTGTTGGACTCATCCCCTTGGGGATGCCTACCAACCAAACCCACCGCAAACTCGTCGTTACCCCCGCCTCATTGGACTTGATATCCTTTCTGAGGCATCACAAAATCGGCAATAAGTATGGTCACAAGAAAGTGGTTGGGTGGGTAATCTCACCAGGACAGAAACAGATGAAACAGTACATTAGAACCAAAATTTGAGGTTTAATAAGCAAGGATAGGAAAACTGTAGTGGGTACGTTCAAGTTCGCAAAGCTAATGGGGTTGACAATGAAGTGTGCAGATTCTGTCACCTGGAAGAGGAAACAGAGCAAAACACATCCTATGCCAGTGAGACTGCCTGTCGAATGTGCGGTTTCTTGTACTTTTTTCTTCGGGTCAAGATGGGAAACCAAACAGTGTTAGACTCATCCCCAAGGGGATGTATGTATGTATGTAAATTGGGGTGACATTCACCGAGACCTAAATGATCTATTGTGCCCACTTTCTTCTACTTAGTTCCTGAGGAAAGTCTCAGAGACTAGTAGCTCCTTTAGTCCCATTTCCCGGAGGAATTTTAGGATATCTGCAGGCTTTAACTTAGGTAAATGTCTCTCTTCTATCCAATAGTCTCCAAGTTGTTGTGCCCTAGGATTCTGAATTGCTGTGCAGTTCGCAAGTATGTGGATGGAGGTTTCTTCTTCCATGCCACAGAATCTACATTCTTCTTCCTCCACTATTTTGAGCTTTTTCAGGTGCCCATTCAGGCGACAATGTCCCGTAAGGATGCCTGTTAAAACTCTTAGAGCAGTTTTACTTTGACTTATGCATTCATTTGATCTCAACAGGTTGTAGTCACCCAGAAGAATCTTTGATTGCCTAAGTCCTACTAGATCTTTCCAATGGTCAGATCTTCTCTTTTCTTCGGCTTTGCCTATTTCTTCCAATATTACATTGGAGCTGATACTTCAAAGGGGTTTCGGCCCCCAAAAGGGTGTTCCTCTTTGCTAGTTCATTATTTCATTTCCTTCTATCCCTGTGTGTCCTGAAATCCACAGTAAGGTGACTATATTGTTCTCGCCTAGTTCATTTAGTTTGCCTAGGCATTCCCGTACCATTTTGGAACATATAAAACAAGAGCTCAGTGCTTTAATGGCTGTTCCATATCCCCAAGGGGATGCCTACCAACCAAACCCACCTCAAACTCGCCGTTACCCCCGTCTCGGAATCACTACCCTAGCATACTTCGAGACGGGCTCTCCACTACGCCATTCCTCCTCCTCTCTCAATATTATCTCCACCATATGTTCTCCCAATACACCGCCTTCCTTAGTTTCCTCTCCAACTTCTTCAGCACTTCTTCGTTCTTCCAGCCCTACATCATCCTCCACTTCACAGCTCTCGCACTCTCCAGTCTCTCTTTTCCCAATCTTGTGGAGGTACCCTACTCTCGATCCAGGTCCAGTGATCACCTGTGTCAAGAAATAGTTCACCTCCCCGAACTTCCGGTCCATCTCTCCTACTCCCAAGCGCTCCTTTTACTCCTACCACCTTCTCTCCATCCATTCTTGTACTACTTCTCTGGTCGGATCCCTCCAGCCTATACCTATGAACAACAAAAACATACTTTAATCTTAAAGTATTGTTTTAAGGTTTAGCTTGGTAAATTGCTTAATTACTGATATAATAACAATTAGGGCATTGTTTAATAATATAGAGACAGTGTATTACATGCTTGTTTGATATGAACTAACTACCAAGGTTATTGGTACATGAAATACTTCTGTTTTCCTTAAATATGAAAAGGATAGAAAAAGTATCGCTAAAATGCTAACACATACTTTAAATACCTGGTTTATTTACATTATATCAGTATAAACATGTTTAATTATGTATGTATATATATAAAATATTGATAAGAATATTCTGTTTTTTTGTTTACAGATATTTACTTTTAAAACCATTTAATAAGATTGCAATAATGATTGCGAGAAATAAAATCACCTTTTTATTGCAAACGTCCCAAAATGGAATCATGTCGCAGCTTCCGAACGCTTTAGGAAATAAGAGGACGTATAGTGTACAGATAAATGCGTCGAGAAAAAGAATTCCACTGAAAAATACCGAAAAATTAGGGAGGTTCGTAAGAAACCTCGGCAGTGGAGTAGTAAAATCACCAATAGGAGAAATCGATTCGATTCCGAATGATAATTTAGTACAATATGTTTTTAAAAAAGTTGATCAATGGTCGGATGAAACTGCAGCGGTAAGAATTTTATTTAAAAAAAAATAATACCGACTTGAAAAGAATTTTTTTTAGACATGCGCAGCAACTGGTAGAAATTATACGTATGGAATGTTGAAATTTCTTGTGAATAGATTTGCTCAGGCTGCTTTGGGACATTGCGGAATGCAACCTAGAGAAGTAGTAGGACTTTTATTACCGAATATACCTGAATTTGTGATAGTATGTCATGGCGCTATGGAAGCCGGACTAGTAGTAACATTTGTCAACCCCCTGTATACACCAGGTAAGATTTTATAAACAAACCGTTATTTCCTGTCCAACCCAAGCGCACGACCACAATTTCACCATCGAACAATTCATGAATGTGTATCATGTGTCGCTTCTTGCTCGTCTATGTACGGTGAAGTTGATTTAGTGAAACAAGGACTGGCTTTGTATGTATCTATCTAGCGTTCCACCGTTCCATGATAGCTGCTGTTGCAAGGCGTGGAGCAGACGACACCACATGTCGGTAGATGAAAAAACATGCTTTTCAACAGGACAGCAACGACAATCTTATTTGGAGATTCCATGGAGATATCGATATTGAAGGGAAGCCCACGGGGAGGAGTCTTATCACCTTTGCTGTGAGACCTTTGGAGGAATTGAACAGAAAGGGGATATACACCCAGCAGATGACCTGACAACAATACTTGTACTGGGGAAATACCCTAACCTTATATCGGAGCTGATGCAACAAGCTCTGGAAATGGTGGAGATTTGGTGTAGGATGGAATGCCTAAGGGTGAACCCTGCAAAAACTGCGCTCATTCCCTTCACTAGAAAATTAAGCTGCCAAGCCTCTTCAACGTGCAGCTGGTCAAAAAACCCTCGGAGTCGCTGACTAACGAAATATTAAACCTCAGCAGGGACCAGATAAGGAAAGTGACGGGATTACTCTCCGGTCACTGTACCCTAAGGATGCACATGCATACAATTGGCATATATAGGGAGGAACCTATCTGTCGGTTGTGCATGGAAGAGGAGTAAACAGCTTCTCACATTAGAGGCACACTAGAATATCCAAGGGAGGATTTCTCCATGAAGGATATAGTGAAAAGTCTGTTGAGCCTGATAAGGGCAACTGGTCTCTTCACATAACTGGTATAACCAAGAGCACCAAAAGCCTGAGGTCTCCAAGCCTCTTACTGGTGGTACCGAACTAATCAATCAATCAATGTATCTTTTTACACTATTTTATAATTTTAATGTTTGCAGATGAAATAAAAAGACAATTTGAAAACGCGGGCGTTAAAATGATAGTCACAGTGCCTTTACTATTAGAAGTAGCAACAACTTTAGCTCCAACTTTACCAGGTTATCGAACAACAGTGTGTATTGGCGGAGAAGATGACGTTTCTAACAATATTCACGGATTAGAAAGTCTATTAAGGGGTATATATGGTGAACGATATTTTTTTGTAAATAACTAAACTAAACTTTGTTTTATTTTAGCCGGCCACGAAAGTGAATTACCGGGAATAAACCCCAAGGAATTAGCCGTACTCCCATATTCCAGCGGTACTACAGGGTTACCTAAAGGGGTCATGCTTTCACATTATAATTTAGTTTCGAATTTAGAACAAGGAGATCGGGATATTTTCGTTCCACGAAAAACAAAATGTAAGTATTTTTATTTAAAAATCTAATCTTTATTATAAATAATATGTTTTTTAGCCGGTGATCGCCAACAAGTACTCTCCGTACTTCCCTTCTTCCACATATTCGGCTTCAATGGCATTCTTAACCTCATTCTCAGCGGTGGCGCTCATATGATAACACTTCCACGGTTTACACCCGAAGACTACGCCAAAGCTCTTGAAAAATACCGTCCTAGTTTCCTCTTCGTCGTTCCATCGTTACTTCAATTTTTGGCATCTCATCCAGCCATTACGAAAGACCACTTGTCTTCAGTGGAAGGGATTCAATCAGGAGCTGCCCCGTTAACCGAAGCGATGATACACAAGTTCAGAAATAAGATAGGCGATCAAGAAATATCAATTAGGCAAGGTAAGTGTGCTCTTATTTCCCGTTCTGCGCAAAAGCAGAACAAATTGATGCCAAACTGTGCCATTTTTAGGATATGGAATGACTGAAAGTTCTCCAGTGACATTTGTCATGCCGAGAATGAGTCCTCCATCAAAAATGGGTACGATAGGTATTCTATATCCAGGAACTCAAGCAAAAATTGTTAGCCTTCAAACGGGTAAAACTTTGGGTACCAACGAACCCGGTGAACTTCTTGTCAAAGGACCACAGGTACTTATATCAGTAGTGAAATTATTTTTTAATGAAAATATTTTTGTAATTACATTAGGTTATGATGGGATATTTAAATAATGACGAAGCTACAGCTGAGACTTTAGATAAAGACGGATGGTTACATACTGGAGATGTAGCTTACTATGATGAAGATGCTTATTTCTATATTGTTGATAGGTGCAAGGAGCTTATTAAAGTTAAAGGAAATCAGGTACGTACATGTGAATAAAAAAGGGGTAAATATGCTGCTGCTGCTCAAAACTACAGCATATTTACCAAAAACTGTTGTTGCTAAAAACAAATTTTGATTATTTTGAATGGGTAAGTGAAAAACAGAATAAGCAGCTTTAACAGGATGTCCAGGAGTATGATTATTTACAACTATTTTAGTCAATTTCTGTCAGGTAAGGATATAATTCTGCTAGAAGAGGAAAAAACTGTTTTTCTAAGATTATGCGTCAAAAAATTTGCGGATTTTCAATAGCACTACTGTTTTTTTTCGATGAGTATCAGACAACTTTAAGTTTAAGTAGAGGCATGCTTGTCCAATTCCTTTTCATATCCCAGGTCCGCCTGACCTTTTTCAGAGGTTTTCTCGTCAGTACACACCTCTCAAGCACCTACCACCGTTCCCTCCACTCCCATCCCCTGAACCAAACAATCCTTATTCCTTGCAATGTTGGCTGAAGAGGCTCCGGAAAGCTTATAACGGCCCGCTCCCCTCGAGAGGGGTGAGAATGAAAAACTATCCTTCTTTTTTTCCAGTTCCCTAAAGTATATCAAGTACGCAAACTGTTCCAAAGGTAAAATAAAAATAACCGACTATCGGCCGGCCTTCCCCCAATTTTTAGCAATACGGATTCCAGATGTTGGTGTCACCTGGAGGCGTCTATGAGAGTTAACGTGATGTATGATGTGAGGTTTGACGTGTCACGTTTTTCAATCGCAGTCGGTTAATGCATAAATAGCTTAGAGCTCGTTCCCACTGGTCTGATCCGTATAAAAATCAAGATGAGCCCGTCCTTCCCAGGATGCATTGCTCTAAGCACAATGCATCTCGGGAAGAACTTCCACCAATCCCCCATCTTATCCGATGGGTCCTCATCGTCGACGTTCTCGTTTTTCGCGTACAGCGTCCCTAGCCAAATGGCTGGGGTCGATCTGTCTTCTTCTTGGTTGTGTAACTGCGGTGGTTATTTCTTCAGCGGTTTTCTCGTTGTTCGTTGTCTTCTGTTGTGGAAATCGGAGGTTCCAGTGGCAGAGCATTTTGTATGAAGCTATTCACACTTGTCGGAAACCGATTTTGTGTCGGCGCCGACAAGAAATGTCGGGTGTTTTGCCAGTACTCTACGCCCGGAAAAAAATCGTGTCGGATCTCGCTCGCCTATGAGTAAGAATGGAGGTGTTCACATTTGTCAGATGTCGGGGCCGACAACCCTCTCCCCATTTACCCCTTGTTCCGTCCGCTGCGATCGCGAACACACACATCGCGGCACGCAAGCAGAGTTGTTGTGTTTTTATTGTAGGCACGTTTGGTGATTCGTAATAATAAAACCTGAAGAATTGATCACACTAGTTCAGGAAAGAGGTGTCCTTTGGGACAAAACTCTAAATGAATATAAAGATAAGCAACTGAAAATATCTATTTGGCGGGAAGTTTGCTGCCTACTCATACCGGATTTTGTCAATTTGGACGAAAAAGAAAGACACTGATATTTGAGCCAGTAGATCGTTGAATGTAGTTATCGACATTCTAAACTAATTGAAAAACTTAATTTCGTCACTTTTCAATTCTGTAATGTTCCCAAACTAAATCTTTCTCTCAGGATTGAGTCCACCCAATATTTTCTGTCCTTGGCTGTCTTTCTTCTTTTTTTTCGGGTCGAGATGGGAAACTCATGTTCAAATGGGTCCTATCCAGGACCCAAACAGTGTTAGACTCATCCCCAAGGGATGCCTACCAACCAAACCCACCTCGGAACCACTACCCTGGCATACTTCGAGACGGGCGGCGGTCCATCGCATACACTCCGCCGTTGTCTTCTCCCTACCTCTCATGCCATATAGAGTCCTTCTCTCCACTACGCCACTTACCTCCATCCATTCCTCCTCCCTCAACATTATCTCCACCATGTTCTCTCAATACACCGCCTCCCGCCCTAGTTTCCTCTCCAACTTCTCCAGCACTTCCTGGTTACTCCAACATCTAAACACATGCCCCACAGCATCCTCCACTTAACACCTCTCGCACACTCCAGTCTCTCTTTTCCCAATCTTGTGGAGGTAGCCTACTCTTTACCCATGTCCAGTGAGCACCTCTGTCAAGAAATAGTTCACCTCCCCGAATTTCCGGTCCATCCAATCTCTCCTATTCCCAATCGCACCTTTTAGCGCGCCCTCATACTCTTGCCACCTTCTCTCTATTTCCTCCTCCACCATTCCTGTATTTCCTCTCTGGTCGCACCCCTCCAGCGTTTGTTCTTGGCTCTGGCCATCACGTCCAATGGGAAGGACCTTTCCAGCATCGCTGCTGCCAGTCCACTCACTGTCCTGTACCCCTGCACCACCCTCGGTAGTATCCCTCTCTGCACCCGCAGGAGTGGCCCAACCTTCGCACCGTACAGCATACTCTGCTCTACCGTCCTACCATTTACCCTCATCTTCCACTCTCCCAGTACTTCGTTTTCTTCTTAAATAATAATTCTTCGTCGACCTTCCATCGTGCACAATCGTCTCGCGTAGAGTGCTAAAAATTTGCACGAGCTTCGACCGTGACCGACAACCGATTATTAACGGAAAGTGTGAACAAAGGCGCCGACATCCGATTAATATACGGATTCGACACCCGACAAGGGGGAAGGAATTCTTAGGGCTTCAATCCTCTGTGCTAGGATCCGCTTGGTATATCTACTTGTCGTAAATAAAAAAAATCGTTATTAAATAGAGCTTTATTACCTAAAAAGTGCACCTGAATACAAATTATGTCAATTTTATAGTTAGACAAGTTCAAATTTTGTTACTTGCCAATAATTTTAAAGAATATCGAAATTTTGTACGACCATTTAACAAAAAAAATTGACAAAAACACTAGATTCGGTAGTTGACAAATAGAAAAATGATTATTTGCATGGAAATAAATGTCAGTTTACTTAAAATGAAAAAAATTAGATTGTTATTATGTATTGAGATAGTTACATCGTTTTTCTCACAGAAGGTTTACGTTACGAGTATGTTCTTTGATACTTTTCCATAATTTTATTACTTCCAACAAAAACTGATTTAGATTTACAGAAAGTGTTCAGCAATTGCCATTTGATGAACTACATACATTCAACACGAGAATAAATACTCCAATTTTGAACGAAAACGAATGTTAAGATAAAAACTTTTTCAAATTTAATATAGATATTCAACTTCCAAACCTAGAGTCAAATTAACAGATAAATGGCCACTCTTTTGTTTCAAGAGATCATTAATATATCTTATGACTTAGGTTTACAGTTACAAATACATTTTCACCGAACACCCAAAAGTTTCTATGGTATTTCGAGATTTGTACATTAACTAAAAATTAATACAATTCACCTGCTTTCACACAAGTTTGGTACAGTTTTTTAATAAATAGTTTTTAATTTTGATAATTATTTTGGGTTTATCCACACCTGGACCTAATCGAACTGTATCTCAATAGAAAAACACTCGTATAATGTCATTGTTACATTAGTAAGTATGTATTAAAATAGTTCAAATGAACATCTTATTGGGACATTTTTAAAAACTGAACTTGATAAAAAAAAGAAATTAATTCATTATTAAAAATTGTAAGTTTACAACTGAATTTCTCACCTCAAAATTCATATGAACAAGATACGAGAATACATGAACATTACTTATACAAAAAGACTTGAAAGAAAATGTTAATCTATGAATGACTCCGCTGACGAACTGGGTTCTTCAACTTCACTTTTTTTCTCCTGGTTACTGTCAACTTCCATTGGAGACTCTTCATATTGCTCTTTAGTTTCTACAATATCATTTGTCACAGTTTCCGCTACATCATTTGTTTCAGGTTTTTCAGGCTCACTAATTACTTCGGGAGATTCTTCCTTTTTTTCTTCTTCCGTTTTCACATCAGTTGAACTATCTACAACATTATCAGGTTCCTCTGGTTCACTCGACTGTATTTTGGGAACTATTGGTTGTTCAGTTATTTCCTCCTCCTTTTTTTCTTCTATATTTTCTACTTCCTTTTCTTCAGTCTCTATTTTTTCCTCTACTTCTAAAACCGTTTCTGCCGGTATAATAAGTTCAGGACTAGAAGTATCTGGAACTATTTGTTCAGCTGATATGGTCTCACTTTCTTTCTCTGGTTCCAGCTGTTTTTCAGGTTCCGAAGTTATAAGTTCAAATTGAGTATCTTCTGATATTTCCTTAGGTATTGGTTCGGGTTCATCTTCTGTTGGCTCCGTTTTATCTACATCTTGTGAATTTTCTTCTACAGGCTAAAGAGAAACATATTAAATAAATGCAGCGAGTTTTAAGAATATAAAACAACTTACTTTAATGATTTCTTCTTCTTTTAATTCAGATGCTTCTTCGTTTACTTCTTTCTCTTCTGGAATTGTTTCTTTGCTTTCTGAAGCGGATGCTGAACTAGATGAGTCACTACTATTACTATTGCTTTCTTCCGATAGATTTTGGTATGTTTCTTGTGGTTCTATTGAAACATATGTTTCTATCGTTTCTTCGGAACTAGTGCAAGTTATTACAGTCTCTTGTGTTTCCACTTTTGCTTCTTCTGTGCTACTGCTTGTAGGAGTTTCTGGAACTACTATTTGTATAATTTTGCCTTAACCTTAAAAATTTGTATTTTTTAAAGACTTACCAGTTTTTGTTTCTTCACTTTCAAATGTTGGCGTAGATTCTATAGTTGTCTCTACATCATTTTTCAACAAGTCCTCGGATTCTCTCTCTCCTTCTTTGTATTCAACAGGGATGTTCCAACTTGGACTCTCGTCCATATCTTCGATGTTAATATCATTTCGTTCATTACTAATTTCAGGTATATGTTCGGTTTCTATTCCATTCATAATGCCTTCCTCACCATTTTCAGTTGACCTTCTACCTGGTTCAACAGTGCTAACAACTAAAATGTTCTTTTCCAAAGCTCTCATGTATTTATCTATCCTACTGTATTCCTTTCTTGGTGAAGTTAAAAGTTCACATATTCTTTGGACTGTGAAAGGGGCTGAAGCAAACGTGTCAAGTTTTTCTAGTATAAAATTTTTCATCATATCATAATTGAACATTTCTACATTTGGACAAGGTGGAATATCCATCGAAGGACATGATTCGTAGAATTCTGTTATAACGTTGATTAATTTTTCTCGAAAAAGAGACTTAATAACTGGCCACTGGTAAACTGGGTTTCCTGTTTTAGCAACAAAACAAAGGTATTCTTCTAATTCTCGTGGAATGTCTTTCGGTTTCATTTTCGAAAATTCTTCTAGGCTATGAAGAATTTCTTCAGGATTTTCCATTGTGAAACGTTTTGAACTTATTTAATTTAATTCGGCTTTATCGTATTTAGTAAAAACAGAAAATGCAAACAACCAATATCAACGAACTGAGAACTGAAGCGTGTCACCTGTCATACTTCAACGTTCAACTATTACCAGGAATATGTTCCGCAGGTTTACCAACTTAATTCAACATATTGTATATAGTGTTGCCTATCAAGTAGAAGTAGTCTTATAATAAATTATTTTTTGCAGGTGTCTCCAACTGAATTAGAATCTCTAATTTTGGAAATTGAAGGTATTTTAGACGTAGCAGTTGTGGGAGTACCGGATACTTTATCGGGAGAAGTGCCTAAGGCTTTCGTCGTGCGAAAATCTGGCGCCAACGTAAACGAGGAAGATATTCAAAGATGGGTGAATGGTAAAGTATCCCATCACAAGAAATTAGTAGGAGGCGTAAAATTCATAGAGACAATACCGAGAAATCTTAGCGGAAAAATTCTTAGAAATGAGTTAAAACTGAACTGATCGATGCTATTTTATTACTTTTTTATTATACAGATGCATTTTTCTTTGGACAATCATAGAAAAATATTGCAGCTAAATAATATACTATAAAATCCTCCCATTTATAGGTACTTATAATGAAGAATTTCTATTACGAAATTTTCACTAATTATTGCAAATAGTACGATAATTTTTTATCAATTATATTATATATGAATATAGATTATCTTTTGACTGTAAGTGTTATCTCGAATTTATTTACATTATTGTAAATAATATTTAATTATATCTTATAACACAAATGTGTGTGTTGACAAAAAGACCAGAATTTTATGGTACTATATTTTTGGTGTTTAGTGTGTACTTATTATAATAATTATTGGTATTTTTAATAAAGGAATGAATTTTTTAGTGTTTTATTTCAATTAAATTAAACCTGTTACAAAAACAATACATAAAACAAAAACATGTGAAATGTGAAGGAAGTATGAAGAATAGTCACTTATTATAATCGCAGATCACCAAGTTATTTCCATGTTGTATATAGTGTTGCGTACCTAGTAGAAGAGATATCTCACCCCACTTATATCAGATGTAGTTTCGTTCGTAGTTCTGCTACTGACCGTTGGATGTCACGCAATATCATTGCAGTTTTCTCGTTTCGCACAAACTGTACTGTAACTGACGATTTGGCGCGAAGTTTAAATACTTGATCAAGCCAAATAGCTGGTTGTTATGAGTTTTAAGTTGGTAGGCAACTATTGGCAATACAAACAGTACAAAACGAATAACATTATTAAACATGCAGCAAAGATATTTTTCAATAATAGACGTAAGTATTTTTCACTAATTACTGTTTGTAAATGTGAAAGTTACAAAAATAATACGTCTAACAAAAACATGTGAAATGTGAAGGAAGTATGAAGAATAGTCACTTATCATACTTCAACTATAACTAGGAATATGTTCCGCAACGTCACCAAGTCATTTCCATGTTGTATATAGTGTTGCCTACCTAGTAGAAGAGATATCTGACCCCACTTATATCACCTGTAGTTTCGTTCGTAGTTCTGCTACTGACCGTTGGATGTCACGCAATAGCATTGCAGTTTTCTCGTTTCGCACTAAATGTACTGTTTATTGGCGAGGAAATAAAGATCAACTGGCGATTTGGCGCAAAGTTTAAACACTTGATCAAGGCAAAATAAAATAGTCGGTTGTTATCAGTTTTAAGTTGCTAGGCAACTATTGGTAATACAAACACTTACAAAACTAATCACATTATTAAACATGCAGGAAAGATATTTTTCAATAATAAACGTAAGTATTTTTTACTAATTACCGTTTGTAAATGTGAAAGTTACAAACATAATACGTCTAACAAAAACATGTGAAATGTGAAGGAAGTATGAAGAATAGTCACTTATCATACATCAACTATAACTAGGAATATGTTCCGCAGCGTCACCAAGTTATTTCCATGTTGTATATAGTGTTGCCTACCTTGTAGAAGAGATATCTCACCCCACTTATATCACCTGTAGTTTCGTTCGTAGTTCTACTACTGACCGTTGGATGTCACGCAACAGCATTGCAGTTTTCTCGTTTCGCACAAAATGGCGAGAAAATGAAGATCAACTGACGAATTGGCGCGAAGTTTAAACACTTGATCAAGGCAAAACAGCCGGTGGTTATGAGTTTTAAGTTGCTAGGCAACTATTGGTAAAACAAACAGTACAAAACTAGTCACATTATTAAAGATGCAGCAAAGATATTTTTCAATAATAGACGTAAGTACTTTGTCCTAATTACCGTTTGTAAATGTGAAAGTTACAAAAATAATACGTCTAGCAAAAATATGTGAAATGTGAAGGAAGTATGAAGAATAGTCACTTATCATACATCAACTATAACTAGGAATATGTTCCGCAGCGTCACCAAGTTATTTCCATGTTGTATATAGTGTTGCCTACCTTGTAGAAGAGATATCTCACCCCACTTATATCACCTGTAGTTTCGTTCGTAGTTCTACAACTGACCGCTGGATGTCACGCAATATCAATGCAGTTTTCTCGTTTCGCACAAACTGTACTGTAACTGACGATTTGGCGCGAAGTTTAAACACTTGATCATTGCACAACAGCCGGTGGTTATGACTTTTAAGTTGCTAGGAAACTATTGGAAATACAAACAGTACAAAACTAATCACATTATTGAACATGCAGCAAAGATCTTTTTCAATAATAGACGTAAGTATTTTTTACTAATCACTGTTTGATAAATGTGAAAGTTCGTATTTTTTTAGGATGATGATGATGATGACGAGGTTTCATTACCCGATGGAAATGATGTAAAGGAAAAGGGCGATGGAAAAAGTGAGTACAAACCAGACGATTCAGATTTGTCATTATCGGAAGAGAACAGTATGAGTCCGAAACGTTCTGAAGATTTTCAAAAATTGAAAGAGCTGGATTTGGTGAGTAACGAGGAACTCGAACAGTTAGAGATGGAGCGTATGGTAACACCAAAAGATAGAGACATTGGAAATATTGGAAATTTATCGGGGCGCCAAACAGCGGTTTTGAAAAGAAGAAGTTTAACTGAACAAAAAATTGCACATTTACTGAGTGACAGTGAAGACAGCGATAACGATGAGCAAAAAAATGCTGCAATTCCAGGAGAATACGATCCGAAAATGTACGAAAATTTAGAAGTAGACCCTGATACGAAGGAGACTTTTCAATATATATCCAGGTAAATCAATAATTAATTAGGAATATCACATATACGGTCATACAATTTTTAGATACATTCCACAACAGCTCAACTTTAATTACAAATTCAAGCCGTTTATACCGGAATTTCTACCGGCCGTTGGAGATATCGATGCTTTTCTTAAAGTATATCCACCAGAAAAAACGATAAACGATGAAATTAATAAAGAAAAATTTGAACATTTAGGCTTGACAGTTCTAGACGAACCGGCTAGCAATCAAAGCGATCCCGCTGTTTTATATTTACAATTAAAAGCTGCATCTGGAAAAACCGGAAAGAAAAACGATGAGAATGTAGTGAGTGATCTGATTATTTTTGACAGTTGATTTAATTTTGCTCTTTTGCTCTGTTCACGATTTTATTTTTTAGGTCGTGAAGAAAATTCTGAACGTCGAAAAGAATTCAAAAACGATAGACAAATGGATTAAAGATATATCTGATTTACATAAAAGTAAATCTTCGGTAGTTGTACGATATTCGGAGTAAGTAAAATTACGGTAGAGACGAGCAAGAAATTGATATAATTTTATCAAAATATAAATTTACTATTGTTTGACTTTTAATATATGGTATTAGTAGTAGGGGAAAGTATTATAACATATTAAACACTTGAAGATATCAACAATTAATAGTAAAATATGTAGGTATTGTACCTACGTGTTCCCGCCTAAACTATACCATTTTGAGCATCATCGATATTGAAATGATAAAAGTTTATAATATATCAAATAGTTAACAATGTAAATTTTAATAAACAAACCTGTAGGATTTTCAAGAGAAACGATTTTAACAAATAAATAAACAAAAAAACACCAAAAACTTATCTGCCCCTTAACGTTTTGTTTTAGAACAATGCCCGATTTGGATGATTTAATGCAAGAATGGCCGGAAGATGTTGAAAAGGAATTAAAGAAAAACGGTTTTCCCAAGCCGAATAATGCCAATCTTCAAGAATACATAGCGACCATTTGTAAAACTTTTCAAATACCTTTGGCTAAGAAAAAAGTTCAGTCGCTATATTTATTATTTTGTCTTTATGGTGCAATTAAACAAACTCAACTTTATAAAGCTTCTACTGAAAATGAAAAGAATAAAGATGCTAAAGAAGCTGATCAATTAGTTTTAGAGTGAAATTATACTGTTTATTGTTATAATTAAATAATTTAAATAAGTACAAGTGATTATTTTTTTTATATTTATATAGTATGGGGGAAAGTTGGAAATATTCGGCAAGTTAATTAAATCAAAACAAAAATATTTAATGCAAATGTTTAGCGTCACATGACTTATCAAACACATGATTTTAATGGACTGTCTTCTTCTATCAATAGAAAAAACACTTAATGGTGATATCCAGGCAAAAAAAGATCACGACGGGAGCAAAATTGATGAGGTACTAAATGCGGTTAATTCACAGGCAAAACCAACAGCTTTTTATCGAATAGGAAAGTCAAATGATCACTATCCCAGATTATTAAAGGTCATAATGCCAACAGAGTCCGATGCTAAGTACGCATTAAAAAACAAGAAGAAACTTTTGGAACATACAGGCACCAGAGGCTTATCGATAATTGATGACAAGACACCAGTACAGCAACAATGCTTGAAGGATCTCCGTACACAGCGGAATGCCCGAACGCAAAATCTAGCAATCAAATACGTCAACGGCCTTCCTAAAATGGTTACATTTCGCCAATAGCTCTTCGTCCACATCCTTTGTCGAATGGTCTCAAAAGACTCAAAAGAAAGTAGCAGTTGCCACAAGAGAAGAATGGGAGAATCTGCCACAGGTAGCAATTGATCGCCTTGTTAGCAGCATGGTGGAAGTACGCTGTATTAACAGTGTAAAATTAATTTTCAATAAGAAATAAAACTTTCATTTTCCTAATTTTTTTATTAAAAAAAACTACATCTCTGCTCTAATACAAAAAGTATCTGCCAACTGAATAATGTTCATTGTATGATTGATTCATAAAAGCAGTTTGGTACAATTTGTAATAATAACGGAGATTTTAGGTGATGCATAAGTTTTGGAACTGTGTGTATTATAATCTATCATTATAGCCTACTTATAGTATAAACTGAATAGAATATCTTTAATATAATATAATACTGATTATGATATCGTCTGCTTCTACGATATTTATATTGCTGGACAAGTTCATGTTTACATTTACTATTGAATGTTATATAATTGTTTATCGTAAATATACGCGATGAACTTGACTCTCTATACCTGTCGGCCTCGTAAGTTTTATTTATGCATTTTTCACCAATCGATAGAGGGAACAATTTTACATATTTTAGTGAATTTTGAGTCCATATTTCCAAGGATTATGGGAGTTAGAAAAAATCAATTTGTATCGCAAAATATTTCCATAGCTACCCCCTTTGTTCTAAATTTTCGACAAAAAAATTATAAAAATGCTAAAAATCCGTGAAGAGAGGTTTTTTTGGCCAAAAAATCGACTGGCACAATCAGTTTTGTGATAAAATCATTATTTCGCCTTCAAATAGAGTCATGAAATTTTCGAAAATCCACTTTTCAAAACAAAAAATACTCATAACTCGACAAATAGGAAAGATAGAACGTTCTAGTCTTCACCAATCGATAGAGGGGACAATTTTACATATTTTAGTGAATTTTGAGTCCATATTTCCAAGGATTATGGGAGTTAGAAAAAATCAATTTGTATCGCAAAATATTTCCATAGCTACCCCCTTTGTTCTAAATTTTCGACAAAAAAATTATAAAAAATGTTTAAAATTCGTAAAGAGGGGTTTTTTGCGCCGGAAAATCGAATGGCACAATCAGTTTTTTGATAAAATCATTATTTCGCCTTCAAATGGAGTCATGAAATTTTCGAAAATCCACTTTTCAAAACAAAAAATACTCATAACTCGACAAATAGGAAAGATAGAACGTTCTAGTCTTCACCAATCGATAGAGGGGACAATTTTACATATTTTAGTGAATTTTGAGTCCATATTTCCAAGGATTATGGGAGTTAGAAAAAATCAATTTGTATCGCAAAATATTTCCATAGCTACCCCCTTTGTTCTAAATTTGCGACAAAAAAATTATAAAAAATGCTAAAAATTCGTAAAGAGGGGTTTTTTTGGCAAAAAAATCGACTGGCACAATCAGTTTTGTGATAAAATCATTATTTCGCCTTCAAATAGAGTCATGAAATTTTCGAAAATCCACTTTTCAAAACAAAAAATACTCATAACTCGACAAATAGGAAAGATAGAACGTTCTAGTCTTCACCAATCGATAGAGGGGACAATTTTACATATTTTAGTGAATTTTGAGTCCATATTTCCAAGGATTATGGGAGTTAGAAAAAATCAATTTGTATCGCAAAATATTTCCATAGCTACCCCCTTTGTTCTAAATTTTCGACAAAAAAATTATAAAAAATGTTTAAAATTCGTAAAGAGGGGTTTTTTGCGCCGGAAAATCGAATGGCACAATCAGTTTTTTGATAAAATCATTATTTCGCCTTCAAATGGAGTCATGAAATTTTCGAAAATCCACTTTTCAAAACAAAAAATACTCATAACTCGACAAATAGGAAAGATAGAACGTTCTAGTCTTCACCAATCGATAGAGGGGACAATTTTACATATTTTAGTGAATTTTGAGTCCATATTTCCAAGGATTATGGGAGTTAGAAAAAATCAATTTGTATCGCAAAATATTTCCATAGCTACCCCCTTTGTTCTAAATTTTCGACAAAAAAATTATAAAAAATGTTTAAAATTCGTAAAGAGGGGTTTTTTGCGCCGGAAAATCGAATGGCACAATCAGTTTTGTGATAAAATCATTATTTCGCCTTCAAATAGAGTCATGAAATTTTCGAAAATCCACTTTTCAAAACAAAAAATACTCATAACTCGACAAATAGGAAAGATAGAACGTTCTAGTCTTCACCAATCGATAGAGGGGACAATTTTACATGTTTTAGTGTATTTTGAGTCCATATTTCCAAGGATTATGGGAGTTAGAAAAAATCAATTTGTATCTCAAAATATTTCCATAGCTACCCCCTTTGTTCTAAATTTTCGACAAAAAAATTATAAAAAATGCTAAAAATTCGTAATAATGGGTTTTTTTGGCCAAAAAATCGACTGGCACAATCAGTTTTGTGATAAAATCATTATTTCGCCTTCAAATAGAGTCATGAAATTTTCGAAAATCCACTTTTCAAAACAAAAAATACTCATAACTCGACAAATAGGAAAGATAGAACGTTCTAGTCTTCACCAATCGATAGAGGGGACAATTTTACATGTTTAAGTGAATTTTGAGTCCATATTTCCAAGGATTATGGGAGTTAGAAAAAATCAATTTGTATCTCAAAATATTTCCATATTTTCCCCCTTTGTTCTAAATTTTCGACAAAAATATTATAAAAAATGCTAAAAATTCGTAATAAGGGTTTTTTTTGGCCAAAAAATCGACTGGCACGATCAGTTTTGTGATAAAATCATTATTTCGCCTTCAAATAGAGTCATGAAATTTTCGAAAATCCACTTTTCAAAACAAAAAATACTCATAACTCGACAAATAGGAAAGATAGAACGTTCTAGTCTTCACCAATCGATAGAGGGGACAATTTTACATGTTTAAGTGAATTTTGAGTCCATATTTCCAAGGATTATGGGAGTTAGAAAAAATCAATTTGTATCGCAAAATATTTCCATAGCTAGCCCCTTTGTTCTAAATTTTCGACAAAAAAATTATAAAAATGCTAAAAATCCGTGAAGAGAGGTTTTTTTGGCCAAAAAATCGACTGGCACAATCAGTTTTGTGATAAAATCATTATTTCGCCTTCAAATAGAGTCATGAAATTTTCGAAAATCCACTTTTCAAAACAAAAAATACTCATAACTCGACAAATAGGAAAGATAGAACGTTCTAGTCTTCACCAATCGATAGAGGGGACAATTTTACATGTTTTAGTGTATTTTGAGTCCATATTTCCAAGGATTATGGGAGTTAGAAAAAATCAATTTGTATCTCAAAATATTTCCATAGCTACCCCCTTTGTTCTAAATTTTCGACAAAAAAATTATAAAAAATGCTAAAAATTCGTAATAATGGGTTTTTTTGGCCAAAAAATCGACTGGCACAATCAGTTTTGTGATAAAATCATTATTTCGCCTTCAAATAGAGTCATGAAATTTTCGAAAATCCACTTTTCAAAACAAAAAATACTCATAACTCGACAAATAGGAAAGATAGAACGTTCTAGTCTTCACCAATCGATAGAGGGGACAATTTTACATGTTTAAGTGAATTTTGAGTCCATATTTCCAAGGATTATGGGAGTTAGAAAAAATCAATTTGTATCTCAAAATATTTCCATATTTTCCCCCTTTGTTCTAAATTTTCGACAAAAATATTATAAAAAATGCTAAAAATTCGTAATAAGGGTTTTTTTTGGCCAAAAAATCGACTGGCACGATCAGTTTTGTGATAAAATCATTATTTCGCCTTCAAATAGAGTCATGAAATTTTCGAAAATCCACTTTTCAAAACAAAAAATACTCATAACTCGACAAATAGGAAAGATAGAACGTTCTAGTCTTCACCAATCGATAGAGGGGACAATTTTACATGTTTAAGTGAATTTTGAGTCCATATTTCCAAGGATTATGGGAGTTAGAAAAAATCAATTTGTATCGCAAAATATTTCCATAGCTAGCCCCTTTGTTCTAAATTTTCGACAAAAAAATTATAAAAATGCTAAAAATCCGTGAAGAGAGGTTTTTTTGGCCAAAAAATCGACTGGCACAATCAGTTTTGTGATAAAATCATTATTTCGCCTTCAAATAGAGTCATGAAATTTTCGAAAATCCACTTTTCAAAACAAAAAATACTCATAACTCGACTAATAGGAAAGATAGAACGTTCTAGTCTTCACCAATCGATAGAGGGGACAATTTTACATATTTTAGTGAATTTTGAGTCCATATTTCCAAGGATTATGGGAGTTAGAAAAAATCAATTTGTATCGCAAAATATTTCCATAGCTACCCCCTTTGTTCTAAATTTTCCACAACAAAATTATAAAAATGCTAAAAATCCGTAAAGAGGAGTTTTTTTGGCCAAAAAATCGACTGGCACAATCAGTTTTGTGATAAAATCATTATTTCGCCTTCAAATAGAGTCATGAAATTTTCGAAAATCCACTTTTCAAAACAAAAAATACTCATAACTCGACAAATAGGAAAGATAGAACGTTCTAGTCTTCACCAATCGATAGAGGGGACAATTTTACATGTTTTAGTGAATTTTGAGTCCATATTTCCAAGGATTATGGGAGTTAGAAAAAATCAATTTGTATCGCAAAATATTTCCATAGCTACCCCTTTTGTTCTAAATTTTCGACAAAAAAATTATAAAAATGCTAAAAATTCGTAAAGAGGGGTTTTTTTGGCAAAAAAATCGACTGACACAATCAGTTTTGTGATAAAATCATTATTTCGCCTTCAAATAGAGTCATGAAATTTTCGAAAATCCACTTTTCAAAACAAAAAATACTCATAACTCGACAAATAGGAAAGATAGAACGTTCTAGTCTTCACCAATCGATAGAGGAGACAATTTTACATATTTTAGTGAATTTTGAGTCCATATTTCCAAGGATTATGGGAGTTAGAAAAAATCAATTTGTATCGCAAAATATTTCCATAGCTACCCCCTTTGTTCTAAATGTTCCACAACAAAATTATAAAAATGCTAAAAATCCGTAAAGAGGAGTTTTTTTGGCCAAAAAATCGACTGGCACAATCAGTTTTGTGATAAAATCATTATTTCGCCTTCAAATAGAGTCATGAAATTTTCGAAAATCCACTTTTCAAAACAAAAAATACTCATAACTCGACAAATAGGAAAGATAGAACGTTCTAGTCTTCACCAATCGATAGAGGGGACAATTTTACATATGTTAGTGAATTTTGAGTCCATATTTCCAAGGATTATGGGAGTTAGAAAAAATCAATTTGTATGGCAAAATATTTCCATAGCTACCCCCTTTGTTCTAAATTTTCGACAAAAAAATTATTAAAAATGCTAAAAATTCGTAAAGAGGGGTTTTTTTGGCCAAAAAATCGACTGGTACAATCAGTTTTGTGATAAAATCATTATTTCGCCTTCAAATAGAGTCATGAAATTTTCGAAAATCCACTTTTCAAAACAAAAAATACTCATAACTCGACAAATAGGAAAGATAGAACGTTCTAGTCTTCACCAATCGATAGAGGGGACAATTTTACATATCTTAGTGTATTTTGAGTCCATATTTCCAAGGATTATGGGAGTTAGAAAAAATCAATTTGTATCGCAAAATATTTCCATAGCTACCCCCTTTGTTCTAAATTTTCGACAAAAAAATTATAAAAATGCTAAAAATCCGTGAAGAGGGGTTTTTTTGGCCAAAAAATCGACTGGCACAATCAGTTTTGTGATAAAATCATTATTTCGCCTTCAAATAGAGTCATGAAATTTTCGAAAATCCACTTTTCAAAACAAAAAATACTCATAACTCGACAAATAGGAAAGATAGAACGTTCTAGTCTTCACCAATCGATAGAGGGGACAATTTTACATATCTTAGTGTATTTTGAGTCCATATTTCCAAGGATTATGGGAGTTAGAAAAAATCAATTTGTATCTCAAAATATTTCCATAGCTACCCCCTTTGTTCTAAATTTTCGACAAAAAAATTATAAAAAATGCTAAAAATTCGTAATAATGGGTTTTTTTGGCCAAAAAATCGACTGGCACAATCAGTTTTGTGATAAAATCATTATTACGCCTTCAAATAGAGTCATAAAATTTTCGAAAATCCACTTTTCAAAACAAAAAATACTCATAACTCGACAAATAGGAAAGATAGAACGTTCTAGTCTTCACCAATCGATAGAGGGGACAATTTTACATGTTTTAGTGTATTTTGAGTCCATATTTCCAAGGATTATGGGAGTTAGAAAAAATCAATTTGTATCTCAAAATATTTCCATAGCTACCCCCTTTGTTCTAAATTTTCGACAAAAAAATTATAAAAAATGCTAAAAATTCGTAATAATGGGTTTTTTTGGCCAAAAAATCGACTGGCACAATCAGTTTTGTGATAAAATCATTATTTCGCCTTCAAATAGAGTCATGAAATTTTCGAAAATCCACTTTTCAAAACAAAAAATACTCATAACTCGACAAATAGGAAAGATAGAACGTTCTAGTCTTCACCAATCGATAGAGGGGACAATTTTACATATGTTAGTGAATTTTGAGTCCATATTTCCAAGGATTATGGGAGTTAGAAAAAATCAATTTGTATCTCAAAATATTTCCATATTTTCCCCCTTTGTTCTAAATTTTCGACAAAAATATTATAAAAAATGCTAAAAATTCGTAATAAGGGTTTTTTTTGGCCAAAAAATCGACTGGCACGATCAGTTTTGTGATAAAATCATTATTTCGCCTTCAAATAGAGTCATGAAATTTTCGAAAATCCACTTTTCAAAACAAAAAATACTCATAACTCGACAAATAGGAAAGATAGAACGTTCTAGTCTTCACCAATCGATAGAGGGGACAATTTTACATGTTTAAGTGAATTTTGAGTCCATATTTCCAAAGATTATGGGAGTTAGAAAAAATCAATTTGTATCGCAAAATATTTCCATAGCTACCCCCTTTGTTCTAAATTTTCGACAAAAAAATTATAAAAATGCTAAAAATCCGTGAAGAGAGGTTTTTTTGGCCAAAAAATCGACTGGCACAATCAGTTTTGTGATAAAATCATTATTTCGCCTTCAAATAGAGTCATGAAATTTTCGAAAATCCACTTTTCAAAACAAAAAATACTCATAACTCGACAAATAGGAAAGATAGAACGTTCTAGTCTTCACCAATCGATAGAGGGGACAATTTTACATATTTTAGTGAATTTTGAGTCCATATTTCCAAGGATTATGGGAGTTAGAAAAAATCAATTTGTATCGCAAAATATTTCCATAGCTACCCCCTTTGTTCTAAATTTTCGACAAAAAAATTATAAAAAATGCTAAAAATTCGTAAAGAGGGGTTTTTTTGGCAAAAAAATCGACTGGCACCATCAGTTTTGTCATAAAATCATTATTTCGCCTTCAAATAGAGTCATGAAATTTTCGAAAATCCACTTTTCAAAACAAAAAATACTCATAACTCGACAAATAGGAAAGATAGAACGTTCTAGTCTTCACCAATCGATAGAGGGGACAATTTTACATATGTTAGTGAATTTTGAGTCCATATTTCCAAGGATTATGGGAGTTAGAAAAAATCAATTTGTATGGCAAAATATTTCCATAGCTACCCCCTTTGTTCTAAATTTTCGACAAAAAAATTATTAAAAATGCTAAAAATTCGTAAAGAGGGGTTTTTTTGGCCAAAAAATCGACTGGTACAATCAGTTTTGTGATAAAATCATTATTTCGCCTTCAAATAGAGTCATGAAATTTTCGAAAATCCACTTTTCAAAACAAAAAATACTCATAACTCGACAAATAGGAAAGATAGAACGTTCTAGTCTTCACCAATCGATAGAGGGGACAATTTTACATATCTTAGTGTATTTTGAGTCCATATTTCCAAGGATTATGGGAGTTAGAAAAAATCAATTTGTATCGCAAAATATTTCCATAGCTACCCCCTTTGTTCTAAATTTTCGACAAAAAAATTATAAAAATGCTAAAAATCCGTGAAGAGGGGTTTTTTTGGCCAAAAAATCGACTGGCACAATCAGTTTTGTGATAAAATCATTATTTCGCCTTCAAATAGAGTCATGAAATTTTCGAAAATCCACTTTTCAAAACAAAAAATACCCATAACTCGACAAATAGGAAAGATAGAACGTTCTAGTCTTCACCAATCGATAGAGGGGACAATTTTACATATCTTAGTGTATTTTGAGTCCATATTTCCAAGGATTATGGGAGTTAGAAAAAATCAATTTGTATCGCAAAATATTTCCCTTTGTTCTAAATTTTCGACAAAAAAATTATAAAAAATGCTAAAAATTCGTAAAGAGGGGTTTTTTTGGCCAAAAAATCGACTGGCACAATCAGTTTTGTCATAAAATCATTATTTCGCTTTCAAATAGAGTCATGAAATTTTCGAAAATCCACTTTTCAAAACAAAAAATACTCATAACTCGACAAATAGGAAAGATAGAACGTTCTAGTCTTCACCAATCGATAGAGGGGACAATTTTACATATGTTAGTGTATTTTGAGTCCATATTTCCAAGGATTATGGGAGTTAGAAAAAATCAATTTGTATCGCAAAATATTTCCATAGCTACCCCCTTTGTTCTAAATTTTCGACAAAAAAATTATAAAAATGCTAAAAATACGTAAAGAGGGGTTTTTTTGGCCAAAAAATCGACTGGCACAATCAGTTTTGTCATAAAATCATTATTTCGCCTTCAAATAGTGTCATGAAATTTTCGAAAATCCACTTTTCAAAACAAAAAATACTCATAACTCGACAAATAGGAAAGATAGAACGTTCTAGTCTTCACCAATCGATAGAGGGGACAATTTTACATATGTTAGTGAATTTTGAGTCCATATTTCCAAGGATTATGGGAGTTAGAAAAAATCAATTTGTATCGCAAAATATTTCCATAGCTACCCCCTTTGTTCTAAATTTTCCACAACAAAATTATAAAAATGCTAAAAATCCGTGAAGAGGAGTTTTTTTGGCCAAAAAATCGACTGGCACAATCAGTTTTGTGATAAAATCATTATTTCGCCTTCAAATAGAGTCATGAAATTTTCGAAAATCCACTTTTCAAAACAAAAAATACTCATAACTCGACAAATAGGAAAGATAGAACGTTCTAGTCTTCACCAATCGATAGAGGGGACAATTTTACATATTTTAGTGAATTTTGAGTCCATATTTCCAAGGATTATGGGAGTTAGAAAAAATCAATTTGTATCGCAAAATATTTCCATAGCTACCCCCTTTGTTCTAAATGTTCCACAACAAAATTATAAAAATGCTAAAAATCCGTAAAGAGGAGTTTTTTTGGCCAAAAAATCGACTGGCACAATCAGTTTTGTGATAAAATCATTATTTCGCCTTCAAATAGAGTCATGAAATTTTCGAAAATCCACTTTTCAAAACAAAAAATACTCATAACTCGACAAATAGGAAAGATAGAACGTTCTAGTCTTCACCAATCGATAGAGGGGACAATTTTACATGTTTTAGTGAATTTTGAGTCCATATTTCCAAGGATTATGGGAGTTAGGAAAAATCAATTTGTTTCGCAAAAGATTTCCATAACTACCCCCTTTGTTCTAAATTTTCGACAAAAAATTATAAAAAATGCTAAAAATTCGTAAAGAGGGGTTTTTTTGGCCAAAAAATCGACTGGCACAATCAGTTTTGTGATAAAATCATTATTTCGCCTTCAAATAGAGTCATGAAATTTTCGAAAATCCACTTTTCAAAACAAAAAATACTCATAACTCGACAAATAGGAAAGATAGAACGTTCTAGTCTTCACCAATCGATAGAGGGGACAATTTTACATATTTAAGTGTTTTTTGAGTCCATATTTCCAAGGATTATGGAAGTTAGAAAAAATCAATTTGTATCGCAAAATATTTCCATAGCTACCCTCTTTGTTCTAAATTTTCCACAACAAAATTATAAAAATGCTAAAAATCCGTAAAGAGGGGTTTTTTTGGCTAAAAAATCGACTGGCACAATCAGTTTTGTGATAAAATCATTATTTCGCCTTCAAATAGAGTCATGAAATATTCGAAAATCCACTTTTCAAAACAAAAAATACTCATAACTCGACAAATAGGAAAGATAGAACGTTCTAGTCTTCACCAATCGATAGAGGGGACAATTTTACATATTTAAGTGTTTTTTGAGTCCATATTTCCAAGGATTATGGGAGTTAGAAAAAATCAATTTGTATCGCAAAATATTTCCATAGCTACCCCCTTTGTTCTAAATTTTCGACAAAAAAATTATAAAAAATGCTAAAAATTCGTAAAGAGGGGTTTTTTTGGCAAAAAAATCGACTGGCACAATCAGTTTTGTGATAAAATCATTATTTCGCCTTCAAATAGAGTCATGAAATTTTCGAAAATCCACTTTTCAAAACAAAAAATACTCATCACTCGACAAATAGGAAAGATAGAACGTTCTAGTCTTCACCAATCGATAGAGGGGACAATTTTACATATTTAAGTGAATTTTGAGTCTATATTTCCAAGGATTATGGGAGTTAGAAAAAATCAATTTGTATCGCAAAATATTTCCATAGCTACCCCCTTTGTTCTAAATTTTCGACAAAAATTTTTAAAAAATGCTAAAAATTCGTAAAGAGGGGTTTTTTGGACCGGAAAATCGACTGGCAAATCTTGACAATTTTTTTAAGTCTTAAACTTCAAAATATTTTCGTAAGTTCCAAATTGTCAATCTTTTTAAAGGCGTGAGTTAGGGAAAAAATTAGTTAAATAGTTCTTGATCACTATGTTTGTTGAAACTCTATTTTTAAAGTTTCGGTAGCGGTCCAGCTGCCGTTATCAAGAATAATGAAAAATAATAAATTTTCGAATCATCGAAAATTGATTATTTTCGATTAATCGATTTTTTTTCGATTAATCGATTTTTTCGATTAATCGATTATTTTCGATTAATCGATTTTTTCGATTAATCGGTTTTTTCGATTAATCGATTATTTTCGATTAATCGATTTTTTCGATTAATCGATTATTTTCGATTAATCGATTATTTTCGATCAATCGATTATTTTCGATTAATCGATTATTTTCGATTAATCGATTTTTTTCGATTAATCGATTTTTTTCGATTAATCGATTTTTTTCGATTAATCGATTTTTTTTCGATTAATCGATTTTTTCGATTAATCGATTATTTTCGATTAATCGATTATTTTCGATTAATCGATTTTTTTCGATTAATCGATTTTTTTCGATTAATCGATTTTTTTCGATTAATCGATTTATTTCCATTGATCGATTATTTTCGATTAATCGAATATTTTCGATTAATCGATTATTTTCGATCAATCGATTTTTTTCTATTAATCGATTTTTTCGATTAATCGATTTTTTTCGATTAATCGATTTTTTTCGATTAATCGATTTTTTTCGATTAATCGATTTTTTTCGATTAATCGATTATTTTAGATTAATTGACAAAAATGTTTAAAATTCGTAAAGAGGGGTTTTTTGCGCCGGAAAATCGACTGGCACAATCAGTTTTTTGATAAAATCATTATTTCGCTTCCAAATGGAGTCATGAAATTTTCGAAAATCCACTTTTCAAAACAAAAAATACTCATAAGTCGACAAATAGGAAAGATAGAACGTTCTAGTCTTCACCAATCGATAGAGGGGACAATTTTGCATATTTTAGTGAATTTTGAGTCCATATTTCCAAGGATTATGGGAGTTAGAAAAAATCAATATGTATCGCAAAATATTTCCAAAAAAATTATAAAAATGCTAAAAATCCGTAAAGAGGGGTTTTTTTGGCCAAAAAATCGACTGGCACAATCAGTTTTGTGATAAAATCATTATTTCGCCTCCAAATAGAGTCATGAAATTTTCGAAAATCCACTTTTCAAAACAAAAAATACTCATAACTCGACAAATAGGAAAGATAGAACGTTCTAGTCTTCACCAATCGATAGAGGGGACAATTTTACATATGTTAGTGAATTTTGAGTCCATATTTCCAAGGATTATGGGAGTTAGAAAAAATCAATTTGTATCGCAAAATATTTCAATAGCTACCCCCTTTGTTCTAAATTTTCGACAAAAAAATTATAAAAAATGCTAAAAATTCGTAAAAAGGG
The DNA here is from genome assembly GCA_947563755.1 of Lochmaea crataegi. Lineage (NCBI taxonomy): Eukaryota > Metazoa > Arthropoda > Insecta > Coleoptera > Chrysomelidae > Lochmaea > Lochmaea crataegi. The sequence continues at coordinate 38,208,647 of OX387432.1, read as the reverse complement.
GTTTTTTTGGCCAAAAAATCGACTGGCACAATCAGTTTTGTCATAAAATCATTATTTCGCCTTCAAATAGAGTCATGAAATTTTCGAAAATCCACTTTTCAAAACAAAAAATACTCATAACTCGACAAATAGGAAAGATAGAACGTTCTAGTCTTCACCAATCGATAGAGGGGACAATTTTACATATGTTAGTGAATTTGGAGTCCATATTTCCAAGGATTATGGGAGTTAGAAAAAATCAATTTGTATCTCAAAATATTTCCATAGCTACCCCCTTTGTTCTAAATTTTCGACAAAAAAATTATAAAAAATGCTAAAAATTCGTAATAAGGGGTTTTTTGGCCAAAAAATCGACTGGTACAATCAGTTTTGTGATAAAATCATTATTTCGCCTTCAAATAGAGTCATGAAATTTTCGAAAATCCACTTTTCAAAACAAAAAATACTCATAACTCGACAAATAGGAAAGATAGAACGTTCTAGTCTTCACCAATCGATAGAGGGGACAATTTTACATATCTTAGTGTATTTTGAGTCCATATTTCCAAGGATTATGGGAGTTAGAAAAAATCAATTTGTATCGCAAAATATTTCCATAGCTACCCCCTTTGTTCTAAATTTTCGACAAAAAAATTATAAAAAATGCTAAAAATTCGTAAAGAGGGGTTTTTTTGGCCAAAAAATCGACAGGCACAATCAGTTTTGTCATAAAATCATTATTTCGCTTTCAAATAGAGTCATGAAATTTTCGAAAATCCACTTTTCAAAACAAAAAATACTCATAACTCGACAAATAGGAAAGATAGAACGTTCTAGTCTTCACCAATCGATAGAGGGGACAATTTTACATATGTTAGTGAATTTTGAGTACATATTTCCAAGGATTATGGGAGTTAGAAGAAATCAATTTGTATCGCAAAATATTTCCCCTTTGTTCTAAATTTTCGACAAAAAAATTATAAAAAATGCTAAAAATTCGTAAAGAGGGGTTTTTTTGGCAAAAAAATCGACTGGCACAATCAGTTTTGTCATAAAATCATTATTTCGCCTTCAAATAGAGTCATGAAATTTTCGAAAATCCACTTTTCAAAACAAAAAATACTCATAACTCGACAAATAGGAAAGATAGAACGTTCTAGTCTTCACCAATCGATAGAGGGGACAATTTTACATATCTTAGTGTATTTTGAGTCCATATTTCCAAGGATTATGGGAGTTAGAAAAAATCAATTTGTATCGCAAAATATTTCCATAGCTACCCCCTTTGTTCTAAATTTTCGACAAAAAAATTATAAAAATGCTAAAAATACGTAAAGAGGGGTTTTTTTGGCCAAAAAATCGACTGGCACAATCAGTTTTGTCATAAAATCATTATTTCGCCTTCAAATAGAGTCATGAAATTTTCGAAAATCCACTTTTCAAAACAAAAAATACTCATAACTCGACAAATAGGAAAGATAGAACGTTCTAGTCTTCACCAATCGATAGAGGGGACAATTTTACATATCTTAGTGTATTTTGAGTCCATATTTCCAAGGATTATGGGAGTTAGAAAAAATCAATTTGTATCGCAAAATATTTCCATAGCTACCCCCTTTGTTCTAAATTTTCGACAAAAAAATTATTAAAAATGCTAAAAATTCGTAAAGAGGGGTTTTTTTGGCCAAAAAATCGACTGGTACAATCAGTTTTGTGATAAAATCATTATTTCGCCTTCAAATAGAGTCATGAAATTTTCGAAAATCCACTTTTCAAAACAAAAAATACTCATAACTCGACAAATAGGAAAGATAGAACGTTCTAGTCTTCACCAATCGATAGAGGGGACAATTTTACATATCTTAGTGTATTTTGAGTCCATATTTCCAAGGATTATGGGAGTTAGAAAAAATCAATTTGTATCGCAAAATATTTCCATAGCTACCCCCTTTGTTCTAAATTTTCGACAAAAAAATTATAAAAATGCTAAAAATCCGTGAAGAGGGGTTTTTTTGGCCAAAAAATCGACTGGCACAATCAGTTTTGTGATAAAATCATTATTTCGCCTTCAAATAGAGTCATGAAATTTTCGAAAATCCACTTTTCAAAACAAAAAATACTCATAACTCGACAAATAGGAAAGATAGAACGTTCTAGTCTTCACCAATCGATAGAGGGGACAATTTTACATATTTTAGTGAATTTTGAGTCCATATTTCCAAGGATTATGGGAGTTAGAAAAAATCAATTTGTATCGCAAAATATTTCCATAGCTACCCCCTTTGTTCTAAATTTTCGACAAAAAAATTATTAAAAATGCTAAAAATTCGTAAAGAGGGGTTTTTTTGGCCAAAAAATCGACTGGTACAATCAGTTTTGTGATAAAATCATTATTTCGCCTTCAAATAGAGTCATGAAATTTTCGAAAATCCACTTTTCAAAACAAAAAATACTCATAACTCGACAAATAGGAAAGATAGAACGTTCTAGTCTTCACCAATCGATAGAGGGGACAATTTTACATATCTTAGTGTATTTTGAGTCCATATTTCCAAGGATTATGGGAGTTAGAAAAAATCAATTTGTATCGCAAAATATTTCCATAGCTACCCCCTTTGTTCTAAATTTTCGACAAAAAAATTATAAAAAATGCTAAAAATTCGTAAAGAGGGGTTTTTTTGGCCAAAAAATCGACTGGCACAATCAGTTTTGTCATAAAATCATTATTTCGCCTTCAAATAGAGTCATGAAATTTTCGAAAATCCACTTTTCAAAACAAAAAATACTCATAACTCGACAAATAGGAAAGAGAACTTTCTAGTCTTCACCAATCGATAGAGGGGACAATTTTACATATCTTAGTGTATTTTGAGTCCATATTTCCAAGGATTATGGGAGTTAGAAAAAATCAATTTGTATCGCAAAATATTTCCATAGCTACCCCCTTTGTTCTAAATTTTCGACAAAAAAATTATAAAAAATGCTAATAATTCGTAAAGAGGGGTTTTTTTGGCCAAAAAATCGACTGGCACAATCAGTTTTGTCATAAAATCATTATTTCGCTTTCAAATAGAGTCATGAAATTTTCGAAAATCCACTTTTCAAAACAAAAAATACTCATAACTCGACAAATAGGAAAGATAGAACGTTCTAGTCTTCACCAATCGATAGAGGGGACAATTTTACATATGTTAGTGTATTTTGAGTCCATATTTCCAAGGATTATGGGAGTTAGAAAAAATCAATTTGTATCGCAAAATATTTCCATAGCTACCCCCTTTGTTCTAAATTTTCGACAAAAAAATTATAAAAATGCTAAAAATACGTAAAGAGGGGTTTTTTTGGCCAAAAAATCGACTGGCACAATCAGTTTTGTCATAAAATCATTATTTCGCTTTCAAATAGAGTCATGAAATTTTCGAAAATCCACTTTTCAAAACAAAAAATACTCATAACTCGACAAATAGGAAAGATAGAACGTTCTAGTCTTCACCAATCGATAGAGGGGACAATTTTACATATGTTAGTGAATTTTGAGTCCATATTTCCAAGGATTATGGGAGTTAGAAAAAATCAATTTGTATCGCAAAATATTTCCATAGCTACCCCCTTTGTTCTAAATTTTCCACAACAAAATTATAAAAATGCTAAAAATCCGTGAAGAGGAGTTTTTTTGGCCAAAAAATCGACTGGCACAATCAGTTTTGTGATAAAATCATTATTTCGCCTTCAAATAGAGTCATGAAATTTTCGAAAATCCACTTTTCAAAACAAAAAATACTCATAACTCGACAAATAGGAAAGATAGAACGTTCTAGTCTTCACCAATCGATAGAGGAGACAATTTTACATATCTTAGTGTATTTTGAGTCCATTTTTCCAAGGATTATGGGAGTTAGAAAAAATCAATTTGTATCGCAAAATATTTCCATAGCTACCCCCTTTGTTCTAAATTTTCGACAAAAAAATTATAAAAATGCTAAAAATCCGTGAAGAGGAGTTTTTTTGGCCAAAAAATCGACTGGCACAATCAGTTTTGTGATAAAATCATTATTTCGCCTTCAAATAGAGTCATGAAATTTTCGAAAATCCACTTTTCAAAACAAAAAATACTCATAACTCGACAAATAGGAAAGATAGAACGTTCTAGTCTTCACCAATCGATAGAGGGGACAATTTTACATGTTTTAGTGAATTTTGAGTCCATATTTCCAAGGATTATGGGAGTTAGAAAAAATCAATTTGTATCGCAAAATATTTCCATAGCTACCCCCTTTGTTCTAAATTTTCGACAAAAAAATTATAAAAAATGCTAAAAATTCGTAAAGAGGGGTTTTTTTGGCAAAAAAATCGACTGGCACAATCAGTTTTGTGATAAAATCATTATTTCGCCTTCAAATAGAGTCATGAAATTTTCGAAAATCCACTTTTCAAAACAAAAAATACTCATAACTCGACAAATAGGAAAGATAGAACGTTCTAGTCTTCACCAATCGATAGAGGAGACAATTTTACATATCTTAGTGTATTTTGAGTCCATTTTTCCAAGGATTATGGGAGTTAGAAAAAATCAATTTGTATCGCAAAATATTTCCATAGCTACCCCCTTTGTTCCAAATTTTCGACAAAAAAATTATAAAAATGCTAAAAATCCGTGAAGAGGGGTTTTTTTGGCCAAAAAATCGACTGGCACAATCAGTTTTGTGATAAAATCATTATTTCGCCTTCAAATAGAGTCATGAAATTTTCGAAAATCCACTTTTCAAAACAAAAAATATTCATAACTCGACAAATAGGAAAGATAGAACGTTCTAGTCTTCACCAATCGATAGAGGGGACAATTTTACATATTTTAGTGAATTTTGAGTCCATATTTCCAAGGATTATGGGAGTTAGAAAAAATCAATTTGTATCGCAAAATATTTCCATAGCTACCCCCTTTGTTCTAAATTTTCCACAACAAAATTATAAAAATGCTAAAAATCCGTAAAGAGGAGTTTTTTTGGCCAAAAAATCGACTGGCACAATCAGTTTTGTGATAAAATCATTATTTCGCCTTCAAATAGAGTCATGAAATTTTCGAAAATCCACTTTTCAAAACAAAAAATACTCATAACTCGACAAATAGGAAAGATAGAACGTTCTAGTCTTCACCAATCGATAGAGGGGACAATTTTACATGTTTTAGTGAATTTTGAGTCCATATTTCCGAGGATTATGGGAGTTAGAAAAAATCAATTTGTATCGCAAAATATTTCCATAGCTACCCCTTTTGTTCTAAATTTTCGACAAAAAAATTATAAAAATGCTAAAAATTCGTAAAGAGGGGTTTTTTTGGCAAAAAAATCGACTGGCACAATCAGTTTTGTGATAAAATCATTATTTCGCCTTCAAATAGAGTCATGAAATTTTCGAAAATCCACTTTTCAAAACAAAAAATACTCATAACTCGACAAATAGGAAAGATAGAACGTTCTAGTCTTCACCAATCGATAGAGGAGACAATTTTACATATTTTAGTGAATTTTGAGTCCATATTTCCAAGGATTATGGGAGTTAGAAAAAATCAATTTGTATCGCAAAATATTTCCATAGCTACCCCCTTTGTTCTAAATTTTCCACAACAAAATTATAAAAATGCTAAAAATCCGTAAAGAGGAGTTTTTTTGGCCAAAAAATCGACTGGCACAATCAGTTTTGTGATAAAATCATTATTTCGCCTTCAAATAGAGTCATGAAATTTTCGAAAATCCACTTTTCAAAACAAAAAATACTCATAACTCGACAAATAGGAAAGATAGAACGTTCTAGTCTTCACCAATCGATAGAGGGGACAATTTTACATGTTTTAGTGAATTTTGAGTCCATATTTCCAAGGATTATGGGAGTTAGAAAAAATCAATTTGTATCGCAAAATATTTCCATAGCTACCCCTTTTGTTCTAAATTTTCGACAAAAAAATTATAAAAATGCTAAAAATTCGTAAAGAGGGGTTTTTTTGGCAAAAAAATCGACTGGCACAATCAGTTTTGTGATAAAATCATTATTTCGCCTTCAAATAGAGTCATGAAATTTTCGAAAATCCACTTTTCAAAACAAAAAATACTCATAACTCGACAAATAGGAAAGATAGAACGTTCTAGTCTTCACCAATCGATAGAGGAGACAATTTTACATATTTTAGTGAATTTTGAGTCCATATTTCCAAGGATTATGGGAGTTAGAAAAAATCAATTTGTATCGCAAAATATTTCCATAGCTACCCCCTTTGTTCTAAATTTTCGACAAAAAAATTATAAAAATGCTAAAAATACGTAAAGAGGGGTTTTTTTGGCCAAAAAATCGACTGGCACAATCAGTCTTGTGATAAAATCATTATTTCGCCTTCAAATAGAGTCATGAAATTTTCGAAAATCCACTTTTCAAAACAAAAAATACTCATAACTCGACAAATAGGAAAGATAGAACGTTCTAGTCTTCACCAATCGATAGAGGGGACAATTTTACATATTTTAGTGAATTTTGAGTCCATATTTCCAAGGATTATGGGAGTTAGAAAAAATCAATTTGTATCGCAAAATATTTCCATAGCTACCCCCTTTGTTCTAAATGTTCCACAACAAAATTATAAAAATGCTAAAAATCCGTAAAGAGGAGTTTTTTTGGCCAAAAAATCGACTGGCACAATCAGTTTTGTGATAAAATCATTATTTCGCCTTCAAATAGAGTCATGAAATTTTCGAAAATCCACTTTTCAAAACAAAAAATACTCATAACTCGACAAATAGGAAAGATAGAACGTTCTAGTCTTCACCAATCGATAGAGGGGACAATTTTACATATGTTAGTGTATTTTGAGTCCATATTTCCAAGGATTATGGGAGTTAGAAAAAATCAATTTGTATCGCAAAATATTTCCATAGCTACCCCCTTTGTTCTAAATTTTCGACAAAAAAATTATAAAAAATGCTAAAAATTCGTAAAGAGGGGTTTTTTTGGCAAAAAAATCGACTGGCACAATCAGTTTTGTGATAAAATCATTATTTCGCCTTCAAATAGAGTCATGAAATTTTCGAAAATCCACTTTTCAAAACAAAAAATACTCATAACTCGACAAATAGGAAAGATAGAACGTTCTAGTCTTCACCAATCGATAGAGGAGACAATTTTACATATCTTAGTGTATTTTGAGTCCATTTTTCCAAGGATTATGGGAGTTAGAAAAAATCAATTTGTATCGCAAAATATTTCCATAGCTACCCCCTTTGTTCCAAATTTTCGACAAAAAAATTATAAAAATGCTAAAAATCCGTGAAGAGGGGTTTTTTTGGCCAAAAAATCGACTGGCACAATCAGTTTTGTGATAAAATCATTATTTCGCCTTCAAATAGAGTCATGAAATTTTCGAAAATCCACTTTTCAAAACAAAAAATATTCATAACTCGACAAATAGGAAAGATAGAACGTTCTAGTCTTCACCAATCGATAGAGGGGACAATTTTACATATTTTAGTGAATTTTGAGTCCATATTTCCAAGGATTATGGGAGTTAGAAAAAATCAATTTGTATCGCAAAATATTTCCATAGCCACCCCCTTTGTTCTAAATTTTCGACAAAAAAATTATAAAAATGCTAAAAATCCGTAAAGAGGAGTTTTTTTGGCCAAAAAATCGACTGGCACAATCAGTTTTGTGATAAAATCAATATTTCGCCTTCAAATAGAGTCATGAAATTTTCGAAAATCCACTTTTCAAAACAAAAAATACTCATAACTCGACAAATAGGAAAGATAGAACGTTCTAGTCTTCACCAATCGATAGAGGGGACAATTTTACATGTTTTAGTGAATTTTGAGTCCATATTTCCAAGGATTATGGGAGTTAGAAAAAATCAATTTGTATCGCAAAATATTTCCATAGCTACCCCCTTTGTTCTAAATTTTCGACAAAAAAATTATAAAAAATGCTAAAAATTCGTAAAGAGGGGTTTTTTTGGCAAAAAAATCGACTGGCACAATCAGTTTTGTGATAAAATCATTATTTCGCCTTCAAATAGAGTCATGAAATTTTCGAAAATCCACTTTTCAAAACAAAAAATACTCATAACTCGACAAATAGGAAAGATAGAACGTTCTAGTCTTCACCAATCGATAGAGGAGACAATTTTACATATCTTAGTGTATTTTGAGTCCATTTTTCCAAGGATTATGGGAGTTAGAAAAAATCAATTTGTATCGCAAAATATTTCCATAGCTACCCCCTTTGTTCCAAATTTTCGACAAAAAAATTATAAAAATGCTAAAAATCCGTGAAGAGGGGTTTTTTTGGCCAAAAAATCGACTGGCACAATCAGTTTTGTGATAAAATCATTATTTCGCCTTCAAATAGAGTCATGAAATTTTCGAAAATCCACTTTTCAAAACAAAAAATATTCATAACTCGACAAATAGGAAAGATAGAACGTTCTAGTCTTCACCAATCGATAGAGGGGACAATTTTACATATTTTAGTGAATTTTGAGTCCATATTTCCAAGGATTATGGGAGTTAGAAAAAATCAATTTGTATCGCAAAATATTTCCATAGCTACCCCCTTTGTTCTAAATTTTCCACAACAAAATTATAAAAATGCTAAAAATCCGTAAAGAGGAGTTTTTTTGGCCAAAAAATCGACTGGCACAATCAGTTTTGTGATAAAATCATTATTTCGCCTTCAAATAGAGTCATGAAATTTTCGAAAATCCACTTTTCAAAACAAAAAATACTCATAACTCGACAAATAGGAAAGATAGAACGTTCTAGTCTTCACCAATCGATAGAGGGGACAATTTTACATGTTTTAGTGAATTTTGAGTCCATATTTCCAAGGATTATGGGAGTTAGAAAAAATCAATTTGTATCGCAAAATATTTCCATAGCTACCCCTTTTGTTCTAAATTTTCGACAAAAAAATTATAAAAATGCTAAAAATTCGTAAAGAGGGGTTTTTTTGGCAAAAAAATCGACTGGCACAATCAGTTTTGTGATAAAATCATTATTTCGCCTTCAAATAGAGTCATGAAATTTTCGAAAATCCACTTTTCAAAACAAAAAATACTCATAACTCGACAAATAGGAAAGATAGAACGTTCTAGTCTTCACCAATCGATAGAGGAGACAATTTTACATATTTTAGTGAATTTTGAGTCCATATTTCCAAGGATTATGGGAGTTAGGAAAAATCAATTTGTATCGCAAAATATTTCCATAGCTACCCCCTTTGTTCTAAATTTTCGACAAAAAAATTATAAAAATGCTAAAAATCCGTGAAGAGGGGTTTTTTTGGCCAAAAAATCGACTGGCACAATCAGTCTTGTGATAAAATCATTATTTCGCCTTCAAATAGAGTCATGAAATTTTCGAAAATCCACTTTTCAAAACAAAAAATACTCATAACTCGACAAATAGGAAAGATAGAACGTTCTAGTCTTCACCAATCGATAGAGGGGACAATTTTACATGTTTTAGTGAATTTTGAGTCCATATTTCCAAGGATTATGGGAGTTAGGAAAAATCAATTTGTTTCGCAAAAGATTTCCATAGCTACCCCCTTTGTTCTAAATTTTCCACAACAAAATTATAAAAATGCTAAAAATCCGTGAAGAGGAGTTTTTTTGGCCAAAAAATCGACTGGCACAATCAGTTTTGTGATAAAATCATTATTTCGCCTTCAAATAGAGTCATGAAATTTTCGAAAATCCACTTTTCAAAACAAAAAATACTCATAACTCGACAAATAGGAAAGATAGAACGTTCTAGTCTTCACCAATCGATAGCGGGGACAATTTTACATATTTTAGTGAATTTTGAGTCCATATTTCCAAGGATTATGGGAGTTAGAAAAAATCAATTTGTATCGCAAAATATTTCCATAGCTACCCCCTTTGTTCTAAATGTTCCACAACAAAATTATAAAAATGCTAAAAATCCGTAAAGAGGAGTTTTTTTGGCAAAAAAATCGACTGGCACAATCAGTTTTGTGATAAAATCATTATTTCGCCTTCAAATAGAGTCATGAAATTTTCGAAAATCCACTTTTCAAAACAAAAAATACTCATAACTCGACAAATAGGAAAGATAGAACGTTCTAGTCTTCACCAATCGATAGAGGGGACAATCTTACATGTTTTAGTGAATTTTGAGTCCATATTTCCAAGGATTATGGGAGTTAGAAAAAATCAATTTGTATCGCAAAATATTTCCATAGCTACCCCTTTTGTTCTAAATTTTCGACAAAAAAATTATAAAAATGCTAAAAATTCGTAAAGAGGGGTTTTTTTGGCAAAAAAATCGACTGGCACAATCAGTTTTGTGATAAAATCATTATTTCGCCTTCAAATAGAGTCATGAAATTTTCGAAAATCCACTTTTCAAAACAAAAAATACTCATAACTCGACAAATAGGAAAGATAGAACGTTCTAGTCTTCACCAATCGATAGAGGGGACAATTTTACATGTTTTAGTGAATTTTGAGTCCATATTTCCAAGGATTATGGGAGTTAGGAAAAATCAATTTGTTTCGCAAAAGATTTCCATAACTACCCCCTTTGTTCTAAATTTTCGACAAAAAATTATAAAAAATGCTAAAAATTCGTAAAGAGGGGTTTTTTTGGCCAAAAAATCGACTGGCACAATCAGTTTTGTGATAAAATCATTATTTCGCCTTCAAATAGAGTCATGAAATTTTCGAAAATCCACTTTTCAAAACAAAAAATACTCATAACTCGACAAATAGGAAAGATAGAACGTTCTAGTCTTCACCAATCGATAGAGGGGACAATTTTACATATTTAAGTGTTTTTTGAGTCCATATTTCCAAGGATTATGGAAGTTAGAAAAAATCAATTTGTATCGCAAAATATTTCCATAGCTACCCCCTTTGTTCTAAATTTTCCACAACAAAATTATAAAAATGCTAAAAATCCGTAAAGAGGGGTTTTTTGGCTAAAAAATCGACTGGCACAATCAGTTTTGTGATAAAATCATTATTTCGCCTTCAAATAGAGTCATGAAATATTCGAAAATCCACTTTTCAAAACAAAAAATACTCATAACTCGACAAATAGGAAAGATAGAACGTTCTAGTCTTCACCAATCGATAGAGGGGACAATTTTACATATGTTAGTGAATTTTGAGTCCATATTTCCAAGGATTATGGGAGTTAGAAAAAATCAATTTGTATCGCAAAATATTTCCATAGCTACCCCCTTTGTTCTAAATTTTCGAAAAAAAAATTATAAAAATGCTAAAAATCCGTAAAGAGGGGTTTTTTGGCTAAAAAATCGACTGGCACAATCAGTTTTGTGATAAAATCATTATTTCGCCTTCAAATAGAGTCATGAAATTTTCGAAAATCCACTTTTCAAAACAAAAAATACTCATAACTCGACAAATAGGAAAGATAGAACGTTCTAGTCTTCACCAATCGATAGAGGGGACAATTTTACATATTTAAGTGTATTTTGAGTCCATATTTCCAAGGATTATGGGAGTTAGAAAAAGTCAATTTTTATCGCAAAATATTTCCATAGCTACCCCCTTTGTTCTAAATTTTCCACAACAAAATTATAAAAATGCTAAAAATCCGTAAAGAGGGGTTTTTTTGGCCAAAAAATCGACTGGCACAATCAGTTTTGTGATAAAATCATTATTTCGCCTTCAAATAGAGTCATGAAATTTTCGAAAATCCACTTTTCAAAACAAAAAATACTCATAACTCGACAAATAGGAAAGATAGAACGTTCTAGTCTTCACCAATCGATAGAGGGGACAATTTTACATATGTTAGTGAATTTTGAGTCCATATTTCCAAGGATTATGGGAGTTAGAAAAAATCAATTTGTATCGCAAAATATTTCCATAGCTACCCCCTTTGTTCTAAATTTTCGACAAAAAAATTATAAAAAATGCTAAAAATTCGTAAAGAGGGGTTTTTTTGGCAAAAAAATCGACTGGCACAATCAGTTTTGTGATAAAATCATTATTTCGCCTTCAAATAGAGTCATGAAATTTTCGAAAATCCACTTTTCAAAACAAAAAATACTCATAACTCGACAAATAGGAAAGATAGAACGTTCTAGTCTTCACCAATCGATAGAGGGGACAATTTTACATGTTTTAGTGAATTTTGAGTCCATATTTCCAAGGATTATGGGAGTTAGGAAAAATCAATTTGTTTCGCAAAAGATTTCCATAACTACCCCCTTTGTTCTAAATTTTCGACAAAAAATTATAAAAAATGCTAAAAATTCGTAAAGAGGGGTTTTTTTGGCAAAAAAATCGACTGGCACAATCAGTTTTGTGATAAAATCATTATTTCGCCTTCAAATAGAGTCATGAAATTTTCGAAAATCCACTTTTCAAAACAAAAAATACTCATAACTCGACAAATAGGAAAGATAGAACGTTCTAGTCTTCACCAATCGATAGAGGGGACAATTTTACATATTTTAGTGAATTTTGAGTCCATATTTCCAAGGATTATGGGAGTTAGAAAAAATCAATTTGTATCGCAAAATATTTCCATAGCTACCCCCTTTGTTCTAAATGTTCCACAACAAAATTATAAAAATGCTAAAAATCCGTAAAGAGGAGTTTTTTTGGCCAAAAAATCGACTGGCACAATCAGTTTTGTGATAAAATCATTATTTCGCCTTCAAATAGAGTCATGAAATTTTCGAAAATCCACTTTTCAAAACAAAAAATACTCATAACTCGACAAATAGGAAAGATAGAACGTTCTAGTCTTCACCAATCGATAGAGGGGACAATTTTACATGTTTTAGTGAATTTTGAGTCCATATTTCCAAGGATTATGGGAGTTAGAAAAAATCAATTTGTATCGCAAAATATTTCCATAGCTACCCCTTTTGTTCTAAATTTTCGACAAAAAAATTATAAAAATGCTAAAAATTCGTAAAGAGGGGTTTTTTTGGCAAAAAAATCGACTGGCACAATCAGTTTTGTGATAAAATCATTATTTCGCCTTCAAATAGAGTCATGAAATTTTCGAAAATCCACTTTTCAAAACAAAAAATACTCATAACTCGACAAATAGGAAAGATAGAACGTTCTAGTCTTCACCAATCGATAGAGGGGACAATTTTACATGTTTTAGTGAATTTTGAGTCCATATTTCCAAGGATTATGGGAGTTAGGAAAAATCAATTTGTTTCGCAAAAGATTTCCATAACTACCCCCTTTATTGTTCTAAATTTTCGACAAAAAATTATAAAAAATGCTAAAAATTCGTAAAGAGGGGTTTTTTTGGCCAAAAAATCGACTGGCACAATCAGTTTTGTGATAAAATCATTATTTCGCCTTCAAATAGAGTCATGAAATTTTCGAAAATCCACTTTTCAAAACAAAAAATACTCATAACTCGACAAATAGGAAAGATAGAACGTTCTAGTCTTCACCAATCGATAGAGGGGACAATTTTACATATTTAAGTGTTTTTTGAGTCCATATTTCCAAGGATTATGGGAGTTAGAAAAAATCAATTTGTATCGCAAAATATTTCCATAGCTACCCCTTTTGTTCTAAATTTTCGACAAAAAAATTATAAAAATGCTAAAAATTCGTAAAGAGGGGTTTTTTTGGCAAAAAAATCGACTGGCACAATCAGTTTTGTGATAAAATCATTATTTCGCCTTCAAATAGAGTCATGAAATTTTCGAAAATCCACTTTTCAAAACAAAAAATACTCATAACTCGACAAATAGGAAAGATAGAACGTTCTAGTCTTCACCAATCGATAGAGGGGACAATTTTACATGTTTTAGTGAATTTTGAGTCCATATTTCCAAGGATTATGGGAGTTAGGAAAAATCAATTTGTTTCGCAAAAGATTTCCATAACTACCCCCTTTGTTCTAAATTTTCGACAAAAAATTATAAAAAATGCTAAAAATTCGTAAAGAGGGGTTTTTTTGGCCAAAAAATCGACTGGCACAATCAGTTTTGTGATAAAATCATTATTTCGCCTTCAAATAGAGTCATGAAATTTTCGAAAATCCACTTTTCAAAACAAAAAATACTCATAACTCGACAAATAGGAAAGATAGAACGTTCTAGTCTTCACCAATCGATAGAGGGGACAATTTTACATATTTAAGTGTTTTTTGAGTCCATATTTCCAAGGATTATGGAAGTTAGAAAAAATCAATTTGTATCGCAAAATATTTCCATAGCTACCCTCTTTGTTCTAAATTTTCCACAACAAAATTATAAAAATGCCAAAAATCCGTAAAGAGGGGTTTTTTTGGCTAAAAAATCGACTGGCACAATCAGTTTTGTGATAAAATCATTATTTCGCCTTCAAATAGAGTCATGAAATATTCGAAAATCCACTTTTCAAAACAAAAAATACTCATAACTCGACAAATAGGAAAGATAGAACGTTCTAGTCTTCACCAATCGATAGAGGGGACAATTTTACATATGTTAGTGAATTTTGAGTCCATATTTCCAAGGATTATGGGAGTTAGAAAAAATCAATTTGTATCGCAAAATATTTCCATGTTCTAAATTTTCGACAAAAAAATTATAAAAAATGCTAAAAATTCGTAAAGGGGGGTTTTTTTGGCCAAAAAATCGACTGGCACAATCAGTTTTGTGATAAAATCATTATTTCGCCTTCAAATAGAGTCATGAAATATTCGAAAATCCACTTTTCAAAACAAAAAATACTCATAACTCGACAAATAGGAAAGATAGAACGTTCTAGTCTTCACCAATCGATAGAGGGGACAATTTTACATATGTTAGTGAATTTTGAGTCCATATTTCCAAGGATTATGGGAGTTAGAAAAAATCAATTTGTATCTCAAAATATTTCCATATTTTCCCCCTTTGTTCTAAATTTTCGACAAAAATATTATAAAAAATGCTAAAAATTCGTAATAAGGGTTTTTTTTGGCCAAAAAATCGACTGGCACGATCAGTTTTGTGATAAAATCATTATTTCGCCTTCAAATAGAGTCATGAAATTTTCGAAAATCCACTTTTCAAAACAAAAAATACTCATAACTCGACAAATAGGAAAGATAGAACGTTCTAGTCTTCACCAATCGATAGAGGGGACAATTTTACATGTTTTAGTGAATTTTGAGTCCATATTTCCAAGGATTATGGGAGTTAGGAAAAATCAATTTGTTTCGCAAAAGATTTCCATAACTACCCCCTTTGTTCTAAATTTTCGACAAAAAATTATAAAAAATGCTAAAAATTCGTAAAGAGGGGTTTTTTTGGCCAAAAAATCGACTGGCACAATCAGTTTTGTGATAAAATCATTATTTCGCCTTCAAATAGAGTCATGAAATTTTCGAAAATCCACTTTTCAAAACAAAAAATACTCATAACTCGACAAATAGGAAAGATAGAACGTTCTAGTCTTCACCAATCGATAGAGGGGACAATTTTACATATTTAAGTGTTTTTTGAGTCCATATTTCCAAGGATTATGGAAGTTAGAAAAAATCAATTTGTATCGCAAAATATTTCCATAGCTACCCCCTTTGTTCTAAATTTTCCACAACAAAATTATAAAAATGCTAAAAATCCGTAAAGAGGGGTTTTTTTGGCTAAAAAATCGACTGGCACAATCAGTTTTGTGATAAAATCATTATTTCGCCTTCAAATAGAGTCATGAAATATTCGAAAATCCACTTTTCAAAACAAAAAATACTCATAACTCGACAAATAGGAAAGATAGAACGTTCTAGTCTTCACCAATCGATAGAGGGGACAATTTTACATATGTTAGTGAATTTTGAGTCCATATTTCCAAGGATTATGGGAGTTAGAAAAAATCAATTTGTATCGCAAAATATTTCCATGTTCTAAATTTTCGACAAAAAAATTATAAAAAATGCTAAAAATTCGTAAAGGGGGGTTTTTTCGGCCAAAAAATCGACTGGCACAATCAGTTTTGTGATAAAATCATTATTTCGCCTTCAAATAGAGTCATGAAATTTTCGAAAATCCACTTTTCAAAACAAAAAATACTCATAACTCGACAAATAGGAAAAATAGAACGTTCTAGTCTTCACCAATCGATAGAGGGGACAATTTTACATATGTTAGTGAATTTTGAGTCCATATTTCCAAGGATTATGGGAGTTAGAAAAAATCAATTTGTATCGCAAAATATTTCCATGTTCTAAATTTTCGACAAAAAAATTATAAAAAATGCTAAAAATTCGTAAAGAGGGGTTTTTTTGGCCAAAAAATCGACTGGCACAATCAGTTTTGTGATAAAATCATTATTTCGCCTTCAAATAGAGTCATGAAATTTTCGAAAATCCCCTTTTCAAAACAAAAAATACTCATAACTCGACAAATAGGAAAGATAGAACGTTCTAGTCTTCACCAATCGATAGAGGAGACAATTTTACATATCTTAGTGTATTTTGAGTCCATTTTTCCAAGGATTATGGGAGTTAGAAAAAATCAATTTGTATCGCAAAATATCTCCATAGCTACCCCCTTTGTTCTAAATTTTCGACAAAAAAATTATAAAAAATGCTAAAAATTCGTAAAGAGGGGTTTTTTTGGCAAAAAAATCGACTGGCACAATCAGTTTTGTGATAAAATCATTATTTCGCCTTCAAATAGAGTCATGAAATTTTCGAAAATCCACTTTTCAAAACAAAAAATACTCATAACTCGACAAATAGGAAAGATAGAACGTTCTAGTCTTCACCAATCGATAGAGGGGACAATTTTACATATGTTAGTGAATTTTGAGTCCATATTTCCAAGGATTATGGGAGTTAGAAAAAATCAATTTGTATCGCAAAATATTTCCATAGCTACCCCCTTTGTTCTAAATTTTCGACAAAAAAATTATAAAAAATGCTAAAAATTCGTAAAGAGGGGTTTTTTTGGCAAAAAAATCGACTGGCACAATCAGTTTTGTGATAAAATCATTATTTCGCCTTCAAATAGAGTCATGAAATTTTCGAAAATCCACTTTTCAAAACAAAAAATACTCATAACTCGACAAATAGGAAAGATAGAACGTTCTAGTCTTCACCAATCGATAGAGGGGACAATTTTACATATCTTAGTGTATTTTGAGTCCATATTTCCAAGGATTATGGGAGTTAGAAAAAATCAATTTGTATCGCAAAATATTTCCATGTTCTAAATTTTCGACAAAAAAATTATAAAAATGCTAAAAATCCGTGAAGAGGGGTTTTTTTGGCCAAAAAATCGACTGGCACAATCAGTTTTGTGATAAAATCATTATTTCGCCTTCAAATAGAGTCATGAAATTTTCGAAAATCCACTTTTCAAAACAAAAAATACTCATAACTCGACAAATAGGAAAGATAGAACGTTCTAGTCTTCACCAATCGATAGAGGGGACAATTTTACATATTTTAGTGAATTTTGAGTCCATATTTCCAAGGATTATGGGAGTTAGAAAAAATCAATTTGTATCGCAAAATATTTCCATAGCTACCCCCTTTGTTCTAAATTTGCGACAAAAAAATTATAAAAAATGCTAAAAATTCGTAAAGAGGGGTTTTTTTGGCAAAAAAATCGACTGGCACAATCAGTTTTGTGATAAAATCATTATTTCGCCTTCAAATAGAGTCATGAAATTTTCGAAAATCCACTTTTCAAAACAAAAAATACTCATAACTCGACAAATAGGAAAGATAGAACGTTCTAGTCTTCACCAATCGATAGAGGGGACAATTTTACATGTTTAAGTGAATTTTGAGTCCATATTTCCAAGGATTATGGGAGTTAGAAAAAATCAATTTGTATCTCAAAATATTTCCATATTTTCCCCCTTTGTTCTAAATTTTCGACAAAAATATTATAAAAAATGCTAAAAATTCGTAATAAGGGTTTTTTTTGGCCAAAAAATCGACTGGCACGATCAGTTTTGTGATAAAATCATTATTTCGCCTTCAAATAGAGTAATGAAATTTTCGAAAATCCACTTTTCAAAACAAAAAATACTCATAACTCGACAAATAGGAAAGATAGAACGTTCTAGTCTTCACCAATCGATAGAGGGGACAATTTTACATATTTTAGTGAATTTTGAGTCCATATTTCCAAGGATTATGGGAGTTAGAAAAAATCAATTTGTATCGCAAAATATTTCCATAGCTACCCCCTTTGTTCTAAATTTGCGACAAAAAAATTATAAAAAATGCTAAAAATTCGTAAAGAGGGGTTTTTTTGGCAAAAAAATCGACTGGCACAATCAGTTTTGTGATAAAATCATTATTTCGCCTTCAAATAGAGTCATGAAATTTTCGAAAATCCACTTTTCAAAACAAAAAATACTCATAACTCGACAAATAGGAAAGATAGAACGTTCTAGTCTTCACCAATCGATAGAGGGGACAATTTTACATATGTTAGTGAATTTTGAGTCCATATTTCCAAGGATTATGGGAGTTAGAAAAAATCAATTTGTATCGCAAAATATTTCCATAGCTACCCCCTTTGTTCTAAATTTTCCACAACAAAATTATAAAAATGCTAAAAATCCGTGAAGAGGAGTTTTTTTGGCCAAAAAATCGACTGGCACAATCAGTTTTGTGATAAAATCATTATTTCGCCTTCAAATAGAGTCATGAAATTTTCGAAAATCCACTTTTCAAAACAAAAAATACTCATAACTCGACAAATAGGAAAGATAGAACGTTCTAGTCTGCACCAATCGATAGAGGGGACAATTTTACATATTTTAGTGAATTTTGAGTCCATATTTTCAGGGATTATGGGAGTTAGAAAAAATCAATTTGTATCGCAAAATATTTCCATAGCTACCCCCTTTGTTCTAAATTTTCGACAAAAAAATTATAAAAAATGCTAAAAAGCCGTAAAGAGGGGTTTTTTTGGCCAAAAAATCGACTGGCACAATCAGTTTTGTGATAAAATCATTATTTCGCCTTCAAATAGAGTCATGAAATTTTCGAAAATCCACTTTTCAAAACAAAAAATACTCATAACTCGACAAATAGGAAAGATAGAACGTTCTAGTCTTCACCAATCGATAGAGGGGACAATTTTACATATGTTAGTGAATTTTGAGTCCATATTTCCAAGGATTATGGGAGTTAGAAAAAATCAATTTGTATCGCAAAATATTTCCATAGCTACCCCCTTTGTTCTAAATTTTCGACAAAAAAATTATAAAAAATGCTAAAAATTCGTAAAGAGGGGTTTTTTTGGCAAAAAAATCGACTGGCACAATCAGTTTTGTGATAAAATCATTATTTCGCCTTCAAATAGAGTCATGAAATTTTCGAAAATCCACTTTTCAAAACAAAAAATACTCATAACTCGACAAATAGGAAAGATAGAATGTTCTAGTCTTCACCAATCGATAGAGGGGACAATTTTACATATTTTAGTGAATTTTGAGTCCATATTTCCAAGGATTATGGGAGTTAGAAAAAATCAATTTGTATCGCAAAATATTTCCATAGCTACCCCCTTTGTTCTAAATTTTCGACAAAAAAATTATTAAAAATGCTAAAAATTCGTAAAGAGGGGTTTTTTTGGCCAAAAAATCGACTGGTACAATCAGTTTTGTGATAAAATCATTATTTCGCCTTCAAATAGAGTCATGAAATTTTCGAAAATCCACTTTTCAAAACAAAAAATACTCATAACTCGACAAATAGGAAAGATAGAACGTTCTAGTCTTCACCAATCGATAGAGGGGACAATTTTACATATCTTAGTGTATTTTGAGTCCATATTTCCAAGGATTATGGGAGTTAGAAAAAATCAATTTGTATCGCAAAATATTTCCATAGCTACCCCCTTTGTTCTAAATTTTCGACAAAAAAATTATAAAAATGCTAAAAATCCGTGAAGAGGGGTTTTTTTGGCCAAAAAATCGACTGGCACAATCAGTTTTGTGATAAAATCATTATTTCGCCTTCAAATAGAGTCATGAAATTTTCGAAAATCCACTTTTCAAAACAAAAAATACTCATAACTCGACAAATAGGAAAGATAGAACGTTCTAGTCTTCACCAATCGATAGAGGGGACAATTTTACATATTTTAGTGAATTTTGAGTCTATATTTCCAAGGATTATGGGAGTTAGAAAAAATCAATTTGTATCGCAAAATATTTCCATAGCTACCCCCTTTGTTCTAAATTTTCGACAAAAAAATTATTAAAAATGCTAAAAATTCGTAAAGAGGGGTTTTTTTGGCCAAAAAATCGACTGGTACAATCAGTTTTGTGATAAAATCATTATTTCGCCTTCAAATAGAGTCATGAAATTTTCGAAAATCCACTTTTCAAAACAAAAAATACTCATAACTCGACAAATAGGAAAGATAGAACGTTCTAGTCTTCACCAATCGATAGAGGGGACAATTTTACATATCTTAGTGTATTTTGAGTCCATATTTCCAAGGATTATGGGAGTTAGAAAAAATCAATTTGTATCGCAAAATATTTCCATAGCTACCCCCTTTGTTCTAAATTTTCGACAAAAAAATTATAAAAATGCTAAAAATCCGTGAAGAGGGGTTTTTTTGGCCAAAAAATCGACTGGCACAATCAGTTTTGTAATAAAATCATTATTTCGCCTTCAAATAGAGTCATGAAATTTTCGAAAATCCACTTTTCAAAACAAAAAATACTCATAACTCGACAAATAGGAAAGATAGAACGTTCTAGTCTTCACCAATCGATAGAGGGGACAATTTTACATATCTTAGTGTATTTTGAGTCCATATTTCCAAGGATTATGGGAGTTAGAAAAAATCAATTTGTATCGCAAAATATTTCCATAGCTACCCCCTTTGTTCTAAATTTTCGACAAAAAAATTATAAAAAATGCTAAAAATTCGTAAAGAGGGGTTTTTTTGGCCAAAAAATCGACTGGCACAATCAGTTTTGTCATAAAATCATTATTTCGCTTTCAAATAGAGTCATGAAATTTTCGAAAATCCACTTTTCAAAACAAAAAATACTCATAACTCGACAAATAGGAAAGATAGAACGTTCTAGTCTTCACCAATCGATAGAGGGGACAATTTTACATATGTTAGTGTATTTTGAGTCCATATTTCCAAGGATTATGGGAGTTAGAAAAAATCAATTTGTATCGCAAAATATTTCCATAGCTACCCCCTTTGTTCTAAATTTTCGACAAAAAAATTATAAAAATGCTAAAAATACGTAAAGAGGGGTTTTTTTGGCCAAAAAATCGACTGGCACAATCAGTTTTGTCATAAAATCATTATTTCGCCTTCAAATAGAGTCATGAAATTTTCGAAAATCCACTTTTCAAAACAAAAAATACTCATAACTCGACAAATAGGAAAGATAGAACGTTCTAGTCTTCACCAATCGATAGAGGGGACAATTTTACATATGTTAGTGAATTTTGAGTCCATATTTCCAAGGATTATGGGAGTTAGAAAAAATCAATTTGTATCGCAAAATATTTCCATAGCTACCCCCTTTGTTCTAAATTTTCCACAACAAAATTATAAAAATGCTAAAAATCCGTGAAGAGGAGTTTTTTTGGCCAAAAAATCGACTGGCACAATCAGTTTTGTGATAAAATCATTATTTCGCCTTCAAATAGAGTCATGAAATTTTCGAAAATCCACTTTTCAAAACAAAAAATACTCATAACTCGACAAATAGGAAAGATAGAACGTTCTAGTCTTCACCAATCGATAGAGGAGACAATTTTACATATCTTAGTGTATTTTGAGTCCATTTTTCCAAGGATTATGGGAGTTAGAAAAAATCAATTTGTATCGCAAAATATTTCCATAGCTACCCCCTTTGTTCTAAATTTTCGACAAAAAAATTATAAAAATGCTAAAAATCCGTGAAGAGGAGTTTTTTTGGCCAAAAAATCGACTGGCACAATCAGTTTTGTGATAAAATCATTATTTCGCCTTCAAATAGAGTCATGAAATTTTCGAAAATCCACTTTTCAAAACAAAAAATACTCATAACTCGACAAATAGGAAAGATAGAACGTTCTAGTCTTCACCAATCGATAGAGGGGACAATTTTACATGTTTTAGTGAATTTTGAGTCCATATTTCCAAGGATTATGGGAGTTAGAAAAAATCAATTTGTATCGCAAAATATTTCCATAGCTACCCCCTTTGTTCTAAATTTTCGACAAAAAAATTATAAAAAATGCTAAAAATTCGTAAAGAGGGGTTTTTTTGGCAAAAAAATCGACTGGCACAATCAGTTTTGTGATAAAATCATTATTTCGCCTTCAAATAGAGTCATGAAATTTTCGAAAATCCACTTTTCAAAACAAAAAATACTCATAACTCGACAAATAGGAAAGATAGAACGTTCTAGTCTTCACCAATCGATAGAGGGGACAATTTTACATGTTTAAGTGAATTTTGAGTCCATATTTCCAAGGATTATGGGAGTTAGAAAAAATCAATTTGTATCTCAAAATATTTCCATATTTTCCCCCTTTGTTCTAAATTTTCGACAAAAATATTATAAAAAATGCTAAAAATTCGTAATAAGGGTTTTTTTTGGCCAAAAAATCGACTGGCACGATCAGTTTTGTGATAAAATCATTATTTCGCCTTCAAATAGAGTAATGAAATTTTCGAAAATCCACTTTTCAAAACAAAAAATACTCATAACTCGACAAATAGGAAAGATAGAACGTTCTAGTCTTCACCAATCGATAGAGGGGACAATTTTACATATTTTAGTGAATTTTGAGTCCATATTTCCAAGGATTATGGGAGTTAGGAAAAATCAATTTGTTTCGCAAAAGATTTCCATAGCTACCCCCTTTGTTCTAAATTTTCCACAACAAAATTATAAAAATGCTAAAAATCCGTGAAGAGGAGTTTTTTTGGCCAAAAAATCGACTGGCACAATCAGTTTTGTGATAAAATCATTATTTCGCCTTCAAATAGAGTCATGAAATTTTCGAAAATCCACTTTTCAAAACAAAAAATACTCATAACTCGACAAATAGGAAAGATAGAACGTTCTAGTCTTCACCAATCGATAGAGGAGACAATTTTACATATTTTAGTGAATTTTGAGTCCATATTTCCAAGGATTATGGGAGTTAGAAAAAATCAATTTGTATCGCAAAATATTTCCATAGCTACCCCTTTTGTTCTAAATTTTCGACAAAAAAATTATAAAAATGCTAAAAATTCGTAAAGAGGGGTTTTTTTGGCAAAAAAATCGACTGGCACAATCAGTTTTGTGATAAAATCATTATTTCGCCTTCAAATAGAGTCATGAAATTTTCGAAAATCCACTTTTCAAAACAAAAAATACTCATAACTCGACAAATAGGAAAGATAGAACGTTCTAGTCTTCACCAATCGATAGAGGAGACAATTTTACATATCTTAGTGTATTTTGAGTCCATTTTTCCAAGGATTATGGGAGTTAGAAAAAATCAATTTGTATCGCAAAATATTTCCCTTTGTTCTAAATTTTCGACAAAAAAATTATAAAAAATGCTAAAAATTCGTAAAGAGGGGTTTTTTTGGCAAAAAAATCGACTGGCACAATCAGTTTTGTGATAAAATCATTATTTCGCCTTCAAATAGAGTCATGAAATTTTCGAAAATCCACTTTTCAAAACAAAAAATACTCATAACTCGACAAATAGGAAAGATAGAACGTTCTAGTCTTCACCAATCGATAGAGGAGACAATTTTACATATCTTAGTGTATTTTGAGTCCATTTTTCCAAGGATTATGGGAGTTAGAAAAAATCAATTTGTATCGCAAAATATTTCCATAGCTACCCCCTTTGTTCTAAATTTTCCACAACAAAATTATAAAAATGCTAAAAATCCGTAAAGAGGAGTTTTTTTGGCCAAAAAATCGACTGGCACAATCAGTTTTGTGATAAAATCATTATTTCGCCTTCAAATAGAGTCATGAAATTTTCGAAAATCCACTTTTCAAAACAAAAAATACTCATAACTCGACAAATAGGAAAGATAGAACGTTCTAGTCTTCACCAATCGATAGAGGGGACAATTTTACATGTTTTAGTGAATTTTGAGTCCATATTTCCAAAGATTATGGGAGTTAGAAAAAATCAATTTGTATCGCAAAATATTTCCATAGCTACCCCTTTTGTTCTAAATTTTCGACAAAAAAATTATAAAAATGCTAAAAATTCGTAAAGAGGGGTTTTTTTGGCAAAAAAATCGACTGGCACAATCAGTTTTGTGATAAAATCATTATTTCGCCTTCAAATAGAGTCATGAAATTTTCGAAAATCCACTTTTCAAAACAAAAAATACTCATAACTCGACAAATAGGAAAGATAGAACGTTCTAGTCTTCACCAATCGATAGAGGAGACAATTTTACATATTTTAGTGAATTTTGAGTCCATATTTCCAAGGATTATGGGAGTTAGAAAAAATCAATTTGTATCGCAAAATATTTCCATAGCTACCCCCTTTGTTCTAAATTTTCGACAAAAAAATTATAAAAATGCTAAAAATCCGTGAAGAGGGGTTTTTTTGGCCAAAAAATCGACTGGCACAATCAGTCTTGTGATAAAATCATTATTTCGCCTTCAAATAGAGTCATGAAATTTTCGAAAATCCACTTTTCAAAACAAAAAATACTCATAACTCGACAAATAGGAAAGATAGAACGTTCTAGTCTTCACCAATCGATAGAGGGGACAATTTTACATGTTTTAGTGAATTTTGAGTCCATATTTCCAAGGATTATGGGAGTTAGGAAAAATCAATTTGTTTCGCAAAAGATTTCCATAGCTACCCCCTTTGTTCTAAATTTTCCACAACAAAATTATAAAAATGCTAAAAATCCGTGAAGAGGAGTTTTTTTGGCCAAAAAATCGACTGGCACAATCAGTTTTGTGATAAAATCATTATTTCGCCTTCAAATAGAGTCATGAAATTTTCGAAAATCCACTTTTCAAAACAAAAAATACTCATAACTCGACAAATAGGAAAGATAGAACGTTCTAGTCTTCACCAATCGATAGAGGGGACAATTTTACATATTTTAGTGAATTTTGAGTCCATATTTCCAAGGATTATGGGAGTTAGAAAAAATCAATTTGTATCGCAAAATATTTCCATAGCTACCCCCTTTGTTCTAAATGTTCCACAACAAAATTATAAAAATGCTAAAAATCCGTAAAGAGGAGTTTTTTTGGCCAAAAAATCGACTGGCACAATCAGTTTTGTGATAAAATCATTATTTCGCCTTCAAATAGAGTCATGAAATTTTCGAAAATCCACTTTTCAAAACAAAAAATACTCATAACTCGACAAATAGGAAAGATAGAACGTTCTAGTCTTCACCAATCGATAGAGGGGACAATTTTACATGTTTTAGTGAATTTTGAGTCCATATTTCCAAGGATTATGGGAGTTAGAAAAAATCAATTTGTATCGCAAAATATTTCCATAGCTACCCCTTTTGTTCTAAATTTTCGACAAAAAAATTATAAAAATGCTAAAAATTCGTAAAGAGGGGTTTTTTTGGCAAAAAAATCGACTGGCACAATCAGTTTTGTGATAAAATCATTATTTCGCCTTCAAATAGAGTCATGAAATTTTCGAAAATCCACTTTTCAAAACAAAAAATACTCATAACTCGACAAATAGGAAAGATAGAACGTTCTAGTCTTCACCAATCGATAGAGGGGACAATTTTACCTGTTTTAGTGAATTTTGAGTCCATATTTCCAAGGATTATGGGAGTTAGGAAAAATCAATTTGTTTCGCAAAAGATTTCCATAACTACCCCCTTTGTTCTAAATTTTCGACAAAAAATTATAAAAAATGCTAAAAATTCGTAAAGAGGGGTTTTTTTGGCCAAAAAATCGACTGGCACAATCAGTTTTGTGATAAAATCATTATTTCGCCTTCAAATAGAGTCATGAAATTTTCGAAAATCCACTTTTCAAAACAAAAAATACTCATAACTCGACAAATAGGAAAGATAGAACGTTCTAGTCTTCACCAATCGATAGAGGGGACAATTTTACATATTTAAGTGTTTTTTGAGTCCATATTTCCAAGGATTATGGAAGTTAGAAAAAATCAATTTGTATCGCAAAATATTTCCATAGCTACCCCCTTTGTTCTAAATTTTCCACAACAAAATTATAAAAATGCTAAAAATCCGTAAAGAGGGGTTTTTTGGCTAAAAAATCGACTGGCACAATCAGTTTTGTGATAAAATCATTATTTCGCCTTCAAATAGAGTCATGAAATATTCGAAAATCCACTTTTCAAAACAAAAAATACTCATAACTCGACAAATAGGAAAGATAGAACGTTCTAGTCTTCACCAATCGATAGAGGGGACAATTTTACATATGTTAGTGAATTTTGAGTCCATATTTCCAAGGATTATGGGAGTTAGAAAAAATCAATTTGTATCGCAAAATATTTCCATAGCTACCCCCTTTGTTCTAAATTTTCGAAAAAAAAATTATAAAAATGCTAAAAATCCGTAAAGAGGGGTTTTTTGGCTAAAAAATCGACTGGCACAATCAGTTTTGTGATAAAATCATTATTTCGCCTTCAAATAGAGTCATGAAATTTTCGAAAATCCACTTTTCAAAACAAAAAATACTCATAACTCGACAAATAGGAAAGATAGAACGTTCTAGTCTTCACCAATCGATAGAGGGGACAATTTTACATATGTTAGTGAATTTTGAGTCCATATTTCCAAGGATTATGGGAGTTAGAAAAAATCAATTTGTATCTCAAAATATTTCCATAGCTACCCCCTTTGTTCTAAATTTTCGAAAAAAAAATTATAAAAATGCTAAAAATCCGTGAAGAGGGGTTTTTTTGGCCAAAAAATCGACTGGCACAATCAGTTTTGTGATAAAATCATTATTTCGCCTTCAAATAGAGTCATGAAATTTTCGAAAATCCACTTTTCAAAACAAAAAATACTCATAACTCGACAAATAGGAAAGATAGAACGTTCTAGTCTTCACCAATGGATAGAGGGGACAATTTTACATATTTAAGTGTATTTTGAGTCCATATTTCCAAGGATTATGGGAGTTAGAAAAAGTCAATTTTTATCGCAAAATATTTCCATAGCTACCCCCTTTGTTCTAAATTTTCCACAACAAAATTATAAAAATGCTAAAAATCCGTAAAGAGGGGTTTTTTTGGCAAAAAAATCGACTGGCACAATCAGTTTTGTGATAAAATCATTATTTCGCCTTCAAATAGAGTCATGAAATTTTCGAAAATCCACTTTTCAAAACAAAAAATACTCATAACTCGACAAATAGGAAAGATAGAACGTTCTAGTCTTCACCAATCGATAGAGGGGACAATTTTACATATGTTAGTGAATTTTGAGTCCATATTTCCAAGGATTATGGGAGTTAGAAAAAATCAATTTGTATCGCAAAATATTTCCATAGCTACCCCCTTTGTTCTAAATTTTCGACAAAAAAATTATAAAAAATGCTAAAAATTCGTAAAGAGGGGTTTTTTTGGCAAAAAAATCGACTGGCACAATCAGTTTTGTGATAAAATCATTATTTCGCCTTCAAATAGAGTCATGAAATTTTCGAAAATCCACTTTTCAAAACAAAAAATACTCATAACTCGACAAATAGGAAAGATAGAACGTTCTAGTCTTCACCAATCGATAGAGGAGACAATTTTACATATCTTAGTGTATTTTGAGTCCATTTTTCCAAGGATTATGGGAGTTAGAAAAAATCAATTTGTATCGCAAAATATTTCCATAGCTACCCCCTTTGTTCTAAATTTTCGACAAAAAAATTATAAAAATGCTAAAAATCCGTGAAGAGGAGTTTTTTTGGCCAAAAAATCGACTGGCACAATCAGTTTTGTGATAAAATCATTATTTCGCCTTCAAATAGAGTCATGAAATTTTCGAAAATCCACTTTTCAAAACAAAAAATACTCATAACTCGACAAATAGGAAAGATAGAACGTTCTAGTCTTCACCAATCGATAGAGGGGACAATTTTACATGTTTTAGTGAATTTTGAGTCCATATTTCCAAGGATTATGGGAGTTAGAAAAAATCAATTTGTATCGCAAAATATTTCCATAGCTACCCCCTTTGTTCTAAATTTTCCACAACAAAATTATAAAAATGCTAAAAATCCGTAAAGAGGAGTTTTTTTGGCTAAAAAATCGACTGGCACAATCAGTTTTGTGATAAAATCATTATTTCGCCTTCAAATAGAGTCATGAAATTTTCGAAAATCCACTTTTCAAAACAAAAAATACTCATAACTCGACAAATAGGAAAGATAGAACGTTCTAGTCTTCACCAATCGATAGAGGGGACAATTTTACATATGTTAGTGAATTTTGAGTCCATATTTCCAAGGATTAGGGGAGTTAGAAAAAATCAATTTGTATCGCAAAATATTTCCATAGCTACCCCCTTTGTTCTAAATTTTCGACAAAAAAATTATAAAAAATGCTAAAAATTCGTAAAGAGGGGTTTTTTTGGCCAAAAAATCGACTGGTACAATCAGTTTTGTGATAAAATCATTATTTCGCCTTCAAATAGAGTCACGAAATTTTCGAAAATCCACTTTTCAAAACAAAAAATACTCATAACTCGACAAATAGAAAAGATAGAACGTTCTAGTCTTCACCAATCGATAGAGGGGACAATTTTACATGTTTTAGTGTATTTTGAGTCCATTTTTCCAAGGATTATGGGAGTTAGAAAAAATCAATTTGTATCGCAAAATATTTCCATAGCTACCCCCTTTGTTCTAAATTTTCGACAGAAAAATTATAAAAATGCTAAAAATCCGTGAAGAGGAGTTTTTTTGGCCAAAAAATCGACTGGCACAATCAGTTTTGTGATAAAATCATTATTTCGCCTTCAAATAGAGTCATGAAATTTTCGAAAATCCACTTTTCAAAACAAAAAATACTCATAACTCGACAAATAGGAAAGATAGAACGTTCTAGTCTTCACCAATCGATAGAGGGGACAATTTTACATATTTTAGTGAATTTTGAGTCCATATTTCCAAGGATTATGGGAGTTAGAAAAAATCAATTTGTATCGCAAAATATTTCCATAGCTACCCCCTTTGTTCTAAATTTTCCACAACAAAATTATAAAAATGCTAAAAATCCGTAAAGAGGAGTTTTTTTGGCCAAAAAATCGACTGGCACAATCAGTTTTGTGATAAAATCATTATTTCGCCTTCAAATAGAGTCATGAAATTTTCGAAAATCCACTTTTCAAAACAAAAAATACTCATAACTCGACAAATAGGAAAGATAGAACGTTCTAGTCTTCACCAATCGATAGAGGGGACAATTTTACATGTTTTAGTGAATTTTGAGTCCATATTTCCAAGGATTATGGGAGTTAGAAAAAATCAATTTGTATCGCAAAATATTTCCATAGCTACCCCTTTTGTTCTAAATTTTCGACAAAAAAATTATAAAAATGCTAAAAATTCGTAAAGAGGGGTTTTTTTGGCAAAAAAATCGACTGACACAATCAGTTTTGTGATAAAATCATTATTTCGCCTTCAAATAGAGTCATGAAATTTTCGAAAATCCACTTTTCAAAACAAAAAATACTCATAACTCGACAAATAGGAAAGATAGAACGTTCTAGTCTTCACCAATGGATAGAGGGGACAATTTTACATATTTAAGTGTATTTTGAGTCCATATTTCCAAGGATTATGGGAGTTAGAAAAAGTCAATTTTTATCGCAAAATATTTCCATAGCTACCCCCTTTGTTCTAAATTTTCCACAACAAAATTATAAAAATGCTAAAAATCCGTAAAGAGGGGTTTTTTTGGCAAAAAAATCGACTGGCACAATCAGTTTTGTGATAAAATCATTATTTCGCCTTCAAATAGAGTCATGAAATTTTCGAAAATCCACTTTTCAAAACAAAAAATACTCATAACTCGACAAATAGGAAAGATAGAACGTTCTAGTCTTCACCAATCGATAGAGGGGACAATTTTACATATGTTAGTGAATTTTGAGTCCATATTTCCAAGGATTATGGGAGTTAGAAAAAATCAATTTGTATCGCAAAATATTTCCATAGCTACCCCCTTTGTTCTAAATTTTCGACAAAAAAATTATAAAAAATGCTAAAAATTCGTAAAGAGGGGTTTTTTTGGCAAAAAAATCGACTGGCACAATCAGTTTTGTGATAAAATCATTATTTCGCCTTCAAATAGAGTCATGAAATTTTCGAAAATCCACTTTTCAAAACAAAAAATACTCATAACTCGACAAATAGGAAAGATAGAACGTTCTAGTCTTCACCAATCGATAGAGGAGACAATTTTACATATCTTAGTGTATTTTGAGTCCATTTTTCCAAGGATTATGGGAGTTAGAAAAAATCAATTTGTATCGCAAAATATTTCCATAGCTACCCCCTTTGTTCTAAATTTTCGACAAAAAAATTATAAAAATGCTAAAAATCCGTGAAGAGGAGTTTTTTTGGCCAAAAAATCGACTGGCACAATCAGTTTTGTGATAAAATCATTATTTCGCCTTCAAATAGAGTCATGAAATTTTCGAAAATCCACTTTTCAAAACAAAAAATACTCATAACTCGACAAATAGGAAAGATAGAACGTTCTAGTCTTCACCAATCGATAGAGGGGACAATTTTACATGTTTTAGTGAATTTTGAGTCCATATTTCCAAGGATTATGGGAGTTAGAAAAAATCAATTTGTATCGCAAAATATTTCCATAGCTACCCCCTTTGTTCTAAATTTTCCACAACAAAATTATAAAAATGCTAAAAATCCGTAAAGAGGAGTTTTTTTGGCTAAAAAATCGACTGGCACAATCAGTTTTGTGATAAAATCATTATTTCGCCTTCAAATAGAGTCATGAAATTTTCGAAAATCCACTTTTCAAAACAAAAAATACTCATAACTCGACAAATAGGAAAGATAGAACGTTCTAGTCTTCACCAATCGATAGAGGGGACAATTTTACATATGTTAGTGAATTTTGAGTCCATATTTCCAAGGATTAGGGGAGTTAGAAAAAATCAATTTGTATCGCAAAATATTTCCATAGCTACCCCCTTTGTTCTAAATTTTCGACAAAAAAATTATAAAAAATGCTAAAAATTCGTAAAGAGGGGTTTTTTTGGCCAAAAAATCGACTGGTACAATCAGTTTTGTGATAAAATCATTATTTCGCCTTCAAATAGAGTCACGAAATTTTCGAAAATCCACTTTTCAAAACAAAAAATACTCATAACTCGACAAATAGAAAAGATAGAACGTTCTAGTCTTCACCAATCGATAGAGGGGACAATTTTACATGTTTTAGTGTATTTTGAGTCCATTTTTCCAAGGATTATGGGAGTTAGAAAAAATCAATTTGTATCGCAAAATATTTCCATAGCTACCCCCTTTGTTCTAAATTTTCGACAAAAAAATTATAAAAATGCTAAAAATCCGTGAAGAGGAGTTTTTTTGGCCAAAAAATCGACTGGCACAATCAGTTTTGTGATAAAATCATTATTTCGCCTTCAAATAGAGTCATGAAATTTTCGAAAATCCACTTTTCAAAACAAAAAATACTCATAACTCGACAAATAGGAAAGATAGAACGTTCTAGTCTTCACCAATCGATAGAGGGGACAATTTTACATATTTTAGTGAATTTTGAGTCCATATTTCCAAGGATTATGGGAGTTAGAAAAAATCAATTTGTATCGCAAAATATTTCCATAGCTACCCCCTTTGTTCTAAATTTTCCACAACAAAATTATAAAAATGCTAAAAATCCGTAAAGAGGAGTTTTTTTGGCCAAAAAATCGACTGGCACAATCAGTTTTGTGATAAAATCATTATTTCGCCTTCAAATAGAGTCATGAAATTTTCGAAAATCCACTTTTCAAAACAAAAAATACTCATAACTCGACTAATAGGAAAGATAGAACGTTCTAGTCTTCACCAATCGATAGAGGGGACAATTTTACATATTTTAGTGAATTTTGAGTCCATATTTCCAAGGATTATGGGAGTTAGAAAAAATCAATTTGTATCGCAAAATATTTCCATAGCTACCCCCTTTGTTCTAAATTTTCCACAACAAAATTATAAAAATGCTAAAAATCCGTAAAGAGGAGTTTTTTTGGCCAAAAAATCGACTGGCACAATCAGTTTTGTGATAAAATCATTATTTCGCCTTCAAATAGAGTCATGAAATTTTCGAAAATCCACTTTTCAAAACAAAAAATACTCATAACTCGACAAATAGGAAAGATAGAACGTTCTAGTCTTCACCAATCGATAGAGGGGACAATTTTACATGTTTTAGTGAATTTTGAGTCCATATTTCCAAGGATTATGGGAGTTAGAAAAAATCAATTTGTATCGCAAAATATTTCCATAGCTACCCCTTTTGTTCTAAATTTTCGACAAAAAAATTATAAAAATGCTAAAAATTCGTAAAGAGGGGTTTTTTTGGCAAAAAAATCGACTGACACAATCAGTTTTGTGATAAAATCATTATTTCGCCTTCAAATAGAGTCATGAAATTTTCGAAAATCCACTTTTCAAAACAAAAAATACTCATAACTCGACAAATAGGAAAGATAGAACGTTCTAGTCTTCACCAATCGATAGAGGAGACAATTTTACATATTTTAGTGAATTTTGAGTCCATATTTCCAAGGATTATGGGAGTTAGAAAAAATCAATTTGTATCGCAAAATATTTCCATAGCTACCCCCTTTGTTCTAAATGTTCCACAACAAAATTATAAAAATGCTAAAAATCCGTAAAGAGGAGTTTTTTTGGCCAAAAAATCGACTGGCACAATCAGTTTTGTGATAAAATCATTATTTCGCCTTCAAATAGAGTCATGAAATTTTCGAAAATCCACTTTTCAAAACAAAAAATACTCATAACTCGACTAATAGGAAAGATAGAACGTTCTAGTCTTCACCAATCGATAGAGGGGACAATTTTACATATTTTAGTGAATTTTGAGTCCATATTTCCAAGGATTATGGGAGTTAGAAAAAATCAATTTGTATCGCAAAATATTTCCATAGCTACCCCCTTTGTTCTAAATTTTCCACAACAAAATTATAAAAATGCTAAAAATCCGTAAAGAGGAGTTTTTTTGGCCAAAAAATCGACTGGCACAATCAGTTTTGTGATAAAATCATTATTTCGCCTTCAAATAGAGTCATGAAATTTTCGAAAATCCACTTTTCAAAACAAAAAATACTCATAACTCGACAAATAGGAAAGATAGAACGTTCTAGTCTTCACCAATCGATAGAGGGGACAATTTTACATATTTTAGTGAATTTTGAGTCCATATTTCCAAGGATTATGGGAGTTAGAAAAAATCAATTTGTATCGCAAAATATTTCCATAGCTACCCCCTTTGTTCTAAATTTTCCACAACAAAATTATAAAAATGCTAAAAATCCGTAAAGAGGAGTTTTTTTGGCCAAAAAATCGACTGGCACAATCAGTTTTGTGATAAAATCATTATTTCGCCTTCAAATAGAGTCATGAAATTTTCGAAAATCCACTTTTCAAAACAAAAAATACTCATAACTCGACAAATAGGAAAGATAGAACGTTCTAGTCTTCACCAATCGATAGAGGGGACAATTTTACATGTTTTAGTGAATTTTGAGTCCATATTTCCAAGGATTATGGGAGTTAGAAAAAATCAATTTGTATCGCAAAATATTTCCATAGCTACCCCTTTTGTTCTAAATTTTCGACAAAAAAATTATAAAAATGCTAAAAATTCGTAAAGAGGGGTTTTTTTGGCAAAAAAATCGACTGACACAATCAGTTTTGTGATAAAATCATTATTTCGCCTTCAAATAGAGTCATGAAATTTTCGAAAATCCACTTTTCAAAACAAAAAATACTCATAACTCGACAAATAGGAAAGATAGAACGTTCTAGTCTTCACCAATCGATAGAGGAGACAATTTTACATATTTTAGTGAATTTTGAGTCCATATTTCCAAGGATTATGGGAGTTAGAAAAAATCAATTTGTATCGCAAAATATTTCCATAGCTACCCCCTTTGTTCTAAATGTTCCACAACAAAATTATAAAAATGCTAAAAATCCGTAAAGAGGAGTTTTTTTGGCCAAAAAATCGACTGGCACAATCAGTTTTGTGATAAAATCATTATTTCGCCTTCAAATAGAGTCATGAAATTTTCGAAAATCCACTTTTCAAAACAAAAAATACTCATAACTCGACAAATAGGAAAGATAGAACGTTCTAGTCTTCACCAATCGATAGAGGGGACAATTTTACATATGTTAGTGAATTTTGAGTCCATATTTCCAAGGATTATGGGAGTTAGAAAAAATCAATTTGTATCGCAAAATATTTCCATGTTCTAAATTTTCGACAAAAAAATTATAAAAAATGCTAAAAATTCGTAAAGGGGGGTTTTTTTGGCCAAAAAATCGACTGGCACAATCAGTTTTGTGATAAAATCATTATTTCGCCTTCAAATAGAGTCATGAAATTTTCGAAAATCCACTTTTCAAAACAAAAAATACTCATAACTCGACAAATAGGAAAGATAGAACGTTCTAGTCTTCACCAATCGATAGAGGGGACAATTTTACATATGTTAGTGAATTTTGAGTCCATATTTCCAAGGATTATGGGAGTTAGAAAAAATCAATTTGTATCGCAAAATATTTCCATGTTCTAAATTTTCGACAAAAAAATTATAAAAAATGCTAAAAATTCGTAAAGAGGGGTTTTTTTGGCCAAAAAATCGACTGGCACAATCAGTTTTGTGATAAAATCATTATTTCGCCTTCAAATAGAGTCATGAAATTTTCGAAAATCCCCTTTTCAAAACAAAAAATACTCATAACTCGACAAATAGGAAAGATAGAACGTTCTAGTCTTCACCAATGGATAGAGGGGACAATTTTACATATTTAAGTGTATTTTGAGTCCATATTTCCAAGGATTATGGGAGTTAGAAAAAGTCAATTTTTATCGCAAAATATTTCCATAGCTACCCCCTTTGTTCTAAATTTTCCACAACAAAATTATAAAAATGCTGAAAATCCGTAAAGAGGGGTTTTTTTGGCTAAAAAATCGACTGGCACAATCAGTTTTGTGATAAAATCATTATTTCGCCTTCAAATAGAGTCATGGAATTTTCGAAAATCCACTTTTCAAAACAAAAAATACTCATAACTCGACAAATAGGAAAGATAGAACGTTCTAGTCTCCACCAATCGATAGGGCGGACAATTTTACATATTTTAGTGAATTTTGAGTCCATATTTCCAAGGATTATGGGAGTTAGAAAAAATCAATTTGTATCGCAAAATATTTCCATGTTCTAAATTTTCGACAAAAAAATTATAAAAAATGCTAAAAATTCGTAAAGAGGGGTTTTTTTGGCCAAAAAATCGACTGGCACAATCAGTTTTGTGATAAAATCAATATTTCGCCTTCAAATAGAGTCATGAAATTTTCGAAAATCCACTTTTCAAAACAAAAAATACTCATAACTCGACAAATAGGAAAGATAGAACGTTCTAGTCTCCACCAATCGATAGGGGGGACAATTTTACATATTTTAGTGAATTTTGGGTCCATATTTCCAAGGATTATGGGAGTTAGAAAAAATCAATTTGTATCGCAAAATATTTCCATACACCCTTTGTTCTAAATTTTCGACAAAAAAATTATAAAAAATGCTAAAAATTCGTAATAAGGGGTTTTTTTGGCCAAAAAATCGACTGGCACAATCAGTTTTGTGATAAAATCATTATTTCGCCTTCAAATAGAGTCATGAAATTTTCGAAAATCCACTTTTCAAAACAAAAAATACTCATAACTCGACAAATAGGAAAGATAGAACGTTCTAGTCTTTACCAATCGATAGAGGGGACAATTTTACATATTTTAGTGTATTTTGAGTGGATATTTCCAAGGTTTATGGGAGTTAGAAAAAATCAATTTGTATCGCAAAATATTTCCATAGCTACCCCCTTTGTTCTAAATTTTCGACAAAAAAATTATAAAAATGCTAAAAATCCGTAAAGAGGGGTTTTTTTGGCCAAAAAATCGACTGGCACAATCAGTTTTGTGATAAAATCATTATTTCGCCTTCAAATAGAGTCATGGAATTTTCGAAAATCCACGTTTCAAAACAAAAAATACTCATAACTCGACAAATAGGAAAGATAGAACGTTCTAGTCTTCACCAATCGATAGAGGGGACAATTTTACATATCTTAGTGTATTTTGAGTCCATATTTCCAAGGATTATGGGAGTTAGAAAAAATCAATTTGTATCGCAAAATATTTCCATGTTCTAAATTTTCGACAAAAAAATTATAAAAAATGCTAAAAATTCGTAAAGAGGGGTTTTTTTGGCCAAAAAATCGACTGGCACAATCAGTCTTGTGATAAAATCATTATTTCGCCTTCAAATAGAGTCATGAAATTTTCGAAAATCCACTTTTCAAAACAAAAAATACTCATAACTCGACAAATAGGAAAGATAGAACGTTCTAGTCTTCACCAATCGATAGAGGGGACAATTTTACATATTTAAGTGAATTTTGAGTCGATATTGCCAAGGATTAAGGGAGTTAGAAAAAAGCAATTTGATTCGCAAAATATTTCCATATCTACCCCTTTGTTCTAAATTTTCGACAAAAAAATTATAAAAAATGCTTAAAATTCGTAAAGAGGGTTTTTTGGGCCGGAAAATCGACTGGCACAATCAGTTTTGTGATAAAATCATTATTTCGCCTTCAAATAGAGTCATGAAATTTTCGAAAATCCACTTTTCAAAACAAAAAATACTCTTAACTCGACAAATAGGAAAGATAGAACGTTCTAGTCTTCACCAATCGATGGAGGGGACAATTTTACATATTTTAGTGAATTTTGAGTCCATATTTCCAAGGATTATGGGAGTTAGAAAAAATCAATTTGTATCGCAAAATATTTCCATAGCTACCCCCTTTGTTCTAAATTTTCGACAAAAAAATTATAAAAAATGCTAAAAATTCGTAAAGAGGGTTTTTTTTGGCCAAAAAATCGACTGGCACAATCAGTTTTGTGATAAAATCATTATTTCGCCTTCAAATAGAGTCATGAAATTTTCGAAAATCCACTTTTCAAAACAAAAAATACTCATATCTCGACAAATAAGAAAGATAGAACGTTCTAGTCTTCACCAATCGATAGAGGGGACAATTTTACATATTTTAGTGAATTTTGAGTCGATATTGCCTAGGATTAAGGGAGTTAGAAAAAAGCAATTTGTATCGCAAAATATTTCCATACCTACCCCTTTATTCTAAATTTTCGACAAAAGAAAATGCTAAAAATTTGTAAAAAGGGGTTTTTTGGGCCGAGAAATCGACTGGCACAATCAGTTTTTTGATGAAATCATTATTTCGCCTTCAAATAGAGTCATGAAATTTTCGAAAATCCACTTTTCAAAACAAAAAATACTCATAACTCGACTTGTAGGAAAGATAGATCGTTCTAGTCTTCACCATTCGATAGAGGGGACAATTTTACATATTTTAGTGAATTTTGAGTCGATATTTCCGAGGATTAAGGGAGTTAGAAAAAAGCAATTTGTATCGCAAAATATTTCCATACCTACCCCTCTATTCTAAATTTTCGACAAAAGAAAATGCTAAAAATTTGTAAAAAGGGGTTTTTTGGGCCGAGAAATCGACTGGCACAATCAGTTTCTTGATGAAATCATTATTTCGCCTTCAAATAGAGTCATGAAATTTTCGAAAATCCACTTTTCAAAACAAAAAATACTCATAACTCGAGTAATAGGAAAGATAGAACGTTCTAGTCTTCACCAATCGATAGAGGGGACAATTTTACATATTTTAGTGAATTTTGTGTCGATATTTCCAAGGATTAAGGGAGTTAGAAAAAAGCAATTTGTATCGCAAAATATTTCCATACCTACCCCTTTGTTCTAAATTTTCGACAAAGAAATTAAAAAATGCTAAAAATTCGTAAAGAGGGGTTTTTTGGGCCGAAAAATCGACTGGCACAATCAGTTTTTTGATAAAATCATCATTTCGCTTTCAAATAGAGTCATGAAATTTTCGAAAATCCACTTTTCAAAACAAAAAATACTCATAACTCGACTAATAGGAAAGATAGAACGTTCTAGTCTTCACCAATCGATAGAGGGGACAATTTCAGATATCTTAGTGAATTTTGAGTCGATATTTCCATGGATTAAGGGAGTTAGAAAAAAGCAATTTGTATCGCAAAATATTTCCATACCTACCCCTTTATTCTAAATTTTCGAAAAAAAAAATGCTAAAAATTCGTAAAAAGGGGTTTTTTGGGCCGAAAAACCGACTGGCACAATCAGTTTTTTGATGAAATCATTATTTCGCCTTCAAATAGAGTCATGAAATTTTCGAAAATCCACTTTTCAAAACTCGACAAATAGGAAAGATAGAACGTTCTAGTCTTCACCAATCGATAGAGGGGACAATTTTACATATCTTAGTAAATTTTGAGTCGATATTTCCGAGGATTAAGGGAGTTAGAAAAAAGCAATTTGTATCGCAAAATATTTCCACACCCCTTTGTTCTAAATTTTCGACTAAAAAAATAAAAAAATGCTAAAAATTCGTAAAGAGGGGTTTTTTGGGCCGAAAAATCGACTGGCACAATCAGTTTTTTGATAAAATCATTATTTCGCCTTCAAATAGAGTCATGAAATTTTCGAAAATCCACTTTTCAAAACAAAAAATACTCATAACTCGACTAATAGGAAAGATAGAACGTGAAAGTTTATTTTTATTCGATGTCGTAAGAAAAGTGTATAGAAAGATTTTTATGAGGACATATTTTTCGCATAAATTCAGAAACACCCTGTATGTAGTATAAAATATTAAAGAAAATTCGGTTATTTAAGATGAGTCATGAGGAACTGTACATACTCCTACCATCGTACATCAACTAACAACGTTAGTTGATGTACGATGCTCCTACCTCGTATTGATTCTCCTACGGGGTATGTCAAATATAAAATTTCAACTTGTGTTTGGTTTTTGAAAACCTTTATCAAGATTTAAGAAAGTATACAAACAGATAATGGATTATAAATTTTCCTTTAGATGCCAAAGTCAATAATTCTCTGTCTCAAATCGAATGGGATGAAGTATTATGTGACTCAAACAATTGTACATCAATATAGAACAAATTTCACTCTAACACAACCCAATGTCTCGAGGAGAATACTACCGAACGAAAAGCATACCGTAACAAACTAAAACCATGGATTATCTGGGAACATAGAACATTCTCTAACCGACTGAAACAGCAACTATCTAGCTCAGAGCTAGTTTTTTTCATAGCTTTGTCTAGAGTCTAGACAAAGCTATGAAAAAAACAATGTCAACAGTGGTAGCAGCAAAAAGTTTTATAAATACATTCGCACATCGCTTTCCTCAAAAGTTGCCACCCCATCTTTACAACAAGAAGATGGAAGCCTATGCTCTGATTACGAAACAGCTGAAATTCTTGCTTTGTCTTTCGCTAACGTTTTTACAAACGAACCACCTGATGATGCACCACCAGCCTTGTTAGGACCTCGTATCGAAGTATCACTTCACAATATCACCTTTTCTCAAAACCCAATTCTAGATCGCCTGTTAAATCTTAAAACCGATTCCTCCTCAGGACTAGATGGATTGCCTGCATTATTTCTCAAAAAATATGCTCACACACTATCATATCCGCTGTCCAAAATCGTGAACTACTCTTTTTCGGAAGGCTGTATTCCGCCAACCTGGAAATTAGCATCAGTCACCCCAATATGTAAAAAAGGCAATAAATTGGATCCTAGCAATTAGCGTCCGATAAGCCTCTTACCCATTATCTCCAAAGTAATGGAATCCATTGTTACCGACCAAATGGTCGAATTTTTGTTGCAGGAAAATGTAATCCCAAATTTCCAACATGGTTTCATGAAGGGTCGATCAACTTCAACCAATTTACTACACTGTACCAACGATTGGTCCAAAGAACTCGATGACAGATATCCTTTAGACATAATTTACCTTGACTTTTCTAAAGCCTTTGACAGAGTGCCAAAACGTAGACTTCTACTAAAGCTCGATCATCTTGGCATAAGAAGTACTCTTAACAAATGGTTTTCAGCCTTCCTAACAAACCGGTTATTCAAAGTCAGAGTTGGACAAAAATTCCCCGAGGAAAGATCCGTAACTAGCGGTATTCCACAAGGTTCCGTTCTTGGACCCTTACTTTTCATCGCATATTCCAGTGATCTTCGATACTGTCTGTCAAGCTCAATTTCGGCTTATGCTGACGACATGAAACTTTACGGAAATTTCAACATCAGTTATCTAAGTTTGCAGAATGATCTCGATAAACTACAAGAATGGTGTTCCAATTGGTTGATGCCTCTGAACATTGATAAGTGTGTCGTGTTACACGTCGGAAAAAATAACCCGCAAAATCCGTATTCAATCAGTGGACAGACATTAAGCATGGTCTCATCACATACCGACCTTGGTTTATTATTAAACTTGAAACTTACGTGGAGTGATCATATTTGTAGACGTGCGAACTCTAAACTGTTCCGAATACAAAAAACCTTCTCTAAAGAATCAAATGAATCGATTAACTATCTTCAATTGAATCGAATTATTCGAACTTCACACGTTCGTTCTTTGGGTTTTGATCTTGATCCTCAGCATAGACTTTGATTCCAGCGAATACTTTGACAGTCCAATGCTGTGAGTGATGTATGAAGTACCGACTTTGACTCGAGCGGAACGTTTTGACGAACGGAGAAGATCGATGGAAGTGAATCGTTTGCGAACGAATCTTTTCAAGGAATCGAATCAAAAGAATCAATTCACCGAAAAGAATCGAACGTCTCATGTCTAGAACGTCGCTCTTTTCTACTCCGAGTGTTAAAAATCGATACGTTTCACTCTCTTTCCATTTTTGTCTGTTCCTCGCCTCGTTTTCCCAGTCCCTTACTCCCACTGTTCACAGGTCTCTCCTAACCTCCTCGAACCATTTTTCCTTGGTCTTCCTCTTCACTTTTTACCACCTTCTCCACCTTTTAGCACTCGTTTTACCCATCTTCTGTCATTCTACCTGCATGTCCCAACCATCTCGCTCTCTGTGCTTTAATTATATGGGTTAAACTTGCTTATACAATTCTGATAGTTATCAGTTTGTTCTTCTTCTGTACATTCCATCTTCTTTAATTCCACCATAAATCTTTCTGAGCATTTTACGTTCCCATATTTCTAGTTTATTCTGCTCTTTTTTGTTCATTGTACAAGTTTCACAAGCGTAGGTAACTGGCGGTTAGATCTGTGGGTATATCCTGTATATTCGCTACTCTTCTGCGACTCCCAAGAGTCTGAGGATCACGGTATCTTCTAAAGGTGTGTTGGAAACAAATTA
Organism: Lochmaea crataegi; assembly: GCA_947563755.1. Lineage (NCBI taxonomy): Eukaryota > Metazoa > Arthropoda > Insecta > Coleoptera > Chrysomelidae > Lochmaea > Lochmaea crataegi. The sequence goes on along the minus strand of OX387432.1, from coordinate 38,167,140 downwards.
AGGTTAGTTTTTCGAAATATAACGCAACGAGATGATTTTAAAATTTATTTAATATAACAATATCGTTTAAACAAAATAATGAAAAAAATATTTCCCTAATTAAACATAATACTTGGTTACTAAAATATGTACAAATATAAAAAATATATTTAGTGTATCACATATTTTTTTATTTACATATATGGCTTACCAAAAGTCACAACACGTTATCAAATAATATCGGTACCTATCATTACACACAGATCTGCAAAAAAACAGCTTTTTACAAAAATAAAAATATTCAGAAATTATGAGTTTGATTTTAGTTAACATCCTGTAGTGCCCCTATTTAGTAGGTCATTCACGAAATAGCTTAATTAACACCTTTATAATATTGGATAGATATGTTTATCAACAATCATATAAAAGTGTTAGTAAGCATAAATATATAGTTTTGATTAGGACGACACATGACTAGACATTTTAGAAATATAATAATTATAACTTGAACTCTACTGGGGGTCGAAATAGATCAAGATGAAGCTCGACTTGTGTTTTACTTATCACCCCGTTATTATCGAACTTTACAATCCACTGCAGTTGCCGTTGCAGCCTACAGGGTGTTACAAAAATGGAGAAACAGCTAAGAAATTATCAAAATGGTAAGAGCAAATTTTGTTCAAAATCGTAGATAGTTTTTTACAGGCCAATGTATTAACAAAAAAAATCAATAGTGACAAGTGACAGTACAGAATAACCCACTCTCACGGAAGCGACATCTTTTGAAATTTCCATTAGAAATACATTATTTTTAGGGTAAGCAATTTTGATTTGACATTGATGCCAGTATCGGCACCTACCATTGATACATGTGACAAGTGGCGTGGGTTGTCTACTTTTCTCAGAGCAGACATAAAGAATAAAGTGACAGTTTTGGCACCTAATGGAGGCTGTTTTTAATAAGAACGAAGTTGTCGCTTCTGTGCGAATGGGTTATTCTGTGGTAACAATAAGGAATTATGTAGTGGAATGATTTTTATAAAAAAAAATGTTCAGGTATCATAGATAAAGGTAACTATATAACATATTTTTACGAATAACACTTAAAAATATGAAGTTCGGTGAAAGAAATATCGATATATGTCTTAGAGTAAATAATCATCAAAAAAAACCAGCACCATCTGCTCAAAAATTGAGCTAGTGAATCAAAATTTAAAACCTTCAAAGTTTATCTCGTATATTACACACAGGTAACGATTTAGCTTTTTGATTTCTAAATGGATCGATAGATTCATTAAATGTCAAATATACACATCTCGCTACTTTTTTACCGACCATAAGATTTGAAATGCACTGTGCCGCTCCCCTCTCTAGGTTGTTCAAGGTACGCAAATGGAAACGCACGATTGATTGTATGCCGATAAAGGGCTATTGTTCTTCACTCATTTTGCCTGAAATATTTGAACAGGACAAGGATAAGTCTGAACCACCTCTTCGCTTCTTGGAAATCAGAAAACCTGGGACATGACACCAGAAATTCGTTACGGAATTAAGCAACAAGAAGAAATGGGATCCAAATACCATTACCAGACTTGGAAATAATGCAAAGAGGAGGACTGAAACACTCTTTTGGGGTAATATTGGAAGAAATAGGCAAAGCCGAAAAAAGAGAAGATCTAGTAGGGCTTAGACAATCAAAGATACTTTTAGGTGACTGCAACCTGTTGAGATCAAATGAATGTTTAAGTCAAAGTAAAACTGCACTAAGAGTTTTAACAGGGATCCTAACGGGACATGATCGCCTGAATGGGCACATGAAAAAGCTCAAAATAGTGGAGGAAGAAGTAACCTCCATCCACATACTTGCGAATTGCACAGCAATTCATAATCCTAGGTAGGTCACAACACCCTGGGAGGAGATTACTAGATAGAAGAGGGACATTTATCTAAGTTAAAGCCTGCAGATATATCCTAAAATTCCTCCGGGAAATAGGACTAAAAGAGCTACTAGCCTCTGTGACTTTCCTCAGGAACTGGTCTCAGTGAATGTCATCCCAATATATATACATACTAGTCTAATAATTATTGCTAGAATGGTGTACACAGAGAAACATTTATCTATGGGCGCATGCGTCACCAAATTGTAGAGGTCTACAATTTCGCTATGGTCGGTAAAAAAGTGGCCAGATTTGTATAACGTGTATAATGGTTTATATGAATGAATGTAAAAAATCCTAAAATTATAATACAATAAACCTAAATATTAAAATCAGTTAAGGTAAAAAGTACATCACAATATTTTGAATAATTTATATATATTTTTTTGTTTTCTAGTTTCAACTAATTGACTTTATTGTACCGTTAATATCTAGTCGTTAATATTTTCGTACACCATTGATGGTACTGAATATTCTTTGTTGTCCCATCTGTGTAAAGTCTCACTTTGGTTTCGTCTGTCGGATTCTGGAAGGGTATCCATCGGATATTGCTCATCTTCGGGTTCTTCTACTTTGAATGTACCTCCCCATTCGCTTTCTGGATCAGAAAAAATTTGTTCCTTGTCGAAAACGTCTTCTAAGTCGTATTGTGACATATCTGAAACAATTAAAGGAAAAAATCTAGTTTAGTGAACCAACGCGGATTTTGATGAAATATTTTTTTTTAATTAATTCGAGGTCGCTGAACACGAAAATGAAAAAAGAAATCGGCGCTCTCTTACCAAAAACGAGTTATGAATTTTTGAAGATGAGTTCAGATCAGCACTGCACTGGTTTTATTGTCATATAATAACTGATTTAAATGATGCATTATAAAGTCTACACAATGTTAATTACACTATAATTACTTTTTACGATATTCCTCTCACACACACATTTAAAAAACACTGATATTGATATTCATTTCTTGTAAATTCTTTTTTTAATTCCTCAATTATTATATATTTTGACATTTTCATGTAACATGACTGACATATAAGTTTTGGTCTGTTTCTTCTTAGTCGTACAACTTGTACCTAATAGCATATTCAGCCATAAAAGATATTTAGCCACTTGAATTAGTTGCCGAGTATATTCGTTTTCATGATCGTGACCATATCGTGACATAGAAGATATAAACAAGATGAACATCATGAACATACACCTATTTTTCCGATAGCTAGCGCCGTATTACAGCTGAAACATTTTTTTTCAAATTTTGAGAGATGTTGATTTTAGGAAGATGGTTAGTTTTGAGATAAGTTTGGTTGATATTTATCATTTATTTGAAGGATAATGAACCATTCAATTTGATCATTGAGGATGCTGAACAATTTTTTTTCTCTGAATTGCACTCATCAATTAATTCTTTAAAAAAATCACCTCCTCAGTTGTTCGGCCTCTATAAACACTGCTGACAACGAAAATAGTTGCTGCAGGTGTAATTCCAAATCAAATTTTTAACATACTGCTAATATTATAAGACTTTGGTTATCAGAAGCTGTTTCCCCTTTTTAGAAAATTTGAAAATTCTACTAATATCGCTTCCCGACCAACTAACACCGATCAAAGTGAAATCGCAATCGCTTCTTATCATCTTGATACATTTATTAGATTGGATTTCCGTTTGAAATAATGAAGTAGATTGATTATCGCGAGCGAAGCGAGCGCGCCGGATCGACGTTTCGCAATTCGCGCGCGCGAATTGCGAAACGTCGATCCGGCGCGCCTTTCTCACAGTATGTAGATGGCTGTTCATATAATTTTTCCATAACCGATTTCAGTTAAACGAAAGTTGAGCCAAATACAGCGCCAGCTATCGGAAAAATAGGTGTATGTTCATGATGTTCATCTTGTTTATATCTTCTATGTCACGATCATGAAATCGAAAATATTCAGCAACTAATTCAAGTGGCTAAATATCTAATGGCTGGATTTGCTATTAGGTACAAGTTGTGCGACTGAGCGGAAACAGACCAAAACTTATATGTCAGTCATGTTACATGAAAATGTCAAAAGATATAATAATTGTGGAATTAAAAAACGAATTTGCAAGAAATGAATATCAATATCAGTGTTTTTTAAATGTGTGTGTGAGAGGAATATCGTAAAAAGTAATTATAGTGTAATTAACATTGTGTAGACTTTATAATGCATCATTTAAATCAGTTGTTATATGACAATAAAACCAGTGCAGTGCTGATCTGAACTCATCTTCAAAAATTCATAACTCGTTTTTGGTAAGAGAGCGCCGATTTCTTTTTTCATTTTCGTGTTCAGCGACCTCGAATTAATTTAAAAAAAAATATTTCGTCAAAATCCGCGTTGGTTCACTAAACTAGACTTTTACCCAATTAAAAGAAAACACTCAAAACTGTGATTCTCTAAGATGGGAATTGATGGTTTTAATGGAGGCCATTTTTCGGAAGACGCGTTCTAGCGATGCGTGTCGAAATCTTTGAAAATGACCGTCAATTAGAAATAAAATAATCCACTTACTCTCCTCAATTTCATCGTTCGGTATCCAATCTGATTGATTTGTCCAGTCATCATCAAACTCCAAATTCGTATTTATAGTTCTTTCGTCAGAAGTTTGTACAATCGGAGAATCGCTGTCAGTTACGTCAAATATTTCTGTCACTTTAACCTGTAAACAAAAAAAAATCGAGTGTTGGTCCGGTAACATATATTTGTGTATATAAAATTTCGCGTACCCTCGTTTGCAAAATATGGTAGTTGCTGATTTTTTCCCATATTTTTTCATTATTTGAGAAGGTGTATCTAAAATTTCAGCTCAAAATTCTCGTTATTATAGGCTCTATGATTTTTTGACTTAAAGCGTGTATTTTCGACTAGGTAAAACCCAACTGTCACGGTCTGTTATTGGAACGCGAAAATGCAACTGCGCATGTTAATAGCAATCACTGATAGTTTCGGAACGAATCTATAACCTTAAGAGAAAAGCGAGTGATGGGCGATATAAGTTTGATATCAATAACAGATAACCTCAAGAAAAAAGGGGGCGCTGTCAAAAGGTTTGACTTTTGGAAATTGACAGATTTATGTCCGAGGTCTGGGTATTTATATACGAAGTGGTGCATAAAAGACAATAAAGAAGCTGTGTGTAAGGGAATTTCATTTTCTGGTGTTTAAAGTCACAATAAGAAAAAAGCGAGTGATGGGCGATATAAGTTTGATATCAATAAGATAACCACAAGAAAAATGGGGGCACTGTCAAAAGGTTTCGATTTTGGAAATTGACAGATTCATGTCCAAGGTCTGAGTATTTTTATATGAAGTGGTGCATAAAAGACATAGTTAAGCATAGTTAAGGGGAATTTCATTTCCTGGTGTTTAAAGCCACAAGAAGTTAATAACTTCAGGAAAGTAATTCTCAGTATCTGCCCATTCTATGACGTTTCGGAGTCTTGAGAAACTTGTTTGTTATATTCAAAAATACTTCTGACGGAAACAAAACATTCATACATTACGCGTAACTTACAAGAGATTAGATACGGGTTTCTAAACAATAAAAAAATAATATCTAGGTCATAAGATTGTACGGCAAATATAAAAAACCCATTATGCATTAGTACAATATGACCCCCAGTTTGGTTTTGACCTTTTTAGATTGAAAAGTTATACAATTGACGTATATTTGAATATCAAGAAGCGCAACTATTGCGTGAATGGCTGTATGTTTTTTATGTAAATGCTATTGTAGGTATATTTTGGTTATGGTGAGACAAAAATGAAACATGGCATTATTGCGGGGAAGAGTTTTTCGTTTTTTTTTTGTTACAAAATAGAGAAATTTTTCAAAATATTTGTCAAATAACTCACTTTATTATCTTCATCTAAATAATAATAAGCCATGATGGTGTCGTGATGTGATGTAACTTGTAAAATGTGGTCGAAGGTATCGTTATCCATGGTCTCGGTTCTGTTTATAGTTAAACTAGGTTTTCTTTGTAAAATTTTCTTGGTGTTGAATTTTCTAACTGGACTTTCGTTCAATGGCAAGTCTCTGTAACGAAATTACTTTTTGTTGTAATACATGAAATGAATATAAAAAATGATTGTAAAGTGGAGCATAAAACGCCGATGTTTTAAATACGTAATCTTCTTCCGTAATAAATTAGTAGAGCTTGGAGAGTGGCACGAGTTTCATAACAGAATAGAGAACGAGTAAAAATGCAAAATTGGGTGATTATCATAGTGAAATGAACATCAATAAATAATAAAAAATAGATTCAATTAGTGACGACCAAGACTTGGAAAATCTTGGTCTTGCTTTTTCGCAAGACCAAGACCAATTTTGCTCATAACTAGATTCATTATAAAGTTATACCAAATCTACGGCTAAATAGCTTCAGCTAGACAAATATCCAGCTATGAGTTCTAGGAAAGACGAAATGAGAGAATGGCTGGACAAATGACAAGTAAGAAATTGATTTTTATAGGTACTCAAAGTTCTGATAAAGTGGTTAATAAGTTGAAATTTACCTGTTTTCTAGTTGTAGTGTAAAGTTTAGGTTCATTGTATTTTCGCTCTCTACTTCTTGGCAAGATTCCACATCGAATTTGTCTGCAAACAACGCAAAATGATAATTTTTACTTTTCTTAGTCATAAATTTATTAATTTTGTATATAAAATAAGATTTTTTGAAGTTTTTACTTATTTTTAAAGCGTTTCCGATATTTTTTTGGTAATTTTCGAGATTAATATTCCCAAACAGCACATGCCGTCCCGAGGACCTCCGATTTAGGTACGATATAGGTCTAAAGGTCCCAGATCCTTTCTAGGATGTCCCGGGGCGTCTTATTTTGGAAATTTCCTTTATTGGTTCTGGAAATGTCCTATATTGGGCACAGGAAGATTCTTCACCGTTCCTGGGAAAGTCATACATTGGTTCTAAAGAGGTCCTGAAAAGGTTTTTTTTTGTACCAATATCGGAAGACCTAGGGACTCCTCGATTGTTAACAAAAGCTGTCCTGTGGGCGCAGACATCTTAAGGACGTCTTTGTGCTGTTTGGGTTATTATTAATCCGAGAATATTTTTTAAATAACTTTTATCACAATTTTTTTACAGGTAATTGTAATTAAGTAAAAACTTTCATTATAAATAGACGTACTTTTACTATATTCAGTTATGTCTAATTGGCAAGTAATTTTCGCGCTAAGCTGCTGTCTCTTTCTGTTGATCTTCTTAAGTAGGAAAGTCATTTTATCCATAAGAATCTTACTTATTTCCCACGCACCGTTGCCCATTTGAGGAGCTGCCACCATAAACCTGAAAAAAAAAGAGAAATATATCTATTTTCTTCTATACGGACGTTATAGAGCTATTTTTTATTTTTGTTGGGAGCAGAAATTTTGAAATCGCCGACATGCTAAAGTGACGTGCTGCTCGATTGTATCATAGGCGTACGGGGATAAATCTATTTGTTAAAATTTCCATAAGCCATGGGTGTTTGATCAAATTTCTATAAGGGACTAGCTAATTTGTAAAAAAATTCCTTTTATCATAGGCATAGGATGAAATTTTTATAGAGGGTTGATTTGTTTGTATTAATTCCTGTCATGGTATGGTAAAGTTAAATTTTTTGTTAAAATTTCTATATCATGGGCGTAAGATGAAATTTTCACATGAACCGAATTTATTTTGCAAGAATTTCCTTCTAGCATGTGCGTTGTATAAAATTTTTACGAGGTGAATTTATTAGCAAAAATTGCGAAGCCTGACACAATATCCAAGATGAAGCTGAGGCTGGCCCATCTAATGTCAATTTTAACCCACAAATAAACGAAATACATTACAGCAGAAGATCTGGTAGTGAGAGATCTGATACTGAACTGAAAGAAGATGAAGACTACTCTGTTCATGACACTAACTCTTCTGATGGTCCAGAAGATTTTTCGGATTTGGAAACGGAAGAAATTACAAATTAAAATTTCTTTTTTGTTTTTAAGTACCTACACTAAGTACCTGCTATGTTCCGAATTCCGAAGGGTTTTGTTTATGTGATTATTCTTTTAAATGGCACTAAAGCTTACCCAAAATTCACTACGAACCAAATTGTCCTCCTTATTTCCAATCAAACTTGTTATCAGTGTAATTGCAATTTTTAAATGCAATTTGATTACCATCCTTGGCAGATATTTATATTTCAATAATATATCATTCACTTTTTTTCCTTACAAATAATAATTTCCCTTTTTAAAAGAAAACAAAATGCGTTGTTCTTTTTTGATGAAAATAATTATCAATTTAAATATTTATCACGCCAAAACTACGCACGGCACGTGTTGTTTTGCCAACATTCAAGTTTTTGCGTAATATTTAAATAAGATGAAAACAACAATGTGTGAACTATACTTATCAATATATATATATATACATATATGCCAGGCAGAAGTTATCATTGTTATTCATCACCATTACTTCCAAATTATAATAAACTATTCAGTGTGGTTGGTTATTGTTGACAAATTTACAACTGATTTAACAGCTGTGACTGAAATATGATGCATTCATTTGATTGCGTAGAATATTAAAATATATGATAATACATTTTTTATTTTGCTAATCACTTAATAGCTAATTTGTGATAAAATTTTGCCTCGTGCCGCAAAAATAACAAAAGGTTGTACAGTGTGTTGCATACCTACCATTTTATATAATATGTTCTTTTGTTGAAGAGTTAGTATTATTGGAAAAGTATGACAATTTCAAAATTATTTACCAAAATAGACAATTACTTATGTTCATTGTAAACGTTACCCACTCGATTTTATATAAAATTGACTATAAAATGAAGGATTTTAAAAAACTACATTCTAAGAAGTTTCTCATCAAGAATGACATTTTTCGATAAAAATAAAAATAAATGGGCATGTTCCATTTTCTGTCCATTTCTGAACAAGTCCTATTCACTTCTATCCTCCGAAATCCACAAATTTGCAAATACAAAATTAGGTTAGATACACATATAGATGATCTACCCTGGGTGAAAAAAAAAAGATGACACAACCGTTTTTTTTTAAATAAATTATAATATGCTTTCTGTCGAAAAATGTAGATGCAAAAATTCATACCGGATACAACTAAATGCGTGCGTTTATTCAACCAACCTTTACTCATCACGTAATTAAATTTATTGCTTACTTAATAGAATGTAAGAACGTGTGGTAATAACAAACAATAACAATCGGTTGAAAATTGATAATAAAGAAGCAACCAATTATTATAAAATGCCAATCATATTTATGAATAAATAATATTTTGTATACGGAGTAAAACAAAATTCGTCGGATTAACGTTTATGACGTAATTTAGTATATTTATGGATTAAAAGAAATAAACAACCATGTAAATTTCCGACATAAGTAAAAACACAAATAAAGAATAAAAAAAATTTCCTATTCCCATGGTAAATGGAAATTTTTACAAAAAAATCAACCCTTTATCAAACATTTCATCTTATATTTTTGTCATTTGCTGTTGTCAAATTAAAGGATTAGTCGAACCTGCGCGACCCCTAATTATTTAGAAAATCCGCTAGATTTTACGTGTGAATATTCATTCGGAAATTAATAATTTTTTGTAAGGATCGACGAAAAAATGTAATATGCACCTCAACGAATAACTGTCTATTGTCTCGCCTGTTTGTCAGTCTCGGCTACGCCTCGACTATAATAGACAGTTTTTCGTCCTCGGTACGTAAATATGACTATTTCGCTTTTCAAGGACACATTCACTGACATAAAAACATTTAAAATTTTGTTAGTATTATAAAATCACCTTTTTTGTTTGTAAAAATGTTGGTAGCATGCAAAAGAAGGTGTGGTTAGTACGGCATTTCCTAATAATTCGAACTGATACGATTTGGTGTCGAAGGTAGTACCAAATAAATTTTTAAAATCGAATCGGGCAAAATTTCTGTAAAACACTAGCGATCCACCTTTTGCTCTCGGTAAACTTTGAAACCTAAAATTTATATTTTTAGTCTTAACCAGTGTACCTACCACCGGGTGTTCGATTAAGAGAGGTAACCCGCTGTATCTCAGAAACCATATGAAAATACAAATAATACAAATTCTTTTCTCTAAGCTATACGATAAATAGTTTCTGAGATACAGCCTCTCTTAATTAGACACTCGGTAGACAGAAACATTTATCTACAAAATTACGATTCATCTGACTGGCAGCTGGGCGCGGTTTGACGCGCTTTGAAGATCGAAATTATTTCAAGTAGCGCGAAACTATGTTTACCAAGTAATTATTGATTTTCAAAAAAAATGGAAAGTTCCTTATTGCATATTTATAAATAATAACATTTCTGTGGTTAATGTTTATCCACCACCAAAAATCACCAAATTGAAGAAAATTTCTTGAAAATTTAGTATCCTCTTCTGAAAACAAATTTTTGGTAGTCGACTTCGTATCCGGGGAGCAGAAACGCGAGGAGGTATACAAAATATCAGGAGTAGCTAAATTCTCTAGATTTCGCAAATTTTGCTACTTTTCACATCTCCTCGCGTTTCTGTTCTCCTGATACAAGTGAAAAATCACCAAATTGAACGAAATTTCTTAAAATATCAATAACTTCTCTTGAAAACGAAATTTTGGAAGTCGACTTTGTATCAGGAGAGCAGAAACGCGAGGAGCTGTATAAAATATCAGGAGCGGCAAATATTAACTTTCTACACCTCCTCGCATTTCTACTCTTCTGATACATGTAAAAAATCACCAAATTGAACAAAATTTCTTGAAAATCTAATATCCTGTTTTGAATACGAACTTTTGGCAGTTGACTTCGTATCAGGGGAGCAGAAACGCGAGGAGGTATACAAAATATCAGGAGTAGCTAAATTCTCTACATTTCGCAAATTTTGCTATTTTTCACATCTCATCGCATTTCTGCTCTCCTGATACAAGTGAAAAATCACCAACTTGAACGAAATTTCTTAAAATTCCAATTACTTCTCTTGAAAACGAAATTTTGGAAGTCGACTTTGTATCAGAAGAGCAGTAACGCGAGGAGCTGTATAAAATATCAGGAGTGGCAAATATCAACTTTCTACACCTCCTCGCATTTCTGCTCTTCTGATACATGTGAAAAATCACCTAATTGAACAAAATTTCTTGAAAATCTAGCATCCTCTTTTGAAAACGAACTTTTGGTAGTCGACTTCGTATCCGGGGAGCAGAAACGCGAGGAGGTGTACAAAATATCAGGAGTAGCTAGATTTTCGAGATTGGCAAATTTTGTTATTTTTTATACCTCCTCGCGCTTCAATCTGTTGATACAAGTGAAAAATCACCAAATTGAAGGAAATTTCTTAAAATCCCAATAACTTCTCTTGAAAACGAAATTTTGGAAGTCGACTTTGTATCAGGAGAGCAGAAACGCGAGGAGCTGTATAAAATATCAGGAGTGGCAAATATTAACTTTCTACACCTCCTCGCATTTCTGCTCTTCTGATACATGTGAAAAATCACCTAATTGAACAAAATTTCTTGAAAATCTAGCATCCTCTTTTGAAAACGAACTTTTGGTAGTCGACTTCGTATCCGGGGAGCAGAAACGCGAGGAGGTATACAAAATATCAGGAGTAGCTAAATTCTCTAGATTTCGCAAATTTTGCTACTTTTCACATCTCCTCGCGTTTCTGTTCTCCTGATACAAGTGAAAAATCACCAACTTGAACGAAATTTCTTAAAATATCAATAACTTCTCTTGAAAACGAACTTTTGGGAGTCGACTTTGTATCAGAAGAGCAGTAACGCGAAGAGCTGTACAAAATATCAGGAGTGGCAAATATTAACTTTCTACACCTCCTCGCATTTCTGCTCTTTTGATACATGTGAAAAACTCCAAACTGAACAAAATTTCTTGACAATTTAGTATCCTCTTTTGAAAACAAATTTTTGGTAGTCGACTTCGTATCAGGGGAGCAGAAACGCGAGGAGGTGTACAAAATATCAGGAGTAGCTAGATTTTCTAGATTGGCTAATTTTGTTACTTTTTATACCTCCTCGCGCTTCTGCTCTACTGATACAAGTGAAAAATCACCAAATTGAAAGAAATTTCTTAAAATCCCAATAACTTCTCTTGAAAACGAACTTTTGGGAGTCGACTTTGTATCAGGAGAGCAGAAACGCGAGGAGCTGTATAAAATATCAGGAGTGGCAAATATTAACTTTCTACACCTCCTCACATTTCTGCTCTTCTGATACATGTGAAAAATCACCTAATTGAACAAAATTTCTTGAAAATCTAGTATCCTGTTTTGAATACGAACTTTTGGCAGTTGACTTCGTATCAGGGGAGCAGAAACGCGAGGAGGTATACAAAATATCAGGAGTAGCTAAATTCTCTACATTTCGCAAATTTTGCTATTTTTCACATCTCATCGCATTTCTGCTCTCCTGATACAAGTGAAAAATCACCAACTTGAACGAAATTTCTTAAAATTCCAATTACTTCTCTTGAAAACGAAATTTTGGAAGTCGATTTTGTATCAGGAGAGCAGAAACGCGAGGAGCTGTATAAAATATCAGGAGTGGCAAATATTAACTTTCTACACCTCCTCGCATTTCTGCTCTTCTGATACATGTGAAAAACTCCAAACTGATCAAAATTTCTTGACAATTTAGTATCCTCTTTTGAAAACGAACTTTTGGTAGTCGACTTCGTATCCAGGGAAGCAGAAACGCGAGGAAGTATACAAAATATCAGGAGTAGCTAGATTTTCTAGATTGGCAAATTTTGTTACTTTTTATACCTCCTCGCGCTTCTGCTCCACTGATACAAGTGAAAAATCACCAAATTGAAGGAAATTTCTTAAAATCTCAATAACTTCTCTTGAAAACGAAATTTTGGAAGTCTACTTTGTATCAGGAGAGCAGAAACGCGAGGAGCTGTATAAAATATCGGGAGTGACAAATATTAACTTTCTACACCTCCTCGCATTTCTGCTCTTTTGGTACATGTGAAAAATCACCTAATTGAACAAAATTTCTTGAAAATCTAGTATCCTCTTTTGAATACGAACTTTTGGCAGTCGACTTCGTATCAGGGGAGCAGAAACGCGAGGAGGTGTACAAAATATCAGGAGTAGCTAGATTTTCGAGATTGGCAAATTTTGTTATTTTTTATACCTCCTCGCGCTTCTGCTCTGTTGATACAAGTGAAAAATCACCAAATTGAAGGAAATTCCTTAAAATCCCAATAACTTCTCTTGAAAACGAAATTTTGGAAGTCGATTTTGTATCAGGAGAGCAGAAACGCGAGGAGCTGTATAAAATATCAGGAGTGGCAAATATTAACTTTCTACACCTCCTCGCATTTCTGCTCTTCTGATACAAGTGAAAAATCACCTAATTGAACAAAATTTCTTGAAAATCTAGCATCCTCTTTTGAAAACGAACTTTTGGTAGTCGACTTCGTATCCGGGGAGCAGAAACGCGAGGAGGTATACAAAATATCAGGAGTAGCTAAATTCTCTAGATTTCGCAAATTTTGCTACTTTTCACATCTCCTCGCGTTTCTGTTCTCCTGATACAAGTGAAAAATCACCAACTTGAACGAAATTTCTTAAAATATCAATAACTTCTCTTGAAAACGAACTTTTGGGAGTCGACTTTGTATCAGAAGAGCAGTAACGCGAAGAGCTGTACAAAATATCAGGAGTGGCAAATATTAACTTTCTACACCTCCTCGCATTTCTGCTCTTTTGATACATGTGAAAAACTCCAAACTGAACAAAATTTCTTGACAATTTAGTATCCTCTTTTGAAAACAAATTTTTGGTAGTCGACTTCGTAAGGGGAGCAGAAACGCGAGGAGGTGTACAAAATATCAGGAGTAGCTAGATTTTCTAGATTGGCAGATTTTGTTACTTTTTATACCTCCTCGCGCTTCTGCTCTACTGATACAAGTGAAAAATCACCAAATTGAACGAAATTTCTTAAAATATCAATAACTTCTCTTGAAAGCGAACTTTTGGAAGTCGACTTTGTATCAGGAGAGCAGAAACGCGAGGAGGTGTACAAAATATCAGGAGTAGCTAGATTTTCGAGATTGGCAAATTTTGTTATTTTTTATACCTCCTCGCGCTTCAATCTGTTGATACAAGTGAAAAATCACCAAATTGAAGGAAATTTCTTAAAATCCCAATAACTTCTCTTGAAAACGAAATTTTGGAAGTCGACTTTGTATCAGGAGAGCAGAAACGCGAGGAGCTGTATAAAATATCAGGAGTGGCAAATATTAACTTTCTACACCTCCTCGCATTTCTGCTCTTCTGATACATGTGAAAAATCACCTAATTGAACAAAATTTCTTGAAAATCTAGCATCCTCTTTTGAAAACGAACTTTTGGTAGTCGACTTCGTATCCGGGGAGCAGAAACGCGAGGAGGTATACAAAATATCAGGAGTAGCTAAATTCTCTAGATTTCGCAAATTTTGCTACTTTTCACATCTCCTCGCGTTTCTGTTCTCCTGATACAAGTGAAAAATCACCAACTTGAACGAAATTTCTTAAAATATCAATAACTTCTCTTGAAAACGAACTTTTGGGAGTCGACTTTGTATCAGAAGAGCAGTAACGCGAAGAGCTGTACAAAATATCAGGAGTGGCAAATATTAACTTTCTACACCTCCTCGCATTTCTGCTCTTTTGATACATGTGAAAAACTCCAAACTGAACAAAATTTCTTGACAATTTAGTATCCTCTTTTGAAAACAAATTTTTGGTAGTCGACTTCGTATCAGGGGAGCAGAAACGCGAGGAGGTGTACAAAATATCAGGAGTAGCTAGATTTTCTAGATTGGCTAATTTTGTTACTTTTTATACCTCCTCGCGCTTCTGCTCTACTGATACAAGTGAAAAATCACCAAATTGAAAGAAATTTCTTAAAATCCCAATAACTTCTCTTGAAAACGAACTTTTGGGAGTCGACTTTGTATCAGGAGAGCAGAAACGCGAGGAGCTGTATAAAATATCAGGAGTGGCAAATATTAACTTTCTACACCTCCTCACATTTCTGCTCTTCTGATACATGTGAAAAATCACCTAATTGAACAAAATTTCTTGAAAATCTAGTATCCTGTTTTGAATACGAACTTTTGGCAGTTGACTTCGTATCAGGGGAGCAGAAACGCGAGGAGGTATACAAAATATCAGGAGTAGCTAAATTCTCTACATTTCGCAAATTTTGCTATTTTTCACATCTCATCGCATTTCTGCTCTCCTGATACAAGTGAAAAATCACCAACTTGAACGAAATTTCTTAAAATTCCAATTACTTCTCTTGAAAACGAAATTTTGGAAGTCGATTTTGTATCAGGAGAGCAGAAACGCGAGGAGCTGTATAAAATATCAGGAGTGGCAAATATTAACTTTCTACACCTCCTCGCATTTCTGCTCTTCTGATACATGTGAAAAACTCCAAACTGATCAAAATTTCTTGACAATTTAGTATCCTCTTTTGAAAACGAACTTTTGGTAGTCGACTTCGTATCCAGGGAAGCAGAAACGCGAGGAAGTATACAAAATATCAGGAGTAGCTAGATTTTCTAGATTGGCAAATTTTGTTACTTTTTATACCTCCTCGCGCTTCTGCTCCACTGATACAAGTGAAAAATCACCAAATTGAAGGAAATTTCTTAAAATCTCAATAACTTCTCTTGAAAACGAAATTTTGGAAGTCTACTTTGTATCAGGAGAGCAGAAACGCGAGGAGCTGTATAAAATATCGGGAGTGACAAATATTAACTTTCTACACCTCCTCGCATTTCTGCTCTTTTGGTACATGTGAAAAATCACCTAATTGAACAAAATTTCTTGAAAATCTAGTATCCTCTTTTGAATACGAACTTTTGGCAGTCGACTTCGTATCAGGGGAGCAGAAACGCGAGGAGGTGTACAAAATATCAGGAGTAGCTAGATTTTCGAGATTGGCAAATTTTGTTATTTTTTATACCTCCTCGCGCTTCTGCTCTGTTGATACAAGTGAAAAATCACCAAATTGAAGGAAATTCCTTAAAATCCCAATAACTTCTCTTGAAAACGAAATTTTGGAAGTCGATTTTGTATCAGGAGAGCAGAAACGCGAGGAGCTGTATAAAATATCAGGAGTGGCAAATATTAACTTTCTACACCTCCTCGCATTTCTGCTCTTCTGATACAAGTGAAAAATCACCTAATTGAACAAAATTTCTTGAAAATCTAGCATCCTCTTTTGAAAACGAACTTTTGGTAGTCGACTTCGTATCCGGGGAGCAGAAACGCGAGGAGGTATACAAAATATCAGGAGTAGCTAAATTCTCTAGATTTCGCAAATTTTGCTACTTTTCACATCTCCTCGCGTTTCTGTTCTCCTGATACAAGTGAAAAATCACCAACTTGAACGAAATTTCTTAAAATATCAATAACTTCTCTTGAAAACGAACTTTTGGGAGTCGACTTTGTATCAGAAGAGCAGTAACGCGAAGAGCTGTACAAAATATCAGGAGTGGCAAATATTAACTTTCTACACCTCCTCGCATTTCTGCTCTTTTGATACATGTGAAAAACTCCAAACTGAACAAAATTTCTTGACAATTTAGTATCCTCTTTTGAAAACAAATTTTTGGTAGTCGACTTCGTAAGGGGAGCAGAAACGCGAGGAGGTGTACAAAATATCAGGAGTAGCTAGATTTTCTAGATTGGCAGATTTTGTTACTTTTTATACCTCCTCGCGCTTCTGCTCTACTGATACAAGTGAAAAATCACCAAATTGAACGAAATTTCTTAAAATATCAATAACTTCTCTTGAAAGCGAACTTTTGGAAGTCGACTTTGTATCAGGAGAGCAGAAACGCGAGGAGGTGTACAAAATATCAGGAGTAGCTAGATTTTCGAGATTGGCAAATTTTGTTATTTTTTATACCTCCTCGCGCTTCTGCTCTGTTGATACAAGTGAAAAATCACCAAATTGAAGGAAATTTCTTAAAATCCCAATAACTTCTCTTGAAAACGAAATTTTGGAAGTCGACTTTGTATCAGGAGAGCAGAAACGCGAGGAGCTGAATAAAATATCAGGAGTGGCAAATATTAACTTTCTACACCTCCTCGCATTTCTGCTCTTCTGATACAAGTGAAAAATCACCTAATTGAACAAAATTTATTGAAAATCTAGCATCCTCTTTTGAAAACGAACTTTTGGTAGTCGACTTCGTATCCGGGGAGCAGAAACGCGAGGAGGTATACAAAATATCAGGAGTAGCTAAATTCTCTAGATTTCGCAAATTTTGCTATTTTTCACATCTCATCGCATTTCTGCTCTTCTGATACAAGTGAAAAATCACCAACTTGAACGAAATTTCTTAAAATCTCAATAACTTCTCTTGAAAGCGAACTTTTGGAAGTCGACTTTGTATCAGGAGAGCAGAAACGCGAGGAGCTGTATAAAATATTAGGAGTGGCAAACATTAACTTTCTACACCTCCTCGCATTTCTGCTCTTCTGATACATGTGAAAAATCAGCTAATTGAAGAAAATTTCTTGAAAATCTAGTATCCTCTTTTGAATACGAACTTTTGGCAGTCGACTCCGTATCAGGGGAGCAGAAACGCGAGGAGGTGTACAAAATATCAGGAGTAGCTAGATTTTCTAGATTGGCAAATTTTGTTACTTTTTATACCTCTTCGCGCTTCTGCTCTACTGATACAAGTGAAAAATCACCAAATTGAACGAAATTTCTTAAAATCTCAATAACTTCTCTTGAAAGCGAACTTTTGGAAGTCGACTTTGTATCAGGAGAGCAGAAACGCGAAGAGCTGTATAAAATATCAGGAGTGGCAAATATTAACTTTCTCCACCTCCTCGCACTTTTGCTCTTCAGATACATATAAAAAATTACCAAATTGAACAAAATTTCTTGGAAATTTAGTATCCTCTTTTGAAAACGAATTTTTGGTAGTCGACTTCGTATCAAGGGATCAGAAACACGAGGAGGTGTACAAAATATCAGAAGTAGCTAGATTTTCTAGATTGGCAAATTTAGTTACTTCTTATACCTCCTTGAGCTTCTGCTCTACTAATACAAGTGAAGAATCACCGAATTGAACGAAATTTCTTAAAATCTCAATAACTTCTCCTGAAAACGAACTGTTGGTAGACGACTTTGTATCAGGAGAGCAGAAACGCAAGGAGGCGCGACAAATTCATGCAAAAACAAAAATAACGATACACCAAGCAACCTGGAACTACAAGTTGTCAAGACAAACATTACTGGAGGTCAAAAAATTGTTTTGACAACCTGTAATCGATTAGTCATTAGAGAAAGTGAGAACTTAAAATTCTGTTGAAAAAAATCACTCAATAAACGTTTTTTTAATATTTATATATAAAAGAAGAATAGAAATTTATAAACTCGACGTTGCCTTTTCATTTGTGTTCATTAAAAACACGAAAATTCCAAAAACAAACTGCCACGTGAAGTTAATGACATGTGTCAAAGAAAATTTGTGTGTTACACAGTTCGGTGTTCTGTGATTGTAGATTGTTTCAACTACAACTGTCAAAGCACAGTTTGGTGTTCTGTGAATGTGCGCGTGGATTGTTTCAACTACAACTGTCAAGTTTATAAATGAATATTGATTTTACGGACGGGTTTAAAATTAAAATAAGGAGCTAAAAAAAATAATCTAGAAGCCTTAAGCACTTACTTGGTGAACGTAGCATACATAACGTCAGCTGGCAACGTATACGGTAACGTTAGAACTGACAATAATTTCATTCCCCGATGTTTGAACAACCAATTTAGTAGGCCGTTGTTAGCCTTATCGATGGCTTCCTGAAATTGACTCAAAACGGATTCTGGTACGTTAGAAACGAGAGCTTCCTGAAAAAGTAAGGTTAAGATATATTGACTGTGACGTAAGGACGAATTTTAATGGGTGCGGTAAAAGTCGCGATCCTCGAGATCAGAATTAATTCAGCTTCCAGAAAATAAACACCATCTGACAACGTCGCTACAACTGTCACTCGATAGCCTAGTCAGATTAGCCCAAAAAGGGGCAAACCCAGCAAAAATTTCAAGTAGCAATTTTTCTTCGGAATTCGTTGGGGGGAGGGGTTACTGTGGTACTCGATCCGTTGTGTCATCCGTCATCTTGAATTTAAGGGTCCATTTTAGTTTATTGAATAACTCGTTTATTTTCAATTTTACATAAAAAGTTGTTATAAACAAAGTGGTTTAAAATTAAATTGACGATGATATGTCAATATCGAAATAATTATCAATATCCTTTAATAATTTTCATAAATCTTTCAATTAAATAGTGGAATTAATTAGAAACAGTTAGTTTCATTTATAACATTAATTTAAATTGTTTACAATTTTGGGTCCTATTAATTTTTTAGTAGGATCGATATTTTTCGATTTATACCCCAAAAGAGGGGGAGAATTTTTGTTTGATTAACAACTCGTTTATTGTCAATTTTACATGAAAAATTGTTATAAACAAAGTGGTTTAAAATTAAATTGTTTACAATTTTGGGTCCTATCAATTTTTTATTTTTAGTAGGATCGATATTTTCCGATTTATACCGTAAAAGAGGGGGAGAATTTTTGTTTGATCAACAACTCGTTTTTTGTCAATTTTACATAAAAAATTGTTATCAACAAAGTTGTTTAAAATTGAATTGTTTACAATTTTGGTTCCCATCAATTTTTTAGTAGGATCGATATTTTTCGATTTATACCCCAAAAGAGGGGGAGAATTTTTGTTTGATCAACAACTCGTTTTTTGTCAATTTTACATAAAAAATTGTTATAAACAAAGTTGTTTAAAATTGAATTGTTTACAATTTTGTTTCCCATCAATTTTTTGGTAGGATCGATATTATTCGATTAAGACCCGAAAAGAGGTAGGGGTAAAATATTATCATTGCATTATTACGTTTATTTTCAATTTTACGCGAATCATGGTTATAAACAAAGTTGTTTAAAATCAAATTTTCTATAATTTTAGTTCCCATAAATTTTTTGGTAGGATCGATATTTTCCTATTTATACCGTAAAAGAGGGGGAGAATTTTTGTTTGATCAACAACTCGTTTTTTGTCAATTTTACATAAAAAATTGTTATAAACAAAGTGATTTAAAATTGAATTGTTCACAATTTTGGGTCCTATAAATTTTTTAGTAGGATCGATATTTTTCGATTTATACCCCAAAAGAGGGGGAGAATTTTTGTTTGATTAACAACTCGTTTATTGTCAATTTTACATGAAAAATTGTTACAACCAAGGTTGTTTAAAACGGTTTAAAATTAAAATGTCTACAATTTTGGTACTCATCAATTTTTTTGTAGGATCGATATTTTTCGATTTATACCGTAAAAGAGGGGGAGAATTTTTGTTTGATCAACAACTCGTTTTTTGCCAATTTTACATAAAAAATTGTTATAAACAAAGTTGTTTAAAATTGAATTGTTTACAATTTTGGTTCCCATCAATTTTTTAGTAGGATCGATATTTTTCGATTTATACCCTAAAAGAGGGGGAGAATTTTTGTTTGATTAACAACTCGTTTATTGTCAATTTTACATGAAAAATTGTTACAACCAGTTGTTTAAAATTAAAATGTCTACAATTTTGGGTCCTATCAATTTTTTAGTAGGATCGATATTTTTCGATTTATACCCCAAAAGAGGGGGAGAATTTTTGTTTGATTAACAACTCGTTTATTGTCAATTTTACATGAAAAATTGTTACAACCAGTTGTTTAAAATTAAAATGTACAATTTTGGGTCCTATCAATTTTTTAGTAGGATCGATATTTTTCGATTTATACCCCAAAAGAGGGGGAGAATTTTTGTTTGATTAACAACTCGTTTATTGTCAATTTTACATGAAAAATTGTTACAACCAGTTGTTTAAAATTAAAATGTCTACAATTTTGGGTCCTATCAATTTTTTAGTAGGATCGATATTTTTCGATTTATACCCCAAAAGAGGGGGAGAATTTTTGTTTGATTAACAACTCGTTTATTGTCAATTTTACATGAAAAATTGTTACAACCAAAGTTGTTTAAAATTAAAATGTCTACAATTTTGGTTCTCATCAATTTTTTTGTAGGATCGATATTTTTCGATTTATACCGTAAAAGAGGGGGAGAATTTTTGTTTGATCAACAACTCGTTTTTTGTCAATTTTACATAAAAAATTGTTATAAACAAAGTTGTTTAAAATTGAATTGTTTACAATTTTGTTTCCCATCAATTTTTTGGTAGGATCGATATTATTCGATTAAGACCCGAAAAGAGGTAGGGGTAAAATGTTATCATTGCATTATTACGTTTATTTTCAATTTTACGCGAATCATGGTTATAAACAAAGTTGTTTAAAATCAAATTTTCTATAATTTTAGTTCCCATAAATTTTTTGGTAGGATCGATATTTTCCTATTTATACCGTAAAAGAGGGGGAGAATTTTTGTTTGATCAACAACTCGTTTTTTGTCAATTTTACATAAAAAATTGTTATAAACAAAGTGATTTAAAATTGAATTGTTTACAATTTTGGGTCCTATAAATTTTTTAGTAGGATCGATATTTTTCGATTTATACCCCAAAAGAGGGGGAGAATTTTTGTTTGATTAACAACTCGTTTATTGTCAATTTTACATGAAAAATTGTTACAACCAAGGTTGTTTAAAACGGTTTAAAATTAAAATGTCTACAATTTTGGGTCCTATAAATTTTTTAGTAGGATCGATATTTTTCGATTTATACCCCAAAAGAGGGGGAGAATTTTTGTTTGATTAACAACTCGTTTATTGTCAATTTTACATGAAAAATTGTTACAACCAAAGTTGTTTAAAATTAAAATGTCTACAATTTTGGTTCTCATAAATTTTTTTGTAGGATCGATATTTTTCGATTTATACCGTAAAAGAGGGGGAGAATTTTTGTTTGATCAACAACTCGTTTTTTGTCAATTTTACATAAAAAATTGTTATAAACAAAGTTGTTTAAAATTGAATTGTTTACAATTTTGTTTCCCATCAATTTTTTGGTAGGATCGATATTATTCGATTAAGACCCGAAAAGAGGTAGGGGTAAAATGTTACCATTGCATTATTACGTTTATTTTCAATTTTACGCGAATCATGGTTATAAACAAAGTTGTTTAAAATCAAATTTTCTATAATTTTAGTTCCCATAAATTTTTTGGTAGGATCGATATTTTCCTATTTATACCGTAAAAGAGGGGGAGAATTTTTGTTTGATCAACTCGTTTTTTGTCAATTTTACATAAAAAATTGTTATAAACAAAGTGATTTAAAATTGAATTGTTTACAATTTTGGGTCCTATAAATTTTTTAGTAGGATCGATATTTTTCGATTTATACCCCAAAAGAGGGGGAGAATTTTTGTTTGATCAACAACTCGTTTTTTGTCAATTTTACATAAAAAATTGTTATAAACAAAGTTGTTTAAAATTGAATTGTTTACAATTTTGTTTCCCATCAATTTTTTGGTAGGATCGATATTATTCGATTAAGACCCGAAAAGAGGTAGGGGTAAAATATTATCATTGCATTATTACGTTTATTTTCAATTTTACGCGAATCATGGTTATAAACAAAGTTGTTTAAAATCAAATTTTCTATAATTTTAGTTCCCATAAATTTTTTGGTAGGATCGATATTTTCCTATTTATACCGTAAAAGAGGGGGAGAATTTTTGTTTGATCAACAACTCGTTTTTTGTCAATTTTACATAAAAAATTGTTATGAACAAAGTGATTTAAAATTGAATTGTTCACAATTTTGGGTCCTATGAATTTTTTAGTAGGATCGATATTTTTCGATTTATACCCCAAAAGAGGGGGAGAATTTTTGTTTGATTAACAACTCGTTTATTGTCAATTTTACATGAAAAATTTTTACAACCAAAGTTGTTTAAAATTAAAATGTCTACAATTTTGGTTCTCATCAATTTTTTTGTAGGATCGATATTTTTCGATTTATACCGTAAAAGAGGGGGAGAATTTTTGTTTGATCAACAACTCGTTTTTTGCCAATTTTACATAAAAAATTGTTATAAACAAAGTTGTTTAAAATTGAATTGTTTACAATTTTGGTTCCCATCAATTTTTTAGTAGGATCGATATTTTTCGATTTATACCGTAAAAGAGGGGGAGAATTTTTGTTTGATTAACAACTCGTTTATTGTCAATTTTACATGAAAAATTGTTACAACCAGTTGTTCAAAATTAAAATGTCTACAATTTTGGGTCCTATCAATTTTTTAGTAGGATCGATATTTTTCGATTTATACCCCAAAAGAGGGGGAGAATTTTTGTTTGATTAACAACTCGTTTATTGTCAATTTTACATGAAAAATTGTTACAACCAAAGTTGTTTAAAATTAAAATGTCTACAATTTTGGTTCTCATCAATTTTTTTGTAGGATGGATATTTTTCGATTTATACCGTAAAAGAGGGGGAGAATTTTTGTTTGATCAACAACTCGTTTTTTGTCAATTTTACATAAAAAATTGTTATAAACAAAGTTGTTTAAAATTGAATTGTTTACAATTTTGTTTCCCATCAATTTTTTGGTAGGATCGATATTATTCGATTAAGACCCGAAAAGAGGTAGGGGTAAAATGTTATCATTGCATTATTACGTTTATTTTCAATTTTACGCGAATCATGGTTATAAACAAAGTTGTTTAAAATCAAATTTTCTATAATTTTAGTTCCCATAAATTTTTTGGTAGGATCGATATTTTCCTATTTATACCGTAAAAGAGGGGGAGAATTTTTGTTTGATCAACAACTCGTTTTTTGTCAATTTTACATAAAAAAATTGTTATAAACAAAGTGATTTAAAATTGAATTGTTTACAATTTTGGGTCCTATAAATTTTTTAGTAGGATCGATATTTTTCGATTTATACTCCAAAAGAGGGGGATAATTTTTGTTTGATTAACAACTCGTTTATTGTCAATTTTACATGAAAAATTGTTACAACCAAAGTTGTTTAAAATTAAAATGTCTACAATTTTGGTTCTCATCAATTTTTTGTAGGATCGATATTTTTCGATTTATACCGTAAAAGAGGGGGAGAATTTTTGTTTGATCAACAACTCGTTTTTTGTCAATTTTACATAAAAAATTGTTATAAACAAGGTTGTTTAAAATTGAATTGTTTACAATTTTGTTTCCCATCAATTTTTTGGTAGGATCGATATTATTCGATTAAGACCCGAAAAGAGGTAGGGGTAAAATATTATCATTGCATTATTACGTTTATTTTCAATTTTACGCGAATCATGGTTATAAACAAAGTTGTTTAAAATCAAATTTTCTATAATTTTAGTTCCCATAAATTTTTTGGTAGGATCGATATTTTCCTATTTATACCGTAAAAGAGGGGGAGAATTTTTGTTTGATCAACAACTCGTTTATTGTCAATTTTACATGAAAAATTGTTACAACCAAAGTTGTTTAAAATTAAAATGTCTACAATTTTGGTTCTCATAAATTTTTTTGTAGGATCGATATTTTTCGATTTATACCCCAAAAGAGGGGGAGAATTTTTGTTTGATTAACAACTCGTTTATTGTCAATTTTACATGAAAAATTTTTACAACCAAAGTTGTTTAAAATTAAAATGTCTACAATTTTGGTTCTCATCAATTTTTTTGTAGGATCGATATTTTTCGATTTATACCGTAAAAGAGGGGGAGAATTTTTGTTTGATCAACAACTCGTTTTTTGCCAATTTTACATAAAAAATTGTTATAAACAAAGTTGTTTAAAATTGAATTGTTTACAATTTTGGTTCCCATCAATTTTTTAGTAGGATCGATATTTTTCGATTTATACCGTAAAAGAGGGGGAGAATTTTTGTTTGATTAACAACTCGTTTATTGTCAATTTTACATGAAAAATTGTTACAACCAGTTGTTTAAAATTAAAATGTCTACAATTTTGGGTCCTATCAATTTTTTAGTAGGATCGATATTTTCCGATTTATACCGTAAAAGAGGGGGAGAATTTTTGTTTGATCAACAACTCGTTTTTTGTCAATTTTACATAAAAAATTGTTATAAACAAAGTTGTTTAAAATTGAATTGTTTACAATTTTGTTTCCCATCAATTTTTTGGTAGGATCGATATTATTCGATTTATACCGTAAAAGAGGGGGAGAATTTTTGTTTGATTAACAACTCGTTTATTGTCAATTTTACATGAAAAATTGTTACAACCAGTTGTTTAAAATTAAAATGTCTACAATTTTGGGTCCTATCAATTTTTTAGTAGGATCGATATTTTCCGATTTATACCGTAAAAGAGGGGGAGAATTTTTGTTTGATCAACAACTCGTTTTTTGTCAATTTTACATAAAAAATTGTTATAAACAAAGTTGTTTAAAATTGAATTGTTTACAATTTTGTTTCCCATCAATTTTTTGGTAGGATCGATATTATTCGATTAAGACCCGAAAAGAGGTAGGGGTAAAATGTTATCATTGCATTATTACGTTTATTTTCAATTTTACGCGAATCATGGTTATAAACAAAGTTGTTCAAAATCAAATTTTCTATAATTTTAGTTCCCATAAATTTTTTGGTAGGATCGATATTTTCCTATTTATACCGTAAAAGAGGGGGAGAATTTTTGTTTGATCAACAACTCGTTTTTTGCCAATTTTACATAAAAAATTGTTATAAACAAAGTGATTTAAAATTGAATTGTTTACAATTTTGGGTCCTATAAATTTTTTAGTAGGATTGATATTTTTCGATTTATACTGCAATTTTTGTTTGATTAACAACTCGTTTATTGTCAATTTTACATGAAAAATTGTTAAAACCAAAGTTGTTTAAAATTAAAATGTCTACAATTTTGGTTCTCATAAATTTTTTTGTAGGATCGATATTTTTCGATTTATACCGTAAAAGAGGGGGAGAATTTTTGTTTGATCAACAACTCGTTTTTTGTCAATTTTACATAAAAAATTGTTATAAACAAAGTTGTTTAAAATTGAATTGTTTACAATTTTGTTTCCCATCAATTTTTTGGTAGGATCGATATTATTCGATTAAGACCCGAAAAGAGATAGGGGTAAAATGTTATCATTGTATTATTACGTTTATTTTCAATTTTACGCGAATCATGGTTATAAACAAAGTTGTTTAAAATCAAATTTTCTATAATTTTAGTTCCCATAAATTTTTTGGTAGGATCGATATTTTCCTATTTATACCGTAAAAGAGAGGGAGAATTTTTGTTTCATCAACAACTCGTTTTTTGTCAATTTTACATAAAAAATTGTTATAAACAAAGTGATTTAAAATTGAATTGTTTACAATTTTGGGTCCTATAAATTTTTTAGTAGGATCGATATTTTTTGATTTATACCCCAAAAGAGGGGGAGAATTTTTGTTTGATTAACAACTCGTTTATTGTCAATTTTACATGAAAAATTTTTACAACCAAAGTTGTTTAAAATTAAAATGTCTACAATTTTGGTTCTCATCAATTTTTTGTAGGATCGATATTTTTCGATTTATACCGTAAAAGAGGGGGAGAATTTTTGTTTGATCAACAACTCGTTTTTTGTCAATTTTACATAAAAAATTGTTATAAACAAAGTTGTTTAAAATTGAATTGTTTACAATTTTGTTTCCCATCAATTTTTTGGTAGGATCGATATTATTCGATTAAGACCCGAAAAGAGGTAGGGGTAAAATATTATCATTGCATTATTACGTTTATTTTCAATTTTACGCGAATCATGGTTATAAACAAAGTTGTTTAAAATCAAATTTTCTATAATTTTAGTTCCCATAAATTTTTTGGTAGGATCGATATTTTCCTATTTATACCGTAAAAGAGGGGGAGAATTTTTGTTTGATCAACAACTCGTTTTTTGTCAATTTTACATAAAAAATTGTTATGAACAAAGTGATTTAAAATTGAATTGTTCACAATTTTGGGTCCTATAAATTTTTTAGTAGGATCGATATTTTTCGATTTATACCCCAAAAGAGGGGGAGAATTTTTGTTTGATTAACAACTCGTTTATTGTCAATTTTACATGAAAAATTTTTACAACCAAAGTTGTTTAAAATTAAAATGTCTACAATTTTGGTTCTCATCAATTTTTTTGTAGGATCGATATTTTTCGATTTATACCGTAAAAGAGGGGGAGAATTTTTGTTTGATCAACAACTCGTTTTTTGCCAATTTTACATAAAAAATTGTTATAAACAAAGTTGTTTAAAATTGAATTGTTTACAATTTTGGTTCCTATCAATTTTTAGTAGGATCGATATTTTTATACCCGAGAAGAGGTTGCCACTTAAAATTTTTGTTGGGTCAAATCCTAATCCGATTGGGCTACGAACATACCACGATCCATAGAGAAATAAAAAAAGAGAGAGTTGTTGAACGTGTAGTAGTCTGTGGCATGAAGTTATCACTAGCGCCTATGTGTATACAGCATGAACTATCCAAAAAGTCGCGGGATTTTTGAATTTTGAAAGGTTACGTGTAATATTTGCGGTTAAACGAATTTGCACTTTAATAATATTTGTCCAAGACCATTTTCTCAACTAAATTGGTTATTTTTAAAGAAAAAACTGTGCGATCCAGTAAAATTTTTGTTTTAATCTTCAATTCAAGGTAAGCAAAACGCAAAATTCCGAGGGTCGTGAAGTTTACCGTAACAAAAAGTAAAATCAATCAGGGTTTAAGTAGCTTTAATAATTATTACTTACTTGTCGGTGTTCTATGCACGCCTTACACTGCGGATCATATTCCAAATCTTCCTCTAACGTTTCGGAAACAACAAAAGTCGATTGTACGGCCAGACATCTAGTGCAATTGATTAAATTATTTCTATGAAGAAATCTAAGAGCGTCGTCGAAACCTTGTTTGCACATGTTCGACAAAATTTCCGGTTTCGGGGGAAATAGAATCCTTACTATCCTGTAGATATTATGTTTTGACAGTTCTATACTGGTATTGGCAATATTTATCTAGGAAAAAAAATTTGTAAGCAACTCGCATTTAACGGCTAATATGATACGAGTATCTTAATAGCCATAAAATATACTATTATACATACGTGGAATAGTTGCGAACTGTCATCTCTTGGACAAATGTCACTTTCTCCGCAAAAAGGACTGACGGTTATGGTGTTTTCATCTAGAGTGGGTAAATTGTCGCTGTAACCACCGTCCATGTATCGCGCACCTTTGAATTTTGGTGGAATTAATCCGGAAAATAAAGGAATAAAAGCAGATGCTAATAGGACTTGGATTAATTCTTCTCTAGTGTCAAATTGAGATACCTGGAATGAAAAAAGCTACTAAAATTTCGTTCTATTTAAATTTATTTCAAACAATTTTTGGTTTACGTTTATACAGATACATGCAATGAGAAACGGAACATAGCTGTTTAATGTATTCTCCGATCTAAATAGTCCACTAACAAAACATTCACTTCAATAAATATCAAGTATTTAGCTGGACAGCTGGATTCAGAACCACTGTAAGAAACCCCGACCCTTCTCCTTCCAAAATTTGTTAGTTATGTGCGATTTGCGATTTAGTATCGAAGTATTTTTTGATGGGAGTAGTTAACGTCGCTACATATTGAAACAATTTTTTTCTGAAGGGTGTTCATTTTGAAATAGTATAAGAAACAATTGAAAAAAATTGGCACGAAACATAGAAGAATATCAAAAAATTGTCGATGAAAAATAATTTTTTTTTGGTATTTAGCTAATTTTTTTTTAAATAAAAAGTATTTTATCAAATTATAAGTGTTTCAATGTATAAATATTTAAATTAATGTTGTAAATTTTTTTGCAAGCTGTTTCAATGGTCAAGTATGTGACAATAAAATTAAAGATCGATAAGATAAGATATATTGTTGAAACAATGTAACTATGCATTTTCTAATCTATAATTTTTAATACTTTTCGACATCGATCATATTTTTGCAACAATAAATTATAATTTCGCCAATCCCATGATAAATAATATTACTTCATATAAAATTTCTGGGACCCCCTGTAGAATAAAATCAATATTTTATAGCTTTTGCATGTGTTTTAATCGATTTTCGAGATACGCCTTCAAAAAATATACGTCGAACAACTTTTTATTTTTGATGTTACTTCATCGTCAACCGTCGAAATAAATTTATCGATGTACTATTGTTGTGTCGAATATCCCAAAAGAAATTGACATATACGTAGAATTGAGTATCTACTTACCACAACGTTTTTTCCATCGCATACTCTTGTCAAGGAAACGTGCAATTTTCCGGTACATTTTATATGTGCATCTTCTGGTAAGAATTTTTCTAAATTTTCTAATAGTAATTTGTTTATATTGAAGGACGGAGAAAATGCTCCTAACGATCGACTACGAGCATCCGTACAGACCCTCAGTACGTCACTGGTCATATCACCTGCAAGAAAAAAGAAAATTTGAAAATTCCTCAGTAGATACACCACCCTGTATTTCACGTATTAAATGTACCAATTTAATAAAAGTGAAATTGACTTGTAGACATCTGTTGGATTTAAATTAATCTCAAACGAAGGAGTTGAACAAAAATATAGTACAAAATCATAACGCCTCTTTCACATTACACGGTTTTAATCGTGCGGTTAAAAAACGTACCGCTGTTCAAATGGAGAAAGGCGGATTTAAATTAAGCAACCGAAGTCGACTTTAAGTTAAACAATATTTTATTTATTTAACAATTGCTATATTAATTATTATGACATATGAACGTTAACTATTTATTTTAGTCTCAACTGATTGGTAGTGGTGAAGTGTATATTTCAATATAACATCTCGCTACATTTATAACAAATTCACGTACAGAAATCTGTTCGGAATACAGAAACCTGTTCTGAAGAAGTGAAATCAATCCAAAAGACATACAGGGTCCAGTGGCGGCTCCTCGAAGGAGGCTAAGGAGGCTCGGCCTCCTCACCAATTTATCCAGCAAATAGCAATTACTGATCAATTTTGACCATTATTGACCATTTTTGACAATTATTCATCAATTTTGAGAATTTTTGACAATTTTCCCAAAAGTATTGACAATGTTTGACCATTTTTCAAAATAATGACAATTTTTAACCATTTTTGGACAGTTTTTGACAATAAATGTCCATTTTTGACAGTTTTCAACAATATTTGACAATTTTTAACAACTTTTGCTAATTTTTGACCATTTTTTCAAAATTTTTGACAATTATAGACCATTTTTCCAAATTTTTAATTATTTTTGACCATTTTTTAAAAAATTTTGAAAATTTTTCAAAAAACAACAATTTTTGACAATTATCAACTATTTTTCAGAATTTTGAGAATTTTTGAACATTTTTGACAATTCTTCAAATATTTTGAGAGTTTTTAACGATTTTTGACAATTATTGATCAATTTTGAGAATTTTTGACAATTTTTCAAATATTTTGACAGTTTTTAACGATTTTTGACAATTATTGACCATTTTTAACAATTATTGATCAATTTTGAGAATTTTTGACAATTTTTCAAATATTTTGACAGTTTTTAACGTTTTTTGACAATTATTGACCATTTTTCGAAATTTTTGACAATTTTTCTAAAAGTTTTGATAATTATTGACCTTTTTTGACAATTATTGATTAATTTTGAGAATTATCGACCATTTTTGACAATTGTTGATCAATTTTGAGAATTATTGATCATTTTTGACAATTATTGACCACTTTTGACAATTATTGATCAATTTTGAGAATTTTTGAACATTTTTTAAATATTTTTGACAGTTTTTAACGATTTTTGACAATGATTGACCATTTTTCGAAATTTTTCTAAAAGTTTTGACAATGATTGACCATTTTTTGACAATTATTGACCATTTTTGACAATTATTGACCATTTTTGACAATTATTGATCAATTTTGAGAATTTTTGACCATTTTTGACAAGTTTTCAAATATTTTGACAGTTTTTAACGATTTTTAAAAATTGTTGACCATTTTTCAAAATTTTAACAATTATTGACCATTTTGATTGTTTTTCAAAATTAGAGACAATTTTTAACCCCTTTTGGACAGTTTTTGACAATAAATGTCTATTTTTGACAGTTCTTAACAATAATTGACAATTTCTAACAATTTATGATAATTTATGACCATTTTTTCAAAATTTTTGACAATTATTGATAATTATAGACCATTTTTCCAAATGTTTGACTATTTTTGACCATTTTTTCAAAATTTTTGACAATTTTTGAAAGTTTTTGACAATTTTATCAAAAATTTTGACAATTTTTACAAAAATTGGACAATTTTTTGCCATTTTTCAAAAATTTTGACAGTTTTTGAAAATATTTAACAATTATTAACCATTTTTTCAAAATTTTGACAGTTTTTATCAATTATTGACCATATTTCAAAATTTTTAACAATTATTGATCATTTTTCTAAAAGTTTTGACAAGTATTGACCATTTTTGACAATTATTAACCATTTTTAACAAAATTTTTCGACAATTTTTGATAATTATTGACCATATTTGACAATTTTCTAAAACTTTTGAGTTTTTGACAATTTTCAACAATTATTGGCCATTTTTGACAGTTTTTTCATAATTATTTACCATTTTCTCAAAATTTTGACAATTTTTGACCATTTTTCAAAAATTTTGACAATTTTCAACATAGGCGATTTAATTTTTGGAAATTATTTCAAGTTCTAAGTCAAATAAATAATATTTAATAATTTAATATAAAATAGAAGAGTTTTTTTTGCATCACCAAAAATCACCACACGCCTACCACTTTCAACAGCAGTTATGGAAGTATTTCTTAACTTCACGCCTCTACATATGGTAGTGGAAATAAGAGGAAATTATCAACAAAAATTGGTTCAAGAAGACGACATCTCAAATCCCAGCTGAGTATGACTTAATTCTCAAGGAAATATTTGTGTATTAATTTTAAATATTTTCATCCTTATTACATCGCTATGTTGATCTTTTAATAATTTTTAATAATAAATCATTATCTATAAAAATATTCATCCAAGTCAGGTAACCAAGTTCTATATAGAGATTATACTCCTGACTCATACAGATCTAACAAAGAAAGTTCAAAGATTAGATATTTCTATTATTATATATCACGTTTTTAATCGAACAAACAAAAAAGTTTTAATTTCACAATAATAACATTCCATGAAGAACAAAGCTAGTTTTTATATTTAAAATAATGTTTTGTATATAAAAAACACAGTAGACAAGACTGTAACAACTACAGAGGAATAATACTATTAATCGTCCCATCTACAGTGTATGAGAGGTTACTAGACGACAGATTGAAAAGGATAATAGAACCATATAGTTGAAAGAGACACAAAGGAAAAGGAGTTCAAGATCACATATTTGCAATTAAACAGATGATCGAGAAAAATCACAAAAATCAAATATATATGGCCTTCGAAAAAGCCAAAATTTTGGTTTGTGACTTAGAGGTGAGATGTCGCTATTTTCGCAACTAAAACATTTCCGTAACTGGACGATATGTATAGTTGTTGATTATAGTCACATTTCAGTCCGGGATTAACTCTCGGACGATAACATACCTTGTACTGATGAGGCGCAATACGCCGAAACCGGTCTACAAGTTATGTTGTCCCTTCTAGTTGCAAACCAGAATGGTTGGTTTAAATCTTGTAGATTTACCAACCCCGTTTGACTTAGAAGTGTAATTCAATGTCTGTCGGGGCATGTAGCCCGGGAAGTAGTTGTTTCTTCTT
Source organism: Lochmaea crataegi (assembly GCA_947563755.1). Lineage (NCBI taxonomy): Eukaryota > Metazoa > Arthropoda > Insecta > Coleoptera > Chrysomelidae > Lochmaea > Lochmaea crataegi. The sequence goes on along the minus strand of OX387432.1, from coordinate 38,134,330 downwards.
CGTTGAACGGTCACTGTTTTTAAAAAAATATTTTTCAAAACCTTGTCAAAGCGTTGGAATAATATATTTTTATTCTTCGATATCTATTGGTAAAACGCTTTACTAAATACGACAATTTTACAGGAAACTGTAATAATTCATAAACGTTTTTCTTTTGGAATAAACGAAACTTATTTTGCGCATAGTACGGCCCTGTTTCGCACGAAAAAAAAAAGACGAACCGTCATTGGTGAGTAATCAATATTTCTAATGCTGCCTTGTGTTGTGATGAGACAGCGAAAATTTAGTTTTCTACAATGAAAAAAGCGTCAGAAAATGGTGAGGTTGTTAATTTTTTTTAAAGTAAATCAACTTTCTAAAAACGGGATTTGATGTAACAGTATTCCGAAGATATTTTTAAAACCTAACCTTAAAAATATCAGCGTTATGTTTTAGGAGTGTTGACTGTATTTAAAAAACTCCGATTCAATTTAAATTTAGCAGATTGGCAGACAAGAAAATTTTATTTAAGATAGAAATATATTTGTATACAGGGTGATTTATTTACACAGAAAATGCTGAACCTAAAATATGGAGATTAAAACCAAAACACATACATACATAAAATATATACATAATAATATATACATAAAAAATCATCAATATCCCGTCCTACCAAGGGAGTACGACAAGGGCAAAACGAAAACCGTTTTATTTTGTATGCTCTTGTAAGTAAGCATAATGGAAAAATATCCAGGAAAAACAATTATATTAGATTTTCCATCCTGCATCTCAGAAGATCTCAGAGAACTTCCATTCATTCGTTTGGTTTGTGCTCAACAGCCCAGGCACTTGAGCTGAATCTTTGTACCATTTCCCATGTTATCTACTTCCATTCCAGAAGCTTCATGTCTTCTATAAAGGCCCCTAGTTTGACTGGAGGGATTTTTAGTAGTTGTGATGGTTGTATTAATTCCTCTCCAAAGTACTTCCATCTAAGTACTTGTAAGTTCTCGCAGAAGAAGAGTATGTGAGTAGGTGTTTCATCATCAAGTTCACATTTTCTGCACTAACTTTGCCAATTTTGTGCAGATGTTTCCTCAGGGTGCAGTGTCCAGTCAACTGTCTTCAAATGTATCTTACCCAGTTTAAATAGCCTGGTTGAGAGTTCCTTGTCTACCTTGTTCAGTAAACTCTTTGTATGGAGGTGCCCTTGTGTCAACCTCCATTTGAGTTGGTGTTCCCTATCTAGCCAGTTCCCGATTTCCCCTCTTATGCAACCTTTTGTGATTCCGGACCTATGAAGTCTCCTTTAGAGATACTTTGTTGTCTCTTGCCAGTCTGTTAAGGGATTCTTTGCAGTTTTTCATCAGTCTAGACTTAGTTGTTGGATTTCTTATAGCTTTAAGCAGAGTCAGTGAATAGAATAGAGTTTTGGATTAAAACTTTATATTTTAGGCTTAGGATTTTCTGAGTAAAATATTAACTCTCGTTAGCTATTATTACTCTTTTTATTTCAGGGTTTCCAGATAATGGATACCTCCATTAGAAATATGAACAGTTCAATTTTACATAAAGTTAAAAATATTCAATTGAATATTATTTGGTAAAATAATAAAACTAATAGTGTCATACTTAGTGAAATGGTGCTAACTTTGTTTTTATATTTAGATGGTAAAAAAATTATTTCCCTACAATTTGGACAAAAAATTGCAACCATTTTTACATTTCTTAAAATATCTAAGTGCGGTTTTCGTCTTCTTTTCATATTCCATAGTATTCTAAGCAGATTTTGCAAAATTTGCTTTTTTAGATGTTTTTTTAAATTTAATTACCTACAAGTCTATAAATAATTTCCAGGTTTTCCTCGAGGTTATTTTTGTAGTAAAATTGTTTTCCCAACGCTGTACTACAATCCGATCCTAAGATATGATTTGCCAGCCCGGTACATCACTTTAAAAGCGTTTCCCTTCCCCTTCCTACCTCGTTTCAATTTTTTTTCTAAACTTAACTAATTTCGTTAAACAATTCGACATGCTCTCATTTTAATTGAAACAAAGAAATGTATTATTCACTCACAAAAATTTTCCGTAGATAATCCGAAAAACAAAACTCTTTATCGTTAATTGTGTTTGTATTGCATTGTTAAATATTTAACTTTCACATCGTTTCGATACAAATCGATTTAAATTAAATTAAATATCTTATTTTTCTTATTTTTACCAGATTCCTATGGTTAATCTCTCGTAAAAAAGGTCAAATATTCTCGAATTTCTTGAGCTAATAATACATTCGAAGATAATGATAAATTCGTTGACATAATAATTATAAGAAAAATTGTTTCTGTATTGAACATTTTTAAATAAACAAAAAGGGCTAGTACAGCTCTGTTAATACCCAGCTTTAGAGCCCTATATTTCGTTAACGAAGGGCGTAAGAAAAAATATTAATGAAGTACTATAACTGACATTAAAAGTGGCTTTTTAATGACACTTAACACTCATAAAAGGTGGAAAAATTGACAATGACATTAGGTGAAGACAAAATGATGGGAGTTTAGAATTTTGCGTGTAATCGGAACGAATTTGGAGAAAAAATCCCCAAGTTGGCATCACTGCTTTTACTACATCATAAAACATTTGTACATGCGCACACAACACATTCGCGGAATTTTGTTTTTAATAAATATCCCGTAATAATAATTAAATAGTTCACTGAAAGAGTCCACCCTGTATACTACTAACTCCGCTCGAACCTTCAAACTACAAACGTCACACGGTATCTGTCTATCGCTCGAGCCAGGGTTGCCAACTTAGGTTTTCCCCCCAAATTTAGAGGGCTTCAAAGTCAAATGAGATTTTTTTAACTTCGAATATTTATTTTTTTTACTTAAAAAAATGAAGGTTTGATATTACAGGCCCAGGAATAACCGAATGTAGCCAATCACATTTATTTCTGATATAGCGGATTAGTGACATCTATAGTACCAACCTTGATTATGTACACAATATACTCAAGGGTACCAACGAATATAGACGTTTAAAGAAGGGCAGGCCAAAGCGTCTAGCGCCACCGTTTAATTTTCTAGCCAGCAGGCACGCATGCGCGTTTCATAATCAGTTTGCCTTGTCTTGTCAAATTGAATTTTTAGGTTAGAATAATTAGGAACTAATACTTGTTTTTGTTTATTTATTTAATTAATTTAATTTAATTATTTATTCTATTAATAATATTGTTTTAGGGGAGTTTGCCAGTAATTGTAGGGGTTTTTGGTTGGAGCTTTAGGGGGGAAAATTTTTTGAGAGTTGGTAACACTGTAGGGAGCTTCAAGATCCCCAAAAAGAGTAGCATCGGAGACCGAAACTACAATTTATAGTGTTACGCCTATGGAGTTTGCATTAAAGAAATTATTATGCTTGAAATAAAAATGTTGGTGTAAAACGTTTGTAATATTAGAACAGTTAGGTTAACGTCTTCAAGGTTATTTCCCTGTATCGTTATAACGCACTTAAGTAAACAAAATTCCAAAGTAACATTTTGCTAATCACTGTTTTGAACGAGAGCATGATATGATAATAATGGGCCGTATTTACGTGGAAATGTTGCTAGATAAGTAAAAGTATGGAATTCATAATACTGCTTATATCAGCTGTATTTTCATAATATACAGAGTGTTTAGAAAGTAATATGAAATATTGTTTAGGGCGATTCGTTATTCAATAGAGGAGTACAGTCTTAGGTCAGTGTGGCCAACAAAAAGTGGTTTTTATGAAAAGAATGACTGTCATTGTCATTTCAAATGGTACTGCTAAAACAAAAAAATTATGAATCACAGTGATTAAAACTTTAAAATATCGCTCATCTCTAGTCACCATTGAATAGAGGAGTTCAGTATAAGATCAGTGTGGCCAACAAAAAGTGGTTTTTACGACAAGAATGACTGTCATTAATGGTACTGCTAAATCAAAAAAGTTTATGAATCACAGTGATTAAATAACCCACTTTAAAATATTTCTCATCTCTAGTCACCATTGAATAGAGTTCAGTATAAGATCAGACTGGCCAACAAAAAGTGGTTTTTATGACAAGAATGACTGTCATTGTCATTTCAAATGGTACTGCTAAGTTAAAAATGTTTATTAATCGCAGTAATTAAATAACGCACTTTAAAATATCGCTCATCTCTAGTCACCATTGAATAGAGGAATTCAGTATAAGGTCAGAGTGGCCAACAAAAAGTGGTTTTTATGACAAGAATGACTGTCATTGTCATTTCAAATGGTACTGCTAAGTTAAAAATGTTTATTAATCGCAGTAATTAAATAACGCACTTTAAAATATCGCTCATCTCTAGTCACCATTGAATAGAGGAATTCAGTATAAGGTCAGAGTGGCCAACAAAAAGTGGTTTTTATGACAATAATGACTGTCATTGTAATTTCAAATGGTACTGCTAAGTTAAAAATGTTTATTAATCGCAGTAATCAAATAACGCACTTTAAAATATCGCTCATCTCTAGTCACCATTGAATAGAGGAATTCAGTATAAGGTCAGAGTGGCCAACAAAAAGTGGTTTTTATGACAATAATGACTGTCATTGTAATTTCAAATGGTACTGCTAAGTCAAAAAAGTGATTAAATAACCTACTTTAAAATATCGCTCATCTCTAGTTACCATTGAATAGAGAAATTCAGTATAAGGTCAGTGAGGCCAACAAAAAGGGGTTTTTGTGACAAGAATGACTGTCATTAATGGTACTGCTAAGTCAAAAAAGTTTATGAATCACAGTGATTTAATAACCCACTTTAAAATATCACTCATCTCTAGTCACCATTGAATAGAGGAGTTCAGTATAAGAGCAGTGTGGCCAACAAAAAGTGGTTTTTATGACAAGAATGACTGTCATTCTTGTCAATACTGAACTCCTCTATTCAATGGTGACTAGAGATGAGTGATATTTCACAGTGAGTTATCTAATCACTGTGATTCATAAACTTTTCTGACTTAGCAGTACCATTTGAAATTTTTCAAAAGAAAAAAACTTGCTGGAAAATATAACAACCAAAAAGGAAACAGTAAACTTTTTATACCTTACAAACTCACGATCAAATAAAAACAAAATAATATACATATTCGATTTTAGTTAACAAAATGAAGAAATAACAAATTTTAAACATTCAAATAGTTTGTTTATATCGCAGATAGAACACAGGTCAATCAACTTCCAAAGTGTTTTGCAAATTTCTATTGATATTGAGGAAAAAACGGATTATACAACGCATACAGTCTGTTTGAAATAGACAGAGAGTAAATATCGATATTAACTTTTTAATTTCTAACTTTAGAGCCTTATAGTTCGTTAACGAACATTTTATATGAACAAAATATTTATTATTTAAAGAACTGATATCGACTTAAAACTATGTTCAATCGTCTATAGTGAATTAATTAAGTTTATCATTAAGTTGCCTTAACTCGGCCTTCATGCTTATGTTGTTTACTTCGATTATCTACGTATTTTCACAAACAACTCCGATTGTTACATTACATTTGCGGTTTATTTCATTTATAAACATGAGTCAATTAAATCTTTGTTAGTTTAAAATGTCCCAATTAGAAGAAAAAAAACCCACGTTTAAAGCGTCAATACATCAAATCAAAGCTGTTATTTGAGAGGAAGTCTGGAATTGTTAGGTTTGTTCCAACAGGCATTTAGGAACCGTTCTAAAATCGAATTCAGTTTAAGGACAGTGTGACCAACAAAAAGTGGTTTTTATGACAAGAATGACAGTTAATGTCTACCATTCAAAACATAAGATTTTTGCAGGTTTTTTATCATTTCGAACATCTATATTGCTTTATTAAAACAATGAATACACCCCCGAAGCGTAAATCTTAAAATGTTTTGAATGGTAGACATTAACTGTCATCCTTGTCATAAAAATCACTTTTTGTTGGTCACACTGACCTTAAACTGAACTCCTCTATTAGGGATGGACACATCAACCTTATCACCCCTTCCAGAAGGTAGTTTTTGTACCGTCCCAAGAACGATACTACAATCAGAGGTGAGACTCTGCACACTATAGAATTCTACTATCGACTCTATTCACATGTCTTTTGTCGACAATTTCTTCATAAAAACTTCAATATCTTTCATATAGGATAGTAGGTAATCAACCAGGAATAAAAGAAGAGTTGTCGACAGTATACAAAATGAAACTTTCGACTGGAATAATAGAAATTTACTGTAGAAAGCGAGCGGTAGAATTCTATAGTGTGCAGAGTCCCAGTACAGTTGGAACGCGTCCAGTTACGCTAAGAAAGAAGAAACTGGCGGCCATTTGCTTATTAAAATTAGTTCGCGCGGGAACTCTAAATACGCATAAATTCATCAAAACTGATCTTATTTAACAAACAAATTGATCGTCAAAGTTAAATCTTCATAATTGTCATATATTCCTATCCTAAGACGTCACTGTCTCATAAAATAAAATCGATTAACTAATTAGCAGGTGATTATTTTAAAAGCAATAATTAATATTTAATTGTTTGTGAAAACAAGTTTTAAATTTTCTATAAATATTTATGAAGTAACGAGTGAAATGTATTAATTACGTTGCAAGGTAAAAGAAACTTTATAATAATAATAATATTAATATCAGATTTAACTAGATTATATTTTTAAATAAAACACCTCACAACTTTCGACATAAAATGAATATGGGAAAGTTTAATACTTAATTATTATCAACTTACCAATAGGTAGATCACATATTAAGCAACAAGCTGCAATTGCACCCGCGGAAGCTCCGGAAATTTTATCTAACAACAATTGGGGGGCATATTTTCGAAAACAACAAGCCACTCCTACATGATAAATACCCAAAAACCCGCAACCGGCGAACGATAAATTCATATTTTATTAAAATCACTAAAAAAACACTTTGTTATTATTTGTCCTTTACGGTGTCGTTATAAATAAATACAATTTTCTATCTGTCTTGTGCGATGCGTATCTCTTCACTTAATAACTTGTTTTGACTGGACGGGAGACGGCAAATGTATTTAACCAGCTGAGTAGGGTAGCGGTGTTGCCACGATGTTATCTCATATCCTTAAACTGTTAGCTTTATCAAACTAATGAAGATACAATGAAAAACTTTTAATTTATATAGTGCCTTAATACGAAATTCTAAGATATTGACAAAAGTATTATAATACGTTTAAATGGAAATAAAGTACAAAAAGTGCCTAAATACGGAATTCTACGAATATTACAAAGGTTTTGAAAAAATTTACCTGGAAATTTATTCACAACCATCACATCTTCTAGGTAAAAACATTCAATAAGGGAGAATCATTGATATCTATTTGGTCGTTAAGAAGATTACCTGAAAATTTGTTTTTGTTAATCTTCTAAAATATTTAATTTAAAGGATTTGGGTTCTACATGCAAAATTTCAAAATTTGTGTCGAAAGTGTGTTGGTTTGTTAATAGATGATTTGAATAGTTGGAATCTAATTTGTTGTTGTCATAGCTTCGTTTGTGTTCTGAAATTCGAGTTTTAAAGTTCCTAAAAGTTCTACCTATATAAATTTTGTCACAATTGTCGTTACCACACTTTAATTTATAAACACCTGATTTGTTTAATTTTAAAGATTTAGATTTGTTATTTTTAATGATTTGGATAAATTATAATCGGTTTTAAAGCAAATATTCATGTTTAAAGATTCTAAATTCGTAGAATTCCGTCTACGAATATTACAAAGGTTTTGAAAAAGAGTACCTGGAAATTTATTCACAACCATCACATCTTCTAGGTAAAAACATTCAATAAGGGAGAATCATTGATATCTATTTGGTCGTTAAGAAGATTACCTGAAAATTTGTTTTTGTTAATCTTCTAAAATATTTAATTTAAAGGATTTGGGTTCTACATGCAAAATTTCAAAATTTGTGTCGAAAGTGTGTTGGTTTGTTAATAGATGATTTGAATAGTTGGAATCTAATTTGTTGTTGTCATAGCTTCGTTTGTGTTCTGAAATTCGAGTTTTAAAGTTCCTAAAAGTTCTACCTATATAAATTTTGTCACAATTGTCGTTACCACACTTTAATTTATAAACACCTGATTTGTTTAATTTTAAAGATTTAGATTTGTTATTTTTAATGATTTGGATAAATTATAATCGGTTTTAAAGCAAATATTCATGTTTAAAGATTCTAAATTCGTAGAATTCCGTCTACGAATATTACAAAGGTTTTGAAAAAGAGTACCTGGAAATTTATTCACAACCATCACATCTTCTAGGTTTAAAAGTTCAATAAGGGAGAAAGATTGATATCTATTTGGTCGTTAAGAAGATTACCTGAATATTTATTTTTGTTAATCTTCTAAAAGATTTAATTTAAAGGATTTGGGTTCTACATGCAAAATTTCAAAATTTGTGTCGAAAGTGTGTTGGTTTGTTAATAGATGATTTGAATAGTTGGAATCTAATTTGTTGTTGTCATAGCTACGTTTGTGTTCTGAAATTCTAGTTTTAAAATTCCTAAAAGTTCTACCGATATAAATTTTGTCATAATTGTCGGTACCACATTTTAATTTATAAACACTTGATTTGTTTAATTTTGAGGATTTAGATTTGTTATTTTTAATGAATTTGGATAAATTATAATCGGTAATAATTGCAGGATAAATAACCAAATTTAGTTTCCGGCTGCAAGGGCTACAAAAAAAATACATTTTACAACGATCAATTCAAATATGTTATCTCAATAGAAATTCTTTGTAATTTCGGATATTATTATAGCGACGGCAACGCCGCATAAAACACTAATTATTATCAATAGCATACGCAGAATCGAGGAGGCAGATAAGTGGGAATGATGTGCAACAATAAGGAAACAACTTGGTTGTTACGTCACAAATTTCCGTGCACTTCTGATTGGTCGAGAAATGGTGGTGTGGTTCTTTTACCATGTGGTAATTTACCTGTACCAATTCAAAAATCTATTTTTAAAGACCTTTGGTATTTAGTAGGTAGATAAGACCAATGGATAAAATCATAACTAGATTACAGTGCCGTAGTAGGGAATTCTTCACCATATGATATTTATTTTTAAAAACCATTTAGTAATTTAATTTCCGTAAATAATTTATGAGCAAAAGAACATTAGTCCAATCGGAAGAGAATTTACCAAAATATTAAAGTTATAGTTCATTTTAAAACCAGGAGGAGTGCTTTGAATTTAAGTTGGCAATTCTGTAGATCTCTGATTGGTCGGATTGCACCCAGTTTCAAACAGCACTTCTCAGCATTGACATCTCGTGGTAATTGACAGTTCTGACATATATAATATATTTGTTTTTCGTTTCCTTATTATCATTTTTCCACTCTATTTCGTTAAAACAGTTCTTTTCAAAACTCCTGTTTGTTGAATTTCTGCGATTATGGATCCTTTTACTCTTCAGTACATAAGAGTTATCTGTGATTGGCTAGTTTCCGCCACGGAACACGACTATTACGGAACACGCTCTTTAGTAACAAATCTAGTAACTTTTAGTGGTGTGGGTAAGGCTTCTGAAATTACTCCTACTGGTTTTTAAATGAACTATAGAAAATCGAAAGATTCCGACTATGCGTGACGTCACCGGCTCCGAAAGACAAGCATTTTGTATATTATGATGTTTTCCCAAAAACTACTTGAGTTACGCCATTTCAATGTATGTCACGTAGCTGTCAAAATAAGGGCAATGACAATTGGTTTTTACCGTTTATGTAAATATTGTTTTTGTTCACTTTCTTTTAAATTGAAGAGTTTAATCCACCTACGGAAGATTGACACATTTATCGAAAGAAGAAAAATGGAAGAAACTAGTTCAGATACTTTGAAGGATATAGCTACACAAATTAGAATAACTAGTGTAGAAACGACTACCGCCGCTGCCTCTGGGTAAGTTTTCGAAATTTACCAAAAATTACTACATACATTTCGCTTATTTCACTCTCCAAAATAAAGAATTTGAATTCAGCTGCAATTGCCGTGTAAGTTGCATACATTCAGGGGAACCTTATTTCTGTTTAATTATTAAATAAAGTGGAAATTTATAGTTTTGAACGTATACAACATAATGTTAAATTATTTTTTGACATTATACTATAAATAACAAAATAAACTATTTAGTTTCCGCTTTTTTTAAGCGCCAAACCTCAAATTTAAAATCAACAGCACCCCCAAATGACGTTTATAATACTTTCGTGACGTTTGTGTTGCATACTTCGCTTATTTCACTCTCCGAAATAAAGAATTTGAATTCAGCTGCAATTGTCGTGTGAGTTGCATAGATTCAGGGGAACCTTATTTCTATTTAATTATTAAATAAAGTGGAAATTTATAGTTCTGAACGTATACAGCATCATATTAAAATATTTTTTTGATATTACACTATAAATTAAAAAATAAGCTACTCAGTTTCCGCTTATTTTAAGCGCCAAACAGCACCCCCAAATGACGTTTATAATACTTTCGTGACGTTTGTGTTGCATATTTCGCTTATTTCACTCTCCAAAATAAAGAATTTGAATTCAGCTGCAATTGTCGTGTGAGTTGCATAGATTCAGGGAAGCCTGATTTCTATTTAATTATTTAATAAAATGGAAACTTATAGTTTAGAACGTATACAGCATAATGTTGAAATATTTTTTTAACATTACGCTATCAATTATAAAATAAACTACTCAGTTTCCGCTTATTTTAAGCTCCAAACCTAAAATTTAATATCAACAGCACCCCCAAATGACGTTTATAATACTTTCGTGACGTTTGTGTTGCATATTTCGCATATTTCACTCTCCAAAATAAAGAATTTGAATTCAGCTGCATGTGTTGCATAGATTCAGGGGAACCTTATTTCTATTTAATTATTAAATAAAGTGGAAATTTATAGTTTTGAAAGTATACAGCATAAAATAAACTACTTAGTTTCCGCTTATTTTAAGCAACAAACCTAAAATTTAAAATCAACTGCACCCACAAATGACGTTGTAATACTTTCGTGACGTTTGTGTTGCATATTTCTCTTATTTCACTCTCCAAAATAAAGAATTTGAATTCAGCTGCAATTGTCGTGTGAGTTGCATAGATTCAGGGGAACCTTATTTCTATTTAATGATTAAATAAAGTGGAAATTTATTGTTTTTAACGTATTCAGCATAATGTTGAAATATTTTTTGACATTACGCTTTAAATTACAAAATAAACTACTTAGTTTCCGCTTATTTTAAGCGCCAAACCTAAAATTTAAAATCAACAGCACTCCCAAATGACGTTTATAATACTTTCGTGACGTTTGAGCGGCATACATCGCTTATTTCACTCTCCGAATTAAAGAATTTGAATTCAGCTGCAACTGTCGTGTGAGTTGCATAGATTCAGGGGAACCTTATTTCTATTTAATCATTAAATAAAGTAGAAATTTATAGTTTTGAACGTATACAGCATGATGTTAAAATATTTTTTGACATTATACTATAAATTACAAAATAAACTACTTAGTTTCCTCTTATTTTAAGCGCCAAACCTAAAATTTAAAATCAACAGCACCCCCAAATGACGTTTATAATACTTTCGTGACGTTTGTGTTGCATATTTCGCTTATTTCACTCTCCAAAATAAAGAATTTGAATTCAGCTGCAATTGTCGTGTGAGTTGCATAGATTCAGGGGAACCTTATTTCTATTTAATGATTAAATAAAGTGGAAATTTATTGTTTTTAACGTATTCAGCATAATGTTGAAATATTTTTTGACATTACGCTTTAAATTACAAAATAAACTACTTAGTTTCCGCTTATTTTAAGCGCCAAACCTAAAATTTAAAATCAACTGCACCCACAAATGACGTTGTAATACTTTCGTGACGTTTGAGCGGCATACATCGCTTATTTCACTCTCCGAATTAAAGAATTTGAATTCAGCTGCAACTGTCGTGTGAGTTGCATAGATTCAGGGGAACCTTATTTCTATTTAATCATTAAATAAAGTAGAAATTTATAGTTTTGAACGTATACAGCATGATGTTAAAATATTTTTTGACATTATACTATAAATTACAAAATAAACTACTTAGTTTCCGCTTATTTTAAGCGCCAAACCTAAAATTTAAAATCAACAGCACCCCCAAATGACGTTTATAATACTTTCGTGACGTTTGTGTTGCATATTTCTCTTATTTCACTCTCCAAAATAAAGAATTTGAATTCAGCTGCAATTGTCGTGTGAGTTGCATAGATTCAGGGGAACCTTATTTCTATTTAATGATTAAATAAAGTGGAAATTTATTGTTTTTAACGTATTCAGCATAATGTTGAAATATTTTTTGACATTACGCTTTAAATTACAAAATAAACTACTTAGTTTCCGCTTATTTTAAGCGCCAAACCTAAAATTTAAAATCAACAGCACCCCCAAATGACGTTTATAATACTTTCGTGACGTTTGTGTTGCATATTTCGCTTATTTCACTATCCAAAATAAAGAATTTGAATTCATCTGCAATTGTCATGTGAGTTGCATAGATTCAGGGGAACCTTATTTAATTGTTAAATAAAGTGGAAATTTATAGTTTTGAACGTTTACAGCATAAAATAAACTACTTAGATTCCACTTATTTTAAGCGCCAAACCTAAAATTTAAAATCAACAGCATCCCCAAATGATGTTTAATGACAATCAGGAACATTGTAGCTTTAGACGTCTCTAATATCACAGGAACTCCACCCATATAATAATCGAATCGAATTTTTCAGTCACCCAACAACTTGTTCGTCTTGTGCAGAAATATTATCCGTTCTATTCTTCAGAGTAATGCGATATAAAGCATGCGCACCTCGAGAACCATCCAATGACCGTTTCGTTCTATCCAAAGGACATGCAGCGCCTGCACTTTACGCCGTTTGGGCAGAAATCGGTCTAATACCATTCGAAGAATTGAAAAATTTAAGACATATAGATAGCGATTTAGAAGGACATCCTACACCAAGACTTAGTTTTGTAGACGTTGGTACCGGTTCACTTGGACAAGGTTTAGCCAATGCCAATGGTATGGCTTATATTGGGAAGTATCTAGAAGAAGCTCCTTATAGGCAAGATATTTTAAAATGTACTCCTTTTTTATAGCTAGTGATGAGCAAAATTGGTCTTGGTCTTGGTCTTGGTCTTGGTCTTGGTCTTGGTCTTGGTCTTGGTCTTGGTCTTGGTCTTGGTCTTGGTCTTGGTCTTGGTCTTGGTCTTGGTCTTGGTCTTGGTCTTGCAAACTCGGTCTTGGCCTTGCGAAAAATCAAGACTAAGACCAAGACCAAAATTATCATTAGAGTAGCATGACCAAGACCAAGACCGAATGAACAAGAACAAGACCAAAACCAAGACCAAATACATAGGAATGAACTAAAAATTCTCATTTCAGAGCGTATCGTCCCCTTTCTACGAAAACCTCGTAACTACATTTTTTTCGAATTGAGATTATTAGTGAAATACACTCCTCAACACTTCTTATAGAGGTTTTTGATGATTTCCCGAAAATGGCTATTTTTCAGATACGAGGTTTACATAGAAAGGGGATGCTAGGTCTTGTAAATTATTTTAAATTTATAATTATGACCATCTTTAAGAAATAATACAGATAAAATGATCAAGACCAAGACAGGATACGCAAGACCAAGACTAAATAAGCAAGACCAAGACCAAGACCGGACATATTTGAGCAAGACCAAGATTGTCCGAGTCTTGGTCTTGGTCTTGGTCTTGGTCTTGGTCTTGGTCTTGGTCTTGGTCTTGCTTTGCTCATCGCTATTTATAGCATTAAAGTGCTGCGATTTCATCTATGGTTTTCTACTTCCAGTCATTTGTTATTTGGATCATTTTCTTCCATAGTTTTTTTCATTATTTCTTCTCCAAACACTTGCATCAATATTTATCTTTAATTTGTAGAATATATTGCCTAGTTGGCGATGGAGAATGTGCAGAAGGATCAATATGGGAATCGATAAATTTCGCCAGTTATTACAAGCTAGACAACTTGTGTTTAATTATTGACATCAACAGACTTGGACAAGCGGGTCCAACAATGTTTGCTCATGATTTGGAATCGTATAGAGTTAGGCTAGAGGCGTTTGGTTTTAATACTATCGTCGTCGATGGTCATAGCGTTGAAGAATTGATTAATGCTTTTAAATGTGCTGAAAATACTAAAGAACAGCCTTCGGCAGTTATTGCTAAAACTTTGAAGGTAAATTTCATCCACTGTTAACAAATACAGAACAAATGACTTATAAACATACACCATCACAAATAAAGACATTCATCTTAATATTTTTAGGGAAAGGATTTTCCAGGTGTTGAAGATCAAGAAAATTGGCACGGAAAGCCATTGGGAGACAAAACGGAAGAAGTTCTACAACATTTACGATCTATTTTAAAGGGCGAATCGGGAAAATTCAATTTCACAGTGCAATCTCCTAACTGTAAAATTCCAGCCACAGATATCTGTAATGTAACGTTATCTAAGCCGCCCGACTATAAAAAAGGCGAAAAAATAGCCACTCGAAATGCTTATGGTACGTAAATATTGTTTAAACAATCACTTTTATTGAAGTGAAAACTTCTTTAGGCGCGTTGTACACTTTTTTGGGTAAAGAGAAAAAACATGGATTTTTATGCAACACACAATACTTTTGGTTATGCAACACAATTAACAAATATAGTGTTACATAAATCATCGACATGCTTCCTATGAGCTGTATGTATACTATGTATATATGTGTACTTTACATTTACGATAAAATTTTTAAAAGGGATTCATATATTTGTGTGACTCTACGTTTTTTTTTTTATTTCAAATATTGTTTTCATTTTCAAGGAAATGCGTTGGTGAAATTGGCAGAAACTAATCCAAAAGTAATGGCTTTCGACGGAGACATGAGAAATTCGACATTTTCCGAAAATCTGATGAAAGCGAAACCGAAAAATTTCGTGGAATGCTTCATCGCCGAACAAAATATGATCGGCGTAGCGATCGGAGCATGCACCAGAAATAGATGTATAGCTTTTGCGTCTACATTTGCAGCTTTTTTGACCAGAGCTTTCGACCAAGTAAAAAAACTACTTAATATTAAAATGAATCCTAACCCACAATTATTTTCTTCGGTCAGTGCTCAAATCCACTGTCAGTGGTATCTACAAAAATCTCTTCTTCAACTTTTTCTTCTGTTTCGTTGATTTTTGCGACATCTTCATCATTCCACCGCGCCAATATTACATGTTTTCACTCCTATAAAGAACCCACTATTTATCCTCTTTTCTATCTTCTGCCTTTCTCATTCATAACCTGTTAACTGCATCTAATATTATAACCATAGCTTATTCAATACCAGCTACCCAAGTCATAAGCGGCGATCACACTAGCCTATTCGCCTAGTGTGATCCGTGCCGGTGCCTTTGATCTATCGGCGCCTAACGTATTGAAGTATTGAATCAGCTGTGGTTAACAACCATAATCATTGCCTTAATTGTAGATTCGTATGGCTGCTATCTCACAATCCAACGTAAACATTTGCGGTTCTCATTGTGGCGTTTCTATCGGTCACGACGGTCCCAGTCAAATGGCTTTAGAAGATCTAGCAATGTTCAGAGCTATACCGACTTGCACTGTCTTTTACCCATCAGATGCTGTAGCTACAGAAAGAGCTGTAGAGCTTGCAGCCAACACCAAAGGTATCACTTACATAAGAACTACAAGAACACCAACTCCTACTATTTATAACAACGATCAAAGCTTCAAGGTAATAACTTTATAAAAACGAAGAAAGGTGGTGACGTTTTTTTTTTGTAGATTGGCAAAGCCAATATTGTTTTGCAAAGTGACAGTGACAAGGTACTGGTGATTGCAGCTTGTATTACTCTATTTGAAGCTCTAGAAGCAGCTAAAATACTCGCAGCTGCGGGAGTTAATGTAAGGATCATGGATCCTTTTACTATAAAGCCGATTGATAAGGAGAGCATTATCAAACATGCTAACGAGGTAGATTTATTCATAGTACAAAATTTAAGTTATGGTTTCACCAACTAACCAAAAGCGAAGCTTGACGCAATTTCTTTGATGTTTTGGTAACAAAACTGTATGATCTTGAAGTATGACAAGTATCTTATTATAAAAATGGCGCCTTTCGGACATGCGCATACAAAAAAAGGATATACATCTTCGCTTCTTGTTAGTTGGTGTATTCTTTGGTTTTACTTATAATTTTTTAGGTTAAAGGAAGAGTATTGGTGGTAGAAGATCATTACCCAGAAGGTGGTATAGGAGGAGCGGTGTTGTCAGCTTTAGCGGAAGAAAAAAACGTAACTGTCAAGATTGCGGCTGTAAAAGAAGTACCGAAGTCCGGAGATACACGTGCCGTTTTAAAACGTTACGGAATCGATTCGTACAGCATCGTTGGTTATGTACAAGATATACTTCAATGCAGGTGCTGAAAGTCAATTGTTAACGAGGAAAATGCCCGAATAAAAATATATTTTTAGAAAAACGAGTTTTATTTTTTCAAAAAGTAAAAAGATATAGATATACTTCATGTTAAATAAGTTTGGTTTCTCTACGGGACAAGGAGCGTTCGTCCCCACCTCCTTTGACTCCATGATAGCTGCTGTTGCAAGGCGTGGAGCAGACGACACCTGTCATGTCGGTGGATGAAAAAGATGCTTTTCAAGAGGACAGCAACGACAACCTTATTTGGAGATTCCATGGAGGTATCGATAATGAAGGGATGTCCAAAGGGAGAAGTCTTATCACTTTTGCTGTGGGACCTTGTCTTAGACGAACTCCTGGATGAATTGATCAGTGGTAAGCAGATTATCTGACAATACTTGTACTGGGGAAATACCCTAATGTTATATCGGAGCTGATGCAACAAGCTCTAGAAATGGTGGAGATTTGGTGTAGGAGAGAAAGCCTAAGAGTGAACCTTGCAAAAACTGCGCTCATTCCCTTCACTAGAAAAAGGAAGCTTGATAGACTAAAACTGCTAAGCCTCTTCAACGTGCAGCAGTGTCTTAGCCAGGAGGTCAAGTATCTGGGCATAGTTCTGGAATCAAAACAAACCTGGAATTCGCACCTACATGACAAAACCAATAAAGGGAAAATGACGTTGGCACGAAGAAACCAACTCCCATAGTCATTCCAGAATCACAGATGTTATCACAAACTCGCTTCTTGAAATGAGAAGTGATAACATGTTGGCCAAAATTAACGTCAGCCAAACATACCATGGGATGGGTTGGAAGCATGCAGACAGGAAGGAACGTTGGTGTGGTGTAAAGACGGATCTAAAGCTGTTATAGGAACAGGAGCTGGAGTCCATGGAGCTAGACCCAGGTGCAATGTCCTTGCATCGTTGGGGAAGTTTGCATCTATATTCCAGGCAGAAATCTACGCTATCGACACGTGATTGCAAATGAACATCGAAAGGGGGTATAGAGGCCAAAATATCCTCATACTCTCAGACAGTAAGGCAGCACTGAAATCTTTAGCATGTCCCCAGATAATATCTAGACTGGTATGGAACTGCCTTCAAAAACTTTTAGCCCTGGCAAACCATAATAGAGTAACTCTTAAGTGGGTCCCGGAGCATAATGGTATGGTAGGCAATGAAAAGGCAGACACCCTAGCAAAGCTAGGGTCTGAAACTGCATTCACTGGTCCTGAACCAGTATTTGGAATATCAAAATCTGCTGCACGTGGTTGTACATCTCGGTGGATTCAAACTAAACATTAGACGTTCTGGAGACACGTGCCAAAACAGGAACGCAGCAAACTCTTGGTCAAAAAACTCTCGGAGTCGCTGACTAACCAAATACTAAACCTCAGCAGGGGCCAGATGAGGAAAGTGACGGAATTACTCACTGGTCACTGTACCCTAAGGAAGCACATGCATACAATTGGCATATATAGGGAGGAACCTATCTGTCGGTTGTGCATGGAACAGGAGGAACAGCCTCTTACCGTATCTTCGAAATAATGTCTGAGTATCCAAAGGAGGATTTCTCCAAGAAGGACCTAGTGAAAAGGCTGTTGAGCCTGATAAGGGTTACTGGTCTCTTCACATAGAGAGTATAACCAAGAGCACAAAAAGCCTAAAGGCTCTGACTGGTGGTGCCGAACCAATCAATCAATGGGACAAGGAAGTAAAATGGGTGGAAGTGGAGAAGTCGGTTGCATATTATTGTTTTCCTCCTACCTCTATAGAACTATTCACTTTCCTTCTTATAGCAGGAAGAAAACTCACACATCCCACCCTAGGGATAAAAGTACACACTTTTTAAATAAAAATTCCAACTTCAGGATTGTTAGATACGTTTCTTTGACTAACGAATAAAACTATCATAATATGCTGTGGCTTACTGACAGTAAACATTGAGATCGACTTTGAAAGTGCAAATTTGTTAAGTTCATTGAGAGATGGAGAGCAATTCAAGTGATTTTCAATTTACAAATACGCCACCTAATATTAGTGAACAAGTCAAACCTTATTACCACAAAAATCTAAAGACAGGTATGAAAAACAATGTATACAATACAGGTAAATAATTATTCATAAAACGGTTTAATAAGTGGGTAGGAGGAGAAATTATATGTATTACACAGTAGTAAAGTGGCACTTTACTCCCTAGTAATGCAAATAGCTATTGTTCCTCATTTATCGGATAGAATTTTTGTTTTTGAAACTTTGAGATTAGGAAATTACGTTTTTTTTTTGGTGATAAAAAGACGATAACGTTGCAGAACAAAAATTTGTGACGTTGCCAAGCTGTAGTTTTTTTCTTTACCTTAAGAAAACTAGAAATTTCAATCTGGAAGTCTTCTTTTTTATTGGCCTGTGCCTCATTTGTGGTAAACATTAGAAAGCAAAACACCCTAAATTGACCTTATATAGAAATCTTCTATTGATCTGACAGCGTCTTGAAGTTTTGCCAACCCGTAAACTGTAAATTGCCCTATCAACTAGGTATAAATTGTATCAACGGTTGGTAAATTTATATTTATTTTGTTAAACAGAAAAGTAACTAAGAGTGACGTCATCGCCTTTTTATCGTAAATATGGAGGGTAGAAGGAAGGAGAACCGTCTGGGGGACAAGTTGAAAAAGTGTCAACCTGTAAACAGCAAATTATAATTCGAAGATTCACCGAAATGGCGCTCGTGTAGCTAATGGAAATGATGTGAATTTAGAATTATATTTCATATGTATGTTTGTCTACGATATAATAATTTAAAAATATGCGCTGTAATAAACCGGAAGTATTTCTTTTCTTTTTTAATTTTGTATCTTACTCTAATCATTCATGGCGCTGTTTTTAAAATATTTCCACTTGCTACTATGGCGCTACCTTAATTTGCTTCCTTTCGATGGACACTTTTTAATACATTCAGATGGTTCTCCTTCCTTCTACCCTACATAATCGTAAATAAACCATACCTAAACTCCATAATGTAAATCAATTATCGATGCCAGGGATATATTTTAATAATAGGTGTACGTACATTGGTTTGTTTGTTGATTCAGTATCTTAGTAATTTTTTTCCAACACTAGTTAATGTTATTGAACCTATAACTTGCTGTAGCAGAGAAAGGTTTTTATAAATAAACGTTTCAATATTGTAAATTTTTATTTAATACAATATCAATATTCATTTTCATAAAACTTGTCATTTCACCTAAAACCCTTCTAAACAAAAATAGCTGAATAAAAATAAAACTTTTGAAAAAACATTTTTTGACCAAACAACGTATGTTCAAATATTCACAAGCCGGAATGTTGTTCACCTTTTTTTAAAATACATTAAAACAATTTCAAAATAACTAATAATGTGGATGTGTTACCATCATAAAATCACAAATTATAACAATGTAATAAAAGGCACTGTTTGTATGAAAATATAAAGATTCTCTTAAAATACAATCGTATGAAAATCAATTCATATATTTATTGTTTGTTAAAAAATTTCATAAATCAAGATCTTCTATATATCATTTGATTTCACTTTCATCTGTTTGATGATCTACCAGATAATATGTCACTATTGTTGTCAAAAAATGTTTAAACGACAGCCCAATCAAAATTTCACAACACAAAAATATCACTGTATGTTTGTTCTTAAAACAGAACTATCCGGGTGGTGTCTAACTTTAACAGATCCATCATTCATACCAAAATATATCATTTCAGCCATGTTTACGAACAATCCAGTTTCGACAACTCCAGGTATTTTCAACAGTTCCAAATTTATGTTTTGCCAGTTGTATTCTTGATTAAAATCTTTCCAATCCAAAATAAAGTTACCATTATCAGTTACTACTGGTCCTGCTTTCATAACAGCCTCCCTAAGTCGCACTTTACCTCCAAAAGTCTTTTCGATTCTCATTTTTATAGGAACATACGCAATGGGTGATACTTCAATTGGAATGCCTGAAAATTTATTAATTCAATACAACTATTTCTTATTCACAAATGTAAGGATTTGAAAATGAATAGTTTACCTTTCTTATATTGCTGTCCCAACTTTTCCGAATCTTTTGTATAATCTGCAATAATAACCAGTTTCTTTGAACAGCTAGCAACTATTTTTTCTTGTAGAAGACAACCGCCACCTCCTTTAATTAAAGTTAAGTCACCATCCACTTCATCGGCACCATCAATACAAACATCCAATTCTGGTTGTAGTTCCAAGTCTACTAAGGGTAGTCCATTGCATATAATCAATTGTCGAGATTGAAAAGATGTAGGAATACATTTTATATTGAGATTTTCAAGTTTACATCGTTCTGCAAGTCTGTTTATGGCAAAAACTGCCGTAGAACCACTACCTACTCCTACAATGTGTCCATCGAGAACATGCTCATCTACGGCTCTATAAGCTGCTAATTTCTTGGCTTCGTTTAAAGAAGACATCATAGAAAAAAATCTCAGTCTTAGTTTTGTATTAGATATAAATAATTTATACATTTAAGCCTTATCAGGTCATAATAGGTTATCTTTATCATTCATATTCATACTATAAAAACAAAACCTCATAAAATTAAAATAACATGCGCATTTGTGCTGTGTAAAATATGTTGCCTATAGTGTCTATTTCTAATATCAAACTCACTATTGTGTTGGCAACACTTATTACTAAGATTGTGGTGGACAAATTATGAAATAAAATAAGTGAAAATTGAAATTATCAAAATGGTAAGTCTTAGTTTTGTATTATATATAAATAATTTATACATTTAAGCATTATCAGGTCATAATATTCATATTCATACTATAAAAACAAAACCTCATAAAATAAAAATAACTTGCGCATTTGTGCTTTGTAAAATGTGTTGCCTACAGTGTCTATTTCTAATATCAAACTCACTATTGTGCTGGCAACATTTATTACTAAGATTGTGGTGGACAAATTATGAAATAAAATAAGTGAAAATTGAAATTATCAAAATGGTAAGTCTTAGTTTTGTATTACATATAAATAATTTATACATTGAGACATTATCAGGTCATAATATTCATATTCATACTATAAAAACAAAACCTCATAAAATAAAAATAACTTGCGCATTTGTGCTTTGTAAAATGTGTTGCCTACAGTGTCTATTTCTAATATCAAACTCACTATTGTGTTGGCAACATTTATTACTAAGTTTGTGGTGGACAAATAAGTAAATGTCAATTAGGGTTGGCGATTCTTTCCAAAAAAGATCGATTTTTAAATCGATTCGAATCGTAACCTGATGAATCGATTCATAAAAAAATCGAGGTCTAAAAGATCGATTTCTAAAAAATCGATTTTTTTCAAGTTTGCCTTCACAATGTAAATATAAATCCATTTTATGAAAAACAAGAAAGATACCATAATAAACAATCTCTGGGATCTCTTATCAGTAAAATCAGGGATTTTTTAGTTCAGGGAATTCGATAAAATTAAACAATTATTTATTTTTATTACCATATCAAAGAATCAGATTAGATATAAAAGAAGACATTTATTCTCTAAATGTATTTTTTACATTAAAAAGTTAATAAAACAGAAAATTTAGCTTATAGTTCCCAAAACCAAACCAGAAAAAATCGAATGTCGATTTTAAAGGGTGAAATATCGATCCACTGAATCGATTCAGTACAACATATCGATTTAAAAAATCGATATTTTTGGCCCGAAGAATCGATTCTTCGATTAATCGATTTCAGATCGCCATCCCTAATGTCAATTTGAAATTATAAAAATGGTAAGCCTTTTTTACATTTTATTAAATATATTTGTATAATAATTAATAATAAATTAGGTAGGAAGTTCATTTTTTGCCTCTGAGATGAAATTAAATACACTTTTTTGTATAACAAAATCGTACTTCCTAACTACGGAAACTTTTTAACGTTTTTATTATAATATTATAGTAACTTCCAATTTGATATAGTTTATATATAATTTAGAAATAACATTCAGTGAACCTTCTAATAATGTAATTTAAACTATATCTTTTTATATTTAGGCTAATATAATTCAAGGACAAGGTGCAAAAGTAATAAAGAAAAAAGTTCCTCCAAAATTTCTATTAACCCCTTCCCAAAAAGCAGATATTAAAGAAGCGTTTGATCTATTTGATGAAAAAGGTAAAAATATTCACCTTCGGAAAACTAATTTTCTTAAAATTATTAAGTATATCTTGTATGATTAGGAATTGGTAAGATCGATATGAAAGACTTAAAAGTAGCGATTCGAGCTTTGGGATTTGAACCTGGCAAAGAGGAAATTCGAAAAATGGTGTCTGAAATAGATAAAGAAGGATCCGGCAAAATATCGTTCGATGACTTCTTACATTTATTAGCGACAAAAATGTCTGAAAAGGATTCAAAGGAAGATATGATAAAGGCTTTCAGGTGAGTTTTTGTTTTATTTCTATTTTATTGTCCGAGAGATATTGAATCAATTAATTTTTGACGGATCTCTGAAGATAACTCCACAGCTCTTGAAATTTGTACATATAGGGTAACGGGTACAGTCATTGGCCACTTTAATATTAATTTTAAATATTAAGGTTCATAGAAAAAATTAAGAGATACAAAGTTTTGCATTGCACTTTGTCAAGGCTGCTTATTCCGTTCTCCAACAGTCGTTATTTCAATTAGATCAGACTATTTAGGTTAGAGTGGGTGTGTTTTGGCAAAACCTAACTAAGAATGCCTTAAGGAACGTCGTTGACAAGGTAAGTTTTTTCCTTTAAGAATATTGTTTTAGCTTAATGTATTGATGTTTTATAGCGATTTAGTGAGGTTATTCTTACATTTTCGGAGCTTCTATAAGTAAGGCTATATGTCCACGTTCTAGTTATGGGCCTTCCTGGCCAATATCTGTAACTATATTGAATTAAATTATTTTATATGATTTGAGTTTTTATATGAAATAAGAGATTTCATTTGTTTTTCATCCATTTTTATGCGAATTACCAGTGGTTGGCCTACTGCCAATCACTAATTCACTAGGTGGCTAATAACTGTAACGTTCGGCAAGACCAGAGCAAACCAACTGGATGGGTAGACTTGATTTTTATTTTCAGATTTGAAAAATGCCAAATGTTCCGAAAGATAAAAAATATGACAAAAAATATACATTACAAGATCTTCAATTGACGTTTGAAGCTATTGAAAATGGTATGAGCCAACGAAAAGCAGCTGAGCAGTTTAAAGTGCCGAGAGCAGCACTGCCAGTTTATAGCAAGCGAGAAATTTCATGAAAAAACTACCTTTGGACCAAATCCTATTCTCTCTTTGGAAGAAGAAAATCGTCTCAAAAATTTGATATTTCAGTGCCAAAACAAAGGGTTTCCGGTTAGAGTAGAAGATGTACAAGACTCAGTCAAGGGTTATCTCAACGCAAATCCATTTATCGAGAATAGACCTGGAAGAGGTTGGTATAGGTCTTAGTTGCCTCAGAAAATATAATGGTGAATCCATTAAAAAGCGCCGATCCATCTGTAAAGAACATGTTGAACACAGGATTATGTTATAAGTGCTCGCTTAATATAACTAAATCAAGAATTGGATTGAAATGTTAGTTTTGTGTTAGAGGCTACCATATTAGCACTTGTGCAGAGAAACATCAGAAAACCGAAAATATTGATGGCTTTGTGTAAAAACAAAAAAAAACCATGAAAAATAAAGCATTTTAGGAATGGCCAATGACTGTAATCCAAAATGCCAATAGCTATATCCGTATGGCCAATAACTGTGTAGGTTTACATATTTTGAAATTCAATATTTCACGCTTATTTCTCTTAAAATAAACGTATTGTTTGTAAAGGTTGATGTTTAATTCACTAAAAAGATGCATTGTCCAACTGATAAACCCTTAAGTGGCCAATCATTGTAACCGTTACCCTACCTATTTATAAATAGATATGCATACAAAGCACTCCTGCAATTCAACAGTTTGAACCATGGAGGAACCATATATGTATAGCCTCCATGGTTAGAACTTTGGAACGATTACCAATCGATTCAGGGGAAAATTGAGTTGGAAAAAAGCAATTTGTATCGCGAAATATTTCCATACCTACCCCTTGGTTCTACAAAAAAAATTTAAACATGCTAAATATTTGTAATAAGGGGTTTTTTGGGGACGAGGAATCGACTGGTAGAGTCAGTTTTTTTAATAAAATCATCATTTCGCCTTCAAATAGTGTCATGAAATTTTCTAAAAAACGCATTTTCATCATAAAAAGTCCACGAAAAAGGAATATTGAACGGAAATTTTGGGAGAGTAGTTCCAAAAGACAAGTTTAGTGGACAAAAAAGTTCCACAATAACATATCCTGAAGAGTTTTCATTCTATAAATCGTCAAAGTAAAACTATTGAAAAAAATCCAAAATAACAATTTTATAATTTTCTTTATTACAATTCTGAAGAATAATTTTTTCAGATTATTTGATGAAGATAAAAGTGGTTATATAACATTTAATAATTTAAAATTAATAGTGACGGAATTAAATGAAAATTTAACAGATGAAGAAATACAAGAAATGATCGACGAGGCAGATAGAGATGGGGAAGGCAAAGTTAGTCAGGACGCATTTTTAAGAATAATGAATAGAGAATTATTATTATAAAAAAATATAATACACAATCATTATCATCTTATAAATTTGTATTTACGTCAAATTAATTAAATAATAAAAATTGGTACTTGAAATAGCTGTTTAAAATACCGGGTGGCCCAAGCAAGTCTGCATTGAAAAAATGAGCTTCAATTAAAAAATTGAAATAAAAATGTCTGGATTTTTTTTGTTATTTCATTGGTAAATAATGTGTAGTTAAAGCCGGAGAATCCGAATATATAAAAATATACAGGGTGTTCCATTTAAATTAATTAAAAATGCGGGAAAACCCATTTGAAAGTGGTGTAAATTCTCACAATTTTTTTATTTGAATCGTGATATTCGATATTTAATAATACATTCACCTGTAAATTATCTTTGGTATTAATAAGTTGTTCTATCAGTAAATCAGATATCATGCATTGTTTTGTTGTGTAATAATAAGATAAATCAAAGTGAAGAGTCGAAAGTGAAAGTTTCGATAAATTTATATAATTCGGATGGTTGAACATGGAAACAATGATAATAATATAAGATATATATATATATATATATAAGATAAAGGAAGAGCTTCGGAAACGCATAGAAAGTTATTACTATTTCTGATAATTAAAAAAAATGATTTTCGACGATTATATATCCAGGTGATGTAATTTTAGCAGAGTACCAATCTATTTGGAAAAAAAATATTGAAAATAACCAAAAAAAAAACAAATTCTGGAACAAAACACAAGGCGCAACTCCCACAAATCAAAAATTAGAACGTTCTAGTGACCTCCAATCGATTGAGAAGAAAATTTTATATAATATAGATATATAAGTGAATTTTAAATTGTTGATTTCAAGCATTGAGAGACTTTACGGGGAAAATGTCAAAACGCGAAAAACTTCCATACCTACCCATTTGAAATAACAAAAACTCCCGGAAAGCTGAAATTTCGTAGAAAGCTTGGATTTACCACGAGAAAGGAAGTTTTAAAAAAGTCCCCATTAATCCCATGTGCGCTACAAAAGTTATTCGGGTCAAAAGGTCAAAATTTGAGGTTTTTTGGATTTTTTTAGAAAACGGTAAATTTCATCGAAAAAGTACCTTAGACCAAAGTTGTGGATCTTAAAATTATCTACAAAAATGCTGTCTATATTTTTTTTCTAAGAGTCACCATTTCTGAGATATCGCGATTGTAAGAGACACGTTGTACATGATGTGCACATTTTAATTGTTCTTAGTTTCCAATGTAATTTTAACAAATTTAAGCTGATCTTTGGTATTTATGGTGAATTTCAATTGAGTTTCTATTGAATTTCACTTAAAACTACTTTAAAGCAGCCTGTTAAAATTGTCCATACACTTTCGTTAATAAAATGTCTTCAATTCGTTGTCAACTCAAAATTATTACTCATTAATCAATATTACTGCATATAATCAACAATTTCCTCCGTACAAACTTTAATTTGATAAGAAGAAATGTCCGGTATACATGATAAACTAGAAAATGCACGAGAAAACTCAATATACAAATACAGTTAATTCAGAAACCAAGTGCCTTTTAGTGTCAGTGTGAATATTAACCTTAAATTTTGTGGGTACAGCCAAAAATTATTATACAATCATAATTTCACGTTACAACAAAACTTACAGGGTGGCCCTGAAAAACTGCAATGATTCATTTTTTAATATGTACCACACAAATACATAATTAAATGGTGTTCCATTTAAAAAATCAATAATTGCAGTCACTACGCTTTTTAGAACCACTCTGTAAGCTTTATCGTAAAGTGAAAATATGCTTATATGGCCACCATGCAATAACACGTGTTGAAATTAACATTTTCTCCGTTTGGGAAATTTCCATACTTTGAACCAACCCTGTATTCTACTGTCAACGTCATCAGGGAAACAAAAAGAGTTTTCAAAAATTAAACTCAAAATGGAATGCAATTTATGTTTCTTTCCGCCAAATATAATTTTTTTATGGAGTTTTTATAAATTGTATTAAAATAGAAGAAAAAACACGATTTGTATCGTTCGCCTTTGCTGAAAGATTATTTTTTCTAATTGAAAATCAATCTTTTGGTTAGTGTTTTAAAAGTAATGCGAATCCTTATATCGGTAATACGCAAGGTCATAAGATTTGTGAAATTTCAAACTACGTATTTTTGAATGGACGATGGTAAGTAATAAATCTAGTAACGTAACTCTGACCACCTGACTATCATTAACCTTTTCGGAAACTCGCTTCAGTAAGCTCGAGTAAAAGATATGGCAACAGCGCGTTTTTTTGAAATGACAAGTAAAAGACTGTCTCTAAGTCGTTTCTACCTTTAAATTCCGATACTCCTAATTTTAAACGTGTGCATATTATAACGCTTACAACTTTTTGAATCGTTATATGTCAGAAACGATGGCTTTTATGAAAAAAATTATCGATACCTTTTTTATAGATAATTTTATGATCTATAATTTTTGTTTGAGATACTTTTGCGATAAAACTTACCGTTTTGAAGAAAATCACCTCAGAGGTGGTGTGGAAACGTGTGCATATTATAACGCTTACCACTTTTTGAATCGTTATATATCAGAAACGATGGTTTTTGGGTAAAAATTATTGATACCTTTTTTATAGATAATTTTATGATCTATAATTTTTGTCTGAAGTAATTTTGCGATAAAACTTACCGTTTTGAAGTAAATCACTACAGTACACTACCTCAGAGGTGGTGTGGAAACGAATGCATATTATAACGCTTACAACTTTTTGAATCCTTATATGTCAAAAACGATGGATTTTGGGAAAAAAATTATTGATACCTTTTTTATAGATAATTTTATGATCTACAATTTTTGTCTGAAGTAATTTTGCGATAAAACTTACCGTTCTGAAGAAAATCACCCCAGAGGTAGCGTGTAAACGAGTGCATATTATAACGCTTACAACTTTTTGAATCCTTATATGTCAAAAACGATGGCTTTTGGTAAAAAAATTATTGATACCTTTTTTATAGATAATTTTATGATGTACAATTTTTGTCTGAAGTAATTTTGCGATAAAACTTACCGTTTTGAAGAAAATCACCTCAGAGGTGGCGTGGAAACGTGTGCATATTATAACGCTTACAACTTTTTGAATCGTTATATGTCAGAAACGATGGCTTTTGGTAACAAAATTATTGATACCTTTTTTATAGATAATTTTATGATGTACAATTTTTGTCTGAAGTAATTTTGCGATAAAACTTACCGTTTTGAAGAAAATCACCTCAGAGGTGGCGTGGAAACGTGTGCATATTATAACGCTTACAACTTTTTGAATCGTTATATATCAGAAACTATGGCTTTTAGGAAAAAAGTATTGATACCTTTTTTATAGATAATTTTATGATGTACAATTTTTGTCTGAGGTAATTTTGAGATAAAACTTACCGTTTTGAAGAAAATCACCTCAGAGGTGGCGTGGAAACGTGTGCAGATTATGACGCTTACAACTTTTTGAATCGTTATGTGCCAGAAACGATGGCTTTTGGGAAAAAAATTATCGATACCTTTTTTATAAATAATTTTATGATCTAAAATTTTTGTCTGAGGTAATTTTGCGATAAAACTTACCGGTTTGAAGAGAATCACCTCAGAGGTGGCGTGGAAATGTGTGCATATTATAACGCTTACAACTTTTTGAATCGTTATATGTCAGAAACGATGGCTTTTGGTAAAAAAATTATTGATACCTTTTTTATAGATAATTTTATGATATACAATTTTTGTCTGAAGTAATTTTGCGATAAAACTTACCGTTTTGAAGAAAATCACCTCAGAGGTGGCGTGGAAACGTGTGCATATTATAACGCTTACAACTATTTGAATCGTTATATGTCAGAAACGGTGGCTTTTAGGAAAAAAATTATTGATACCTTTTTTATAGATAATTTTATGATCTACAATTTTTATCTGAAGTAATTTTGCGATAAAACTTACCATTTTGAAGAAAATCACTACAGTACACTACCTCAGAGGTGGCGTGGAAACGAATGCATATTATAACGCTTACAACTTTTTGAATCCTTATATGTCAAAAACGATGGATTTTGGGAAAAAAATTATTGATACCTTTTTTATAGATAATTTTATGATCTACAATTTTTGTCTGAAGTAATTTTGCGATAAAACTTACCGTTCTGAAGAAAATCACCCCAGAGGTAGCGTGTAAACGAGTGCATATTATAACGCTTACAACTTTTTGAATCCTTATATGTCAAAAACGATGGCTTTTGGTAAAAAAATTATTGATACCTTTTTTATAGATAATTTTATGATGTACAATTTTTGTCTGAAGTAATTTTGCGATAAAACTTACCGTTTTGAAGAAAATCACCTCAGAGGTGGCGTGGAAACGTGTGCATATTATAACGCTTACAACTTTTTGAATCGTTATATGTCAGAAACGATGGCTTTTGGTAAAAAAATTATTGATACCTTTTTTATAGATAATTTTATGATGTACAATTTTTGTCTGAAGTAATTTTGCGATAAAACTTACCGTTTTGAAGAAAATCACCTCAGAGGTGGCGTGGAAACGTGTGCATATTATAACGCTTACAACTATTTGAATCGTTATATGTCAGAAACGGTGGCTTTTAGGAAAAAAATTATTGATACCTTTTTTATAGATAATTTTATGATCTACAATTTTTATCTGAAGTAATTTTGCGATAAAACTTACCATTTTGAAGAAAATCACTACAGTACACTACCTCAGAGGTGGCGTGGAAACGAATGCATATTATAACGCTTACAACTTTTTGAATCCGTATATGTCAAAAACGATGGATTTTGGGAAAAAAATTATTGATACCTTTTTTATAGATAATTTTATGATCTACAATTTTTGTCTGAAGTAATTTTGCGATAAAACTTACCGTTCTGAAGAAAATCACCCCAGAGGTAGCGTGTAAACGAGTGCATATTATAACGCTTACAACTTTTTGAATCCTTATATGTCAAAAACGATGGCTTTTGGTAAAAAAATTATTGATACCTTTTTTATAGATAATTTTATGATGTACAATTTTTGTCTGAGGTAATTTTGCGATAAAACTTACCGTTCTGAAGAAAATCACCTCAGAGGTGGCGTGGAAACGTGTGCATATTATAACGCTTACAACTTTTTGAATCCTTATATGTCAAAAACGATGGCTTTTGGGAAAAAAATTATTGATACCTTTTTTATAGATAATTTTATGATGTACAATTTTTGTCTGAAGTAATTTTGCGATAAAACTTACCGTTTTGAAGAAAATCACCTCAGAGGTGGCGTGGAAATGTGTGCATATTATAACGCTTACAACTTTTTGAATCGTTATATGTCAGAAACGATGGCTTTTGGTAAAAAAATTATTGATACCTTTTTTATAGATAATTTTATGATGTACAATTTTTGTCTGAAGTAATTTTGCGATAAAACTTACCGTTTTGAAGAAAATCACCTCAGAGGTGGCATGGAAACGTGTGCATATTATAACGCTTACAACTATTTGAATCGTTATATGTCAGAAACGGTGGCTTTTAGGAAAAAAATTATTGATACCTTTTTTATAGATAATTTTATGATCTACAATTTTTATCTGAAGTAATTTTGCGATAAAACTTACCATTTTGAAGAAAATCACTACAGTACACTACCTCAGAGGTGGCGTGGAAACGAATGCATATTATAACGCTTACAACTTTTTGAATCCGTATATGTCAAAAACGATGGATTTTGGGAAAAAATTTATTGATACCTTTTTTATAGATAATTTTATGATCTACAATTTTTGTCTGAAGTAATTTTGCGATAAAACTTACCGTTCTGAAGAAAATCACCCCAGAGGTAGCGTGTGAACGAGTGCATATTATAACGCTTACAACTTTTTGAATCCTTATATGTCAAAAACGATGGCTTTTGGTAAAAAAATTATTGATACCTTTTTTATAGATAATTTTATGATGTACAATTTTTGTCTGAGGTAATTTTGCGATAAAACTTACCGTTCTGAAGAAAATCACCCCAGAGGTAGCGTGTAAACGAGTGCATATTATAACGCTTACAACTTTTTGAATCCTTATATGTCAAAAACGATGGCTTTTGGGAAAAAAATTATTGATACCTTTTTTATAGATAATTTTATGATGTACAATTGTCTGAGGTGATTTTGCGATAAAACTTAGAAAATCGCGAAAAACTCATTTTTTGACCTTTGACGTCGGTCAATTTTTTTCCTTGTACCGAAACGATGGGTAATTTTGAAATGTTGTTTTTAATTATGTTTTGAACAATTTTACTCACTTTCAGCTTGATGTGAATTTATGTACCTTCGAATGTATAGATTGATCGGACTAATATCTTTTACTGGAGCTTACTGAAGCGAGTTTCCGAAAAGTCCCCCTATCAACCGAATTTCATAAAACTTATTTGGTGTGTTGTAAACTCATTTTAAGTTGCCATCTTTACTTAAATTTGAGAAAAATAAATAATTAATTATTTTGAAACTCACTGTTTATATAATATAAAATTTTGGATAATGTTCTGTTTCGTCAATTTTTATCAGTACTACGTAGAGAAATGTTCTTTTTATTTATTATGGGAGCTACGAGTGTCCCATTTTTACTTTCTTCTCATAGTGTTTTTCTATGACGTTCATTTTACCAGCCTGTTTTTTTTTACTTGGGCTTGTTTTTGATCCCATTATACACTTGACGCCCCACGCGAACATAATTTATTTAGAAGACACTAACCCAGAAAATAATTATATGAATATTATTATACAGTTACAAATCTGTTTGGTGCTAATTTGAAAGAGACTTTGGAGTGTCTGAGCATGTCATTTATAAAAAAACAATAAGAAATTGTTTGATTTGATCAATACGACAAATTTTTTTAATAAATATTATCTGGCAACAGAGGTGGATTCAGGGGGAAGTAACCCGGCCTTGCTGTACAAGAAATTACTAGAACTTTTACAGTGAAAAATATTTTCTTTATAGAAAATGTTTATTTATATACAGTTTGTCCATAAACTCTCCTGTCAAACGCAAACTACAGATACAATATATGATTTTATGTCCATATATCTAAAAAAAAACCTTCCAGTCTTTATTTTAAATATAATATTCCCAAATACTAGTCTTTGCTAGTCTTCAATAATACTAATTATTAGACAATTTTTTTTTAATAAATTCAACGCTTTTACACCCAAAATGCAAATTTTAAAAAAGATTAGGGAAGGGGTTCGTGAAAAATCTCACCGAGGGGGTCAAAAAATCCTCAAAAATGCTTCATTTAATTAATGGACGCCCCCTATCTTCAACCCATGAATTTTTGAAAATTAAAAATCGTACAAAATCGTGATTTTTTTAATTAAAGAGTACTTCTGAAAAAAAAGATATACCGTGATTTATATTTTTTTATCAAATATTTAAACTATAATAAACAATACAGCGTAATCAGATTAATTATGGCAGGTAAATACACAAATAAAAGCATAAATAACACGACCTACGCCTACGCAATAATAATTAATATTTTTAAATACATGTTAATATCTCAAAAACTCTCAAGATTGGGTATAGGGAAGTGAACATAAACTGCCCTTATTTTCGGCCTTATAATTAAGTGAAACAATAAAAATATGGTTGTTTCTTATAAAAAAATGAAGATATTTAACATTTTTGAACTTGACCTTTTCATAATTTTTTTTTATGAACCCTGTATACAAAAATGAAGTTTTCGACATGTATACAATTACCTTGATCGTCCTACTAATCAACCCGACAAGATGTTTTTTATTTGATATCGGGAATGTTGACACAAAATTTTTAATAAAAAGGTCTTGCACCTGTCAATTTTTTATTAAAAAAATTAATATCTCGATAAGTATAAATTTTATATATAGGGTATTCTTCACAATTGACATCAACATAGAATCCAAAAAATTAATAATATACAGGATGTTACATTTAAAATAACAAAGTTGCCGTTCACTTTCGGTATAATCGGAAGTGACATGCATGTCAAAATATTTTGTTATCCATCTATGCCAATTTTTATAGTAGTCGTCGTATATATACATACACGCACTTCTTTTATAGACTAAGAATGCTGCCAAATATTACAAAGTAATCTTTGATGCTGCTCATAAGAATAGCTTCTTCATAAATTGTTTAGTTGTTGACATTTGGCGCTTGCCGCAAGAATTTTAGCTCGCCACGAACAGTTCTAGTTCTAGTTTTAAAGAACTCCTTGTCTGTCCAATAATATCTGAAAAAGAATATGTGGCCGTTGCACGCAGTCGATTTTGTTTACGGCAGCGATTTAGGTTAATAACCAACCGAACGGTGCCTCATACTTTCATTCGCATCAGTAGATTTACGATTACAAGGCGATTCTAATAATCTTCATATTTAGAAATTCATATATTATTTGTTGACTTTAAGCAAATCTATTTACTAAAAATCAAAAAATCAAAATTTTTGACAGTTTTTGATAATTATTGACCATTTTTGATAATTTTTCAAAGATTTTGACTATTTTCAAAAATTTTGACAGTTTTTGATAGTTTTGGATCATTTTTCAAAAAATTTTGACCCCTTTTCAAAATTATGACTACCATCGACCTTTTTTGACCATTTATAACAATTTTTCAAATTTTTGATTATTTTTCAAATTTTTGACAATTGTCCATTTTTGACAATTATTGACTATTTTTCAAATTTTGACCATTATTGATCATTTTTTAAAAATTTTGACAATTTCAGACAATTATTGACCATTTTTGACCAAATTTCAAAATTTTTAACAATTTTTGATAATTATTGACCATTTTTGACAATTTTTGACATTTTTTAACAATTTTTGACAGTTTTTGATAATTATTAACCATTTTTTACAATTTTCTACCATTTTTAACAGTTTTTGATAATTATTGACCATTTTTGACAATTTTTTAAAGATTTTTCAAAATTTTTGACAGTTTCTGATAGTTTTGGATAATTTTTCAAAAATTTTTGACCATTTTTCAAAATTATGACAACCAACGACCATTTTTGACCATTTATAACAATTTTTCAAAATTGTTGATCATTTTTCAAATTTTTGACAATTATTGACCATTTTTGACAATTATTGACTATTTTTCAAAATTTTGACCATTATTGACCATTTTTCAAAAATTTTGACAATTTCAGGCAATTATTGACCATTTTTGACCATATTTCAAAATTTTTAATAATTTTTGATAATTATTGACCATTTTTTATGATTTTTGATCATTTTTAACAATTTTTCAAAATTATGACAATCATCGATCATTTTTAACAATTTTTCAAAATTTTTGATCATTTTTCAAATTTTTGACAATAATTGACAATTTTAACAATTTTTCACAATTTTTGACCATTTTTGATAGTTTTTGACAATTATTGACCATTTTTAAAAAAAAAATTGAAGTTTTTATCAATTATCGACAATTTTTGACAGTTTTTGACAAAAATTGTCCATTTTTAACAGTTTTTGACAATAATTGACAATTTTAACAATTTTTCAAAATTTTTGGCCATTTTTCAAAATTATTGACCATTTTTGATAATTTTTGACAATTATTGACCATTCTTAAAAATTACTAATAGTACCTGATTATATTTTGGATATACCCCGGTACCTCCCTTCTCTCCAGCTCTCCCAAGATACAATCTATCGGCACTGTATTGAATGGGATCCGCACATACAAAGTAGGGATGTGATTAATGGAAGAGAATCGATTAAATTAAAATCGATTTTTCTTTATTCAATATTATTCGATTTGTCAAAAATCGATTTTAATAAAAAATAAATCGATTTCCGTGGAAAAATCGATTTTTTTGTATTATTTTAAAAAGTACATGCTTTTCATATTCCGATAAACCTAAGAGATTCATTCATTAACAATTTATCAGATTAAAAATCAAATAAAATTATATGAAAATTGTCAAAAATTTTGAAATATGGTGAAAAATGGTCAATAATTGTCAAAAATTGAAAAAAAAATTTCAAAATGGTCAATAATTGTCAAAAACTATCAAAAATAGTCAAAAATTGTCAACAACTTTGAAAAATGGCCAAAAATTTTGAAAAATGGTCAAAAATTTTGAAAAATTGTTAAAATTGTCAATTATTGTCAAAAACTGTTAAAAATGGACAATTTTTGTCAAAAATGGTCAATAATTGTCAAAAATGGTCGATAATTGCCAAAAACTTTGAAAAAAAATTATGAAAAATGGTCAATAATTGTCAAAAATTGAAAAAAAAATTCAAAATGGTCAATAATTGTCAAAAATTATCAAAAATGGTCAAAAATTGTCAAAAATGGTCAAAAATGGTCAAAAATGGTCAAAAATGGACAATTATTATCAAAATTGGTCAATAATAATTGTCAAAAATTGTTAAAATTTTTAAAAATGGTCGATAATTGTCAAAAACTATCAAAAATGGTCAATAATTTTGAAAAATGGCCAAATATTTTGAAAAATGGTCAAAAATTTTGAAAAATTGTTAAAATTGTCAATTATTGTCAAAAACTGTCAAAAGTGGACAATTATTGTTAAAAATTATCAAAATTTTGAAAAACAGTTGATAATCGTCAAAAATTGTTAGAGTTTTTGAAAAAATTTCAAAAATTTTTAAATATGGTCAAAAATGGTAAAAATTGTCAAAAATGGTCAAAAATTCGGAAAAATGGTCCATAATTGTCAATAATTATCAAAAATGGTCAATAATTTTGAAAAATGGTCTAAAATTTTGAAAGATTTTTCAAAAATGGTCAAAAACTTTCATAAATGGTTAAAAGTTGTCAATTATTGTTAAAAACGGACAATTATTGTCAAAAACTGGTTAAAAATTGTCATCATTTTGAAAAAGAGTCAAAATGGTCAATAATTGTTAAAATTTTGAAAAATGGACAATAATTGTCATAATTTTGAGAAATGGTCAATAATTGTCAAAAGTTGTGAAAATTTTGAAAAATAGTCAATAAATCATACGAGCCGTTTCCGAAAATCGATTTAAACACGTAATTTATAAAATCGATTTACTTAAAATTAAAAAATCAAAATTTTTGACAGTTTTTGATAATTATTGACCATTTTTGACAATTTTTGAAAGATTTTGACAATTTTTCAAAATTTTTGATAGTTTTGGATCATTTTTCAAAAATTTTTGACAATTATTGACCATTTTTCAAAATTTTGACCATTATTGACTATTTTTAATTTTTTTTGATATTTTGACCAATTTTGACTATATTTCAAAATTTTTAACAATTTTTGATCTTTTTTTAAAAATTTTCGACAGTTTTTGATAATTATTGACCATTTTTTACAATTTTTCAAAAAATTTAACAATTTTTGACTATTTTTAACAATTTTTCAAACTTTTGACAGTTTTCGATAATTATTGACAATTTTTCAAAAAATTTGACAGTTTTTGTGAATTATTGACCATTTTTGATCATTGTTAACAATTTTTCAAAATTTTTCATAGTTTTTGATAATTATTGACCATTTTTGACAATTTTTCAAAATTTTTGACAGTTTTTGATAATTATATTCCATTTTTGTCAATTTTTCGAAAAATTTAACAATTTTTGACCATTTTTAACAATTTTTCAAAAATTTTGACAGTTTTTGACAATTATTGACCATTTTTGTCCCTTTTTGACAATTATTGACCATTTTTGACAATATTTCAAATTTTTGATAATTATTTTAAATAATACAAAAAAATCGATATATTCGCAGAAATCGATTTATTTATATTAAAATCGATTTTTAACAAACCGATTTATTTCGAATAACTAAAAATCGATATTTATTTAATCGATTCTTTTCCATTAATCTCACATCAATACCTCTTACACCGTATATTTTTTTTTCGTAGATTTAAAATATTATTTTATCGTAAAGAATCTCTCCGGTATTTTAAATGACCCTGTATATCTA
This sequence comes from Lochmaea crataegi, assembly GCA_947563755.1. Taxonomy (NCBI): domain Eukaryota; kingdom Metazoa; phylum Arthropoda; class Insecta; order Coleoptera; family Chrysomelidae; genus Lochmaea; species Lochmaea crataegi. The sequence goes on along the minus strand of OX387432.1, from coordinate 38,097,153 downwards.
CACATTTTCTAGATCTACCGTTAAACGATACACTCTACACGTTTCTTAAACTGAACCATCATCATCATCATCCAACCTGGGCCATTGTAATGTTGCCTTCCAGTTCGAAAACATGTGAAGTGCATCGCCGTACAGAAACCTGTGCACATCTCCTGATTGGTCGAACGGGTCACGTGTCGGCGACTACATGTCCGCTACCACAGCAACTTGTTCATTGTTTTTTGCCGTCACGGTATCTCTTGTTGGTGTCTTCGTTCGTTCTGTCGTTGCCATAGCAAACGAACAATCGCTTTCGCATACAAATAAACAAGATATAGTATGTAATAATGGCAGGTAACGAAAACACGGTAATAATGACGGAAAAGGTGAAACGTTCGTGGCGCGTCAGACGAAAAATTTGCAAATTCGATACTTTTCGCAATTAAACGATTCGAATCCCGTATCAGAGAGATCGAGTGTGTTGATAATATCCGAGAGACGTGTTCGTTTTTTAAAAATGTAGGAAGGTAGATAATTATTAATATCAATAGTGAGTGTCAGTGATTTTTTTTATTTTTTTTTACAAAACGAACTTTTTTTTTTGAATGTGTGAAAGATGGAAGAAATCGCCTTCAGCGATTGGCCGGGACAACCTGTGGATTTAAATGCTGGGAATAACCCATGGTTACCAGCGTATGGATTTACAGCTCCGTCTACGCTTCTGGAACGAGAGGATTTTATAGGGAATCCAGGTTGGTGAAAGTTTCGATGTGTTTGTTAATAATTTTTATTGCTAAGTATATTATGTAGTACGATTTTCTAATTATAATAAATATAATTCGATTGATCTAAATTCGTGCGTAAAAATTCAGCAGATAATACCGGGTGTCCTAGAAGTTTCTGACTGTCTTTTTTTTGTTTATATTTTTAATGTTCGTTACATTTTATGTACTATTTTTAAAATTATTCCTAATTTCTTTTCAAAACCCCCCTTAATACAAGATTCTGGCTGCGCCGCTGGGTGGTTAAGTCATTACCATTTTGACCATATTTCAAAATTATTGACCATTTTTGACAATTTTTAACAATTTTTAACAATTTTTGACAGCTTTTGATAATTATTGACGCATTTTTTACAGTTTTTGACCATTTTTGACAATTTTTCAAAATTTTTGACACTTTTTGATAGTTTTGGATCATTTTTCAAAAAATTTTGACCATTTTTAACAATTTTTCAAAATTTTTAATCATTTTTAACAATTTTTCAAAATTTTTGATCATTTTTCAAATTTTTGACCATTTTTGACAATTTTTGACAATTATTGACCATTTTTGACCATATTTCAAAATTTTTAACAATTTTTGATAATTATTGACCATTTTTAACAATATTTGACAGTTTTTGATAATTATTGACCATTTTTGACAATTTTTCAAAGATTTTGACAACTTTTCAAAATTTTTGACAGTTTTTGATAATTATATACCATTTTTAACAGTTTTTCAAAAATTTTGATAATTATTGACCATTTTTATCAATTTTTTAAAAAATTTGATAATTTTTGACCATTTTTAACAATTTTTCAAAAATTTTCACAGTTTTTGACAATTATTGACCACTTTTGACAATTATTGACCACTTTTGACAATTATTGACCATTTTGACTATATTTCAAAATTTTTAACAATTTTTGATAATTATTGACAATTTTGACCTTTTTTTAACAATTTTCGACCTTTTTTAACAATTTTCTAAATTTTTGACAGTCTTTGATAATTATTGACCATTTTTGACAATTTTTCAAAGATTTTTACAATTTTTCAAAGATTTTTACAATTTTTATCAATTTTTGATAGTTTTGGATCATTTTTCAAAAATTTTTGACCACTTTTCGAAATTATGACAACCATCGACCATTTACAACAATTTTTTCAAAAATTTTGATCATTTTTCAAATTTTTGACAATTATTTACTATTTTTCAAAATTTTGACCATTATTGACCATATTTCAAAAATTTTGACATTTCAGACAATGATTGACCATTTTGATCAAAATTATTGACCATTTTTGACAATTTTTGACAGTTTTTAACAATTTTTGACAGTTTTTGATAATTATTGACCATTTTTTACAGTTTTTGACCATTTTGACAATTTTTCAAAATTTTTGACACTTTTTGATAGTTTTGGATCATTTTTCAAATTTGTGACCATTTTTGACAATTATTGACCATTTTTGACCATATTTCAAAATTTTTAACAATTTTTGATAATTATTGACCATTTTTAGTTTAGCTCCTTTTAAGGGAACTTTTGTCATATAAAAGACCGATCGTAATACCGGGTGTCCCAGAAGTTTCAGACCAATTTTAATTGCAAAAATCTCGGAACTCAGAAACGATAGGACGTTGACGAACAATTTCTTTTTATATAAAGTTTTTTCAGTATAAATGTTTAATTAGTGAAATCTTGAATAGGGTGTTTTAAAAAATTGCAAATATCGTCTATTTTTAACAATTTTTCAAAATTTTTGATCATTTTTAAAATTTTTGACAATTATTGACCATTTTTGACAATTATTGACTATTTTTCAAAATTTTGACCATTATTGATCATTTTTCAAAAATTTGACAATTTCAGACAATTATTGACCATTTTGACCATATTTCAAAATTTTTAACAATTTTTGATAATTATTGACCATTTTTGACAATTTTTGACCTTTTTTAACAATTTTCTAAATTTTTGACAGTCTTTGATAATTATTGACCATTTTTGACAATTTTTCAAAGATTTTTACAATTTTTATCAATTTTTGATAGTTTTGGATCATTTTTCAAAAATTTTTGACCACTTTTCAAAATTATGACAACCATCGACCATTTTTGACCATTTACAACAATTTTTTCAAAAATTTTGATCATTTTTCAAATTTTTGACAATTATTTACTATTTTTCAAAATTTTGACCATTATTGACCATATTTCAAAAATTTTGACAATTTCAGACCATGATTGACCATTTTGACCATATTTCAAAATTATTGACCATTTTTGACAATTTTTAACAATTTTTGACAGTTTTTGATAATTCTTGACCATTTTTTACAGTTTTTGACCATTTTTGACAATTTTTCAAAATTTTTGACACTTTTTGATAGTTTTGGATCATTTTTCAAAAATTTTTGACCATTTTAAACAATTTTTCGAAATTTTTGACCATTTTTGACAATTATTGACCGTTTTTGACCATATTTCAAAATTTTTAACAATTTTTGATAATTATTGACCATTTTTGACATTTTTTAACAATTTTTGACAGTTTTTGATAATTATTGACCATTTTTGACAATTTTTCAAAGATTTTGACAACTTTTCAAAAATTTTGACAGTTTTTGATAATTATATACCATTTTTAAGAATTTTTCAAAAATTTGATAATTATTGACCATTTTTATCAATTTTTTAAAAAATTTGATAATTTTTGACCATTTTTAACAATTTTTCAAAAATTTTGACAGTTTTTGACAATTAATGACCACTTTTGACAATTATTGACCATTTTTGACAATATTTCAAAAAAATTCTAATTATTGACCATGTAGATTTAAATAATACAAAAAAATCGATCGACTGTCTTTTTTTTGTTTATATTTTTAATGTTCGTTACGTTTTGTGTACTATTTTTAAAATTATTCCTAATTTCTTTTCAAAACCCCCCTTAATACAAGATTCTGGCTGCGCCGCTGGGTGGTTAAGTCATTACGATGAGTGCAAGAAAATTACAAAATTTCAATTAAAATTGAGAAAAATAAATAAAAACTCAATTTTAGTTTAGCTCCTTTTAAGGGAACTTTTGTCATATAAAAGAACGATCGTAATACCGGGTGTCCCAGAAGTTTCTGAAGAATTTTAATTGCAAAAATCTCGGAGCTCAGAAACGATAGGAAGTTGACGAACAATTTCTTTTTATATAAAGTTTTTTCAGTATAAATGTTTAATTAGTGAAATCTTGAATAGGGTGTTTTAAAAAATTGCAAATATCGTCTATTTTTTTAATATATTTTTATTCTATCGAAAAGCTGAAATCTTCCTCTCAACGAAAATGTATAATTTGTTGAAGTGTAGATGAAAAATGATTTTTAATGGTATGCATCTAGAGGCGTCAATGTTAAAAAATGCTTTGGAATTTTTACAATCTCAATAAACTGACACGAACTGTCAAAGTAATTAGGGTGATTGCGCCAGTAGCAATTATTATGGAGAATAGAACAAAATATCTAGAATAAAAACAATTTTGCATTCTAAAATTTTACATAATCATTGTAATATACCTTTTGACATGAACGCAGCCTACAGCACCATTTTGGAAAATTCAGGATTCATTAATAAAAACAAATTTATACAGTGGTTTATTTTTGTTGAAAGTTCCATAAGTCCTCTTTGTGGATGTGTATCATATTTTAGTAAACTACTCAGGAACATTTTACATTGAATAATTATTGTTGTTCTTCCTTCAATTAATGGCCATTACATGAAAGTTGCATACAATATTTTTTCTACTCCGATTAATAAGAATTATTTAATTAATAATTATCATATATAGTTACTTTTGAAAATCAAAATTATTTGACAGCTGTCAAATTAAGTGTCACCTAATATAATTAATTTCAGAAATGTCAACCAGGTATCCATGGCTATATTAAATATTGTGCGAATGTCGCATTCCTATTGGCTTAAAAATCTGTATCATAATGAAAATTTGTATCATAATGAATATCATTATGATACAGATTTTAGTCTTTCAATAAGTATATTATAAAACAGGAGTAGAAAAAGTATTATTAACACACTACTTTTATATTAAGCTCGTTTAAAATGTAAACAAAAACATTCATATAATATCATTGTAGACTTTGACAGACAGTTAAAAGAATTCTTCAAACTTCACATTCGATTGGCCTTTTTCTAACTGGCTATTAGTTCATAAAACATCTAAATCAGAAAGTGGCTAACTTCATCTTTAAGTATGTGACGTATCTGTAGTGAGAGTTGCAAACATTTGGGAATTCTTATTTTCCAGTTTTCTCCTGAAATATATTAGGTTTTAGTCTGCTCATACTTGATTATTATGAAAATTTATTTTGAAAAATGTACCTCATCTGTAAAGAATAAGTTTTTTTTTATGGAAATTTGGGATTTTTTTGTATTTCTTAATAAAAAAATGTAACTCGCTTATGAAAATCTTCTCTACTATTAAGTTTAGATGTTATAAATGGAATCATAGTGAGCCCAAAACGAATTAATAAAAATAATAATAATTAAGTGTAATTGTCTATAATTTGTTGCAATTTCGTCTAAACAAACGTTTCGCGTGTACATTTTATTTTTATAGTTGATCAGCTAAAATTATCTGTTGACTTAACAAAAATCGTTTTATGCTTTTCACGCATTTTTATTATTATCTAGCCGTGAAAGTTTTATTGTCCCATATTGGAAAATCGACTTTTACACTTTTTATATCTTTACTGCCACCTCCATCTTTTTATAATTTTTTCTCATTTTAAATCTATTTCCTTTAATAAATTCACCTACAACGGAAATACCCACAGCCTTATTAAATGCTAATTGTGTTATCAAATTGACAAATAAATATTTTTAATTATGTTATTTTTAGCTTTCGATTTAATTAAATTAATTTGAAAGAAATCGTGTTTAAAAAAAATAAAATATAACATTTAAAATAATATAGGAAATACTTACTTACAGTTGTGTAAACAATAGGGATAAGGGTAGGGATAACAAACCCCGCCCATCGACACCGAGAGCTCATTGTTTCTTACTGTTAACATCATAAAAATTCCAGAGGCGTAGTAAATTTTTATATTATCAATTTAATAAAATTTAGGAAGGAAGAAGCAGCACAAATGAAACCTATTATTCCATTTAACAAAGTAAGTATTTGAATATATTTTATAGAAGAATAGCATTTATGTGTACACCTGAAATCAGGTACAAAATTTTGGCCGGCCGAGATTACATACTCATTAGTGAGCATTATCTGATAATAGGCCCAGTTTACAATCGCCGATTTCAAGAACAAAGTTTAAGACCGGCTATTAGAAATTTTGTATTAGAGGCTTTATTGACTTTTAGGAGATATTATTATTGTGACAGCACTTCCGGTTATACCGGAAGTTGATATTAAATTTGTAATTTTAAATGGAATGCCACCGTGTATATATTTTTTATATATTTCGTCGTTTTTTATTTTACAAAAAATAAACTTCGGTACGTGAATCACCCTGTTTATTTTAATTTTTGTTCGGGAAAAGTACAGTTGAATTCAAAAATTGACATATTCCTGTGTTTTCTATAATTCACACTGTATATTCTCTATAAATATTTGCTGATTTCTAATGTCTTCAACTTTTAAATTTATTAGTTTATTAACTTAATTGATTTCTATTTATTATTAACGGTAAAACTACCATGACAAACGGTATATTTATGATTCAGTGATGTTTGTGAAAATACTCTAACAATAATTATTTCTATGGAATCTCGCGGTTTACGGAAATTGGTGATTTAGTTTATGCAAATGATAGCTTTTACAAAATTCCTCTTATTTCAAAAAGGACATTTTTTACTATTAAATCAACAATAAATACGATACATCCTCTATTAAATCACCTCGTTCTTAGTTCTTTCGTTGTGCCGCAACGTTGTAAACTTTCGATCGTTTCCAAGAAGTGGACATTCTTCGACTGATTATTCAAGATAGTGTTGTTGTTTTATGGTTTATTACAAAATGTACCTTAAAATACAAAGAACAATGAATAAAGACGAAAATTTTTTTCTACTACCGTGTAAAGTCTATTAAGTGTGTATAGTTATACTTTTTTGCCCTAGTGCATAAAGTAAAACTCTTTACGCACTACTTAGTGAAAAAAAGGTGAGCGGTCCGACAGAAGGTTGCTTCTTATGCACATTAGAATGACCATTTTTCGTGAATTTTTCACCATTTTTCAAAAATTTTGACATTTTTTGTCAGTTTTTGACGAATTTTGACAATTATTGATCGTCTTTGACAATTATTGACCAATTTTGACAATAATTGTCCTTTTTGACAGTTTTTAAAAATAATTGACAATTATTGTCCGTCTTTGACAATTATTGACAATTTTTCAAAAATTTTAACATATTTGGCAATTATTGACCATTTTTTCAAAATTTTGTTAATTTTTGACCGTTTTTGACAATTTTTGACGAATTTTGATTGGTTTTGACAATTATTGACCGCCTTTGACAATTATTGGCCATTTTTGACAATTTTTCAAAAATTTTAAACATTTTTCAAAAATTTTGACCATTTTTGACAGTTTTTGACAATTTTTGAAAATATTTGGCAATTATTAACCATTTTTTCAAAATTTTGACAGTAATTGACAATTTTTGATCATTTTTGCAAATTTTTGACAATTTTTGACCATATTTAAAAAATTTTGACAATTTTTCAAAAGTTTTAACATATTTGGCAATTATTAACCATTTTTTCAAAATTTTGACAATTTTTGACAATTTTTCACACCTATAGGTGTGCGAGCTCAGTGCGGCAAGAGAGATTGCGCACAGTCGCTTGAATGAGTTATCGCGTGACGAACTCTTTTTCGTAACGGTTACACGTTTCACGAGTTCACCAGCCTTCCCAAAAGTCCTATGTCGTGCAATAAGAAGCAAGCTTCAAAAAAGGCAAAATTTGTCAAAAATTGTACATAGCAACAAAATATAACGGTTTAATTTATGCTATCCCCTTCTAAGACAAGTAAATTATTGTAATGTTGTTGTTATTTATTTAAAAAGTTTTTACTTGTGGGATAAAATTATACATACTATGGCTAATTACTATCTATATTGATTTATTTATTAAACATAATTTATTTACACACTCTACTTAATGTCTACTACTTAATTTATTTACACTCGGTATAATAGTTCTAATTTATTTTCATCACTTGAATGTTACACTATTTATCTTCACTCTTTCATTCACTGTCCGGTCATTCTTTGTCTTTGTTTCACGAACTGTTAACTCACTCAAAAACCCGCGTATATATAGTCTTTATCAACTCTCGAAAATTCTAGAGTTTTCTACGCTCGTCGTATGCGTAAACAAAACCTTATTCCAGAATGTTCTCGAAAGGAGCGCAGCCACCAAAATTTACCGGCTTTGAGTTGGTGACCTCGCAACATTATTTTTGCTTATATATTTAGTGTCCAACATATTATCAACAGTTTTTTATTTTAATTATAATCATTTTCTCTAAATGTCATGCGTTTTAATTGAACCATAGATGTCGATTTTGGTAAAAGTAAGTAGGTCGTGGCTGTGTGTGTATTAGAACTGTCAATCTCTAAAATTTTATTTATATCACAGAACACGAGTTAAGATAATATGTTTTGATTTCTTTTGGCCATAACGGCTTTCAAAATAAAAATAAATTCGTAAATAAAACAAAATAGGATTCTTTAAATTGAAACAAAGTTATGGGCTTGAACAATTTTTGACAATTTTTAACGATTATTGACCATTTTTCCAAATTTTTGACAATTTTTGAAAATATTTGGCAATTATTAACCATTTTTTCAAAATTTTGTCAGTTTTTGACAATTATTGACATTTTTCCAAATTTTTGACAATTTTTAACCATATTTCCAAATTTTTGACAATTTCTCAAATATTTTAACATATTTGGCAATTATTAACCATTTTTTCCAAATTTTGACAATTTTTAACAATTATTGACCATTTTTCCAAATTTTTGAAAATAACTGGAAATTATTAACCATTTTTTCAAAATTTTGACAGTTTTTGACAATTATTGAACATTTTTCCAAATTTTTGACCATATTTCAAAAATTTTGACAATTTTTCAAAATTAATTGTTAAATTCTCTTCAAGAATTAATGTTTCGAGTTAAGATAATATGTTTTGATTTCTTTTGGCCATAACGGCTTTCAAAATAAAAATAAATTCGTAAATAAAACAAAATAGGATTCTTTAAATTGAAACAAAGTTATGGGCTTGAACAATTTTTGACAATTTATAACGATTATTGACCATTTTTCCAAATTTTTGACAATTTTTGAAAATATTTGGCAATTATTAACCATTTTTTCCAAATTTTGACAATTTTTAACAATTATTGACCATTTTTCCAAACTTTTGACAATTTTTGAGAAAATATTTGGCAATTATTAACCATTTTTTCAAAATTTTGACAGTTTTTGACAATTATTAACCATTTTTCCAAATTTTTGACCATATTTAAAAATTTTTGACAATTTTTCAAAATTAATCGTTAAATTCTCTTTAAGAATTAATGTTTCGAGTTAAGATAATATGTTTTGATTTCTTTTGGCCATAACGGCTTTCAAAATAAAAATAAATTCGTAAATAAAACAAAATAGGATTCTTTAAATTGAAACAAAGTTATGGGCTTGAACAATTTTTGACAATTTTTAACGATTATTGACCATTTTTCCAAATTTTTGACAATTTTTGAAAATATTTGGCAATTATTAACCGATTTTTCCAAATTTTGACAATTTTTAACAATTTTTGACCATTTTTCCAAATTTTTGACAATTTTTGAAAATATTTGGCAATTATTAACCATTTTTTCAAAATTTTGACAGTTTTTGACAATTATTGACCATTTTTCCAAATTTTTGAACATATTTCAAAATTTTTGACAATTTTTGAAAATTAATTGTTAAATTCTCTTTAACAATTAATGTTTCGAGTTAAGATAATATGTTTTGATTTCTTTTGGCCATAACGGTTTCAAAATAAAAATAAATTCGTAAATAAAACAAAATAGGATTCTTTAAATTGAAACAAAGTTATGGGCTTGAACAATTTTTGACAATTTTTAACGATTATTGACCATTTTTCCATATTTTTGACAATTTTTGAAAATATTTGGCAATTATTAACCATTTTTTCCAAATTTTGACAATTTTTCCAAATTTTTGACAATTTTTGAAAATAACTGGCAATTATTAACAATTTTTTCAAAATTTGGACAGTTTTTGACAATTATTGACCATTTTTCCAAATTTTTGACCATATTTCAAAATTTTTGACAATTTTTCAAAATTAATTGTTAAATTCTCTTTAAGAATTAATGTTTCGAGTTAAGATAATATGTTTTGATTTCTTTTGGCCATAACGGCTTTCAAAATAAAAATAAATTCGTAAATAAAACAAAATAGGATTTTTTAAATTGAAACAAAGTTATGGGCTTGAACAATTTTTGACAATTTTTAACGATTATTGACCATTTTTCCAAATTATTGACAATTTTTGAAAATATTTGGCACTTATTAACCATTTTTTCAAAATTTTGTCAGTTTTTGACAATTATTGACCATTTTTTCTAAATTTTGACAATTTTTAACAATTATTGACCATTTTTCCAAATTTTTGACAATTTTTGAAAATAACTGGCAATTATTAACCATTTTTTCAAAATTTTGACAGTTTTTGACAATTATTGGCCATTTTTCCAAATTTTTGACCATATTTCAAAATTTTTGACAATTTTTCAAAATTAATTGTTAAATTCTCTTTAAGAATTAATGTTTCGAGTTAAGATAATATGTTTTGATTTCTTTTGGCCATAACGGCTTTCAAAATAAAAATAAATTCGTAAATAAAACAAAATAGGATTCTTTAAATTGAAACAAAGTTATGGGCTTCAACAATTTTTAACGATTATTGACCATTTTTCCAAATTTTTGACAATTTTTGAAAATATTTGGCAATTATTAACCATTTTTTCAAAATTTTGTCAGTTTTTGACAATTATTGACATTTTTCCAAATTTTTGACAATTTTTGACCACATTTCAAAATTTTTGACAATTTTTCAAATATTTTAACATATTTGGCAATTATTAACCATTTTTCCAAATTTTGACAATTTTTAACAATTATTGACCATTTTTCCAAATTTTTAACAATTTTTGAAAATATTTGGCAATTATTAACCATTTTTTCAAAATTTTGACAGCTTTTGACAATTATTGACCATTTTTCCAAATTTTTGACCATATTTCAAAATTTTTGACAATTTTTCAAAATAAAAATAAATTCGTGAATAAAACAAAATAGGATTCTTTAAATTCTTGAATACTCTCACCTACCGACTGCTGTTTACTGACTGTCTGACGCTCATTAAGGACCGCCCACAGTTGAGAGTACGGAGTGGTGGGAATTGTACGATATGTTATTATAGGTGTCCAAATAAACGATTGCAATAATCATGTTTTTAATCTGTTGAAGCTGGATGTTGGTCGACTAGTTCAAAAGCAGTTCTGATACAATTCTTAAAATCCCTATGTTCCGTTTGTGTTTGAATGTATCTGTATATTTATAGTACTTTTTAAAAATGGATTGGACATAAAGAAAGGAATATAGTTTTTCGAGAATTGCTCTGAAACTGTAAGAGATCATCGAAATCTGAAAAAACATTCTCAAAAAGGAGAAAATTTCCAGTTAAAAAGTCCTGGCTCTCGAAACTCTATCTCTATTGTTAACAATTTAAAATGAACGCTGAAAATGAGTACCTACGTCAAAAAAATAATGTTTTTAACTATTCCATATAAACTAAAAAAAAACTTAAATAAACCATGGTGTGTTTTCAATTCTTGGAGAAATAAGGTCCCGTTGGAAAAAACGATCTAGCTCAATTTTTCAACAATAGGCGATATTATTTTTGAGTTTAAATATTAAATTAAAGGTAACGCATCGATAGTCACATTAAGTTAGGTAATGAAGTAATTATAATAACAATAGGAATGTCTATTAAGCAAAAATAGAAAATAAATTTGTCATATATTCCAGTTGAACTCATTAACCTTGTTTACCAAATAGCTCACGCTAGAGAAGCCGACAGTTTTATGGGGATCTCTTCATTGCAGATTTATATTTTATTACCCAGCTCCTAAGTATACAAACTATAAATCAAGATTTAGAAATAGCTACTTATGAAATTTCCACAACAATAAATTAATATCATACCGAGCACCTCACACTTTTGTGTTATATTTTTCTAACTTTACAATATTGTTTAAACCTCACGTTCAACAATATGTATAATTATATTTTAGTTCCTTTGTATATTCATGTACAGTTATATTTTAGTTCTTTTATTTCTATTCGAAATTCCTACCGGCGCGCCACTGCGTTTTGTTTTCTTTTCCCTGGCGGCTGATCGGCGCCTTACAATATTTCCTGTTATTCTTCGGCAGTTGAAGTAGGCGTGACCAATTTAATTCTATCGAACTAGTTGACTTTCCATAAATCGACTGATTGTTCTGGTCGGGATATTGGAACAAACTGATTAAATTATTGATAATTGCAAAGTTTCAATTTATTCTGTTCTTGTTTTTCTTTGTTAGACTGGAGACTTATAAAGTGTTGGGTGACTAATTCAAGTTTAGCACTTGTATTTATGTTGTCATGGCGTTTAGTTATGTTTTTTTATTCGTCATAGAGACGCAGTTGTCAGTTCGGTTGTCATTAATAAGAAGATGACATATTTTGTAATACTTACTCAAAAATAAATAATTTCAAACGAAAATAAAGTTTAATATTTATCATAAAGTTTGGCTGTGGAAACGCCGACGAAATTTTATTTTGGACAAGGCAGAGATACTTTTACTTAGCAATTATTTTTTTTTCATCGGTTCATTGAATGTGAATTGTGATTTAACCATTATTATTATTATTATTATCTCCTACCGTAATACAGGCGGTATCTCTAAAATAGTGCCAACTTTCTAAAATATAAATTTCACGTTATTGCAACGTTATTACACTGATTTATTTTTATTGTAAATAGGAATTAAATATCATTATTTAGAGATACGGTTCGTTATAAAATAATAATTCCCCTAATGCAGATGTTATCTCAAAAATATGAACATACTGGGCGTTCTAACATACATTGAGACAGAAGTTTCTGACCCATTTTAACTAAGTCGTGCTTCTTTCGAAAATATTCGGTAACATTTTTTTTAAAGAAATTTAAAATTTTATTATCAAATTTAAATTTTAAACTTTTTTTTTTCAAAATTATTAGCAGGCAAATTTTGTAATTAAAAACCTAATAACTTACTCATTTTTCATTTAAACTTCAACAAATTATACATTTTCGGAACGGAGAAGAGTTCAGCTTTTTTTTTAAACACCCTTTAAAACCGCACCTCCCTATCGTTTCTGAGATCCGCGATTTTTCCATTTAAAATTGGTGAGAAATTTCTTGGACACCCAGTATTATAAATTTACTAAATTGTACAAATATAATAGATGACTTTCTTGATGATTCTTCTTGCTTAATTCTGCAGAATTTTTCCAAAGTACTATGAAATATTCTGTGGGCGAATCATCATTCAATTCCTATAAACATGCGTGATAAATTTTGTCGTTAATGAGATACAGGGTGTTGACTAGTTTCTGAGGGGGCACAATAGATCTTTTTTAGGCCTCAGTGAATGTCACCCCAATATACATACATAAGATTTCAGATTAATTTTGAATTTCCTGTTGTTCCATGTCCATTCTTAATGTAACGCTCTGTATATTGTAGATCCTAGCTGTTATTTTTGAAAAAAAAATTCTTTTGGGTTAAGAATATTAAAAAAACACAAAAAAGAATGATTTTTAATTCAAATACGTCTTGTACAATTTTTTATAATGACCTAATTTATTTCTATTTGTTTAATTTTTTTATACCAACGCTCTGTATATTGTAGATCCTAGCGAAAATTTTTGAAAAAAAATTCTTTTGGGTTAAGAATATTAAAAAAAACACAAAAATTAATTATTTTTAATTCAAATACGTCTTGTACAATTTTTTATAATGACTTAATTTATTTCTATTTGTTTAATTGTTTTATACCAATGCTCTGAATATTGTAGATCCTAGCTAATATTTTTGAAAAAAAAATTTTTTTGAGTTAAGAATATTAAAAAAAAACACAAAAAGTGATGATTTTTAATTCAAATAAGTCTTGTACAATTTTTTATAATGACCTAATTTATTTCTATTTGTTTCATTTTTTTTATACCAATCTGTATATTGTAGATCCTAGCTAATATTTTTGAAAAAAAAAATTCTTTCGTGTTAAGAATGTTAAAATAAAAACACAAAAAATAATGATTTTTAATACAAATATGTCTTGTACAATTTTTTATAATGACCTAATTTATTTCTATTTATTTAATTTTTTTTATACCAATGCTCTGAATATTGTAGATCCTAGCTAATATTTCTGAGAAAAAAAATTCTTTTTGGTTAAGAATATTAAAAAAAACACAAAAAATAATGATTTTTAATTCAAATACGTCTTGTACAATTTTTTATAATGACCTAATTTATTTCTATTTGTTTAATTTTTTTATACCAACGCTCTGTATATTGTAGATCCTAGCGAAAATTTTTGAAAAAAAATTCTTTTGGGTTAAGAATATTAAAAAAAACACAAAAATTAATTATTTTTAATTCAAATACGTCTTGTACAATTTTTTATAATGACTTAATTTATTTCTATTTGTTTAATTGTTTTATACCAATGCTCTGAATATTGTAGATCCTAGCTAATATTTTTGAAAAAAAAATTTTTTTGAGTTAAGAATATTAAAAAAAAACACAAAAAGTGATGATTTTTAATTCAAATAAGTCTTGTACAATTTTTTATAATGACCTAATTTATTTCTATTTGTTTCATTTTTTTTATACCAATCTGTAGGTATATTGTAGATCCTAGCTAATATTTTTGAAAAAAAAAATTCTTTTGTGTTAAGAATGTTAAAATAAAAACACAAAAAATAATGATTTTTAATACAAATTCGTCTTGTACAATTTTTTATAATGACATAATTTATTTCTATTTGTTTAATTTTTTTTATACCAACGCTCTGTATATTTTAGATCCTAGCGAAAATTTTTGAAAAAAAATTCTTTTGGGTTAAGAATATTAAAAAAAACACAAAAAATAATTATTTTTAATTCAAATACGTCTTGTA
This sequence comes from Lochmaea crataegi, assembly GCA_947563755.1. NCBI lineage: Eukaryota > Metazoa > Arthropoda > Insecta > Coleoptera > Chrysomelidae > Lochmaea > Lochmaea crataegi. The sequence goes on along the minus strand of OX387432.1, from coordinate 38,082,077 downwards.
CAATTTTCTATAATGACTTAATTTATTTCTATTTGTTTAATTTTTTTATACCAACGCTCTGTATATTGTAGATCTTAGCTAATATTTTTGAAAAAAAATTCTTTCGTGTTAAGAATGTTAAAATAAAAACACAAAAAATAATGATTTTTAATACAAATTCGTCTTGTACAATTTTTTATAATGACATAATTTATTTCTATTTGTTTAATTTTTTTTATACCAACGCTCTGTATATTGTAGATCCTAGCGAAAATTTTTGAAAAAAAATTCTTTTGGGTTAAGAATATTAAAAAAAACACAAAAAATAATTATTTTTAATTCAAATACGTCTTGTACAATTTTCTATAATGACTTAATTTATTTCTATTTGTTTAATTTTTTTATACCAACGCTCTGTATATTGTAGATCTTAGCTAATATTTTTGAAAAAAAATTCTTTTTGGTTAAGAATTTAAAAAAAAACACACAAATTAATGATTTTTAATTCAAATACGTCTTGTACAATTTTTTATAATGACTTAATTTATTTCTATTTGTTTAATTTTTTTTATACCAACGCTCTGTATATTGTAGATCCTAGCGAAAATTTTTGAAAAAAAATTCTTTTGGGTTAAGAATATTAAAAAAAACACACAAATTAATGATTTTTAATTCAAATACGTCTTGTACAATTTTTTATAATGACTTAATTTATTTCTATTTGTTTAATTTTTTTATACCAATGCTCTGAATATTGTAGATCCTAGCTAATATTTCTGAGAAAAAAAATTCTTTTGGGTTAAGAAAATAAAAAAAAAACACAAAAAATAATGATTTTTAATTCAAATACGTCTTGTACAATTTTTTATAATGACATAATTTATTTCTATTTGTTTAATAATTTTTATACCAACGCTCTGTATATTGTAGATCCTAGCTAATTTTTTGGAAAAAAAATTCTTTTGGGTTAACAATATTGATAAAAAAAAACAAAAAATAATGGTTTTTAATCCAAATTCGTCTTGTACAATTTTTTATAATGATCTAATTTATTTCTATTTGTTTAATTTTTTTCATACCAACGCTCTGTATATTGTAGATCCTAGCTAATATTTTTGAAAAAAAAATTCTTTTGGGTTAAGAATATTGAAAAAAAACACAAAAAATAATGATTTTTAATACAAATTCGTCTTGTACAATTTTTTCTAATGACCTAATTTATTTCTATTTGTTTCATTTTTTTTATACCAACGCTCTGTATATTTTAGATCCTAGCTAATATTTCTGAAAAAAAAAATTCTTGCGGGTTAAGAATATTTAAAAAAACACAAAAAATAATGATTTTTAATTCAAATACGTCTTGTACAATTTTTTATAATGACCTAATTTATCTCTATTTGTTTAATTTTTTTCATACCAACGCTCTGTATATTGTAGATCCTAGCTAATATTTTTGAAAAAAAAACATTCTTTCGGGTTAAGAATATTAAAAAATACACAAAAAATAATGATTTTTAATTCAAATACGTCTTGTACAATTTTTTATAATGACCTAATTTATCTCTATTTGTTTAATTTTTTTCATACCAACGCTCTGTATATTGTAGATCCTAGCTAATATTTTTGAAAAAAAAATTCTTTTGGGTTAAGAATATTGAAAAAAAAACACAAAAAATAATGATTTTTAATACAAATTCGTCTTGTATAATTTTTTATAATGACCTAATTTATTTCTATTTGTTTAATTTTTTTCATACCAACACAAATCTAGTGTTCTAGTCGAATTGAGCAATTGGGATATTGTTGAGTCGACAACAATAATTATTCTAATTAACAATAGATTGTATTATGCGCAACAAAAGAAATACATTTTTTTTTCATTTGCTATTAACCGTAAAAACATTTCCCACGTAATGATGTATTTCTTTCTAAGATTAGAAAATAAGATTTCACCGTTTTTGTTTGTTGTTTATTACCATTTTATGAAGTACCTTCAGGTCGCCATTAGCGCACACTATACATTTTTCTACGGATTCAATTCACAAAGAAAATGTTTGCTCATGACGTAGGCAATTACTTACCCCTTGGATCCGCCACTGACTGGAGCTTTTCATTTTCGGTATATGTTCTTTTGAGATCATATTCATATTCTTCGCTTTCCCTACACTATTTATTATTATCATTTTTTAAATAAACTTATCAAGCTCTTACAAATTTAATTGTCGTTTTTAACCACTCATTTTTTAACGAAATTTCTTTCTGTTAAGAGTTTTATTTCCTTCAATATACATGGGCTATATTTTCATAAGAGCACCAATAGCCCGGGGAAGTAAGTCGAAAAATCTACCTTGAATCCGATCCGTAAATTAATTCATTTTTTAATTTTCGTTGTACCGCTGCATGTGTACAAAGGGGGCAATTATTCCAGCGCGCGCAACGAAACTATAGTGCTGAATCGTTTAGGCGTTATGGTGGGGTTCAATATTAATTCTGTCAAATTCTAAGCCAGTGGCGTGGTACGAGGGAAAATGTTAAATTTCCCATTCCCCGAGAAGACATGCAATAAAATGTGTATTTCTTCTTCACCCTTCAACAGCCTGTATCTCACAAACTAAGAAGGTTGGAGGAAAGTTGTATTTGGGTTTTTTAAATAGTTTTTAATGACCTATCATGCCTCTAACTTACGGTACTTATTTACGGGACACCTTGTATATCATCTCGTAACTTCTTCGGACTACAACCTTTTAGCCCAATTCAGTCTGAAAAATTTTTTGCTACAGCGATTGAAACTAGTTTTAAACTTTGTATTCAAATTCAAATGTAAAATACAACCTTGATTTTAACATATTTAAATTGATCTGAAAAGTAGGGACATTAACCTTATCTCGAGTTATGGAATACGTACCTACTTTTACATTACGATATATAAAATAGTGTTGTTATTTATCGAGAATGACATAAAATAAGTACATACTTTCGTTGCTTACAGAGCATTGTGCATGATGATGTAATTTGATGATTAAAATGCATTTATGTGATTCACCGTACCGGATCACTCTAATTATCAGGTGGTATTAAAAAATCATGTTAATTAAGGCAACTCAGATTAAATGTTTGTTTTATAGTCTATTTGAAAATGATTAAAGCAGAAATATTTTACGTTGTTTAAGCCCAGTTTACAAAAAAACATAGTGGGACTTTCAGTAAGTCCACCCCGAACAACACTTCCATACTTCCATAATTTGTTCGTCGTAATTCATTGTATATATTTTCAAAAATAAATAACTTATATTCGAAAATATCATGTTTAGAGACACATTTTAAATCTGGCAACAGAGCATAACTAATTGACAGAGAATTTAATGAATTTAGACGTGCTGCTGTATGTAAACACATTAAAAATGTGTTTTGATATCGGTGTTTAATTAGAGAGTCCTTGTTTGATAATACTATAGAAGTGTTTAGAAAATTATCCATATATAGAAGAATTATAAAAATAAAAAAATTATTACAATAACATTAAGAATTGATATTGAAGTGTATTGTATGAATTTCCGCATTTTACAAATTTTCTGTGTTTTTTTATCCCAAAAATACTTTTTATAAAAATGTGTTTTTTGGTACCCTTTTTTGACTAGGTACTTATAAAATGAACTATTGTTAATTTTTTTCCTATTAGAATGACCTATCGAGAATACTCTCCCAAAATTTCAGTTCAAGATTCATAGTTTTGTGGTTTGTGCAAGACTTTTTAAGTTAAAAATGTGTTTTTTTTAAATTTTCGTTACATCATTTCAAGATAAAATGTTAGTTTTATCACTAAACTAAGTCTACTAGTAAATTTCTTTTCCCAAAAAACCCAAATTTTACAAATTTTCTGTGTTTTTTCATTCCAAAAATACTTTTTATGAAAATTTGTGTATTTTGGTACCCTTTTTTTTGACTAGGTACTTATAAAATGAAAACCCTTTAGGTTATACTATTGTTGATTTTTTTCTTATTAGAATGACCTATTCAGAATACTCTTCCAAAATTTCAGTTCAATATTCATAATTTTCTGGTATTTACAAGATTTTTAAATTGAAAATGTGTTTTTTCTAAAATTTCGTTACATCATTTCAAGATGAAATGTTAGTTTTTTCACTAAACTAAGTCTACTAGTAGATTTCTTATTCCAAAAACCCAAATTTTACATATTTTCTGTGTTTTTTTCATTCCAAAAATAATTTTTATGAAAATTTGTGTTTTTTGGTACCCTTTTTTTTGACTAGGTACTTATAAAATGAAAACCCTTTGGGTTATACTATTGTTGATTTTTTTCTTATTAAAATGACCTATTGAGAATACTCTCCCAAAATTTCAGTTCAATATTCATAGTTTCCTGGTTTGTGCACGACTTTTTTAGTTGAAAATGTGTTTTTTCTAAAATTTCCTTACATCATTTCAAGATAAAATATTAATTTTATCACTGAACTAAGTCTACTACCAAAATTTTACAAATTTTATGTGTTTTTTCTTTTCAAAAATACTTTTTATGAAAATTTGTGTTTTTTGGTACCCTTTTTTTTTGACTAGGTACTTATAAAATGAAAACCCTTTAGGTTATACTATTGTTGATTTTTTTCCTATTAGAATGACCTATTGAGAATACTCTCCAAAATTTCAGTTCAATATTCATAGTTTTCGTGTTTGTGCACGACTTTTTTAGTTGAAAATGTGTTTTTTCTAAAATTTCGTTACATCATTCCAAGAAAGATAAAATGTTAGTTTTTTCACTAAACTGAGTCTACTAGTAGATTTCTTATTCCAAAATCCCAAATTTTACAAATTTTCTGTGTTTTTTCATTCCAAAAATACTTTTTATGAAAATTTGTGTTTTTTGGAACCCTTTTTTTTGACTAGGTACTTATAAAATGAAACCCCTTTAGGTTATACTATTGTTGATTTTTTTCCTATCAGAATGACCTATTGAGAATACTTTCCCAAAATTTCAGTACAATATTCATAGTTTTCTGGTTTGTGCACGACTTTTTAAGTTGAAAATGTGTTTTTTCTAAAATTTCGTTACATCATTTCAAGATAAAATGTTGGTTTTATCACTAAGCTAAGTTTACTAGTAGATTTCCTATTCCAAAAACAACCCAAATTTTCTGGGTTTTTTCTTTCAAAAAATACTTTTTAAGAAAATTTTTGTTTTTTGGTACCCTTTTTTTGACTAGGTACTTATTTAATGAAAATCCTTCAGGTTATGCTATTGTTGATTTTTTTCCTATTAGAATGACGTATTGCGAATACTCTCCCAAAATGTCAGTTCAATATTCATAGTTTTGTGGTTTGTGCAAGACTTTTTAAATTGAAAATGTGTTTTTTTTAAATTTCGTTACATCATTTCAAGATAAAATATTAATTTTATCACAGAACTAAGTCTACTACCAAAATTTTACAAATTTTCTGTGTTTTTTCATTCCAAAAATACTTTTTATGAAAATTTGTGTTTTTTGGTACCCTTTTTTTTGACTAGGTACTTATAAAATGAAAACCCTTTAGGTTATACTATTGTTGATTTTTTTCTCATTAGAATGACCTATTGAGAATACTCTCCCAAAATTTCAGTTCAATATTCATAGTTTCCTTGTTTGCGCACGACTTTTTTAGTTGAAAATGTGTTTTTTCTAAAATTTCGTTACATCATCTCAAGATAAAATGTTAGTTTCATCACTAAATTAAGTCTACTTCCCAAATTTTACAAATTTTCTGTGTTTTTTCATTCCAAAAATTCTTTTTATGAAAATTTGTGTTTTTTGGAACCCTTTGTTTTGACTAGGTACTTATAAAATGAAAACCTCTTTATGTTATACTATTGTTGATTTTTTTTCTATTTGAATGACCTATTGAGAATACTCTCCCAAAATTTCAGTTCAATATTTATAGTTTTCTGGTTTGTGCACAACTTTTTTAGTTGAAAATGTGTTTTTTCTAATATTTCGTTACATCATTTCAAGATAAAAGTTAGATTTATCACTAAACTTTGTCTACTAGTAGATTCCTTATTCCAAAAACCCAAATTTTACAAATTTTCTGTGTTTTTTCATTCCAAAAATACTTTTTATGAAAATTTGTGTTTTTTGGAACCCTTTTTTTTGACTAGGTACTTATAAAATGAAAACCTCTTTATGTTATACTATTGTTGATTTTTTTTCCATTTGAATGACCTATTGAGAATACCCTCCCAAAATGTCAGTTCAATATTCATAGTTTTCTGGTTTGTGCACGACTTTTTTAGTTGAAAATGTGTTTTTTCTAAAATTTCCTTACATTATTTCAAGATAAAATATTAATTTTATCACTGAACTAAGTCTACTACCCAAATTTTACAAATTTTCTGTTTTTTCATTCCAAAAATTCTTTTTATGAAAATTTGTGTTTTTTGGTACCTTTTTTTGACTAGGTACTTATAAAATGAAAACCCTTTAGGTTATACTATTGTTGATTTTTTACTTATTAGAATGACCTATTGAGAATACTCTCCCAAAATTTCAGTTCAATATTCATAGTTTCCTGGTTTGTGCACGACTTTTTTAGTTGAAAATGTGTTTTTTCTAAAATTTCCTTACATCATTTCAAGATAAAATATTAATTTTATCACTGAACTAAGTCTACTAGCCAAATTTTACAAATTTTCTGTGTTTTTTCATTCCAAAAATTCTTTTTATGAAAATTTGTGTTTTTTGGTACCCTTTTTTTGACTACTTATAAAATGAAAACCCTGTAGGTTTTACTATTGTTGATTTTTTACTTATTAGAATGACCTATTGAGAATACTCTCCCAAAATTTCAGTTCAATATTCATAGTTTCCTGATTTGTGCACGACTTTTTTAGTTGAAAATGTGTTTTTTCTAAAATTTCCTTACATCATTTCAAGATAAAATATTAATTTTATCACTGAACTAAGTCTACTAGCCAAATTTTACAAATTTTCTGTGTTTTTTCATTCCAAAAATTCTTTTTATGAAAATTTGTGTTTTTTGGAACCCTTTTTTTTGACTAGGTACTTATAAAATGAAACCCCTTTAGGTTATACTATTGTTGATTTTTTTCCTATCAGAATGACCTATTGAGAATACTTTCCCAAAATTTCAGTACAATATTCATAGTTTTCTGGTTTGTGCACGACTTTTTAAGTTGAAAATGTGTTTTTTCTAAAATTTCGTTACATCATTTCAAGATAAAATGTTGGTTTTATCACTAAGCTAAGTTTACTAGTAGATTTCCTATTCCAAAAACAACCCAAATTTTCTGGGTTTTTTCTTTCAAAAAATACTTTTTAAGAAAATTTTTGTTTTTTGGTACCCTTTTTTTGACTAGGTACTTATTTAATGAAAATCCTTCAGGTTATGCTATTGTTGATTTTTTTCCTATTAGAATGACGTATTGCGAATACTCTCCCAAAATGTCAGTTCAGTATTCATAGTTTTGTGGTTTGTGCAAGACTTTTTAAATTGAAAATGTGTTTTTTTTAAATTTCGTTACATCATTTCAAGATAAAATATTAATTTTATCACAGAACTAAGTCTACTACCAAAATTTTACAAATTTTCTGTGTTTTTTCATTCCAAAAATACTTTTTATGAAAATTTGTGTTTTTTGGTACCCTTTTTTTTGACTAGGTACTTATAAAATGAAAACCCTTTAGGTTATACTATTGTTGATTTTTTTCTCATTAGAATGACCTATTGAGAATACTCTCCCAAAATTTCAGTTCAATATTCATAGTTTCCTTGTTTGCGCACGACTTTTTTAGTTGAAAATGTGTTTTTTCTAAAATTTCGTTACATCATCTCAAGATAAAATGTTAGTTTCATCACTAAATTAAGTCTACTTCCCAAATTTTACAAATTTTCTGTGTTTTTTCATTCCAAAAATTCTTTTTATGAAAATTTGTGTTTTTTGGAACCCTTTGTTTTGACTAGGTACTTATAAAATGAAAACCTCTTTATGTTATACTATTGTTGATTTTTTTTCTATTTGAATGACCTATTGAGAATACTCTCCCAAAATTTCAGTTCAATATTTATAGTTTTCTGGTTTGTGCACAACTTTTTTAGTTGAAAATGTGTTTTTTCTAATATTTCGTTACATCATTTCAAGATAAAAGTTAGATTTATCACTAAACTTTGTCTACTAGTAGATTCCTTATTCCAAAAACCCAAATTTTACAAATTTTCTGTGTTTTTTCATTCCAAAAATACTTTTTATGAAAATTTGTGTTTTTTGGAACCCTTTTTTTTGACTAGGTACTTATAAAATGAAAACCTCTTTATGTTATACTATTGTTGATTTTTTTTCCATTTGAATGACCTATTGAGAATACCCTCCCAAAATGTCAGTTCAATATTCATAGTTTTCTGGTTTGTGCACGACTTTTTTAGTTGAAAATGTGTTTTTTCTAAAATTTCCTTACATTATTTCAAGATAAAATATTAATTTTATCACTGAACTAAGTCTACTACCCAAATTTTACAAATTTTCTGTTTTTTCATTCCAAAAATTCTTTTTATGAAAATTTGTGTTTTTTGGTACCTTTTTTTGACTAGGTACTTATAAAATGAAAACCCTTTAGGTTATACTATTGTTGATTTTTTACTTATTAGAATGACCTATTGAGAATACTCTCCCAAAATTTCAGTTCAATATTCATAGTTTCCTGGTTTGTGCACGACTTTTTTAGTTGAAAATGTGTTTTTTCTAAAATTTCCTTACATCATTTCAAGATAAAATATTAATTTTATCACTGAACTAAGTCTACTAGCCAAATTTTACAAATTTTCTGTGTTTTTTCATTCCAAAAATTCTTTTTATGAAAATTTGTGTTTTTTGGTACCCTTTTTTTGACTACTTATAAAATGAAAACCCTGTAGGTTTTACTATTGTTGATTTTTTACTTATTAGAATGACCTATTGAGAATACTCTCCCAAAATTTCAGTTCAATATTCATAGTTTCCTGATTTGTGCACGACTTTTTTAGTTGAAAATGTGTTTTTTCTAAAATTTCCTTACATCATTTCAAGATAAAATATTAATTTTATCACTGAACTAAGTCTACTAGCCAAATTTTACAAATTTTCTGTGTTTTTTCATTCCAAAAATTCTTTTTATGAAAATTTGTGTTTTTTGGAACCCTTTTTTTTGACTAGGTACTTATAAAATGAAACCCCTTTAGGTTATACTATTGTTGATTTTTTTCCTATCAGAATGACCTATTGAGAATACTTTCCCAAAATTTCAGTACAATATTCATAGTTTTCTGGTTTGTGCACGACTTTTTAAGTTGAAAATGTGTTTTTTCTAAAATTTCGTTACATCATTTCAAGATAAAATGTTGGTTTTATCACTAAGCTAAGTTTACTAGTAGATTTCCTATTCCAAAAACAACCCAAATTTTCTGGGTTTTTTCTTTCAAAAAATACTTTTTAAGAAAATTTTTGTTTTTTGGTACCCTTTTTTTGACTAGGTACTTATTTAATGAAAATCCTTCAGGTTATGCTATTGTTGATTTTTTTCCTATTAGAATGACGTATTGCGAATACTCTCCCAAAATGTCAGTTCAGTATTCATAGTTTTGTGGTTTGTGCAAGACTTTTTAAATTGAAAATGTGTTTTTTTTAAATTTCGTTACATCATTTCAAGATAAAATATTAATTTTATCACAGAACTAAGTCTACTACCAAAATTTTACAAATTTTCTGTGTTTTTTCATTCCAAAAATACTTTTTATGAAAATTTGTGTTTTTTGGTACCCTTTTTTTTGACTAGGTACTTATAAAATGAAAACCCTTTAGGTTATACTATTGTTGATTTTTTTCTCATTAGAATGACCTATTGAGAATACTCTCCCAAAATTTCAGTTCAATATTCATAGTTTCCTTGTTTGCGCACGACTTTTTTAGTTGAAAATGTGTTTTTTCTAAAATTTCGTTACATCATCTCAAGATAAAATGTTAGTTTCATCACTAAATTAAGTCTACTTCCCAAATTTTACAAATTTTCTGTGTTTTTTCATTCCAAAAATTCTTTTTATGAAAATTTGTGTTTTTTGGAACCCTTTGTTTTGACTAGGTACTTATAAAATGAAAACCTCTTTATGTTATACTATTGTTGATTTTTTTTCTATTTGAATGACCTATTGAGAATACTCTCCCAAAATTTCAGTTCAATATTCATAGTTTTCTGGTTTGTGCACAACTTTTTTAGTTGAAAATGTGTTTTTTCTAATATTTCGTTACATCATTTCAAGATAAAAGTTAGATTTATCACTAAACTTTGTCTACTAGTAGATTCCTTATTCCAAAAACCCAAATTTTACAAATTTTCTGTTTTTTCATTCCAAAAATACTTTTTATGAAAATTTGTGTTTTTTGGAACCCTTTTTTTTGACTAGGTACTTATAAAATGAAAACCTCTTTATGTTATACTATTGTTGATTTTTTTCCATTTGAATGACCTATTGAGAATACCCTCCCAAAATGTCAGTTCAATATTCATAGTTTTCTGGTTTGTGCACGACTTTTTTAGTTGAAAATGTGTTTTTTCTAAAATTTCCTTACATTATTTCAAGATAAAATATTAATTTTATCACTGAACTAAGTCTACTACCCAAATTTTACAAATTTTCTGTTTTTTCATTCCAAAAATTCTTTTTATGAAAATTTGTGTTTTTTGGTACCTTTTTTTGACTAGGTACTTATAAAATGAAAACCCTTTAGGTTATACTATTGTTGATTTTTTACTTATTAGAATGACCTATTGAGAATACTCTCCCAAAATTTCAGTTCAATATTCATAGTTTCCTGGTTTGTGCACGACTTTTTTAGTTGAAAATGTGTTTTTTCTAAAATTTCCTTACATCATTTCAAGATAAAATATTAATTTTATCACTGAACTAAGTCTACTAGCCAAATTTTACAAATTTTCTGTGTTTTTTCATTCCAAAAATTCTTTTTATGAAAATTTGTGTTTTTTGGTACCCTTTTTTTGACTACTTATAAAATGAAAACCCTGTAGGTTTTACTATTGTTGATTTTTTTACTAGTTGATTGGTCTTTGAAAAGTACTCTACCAAAATTTCAGCTCAATATTCACAGTTTAGTGGTTTGTAGGATTTCTTAATTCGAAAATGTTTGTGTTTCTTCGAAAATTCCGGAACAATTTCTCATTCTAAAAAATCAAAGAATCTTTTATTAAACGTATTATTCTTGAAGAAAAATCAACGGATAAATCTAGTCTCGAATTTCTAAAAAAAAAATCTTCCTCAATTAAACCTGAAGTATTAATATACGCATTCAGTTTCTTCGTTATAATTCACGGTTACCAGGTCATCACGATACATGTCCCAATTAATAGCCACTTAACTTTTAGATATTAAATCAATGTCGACTTATATAAAATTTTTCCGATAGCGGATGTTACCAGTCGATTTATAAGTATTTTAAAGACCGACTGACTACACAATTTCATTGTTCCTTGTTGCTTTATTAAACTATAATAATACTTCAACTTAAAAATCACAGCCGAGAGTAGAGTAGAGTAGACTACCTTGACTTTCCTATTTGGAATTGTATTAATTATTGTGTCGAGTTTGAATTTTTAAATAATATATTTCTATATACAAATAGTTAACTTGGGAGTGACTACTGATTAATTTCGTTAATTTAAACTATATTTTTTTTAATTCAAAATTGCTCCGAAACCGGAAATATCAAATATAAACATTATAAAAAATTATATATTTTTTAAATAAACAAAAACATGAAAATATAACAAAATACATGTACTGATTGTCCCAAATCGGGATAATTCGAAAATTAGAGGAGCTAGAGAAAAGGTAGTTGGGACAACATGACTTATTCTTTTGTTAAACAAGCCGTAGTTCAACCAGATCAACAGTTAGTCGTTTCATTTTCGAGATATAGGGCGATTTCTCAAAATCGACTCAGACTGTTATCTCAATTATTTACTTTATTTTTAGAGGGTTCAGGTTAAGAGGTATGACAAAACTTAGGTATTTTTTTAATCAGACACCCTGTATATTTCAGGTTTTTTGGTTTCCTTTAATAACCGTCTTCCATCTGATTTGACATATTATATGCCTATTTCTTATCATTTCTACTACAGGGTTACATAAAATATACATTTTAAATGGGACACCCACTATATTATGGGTTTTTTGGTTTCCTTTTTTAATCGTCGCTCAAGATATTTTCGAGATAACAGTTTCCAAGTGACGTCATGCCGCGTCATGTTATCAGCTGATCACGGACATCCTTCAGAAAGATGGATGGAAATAGCATTTTTTACTGATTTAAATATAAATCGAGAACAAAAGTTAATTGGTTTTGGTAAATTTGTGTTGTTGTATTATTCGGTTTGAGGTTATATTAAAATTTAGTGTGAAGTTTTTCCGGCTTTACTTCGAAAATGGAACTATCTATTGAAGATGTGGTTGAACTATGGCTTGTTTAAAAACAATTAGCTATAATATATCAACTAATTTTTCTCCTCTCCTCTCCTCTCCGATTTCCGGCCAAAGTTGAGCTCCTAGAATAAAAAGTTGATTATAAAAGTTGTAGATCTTGAGAAAATCTACAACTTTTTAATTGGTGACTTTTTCACATAACCTAAAATTAGCTCGAAAAACGCAAAAAACTGCATTTTTCGTTTTTTATTTTTAGTTTCGGTAAAAAATGTTCGATTTTGGTGAAAATTTAGTAGAGGGTAGCTTTGACAGTCACAAACCATGAAAAAAAATTTCAATTAAAATAGAAATATTGGAAATTTTTCGAGTTATAACGTTTTTTCGGTAACAAACACTTTTGGGGGGGGGGGGGGGGTGGAAAAAGACATTATTGCGATCTCTGTCCAAAGTCGAGTTCCTAGAATAAAAAGTTGATTATAAAAGTTGTAGATCTTGAGAAAATCAACAACTCTTTCATTAGTGACTTTTCCACATAACCTCAAAATTAGCTCGAAAAACGCAAAAAACTGCATTTTTCGTTTTTTATTTTTGGTTTCGTTAAAAAATGTTCGATTTTGATGAAAATTTAGTAGAAGGTAGTTTTGATAGTCGCAAACCATGAAAAAAAATTTCATATTGGAAATTTTTCGAGTTATGACGTTTTTTTGGTAAAAAACACTTTTTGGGGGAGGGGGGTGGAAAAAGACATTATTGCGATTTCCGGCCAAAGGTGAGTTCCTAGAATAAAAAGTTGTAGATCTTGAGAAAATCTACAACTCTTTCATCAGTGACTTTTCCACATAACCTCAAAATTAGCTCGAAAAACGCAAAAAACTGCATTTTTCGTTTTTTATTTTTGGTTTCGTTAAAAAATGTTCGATTTTGATGAAAATTTAGTAGAAGGTAGTTTTGATAGTCACAAACCATGAAAAAAATTTCATATTGGAAATTTTTCAAGTTATGACGTTTTTTTGGTAAAAAACACTTTTTTTGTGGGGGTGGAAAAAGACATTATTGCGATTTCCGGCCAAAGGTGAGTTCCTAGAATAAAAAGTTGATTATAAAAGTTGTAGATCTTGAGAAAATCTACAACTTTTTCATTGGTGACTTTTTCACATAACCTCTTAATTAGCTCGAAAAACGCAAAAACCTGCATTTTTCGTTTTTTATTTTTAGTTTTGGTAAATTTGTGTTGTTGTATTATTCGGTTTGAGGTTATATTAAAATTTAGTGTGAAGTTTTTCCGGCTTTACTTCGAAAATGGAACTACCTATTGAAGATGTGGTTGAACTATGGCTTGTTTAAGAAAAAATTAGCTATAATATATCAACTAATTTTTCTCCTCTCCTCTCCTCTCCTCTCCTCTCCTCTCCTCTCCTCTCCTCTCCTCTCCTCTCCTCTCCTCTCCTCTCCTCTCCTCTCCTCTCCTCTCCTCTCCTCTCCTCTCCTCTCCTCTCCTCTCCTCTCCTCTCCTCTCCTCTCCTCTCCTCTCCTCTCCTCTCCTCTCCTCTCCTCTCCTCTCCTCTCCTCTCCTCTCCTCTCCTCTCCTCTCCTCTCCTCTCCTTTATCATCTCCTCGTCCTCTCCTTTATCATCTCCTCGTCCTCTCCTTTATCATCTCCTCGTCATCTCCTGTATCATCTCCTCTATCATTTCCTCTATCATCTCCTGCATCATCTCGTCTATCATCTCCTCTATCATCTCCTCTATCATCTCCTCTATCATCTCCTCTATCATCTCCTCTATCATCTCCTCATCATCTCCTCTATCATCTCCTCTATCATATCCTCTATCATATCCTCTATCATTTCCTCTATCATATCCTCTATCATATCCTCTATCATCTCCTCTATCATCTCCTCTATCATCTCCTCTATCATCTCCTCTATCATCTCCTCTATCATCTCCTCTATCATCTCCTCTATCATCTCCTCTTTCATCTTCTCTATCATCTCCTCTATCCTCTCTTCCCCTTTCCTCACCTCTATCCTCTCCCCTCCTCTCTGGTTTTTTTCTGTACAAGTAAAAATGTAGAGTATGCTCGTAGGAAATTAAAAGTTTCGCCAATAACTTCATGAACTATGGTAGCGTCATCCTGTAAACAGTTTTGGACCGTTCGAGAACAATAAATATTGGGGTTCTTCGAAAAAAAAAGTAATGGACATAGGCGTAGGAAATTTTTTATTGTTTGTGTTTGTATAACAATATTTTATGGAAAGTCAAAATTTTATCGAAAAGAATTCTGGAATTTCAACAATATACTCACATACGAACAACCATTTTTGACGGAGAAGGGGAGAAGTAGTCACCGCGGAGCAATGTATAAATAAATAATAAGCGTGAAATCACTCGCTAAAAATTTCTTAGTCACATTATTTGCTCCGTTTGGTATTTTCCTGTTTAGATAAAAAATTCTAAGAGTATTGACGCTTACCGCTTACTTTTTTTTGTTGTTGTTGTTACATTGGTTGACGCAATCTTGTTACATTCAAAATTGCACAATGTATTCCAGTATAGACACGACTACATTTCCACGTTGCCAGATTGTCTAAATTATCAGATAGTATTAATAAAATAGTTAGAAGTTTTGAAAAATATTTTTCAAAAACAGTGACCGTTCAACTAAGAAGAAACAACTACTTCCCGGGCTATATGGTAGAATAAGGTTATGTCCACATAGTCGTAGTGAAAATAATTTGTCAAAGGGACATACTCGGAGTCAAATATATTTGCAATGTTTATACATAACGGAGAGTGACGTGCCCATTTGTTGGAATTTGTTATACATATTGGTGGTTGTAGTTACTTAATCCTAATTTACATTTTAAGATGTTATTAGTATTTTGGTCGAGTCTAGTGTTGTACCGGGTGAGCATACTGAAAGTCCCACTATAATTTTTGAAATCTGAAACAAGAAAAGAAATTAAACATTTTCAAATAGACTATAAATATTTATTGTATAAGTAGGTAGGGATATTTAAAAATATGAATGAATGAATATGGTGAACATACTGAAAGTCCCACTATAATTTTTGTAATCTAAGACATAACAAAAGAAATCAAATATTTTCAAATAGACTATAAATATTTATTGTATAAGTAGGAATGAATGTAAAGAAGTTTGTCGACTAAATAGAAATAATTCGATACATCTGCATTAAATAGCAATTAATATTGATATATTATTGATAGTGTTTTAAGATTAAACATTGTTGGCGTCAGTAAAAATACCTTCACCGATAAGAAGTTGTTTACTATTAGGATATTTAATTAGATAATCTTTTGTTTGGAATTAAATACTTGTAATTGTTATTTAAGTTGTCTTTGTAAAGACAAAACAATTTAATGAGTATCAATATTATATTGTTTCAAAATAGCTCAAAAAACAAAAAAAATTCATGACAGTCAAATACATTTCAGCCATTTTCTTGAAAACGAACCAGAATCATTTTCTAATAATTTCGTAACAATTCTAAGCAACAATTTGCCATCCTATAGCTCATTTCTATAAATTGCGTATTTTTTGAGATACGACGATATAAAGTTAAAAATTGTCAAAATGCATTTTTTTGTTATAAATAAGATATTCCTATTTTAAAAATTACTTTCTCACTTGTAGGAGGGAAAATCTTGAGGAAAATGAGTGATTTGTAAAGATTAATACATTTAATTAGAATTTAACTTTTAATTACTGGTTTTATGTACTTACATTATATTGTTTATAATATAGATAATAAAACAAATCTAAATGTTAAATATAAGTATTTACAAGACACTGGACGTGATGTTTGGATTTAATTGAACAGTCAAGATGGACATGGTCCGAGTAGGTTGAAAAACCGAAATGACGTAACTGGAATTAGATAGAAAAACAATCTGAGTATTCAATTTGCCATAAATAATAATTCAGTATTTAACTAACGATCAATATAGTTAAAATCCCCAAAATTAATAAAAGTATTATAATAATATACCATTTGGCACATATGAACACTTTAGGTATTTACTAGGAACTAAAACTCGAATTGTTCTTGAAATGCCTTTTAGCCTATCGTAGCCTCGAAAACTGCTTATCGGCGACGTGAAATACGATTCTTTATTTATCTGTTTCAGGCTATTTGTTTTTATTAGGGTATGCCCACAATTTTAATTTATTATGCTTGAAACGAAAACTATTTTAAGAATAACAGGGTGAGAAAAAAAATTGTCTTACATTCTGAAGGTCCCACGAATAGACGTAACTGCATATCTATACAAATCTTTTTTAAGAGGAAATATAAATCGCAGTTACAAAAAAAAATTGCAATTAATGACTTCCTGGATCTATTAAATATGTAAGAATAGAACATTTGAATAAACAAGTCTCTCAGTTTATTATGATTGTACAATTTAGATATAAGGACGAAGTTGAAAATTGCAAAATGTTCAAAAGTAAAGATGGGAATGGGATTAAGACCACTAATTTTCAAAAACAGTATAATCGTGATCTCCATGCCTATGAAGTAATTATATATTTTTGAATGAATAATGCAATAAATTACATAATTTTTATTTCAAAGTTACAATTTTACGCGCCATTTGTAAAAGCTGCTCTAATTGGTGTGACGTACTAGCCCCTAGGGTTGCGCGATACACTAGAAAGTATCGATATAGGTATCGATACGGATCGGAACGTAAAGTATCGATACAGTTGAATATCGAATATTAATTTATCGAAACTCTCGATCCGAGATTTTGCTAATTTTGACGGTTTTTCGGTAAAACACACTTTTTTGGGGGGGCGGAAAAAGACATTATTGCGATTTCCGGCCAAAGTTGAGTTCCTAGAATAAAAAGTTGATTATAAAAGTTGTAGATCTTGAGAAAATCTACAACTTTTTAATTGGTGACTTTTCCACTAACCTCTTAATTAGCTCGAAAAACGCAAAAAACTGCATTTTTCGTTTTTTATTTTTAGTTTCGTTAAAAAATGTTCGATTTTGGTGAAAATTTAGTAGAAGGTAGCTTTGACAGTCACAAACCATGAAAAAAAATTTCATATTGGAAATTTTACGAGTTTGACGTTTTTTTGGTAAAAAACACTTTTTTGGGGGGGGTGGAAAAAGACATTATTGCGATTTCCGGCCAAAGTTGAGTTCCTAGAATAAAAAGTTGATTATAAATGTTGTGGATCTTGAGAAAATCTACAACTTTTACATCAGTGACTTTTCCACATAACCTCAAAATTAGCTCGAAAAACGCAAAAAACTGCATTTTTCGTTTTTTATTTTTGGTTTCGATAAAAAATGTTCGATTTTGATGAAAATTTAGTAGAAGGTAGTTTTGATAATCACAAACCATAAAAAAAATGTCATATTGGAAATTTTTCGAGTTATGACGTTTTTTTGGTAAAAAACACTTTTTGGGGGGGTGGAAAAAGACATTATTGCGATTTCCGGCCAAAGTTGAGGTCCTAGAATAAAAAGATGATTATAAAAGTTGTAGATCTTGAGAAAATCTACAACTTTTTCATTAGTGACTTTTTCACATAACCTCAAAATTAGCTCGAAAAACGCAAAAAACTGCATTTTTCGTTTTTTATTTTTAGTTTCGTTAAAAAATGTTCGATTTTGATGAAAATTCAGTAGAAGGTAGTTTTGATAGTCACAAACCATGAAAAAAAATTTCATATTGGAAATTTTTCGAGTTAAGACTTTTTTGGGGGGGTGGAAAAAGACATTATTGCGATTTCCGGCCAAAGTTGAGTTCCTAGAATAAAAAGTTGATTATAAAAGTTGTAGATCTTGAGAAAATCTACAACTTTTTTATTAATGACTTTTTCACATAATCTCAAAATTAGCTCGAAAAACGCAAAAAACTGCATTTTTCGTTTTTTATTTTTGGTTTCGATAAAAAATGTTCGATTTTGATGAAAAATTAGTAGAAGGTAGTTTTGATAATCACAAACCATCAAAAAAAATTCATATTGGAAATTTTTCGAGTTATGACGTTTTTTTGGTAAACAACACTTTTTTTGGGGGGGTGGAAAAAGACATTATAGCGATTTCCGGCCAAAGTTGAGTTCCTAGAATAAAAAGTTGATTATAAAAGTTATAGATCTTGAGAAAATCTACAACTTTTTCATTAGTGACTTTTTCACATAACCTCAAAATTAGCTCGAAAAACGCAAAAAACTGCATTTTTCGTTTTTTATTTTTAGTTTCGTTGAAAAATGTTCGATTTTGGTGAAAATTTAGTAGAAGGTAGCTTTGACAGTCACAAACCATGAAAAAAAATTTCATATTGGAAATTTTTTGAGTTATGACGTTTAAACACTTTTGGGGGGGGAGGGGGGGTGGAAAAAGACATTATTGCGATTTCCGGCCAAAGTTGTAAATCTTGAGAAAATCAACAACTCTTTCATTAGTGACTTTTCGACATAACCTCAAAATTAGCTCGATAAACGCAAAAAACTGCACATTTTTCGTTATTTATTTTTAGTTTCATTAAAAAAAGCACGACATCATTTCACAACGTGATTAAAAAATCACGATATCGCTCATCACTATAGATAACGCCACTTGCCGCTACCACTGAAAATCCCGTATCGCAAGGTATCGATACTTGGAATGCATCGAAAAGCATAGTATCGATACAAAATATCGAGTATCGGAAGTAAAAGTATCGATACACTGGAATATCGGATAGTATCGCGCATCCCTACTAGCCCCTACACGCCTATCGACTTAAGCCGACCAATCATATAAGTTCTACCACAGTAAATCCGTGTGCCTGTGGTTCCGTGTACGACTAACCAAAAGTCAATCAAATTTGAGGTTACGCTTCACTGTATTTGAAGGCTGTTTTAAAATTTTTGAAAAATATTGAAAATACAACACAAAAACGGCAACAATAACCTTACAGACGGACAAAACAAACAGGATGCACAGCCAAAGACGACCAAGGTCACAGATCACAGAACACAGAACTAAAAGTCAATCCCGCTGAGAGTGCTTCTGTGAACAAATGTCATATTCCATTACCAACAGTGTTGCCGCACTAAAATGGTCAAACTTATTCTAGAGATAAAAGAAAAATAGATTTTGTTGAATAATAGGAAAAAAAACAGCTTAGATTTACCTACAAAAGCCAATGATGAGTAACTTTGGCAACACTGTACTACAATCTCCAGAGGATATAATAATAGAAGCAGACAGAGACAGATAGTGTTAGGGGTTAGTACGTCATAGCATCGCCCACTTGTTTCGGACATTTTTCAGTTTTTAATTTAATATGTTGCCAGGAAATCTATTAAATACGATTTTGACACATGATATTGTCCGCACACTATACCAACATCATTATTCATTGATTGAAATATATTTTATTTCATCTCTTATGGTCGAAATACACCTATCAGCACCTCATAGGAACAGCGACTGATCATCACCGTCGAGTGGTCAACTCGACGGTTGTGTATGGGCTCACTTAACGCATCGACACGGGATCAGCAGCCGACTATAGGCTTCATTTTATATTGTCAGATATATTGTATTGGTACGCCGTTCGCAAAATATTCTCTCTGAGAAATGTGTTGTGGTTGAGGCGTTGACGTGCCTTGTCGGTGCTGTGCTGATGATGTTAGGTATACGCGCTTACATTTAAATACAGATAAGAAATAAAATCTGCTGGTGATGATCAGTCTGCTGATAGGTGTGTTTCGACCTTTAGTGGTCTTCCCCATTAAACTACAAAATTTGATATCAAAAAAATGGGACAACCTGTATGGTTTCATCATTTATTTTTATTAGTAAATATAAATAATTTCGTGGTGCGTTATTACTTGTTGTTTTGTTCTCAAAACAAATTTAGCGAAAAAATTTCTTTTACTACTTATAGGGTGAAAAAAAAATGTGCAAAGGAACGTACAGAAGATAGTAAAGACGGGATTAAAAGAAAGCGATTTATGGGACTCATAATTATTACAAAAATGATAAATTTAATAGTAAATAAGGATGTATGAGGATCGTCGAAACGTAGGAGTTAACCTAACCTTACTCAATAATGAAAACAGTCTCCTAGGTATTCGTCTGCCGCAACGCCTCTGTACATCGAATAATAATAAGAAGAAGAAGAAGAAAAAGAGGATGCATATATATATATATATATTGCATATATTATAATCAAGAGACTTGTGTTGGGAGTTCAACGCTCATTTGTCAAGAATGTGGAATCATTAAGTTGCAAAAGAGCGATCGTAGTAGGCTTGGCTCGAGATTTATTCTTCGAATAAAATATAAATGTATGTATGTATGTATGTATGTATGTGTGTGTGTGTGTGTGTATTTGGTTGCGAAATAATTACCAGTGGTTGAAATGTTGCAAAAAAACAGAGGAGTGTAGTTTTTTTCTTTACTTTATTTTTCCCATTTAGCTGCACCTGAGTTTTTACTATAAAAATAGACGGCTACAGTATTCGCCAGCTAACTTGATGTCCTAAATGCTTTCTAGGGAGCTATTGACGCCGCCCATCTCCGATAACTGTAAACAGTGCCGTGCAAGTTCTGAGGATACGCTTTCTGTTACAAATTAACACAACTTGTACAGTTAATAAAGTAAAGTCCGTCCGTAATATTTAATTCTTTGTTATAATTATTGGTATATTGATTCTAATAGAAACGGATCTGCTTTATACCTGAATTCTGAGAACATATATAATATTTTAACAATAAGGTACCCATTACAATAACATGTTATTTATCTAATTGAAGATTATAAAGTTAGGATCTTATATTTCCGGACGGACTATAATTAAAATTTGTTAGAAACTAAATAATTTCTTCCAGGTAGTAATGAGAATAAAAGAAACAAAAGATAATGGGAAATTATTTAAGCTAGGTATATTGCTAGCTAGCTGGCTTACCTGTTGCCTGGGATGTTTTAATTTTCACGTTTATTAAGGTATCTTCATCACTTTTTAATGTCTTAAAATAATTAAACACTCTATATATCACTTGACGAGTTTGTCCTTCAGTACATTTACGATTTTCTTCATTTTTACAAACACTTTATTGTACAAAGCAGAAACAATAACTGTGTGACGCTACGCTACTGAAAATCTTAACACCTGATAAGGTTCGATGCAATTGGCGTTTGTCAAAATTTTACCACCAATAGCAGCCGAGTAGGCAGGGCACTATTACTCTGTCTCTCTTAGTTGGTAATTTCTGAGACATCAAGTTAGCTGGCGAATACTGTATTGTTTAAGCAAACGCCCAACCAGTGTAAAACACTCAGCAGCGTACTATCTGTAGTCGTATTAGAAAAATTATACGTCTGTTTCATATTACACGGATTTAATCGTGCGGTTAAAAAATCGTCCGAGTTCTTGCGGCGAACATTGTTGTTTTCACATTAGCGCGGATTTTTACCGTAATATTTTTAGTTCATTTGTTTAGTACGACAATATGAATCGAAAAAAACGTTATTCTTTGTGCTTTTTTGGGTGCACCGCCATTAAATAGAGAGGGGAGAAGATCTTGCTTCGACCAAGGTTATGGCCACTTTGGCGAATTCGCCCGTGCGACTTTTAACTAGGCTGTTGCACGACACGGCACCGGCATTGAACGTTTCAACAGCGGTACGTTTTTTAACCGCACGATTAAAACCGTGTAATGTGAAAGAGGCGTTATTATCAGACCGCGTTTATATACCGCTAATTAAACAAATTGTCCAAATATAAAATAATCCTTTTTTTTTCTTCTTCTTTTTTAGATGCAGAATACTTCCTTCCCGGCGGTTTCGGGAACTACATGTACTTGGAGACGATCTTGGAGGAAACTTCTGATGATTTACAATCGGAAAGCGACGCCGATTCTCGGGGCTCCGCCGTGGGTTGGTTAGCCACAGATTCCGAAGCCGGATCTGTAATTTGCATCGATCCACCAGGTAAATTAAATTATGAATTATTACAGTTTCCTGTAAAATTGTCGTATTTAGTAATGCGTTTTACCAATAGATATCGAAGAATAAAAATATATTATTCCAACGCTTTGACAAAGTTTTGAAAAATAATTTTTCAAAAACAGTGACCGTTCAACGAAGAAGAAACAACTACTTCCCGGGCTGCATGCCCCGACAGACATTGAATTACATTTCTAAGTCAAACGGGGTTGGTAAATCTACAAGATTTAAACCAACCATCTCTCGGACGATAACATATACCTTGTACTGATGAGGCGCCATACGCCGAAACCAGTCTACAAGTTATGTTGTCCCTTCTAGTTGCAAACCAGAATGGTTGGTATTGAATATTATAATCAGATTCCTCGACATATTTTTTATATGACAAGTTTTAGTCTTTCTCTTCAAATAAGAGGTGGGGGAGAGTGGGAACCTTGTTAAGAAAAAACGCCTTCAATTTTGGTGGCTACGCCGGGTTTCTCCGCCAGCGTGTTTTCTCGAACATTCGCGTACAACGGTTTTGTAGGTGCATAGCGCGATCGCGTAATGTACTAGAACTTTCCAGAACTGATGCGGACTATATATACGCGGGCTTTCGAGTGCGTAAACAGTTAGTTAGTTCGAAACAATTAGTGAAACGAGTACAGTACAGTTAGTTAGTTCGAGAGAATTAGTGAAACGGACAGTAAAGAGTTATACTGAACACTGTTTACACTACCACTACACCAACACTAACACTTTACACTATCTTACGCGCGTTTCGATAACCAAGTTATCTTCTTCAGAGACTGAGTTTACTTGAGTTTACCTTCAGTCTCTGAAGAAGATAACTTGGTTATCGAAACGCGCGTAAGATGGTGTAAAGTGTTAGTGTTGGTGTAGTGGTAGTGTAAACAGTGTTCAGTGTCAAGTATCGCCAACGGTTCCAGAATTCCCAACTTAGTAAAGAGTTATAGTTCACAGAAGTTCTTAGTAATTGGACAGTGATTAAATAGTGCAGATAAATAGTAAATAGACTATATATACGCGGGTTTTTGAGTGAGTTAATAGTTAGTGAAACAAAGACAAAGAGTGACCGGACAGTGAATGAAAGAGTGAAGATAAATAGTGTAATATTCAAGTGGTGAAAATAAATTAGAACTAATATACCGAGTGTAAATAAATTAGTTGACATTAAGTAAGTTAAATTAAGTTTAATACAGTGTGTGTTTCTTTAAATAAATAGATAGTAATTAGCCATAGTGTGTATAATTTTATCCCACAAGTTAAAAACTATTTAAATAAATAAGAAAAACATTACACTAACAACGAAGGCCTTCAATGCGTCTTAGGGGGCATCCATTAATTACGTGAGCTCAGAATAGGGGGGAGGGGTCCAATAAATCCCACAAAATCTCATTTAAACCGAGGGGGGATAATCGGAAATCTCACGTCAAAATATAAAATATTACAGATATTGAAAAAAAATTATTTTGAGTGTTCATTTTGCCCGCTAAAATAAATCTTATGGCTATTAATATCATTTTGTACGAGAGTATTTATTCAATTTAAATAAATTAAGTATAGTATACCTGAACAATTTATTATTTTCCCGAATAATGAAAATAAATTAAGTTTAAAATATTTTTAGCGTCAATCTCACGTAAGGGCAGGGGGGGTCCAGGCTAGAGTTGCGCGATACACTAGAAAGTATCGATATTAGGTATCGATACGGATCGGAACGTAAAGTATCGGTACAGTAGAATATCGAATATTAATTTATCGATACTCGAAGTATCGATACGTTAACGATCCGAAATTTTGCTAATTTTAACGTTTTTTCGGTAAAAAAACACCTTTTTGGGGGGTGGAAAAAGACAATTTATTGCGATTTCCGGCCAAAGTTGAAGTTCTAGAATAAAAAGTTGATCATAAAAGTTGTAGATCTTGGGAAAATCTACAACTTTTACAGCAGTAACTTTTTCACATAACCTCAAAATTAGCTCGAAAAACGCAAAAAACTGCATTTTTCGTTTTTTATTTTTGGTTTCGTTAAAAAATGTTTGATTTTGATGAAAATTTAGTAGAAGGTAGCTTTGATAGTCACAAACCACGAAAAAAAATTTCAAATTAAAATATTGTAAATTTTTCGAATTATGGCGTTTTTTCGGTAAAAAACACTTTTTTGGGGGGGTTGAAAAAGACATTATTGCGATTTCCATCCAAAGTTGAGTTCCTAGAATAAAAAGTTGATTATAAAAGTAGTAGATCTTGAGAAAATCTACAACTTTTACATCAGTCACTTTTCTACATAACCTCAAAATTAGCTCGAAAAACGCAAAATACCGCATTTTTCCTTTTTTTTTCCTTAAAAAATGTTCGATTTTGATGAAAATTTAGTAGAAGGTAGCTTTGATAGTCACAAACCATGAAAAAAAATTTCAATTCAAAATATTGGAAATTTTTCGAGTTATAACGTTTTTTCGGTAAAACACACTTTTTTTGGGGGGGTGGAAAAAGACATTATTGCGATTTCCGGCCAAAGTTGAGTCATTAGAATAAAAAGTTCATTATAAAAGTTGTAGATTCTGGGAAAATCTACAACTTTATCATTAGTGACTTTTCCACATTACCTCAAAATTAGCTCAAAAAACGCAAAAAACTGCGTTTTTCGTTTTTCATTTTTAGGTTCGTTAAAAAATGTTCGATTTTTATGAAACTTTGGTAAAAGGTAGTTTTCATAGTCACAAACCACGAAAAAAAATTTCAATTAAAATATTGGAAATTTTTCGAATTTTGACGTTTTTTCGGTAAAATACACTTTTTTGGAGGGATAAAAAAAGATATTATTGCGATTTCCGGCAAAAGTTAGAATCCTAGGAAAAAAAGTTGATTATAAAAGTTATAGATCTTGAGAAAATCTACAACTTTTACATCAGTCAGTTTTCCACATAACCTCAAAATTAGCTCGAAAAACGCAAAAAACTACACATTTTTCGTTTTTTATTTTTAGTTTCGTTAAAAAAAAGCAAGACATCATTTCACAACGTGATTAAAAAATCTCGATATCGCTCATCACTATAAATAACGCCACTTACCGCTACCACTAAAAATCCCGTATCGCAACGAATCGATACACTACAATTTCATCGATACTTGGAACGAATCGAATAGCATAGTATCGATACAAAATATCGAGTATCGGAAGTAAAAGTATCGATACACTGGAATATCGGATAGTATCGCGCATCCCTAGTCCAGGCAAATTTCACCTAAGGGGTGGGGGGGGGATGAATCTAAACTGACCGAAAAATAGCTCACGTAATTAATGGATGCCCCCTTATTGATATGATTATACTATTTTAGATTGCACCCATATTACATGGTCCTACATCAAAGTTTGAGTGCTCAAGGTTGGATTTTTGCAACTGGCTCTCAAATATGATAAACGACGATCCTGAAATACTTTCACGAATTATGAGGACAGATGAGGCTACGCTTCATAGTGATGGAACTGTAAATCGACAAAATATGCACTGCTGGTCTGAAACGGATCCCCACTGGATGCAGGAGGTCCAACATCAGGGTAGTTGGTCTGCAAATGCAACGAATTGCTACTTATTTTAGAAGACGTATCCTTGGCCATTCGTCGTGACATGTTCTTCTTGTGCCCGGCACATTGTTCTAGAGATGTTCGGAATTTCTTAGATCAATCATACCCTGGAAGTTTATTTATTTGGCCACCAAGGTCTCCAGACCTAACTTGTTTAGATTTTCATTTGTGGGCCGATTTATGCCGATAGACCCGTAACAAGAGCTGACGTGGTTGAAAGAATACGACAGACAATACGAAGTATTTCAAGGGCAGAAATTGAAGCTGCTGTATTCTCCAGTTTTCTCTGTGTCGGTAGGAAAAACTGTATTTGGACGGTTGGCGATTTTTGGCGACATTTACTGGACGAGTTGACGCTTAAGGCCACAATGGTCGCCAGTCTTCTCTTTGTGAAATAAAACACCATGATTGTATTTTTTTCTACGCAAACTACTAAAATTAGTTTAATTCTCTGTTTTTTTGCTAAAAAATAGCTATGGGTCTCTGAGACCCGAGTGTGAAGTTCTTGTCTCAAAAATTAAGTGTGATGTACCCATAGAGATACTACAGATAGAGGCAACAAGTCATAGGCCGCTCTGTAAGTGGGAATGTCCGTCTGAACTCCGATGAGAGAGAAAAAGACAAACGTCAGAGGTTGTTCTGTCTTTGTCTCTCGTCTATAGCATGCGTGCCATTAGAGAAAAACAGCCTGAACCTCTGATTTTCTATCTCTTTCTTTTATGCTGACGGGTTCCGAGCTGGATTGTTGCCTCCATCTGTAGTATCTCTATGAATGTATCAGGATTAAAATCGGTCAGACAGAACCGGAATTGAAGGCGTTTTTTCTTAACAAGGTTCCCACTCTCCCCCACCTCTTATTTGAAGAAATAGACTAATACTTGTCATATAAAAAATATGCAGAATTTGTCGAGGAAACTGATTATAATATTTAATATACCCCTTAATTGAGTAAATTTTGAAAAAATTTGCATTTTAAAATTTTTACACCCTCTAGCGGTTGACCTACAATTCTGAAAATAATTTCCAGGCGTTTCTCGAGGCCACTTTTATTATAAAAATTTTTTTCCCGAACCTTTGTTGAGATATGGCCGACGGCCGTTCTTAGTTAGTCACCCGGTATATACCGTCATTTTACTGACATTCGTCTTTTTTATTTTTGTCATTACACGTGGAATCCTCACAAAGACGTAAGTGCAAATTACATATCGACACTAAAAAGCACCGATTTTATTATTACCTACATATATTTTTAAAGTAAATTCAAATTGGCATTCCGAGCACTTGTTTGCTATAAGGTTAATTAAAAACAACTGGCAATGATACAAGTTATACATATTTTTTTCTAGATGTTTTAACTTCTATATTGATACTGTATTTTTAGTTTGTTTTCAAAATCACAGTAGAAAGCACTTAACTTTAGAAACAGTTATTTTTGTATCGTTTATATTATTTTTGTTTTGGGTAAGTTTTTCTGATTGTTTTGGGCGCTTCTTTTTTTG
This sequence comes from Lochmaea crataegi, assembly GCA_947563755.1. Classification (NCBI taxonomy): domain Eukaryota; kingdom Metazoa; phylum Arthropoda; class Insecta; order Coleoptera; family Chrysomelidae; genus Lochmaea; species Lochmaea crataegi. The sequence goes on along the minus strand of OX387432.1, from coordinate 38,054,553 downwards.
GTTTTTTCAATATAAACATTAGAATACAAAAAAATGCACAGAATGTTGTTTGTCGTTTGTAAGTGTATGTCCGGTTCAAGTCGTATTTGTGGGTATATAAAGAGTGTCCTGACTGTCTTGTCCACTATTTTCCGCAAAAGTTGGATTTTTATATTTTCTGTTTGTGGAAGAAAAGGGGCGTCCATAAATTACGTGAGACATTGTTTAGGATTTCTCGACTCCCCCGCCACCCCTGGTGAGATTTCTTAAGATTTCCCTCTACTGCATCCCCCCTCCCCAAATCTCACGTGAGATTTTTTTAAATGTGTTTTGGCTGTGAACTTGTTGGATTTAAAAAAAAAACAATTTGTTTTATTACTTTAATTTAAGACTAGTATACAATAGGGTACAAGCATAAATTTTACTATTGGTGGGAATTGACGCTTTATCAGGTCTCCTAACACCTTTCATGTCTATTTTTTCAAAAAAATATAAACTTTACTTTTAAAAATCATAAAATTTGAAGGTCCGCCAAAACGCGCTTTACGTCATAAAGATGGCTGCCCCATCCGTTGACGTCACTCCATTTGTTTACGTTCTTATTCGTGTATCACGCTCCGAGTTTTTGTGATCTAATTTGTTTCTGAAAGCTTTAAAAATGGATAAAGCCGAAAAAAAAATTTGTATTCCAAGTATTGCATTGTTCCAGAGTGTAAATCAACATCTATTAAAACTCCAGACAAAATATTTGTTACTTTACCTGGTGGCGCAAGCAAGAATGCACTTATGAGAAGGGCATTGTGGTTGCAAGCTATGCGTCGAAACAAAGACGATATTTCGACAAATATTACTGCTTTTGTTTGTGAAGACCATTTTAATGTAAGTACCTACTGCTATGTTGGTAATTTTTCTTCTTAAATAGTTTGAGGTTATGTACCTATATGACTAGGAATCGACCATAAAAACATTATTTTCTTACCAACTCAGGCCAACATGGCATCGAAATATGGTTGGTATATATTATATATAATGCATAGTTTAAATCGTACTTACGATAATGCTTTAACTCCTCTTATTTCCTCTGCATTAAAGCAGCTGTTTGACTTCATAAATTCAAGCAGCATAAATGAGTCTACTTTGGGCAAGTTATCAGTTTGGGCTTTTACAAAACCTTCGCTAGCCATATCTTTACTCACAAAATATGAAAGAATCGTCACTGAACTCTGAACTAGTAAATAAAATATTTTCTTCTAAAAGTTTTAAAATATCCACTTTCCACTTTACGTTGACTTTTAGAAATAAAAAAAGCACACACAAACACGTAATGGTCTCAAACAAGCATATAAATGATATTTTTACGTCGATGAAGCAATTAATAGTTAATTAAAATACAATATAAACACAAAACTACACAGAACCTAATGCAATACCGGCCATATTGACAAAAGTAAACAAATGGTATGACATCACACGTATCATCGGTAGCGTTCGGAAATCCTCGGGTGGTGGTCGGAAAGTGCATTCAAATTTGAATTTTATTTTAAAATTTGGAAGTAATTTCCAATGGAAACTGGTTTATTTCCTATTATTAGTTATTTTTGATATCAACTTTACTATTACAAATTAATATCTAAGCAAAATATGAAATATGCGTGTACTCTATTGTGCGTTCGAGCGAATACGACAAACACTATTGTGTCGATTTTCGCCATATTTTTACTCTAGATTTTTTTTTACTTTAATTGAAAAAAAATTACATGATATTTGTTGAAACCCCCCTCTCCCCCGAGTGAGATTTGGAAAGATTTTACTTGACCCCCTCCCCCCGTGAATACCTCACGTAATTAATGGACGCCCCCAAACGGAGAAACTTTTAAAATAAAAAAAGTTGTTTGTTTCTCTAAAAACTGTTTTTTTTTTGTGTTAGCAGTTTTTCTAGGTTTGACCATTTCATTCCATATAATTCACTCAATGAGTGTTAATTGGAACTTTTTGAAATTTTGGTACTGTGCGTAGGCTTTATCAATCTTTTTTCCGGTTCGAGATGGGAAACTCATGTTTGAATGGGTCCAGGACCCAAACAGTATTAGACTCATCCCCAAGGGAACGCCTACCAACCAAACCCACCTCAAACTCGCCTCGGAATCACTACCCTAGCATACTTCGAGACGGGCGGCGGTTCCTCGCATACATTCCGTCTTCTCCCTACCTATCACTCCCACCTCTCATGCCATATCGAGTCCTTCTCTCCCCCTCATCATGCTCTCCACTACGCCACTTACCTCCCATCCATTCCTCCTCCCTCAACATTATCTCCACCATATTCTCTCAATAAACCGCTCCCCCAGTTTCCTCTCCAACTTCTTCAGCACTTCCTCGTTCCTCCAGCATCTAAACACATGCCCCACATCATCCTCCACTTCACACCTCTCGCACACTCCAGTCTCTCTTTTCCTATCCTTCTCTCGACCCATCTCCAGTGAACACCTGTGTCAAGAAGTAGTTCACCTCCCCGAATTTCCGGTCCATCCAAACTCTACTATTCCCAATCGCTCCTTTTAGCGCGCCCTCATACTACTCCCACCTTCTCTCCTGTACTTTCTTTCTGGTCGCTCCCCTCCAGCGTTTAGTCTTGGTTCTAGCCATCACGTCCAATGGGTAGGACCTTGCCAGCACCCACTGTCCTGTACTCCTGCACCACCCTCAGCAATATCCCTCTCTGCACCCGCAGGAGTGGCCTATCCCTCGCATTCACCCCCGCTCTTTCACCCCACACTTCCGCACCGTACAGCATACTCTGCTCTACCGACCTACCAATTACTCTCCTCTTCAACTCTCCCGGTCCTTTCACATTACACACCAATCTCCCCAGCCATGCTGCCCTCACTTCCCCTTTTCTGCCGCCTTTAACATGTGCGTTCTGAAGGACAATTGACTATCCTAGGTATTTCACAGACGTATTCCATACGAATTCTCCTTCCCTTCACCATCACCCCCCACTTCCCTCTTCTTGCTCCGACCATTCACTAGCAACCCCACCGTCTTATCTTCCGCCACTTCCAGTCCGCACCGCTCTATCTTCTCCACAATCTCCGTCTCATACCTCTTCATACCCCAATTTCCGTTTTTTTATACAATCTAGGGTTGGTATCATTTGTTCTTGGTCTAGGACTATATCCTTTTGTATTTGGTCAACACATTTGGTTTTATTAGCGTCACTTCGTTTTTTTTTCGTTCATGTATTTGCTTATTGATAATGTCTTTTACTGTGGATATTGGAGTTTTGGTCAACTTACATGTTTCTTTTGTTATACCAGAGGTCTCCAAACTGCGGCCTGTCAAAGATTTTGGACCGCCACGCCTTTGATGTTGTAAATTTGTTTAAGACAAATTTCATTTTGAAACTTGTACCAAGAAAAATAATGAAATAAACTCGAACATGTCAAATTTAAACAATGCACACGGCCGCTCGGCTATATTTTTACGTACCTGAGTGATAAGCGCTCTGCTTCCGTTCGAATCCAACCACTAGTGGAGTGAGAACCCATAGAAGAAAGTACCAGGGGCCCGAGCCTGGTCCAGGCTTGGCCCAACTATGTCGAACACTGGGCCAAGCTTGTAAGCCAGGCTTGGTCCAGCGTTGGTAGAAGTTTGGTGTGATAACAATGGGCCAGGCTTGATTGCCAGGGCTAGGGCAGGCTCCATTGCCAGGGATGGACCAGGCTCGATTGCCAGGACTGGACCAAGTTTGGTTGTCAGGACTGGGCCATGCTCAAGTACCAGGAGTGATCCAGGCTCGATTGCCAGGGATGGACCAGGTTCGGTTACCAGGACTGAACCATGCTCAATTGCCAGGGCTAGATCAGGCTTGGTTGCCTGGAGTGTGCCAGGCTCGATTGCCAGATTATCAAAGGCATGGCCAAGGCTGGGTTAAGTGACCGGGCCCTCGCATGGCCCTATATAAGTACGCGAAAGCTAGGCTTCCCAGTACTGGTCCAGGTTCGGCCTCTTTATCAACTCTGAGGAACTTCTGCATGGGAACCCCCAGCCTCTTTGTCGTGGAAGGGGCGGTATTTTCGGCGTAACAAGAAGTTTGCTGACGCGCATACAATTCTCAATACTCTAGCTGTTCTGGTCGACCTAAAACACCTCCGCACAAGCGTTATCTGACTGTGTATACCTTTGAGTACTGGTCGGATCATACAACATCGTCTTTTGAATGCTTCTGGTGTTTCGGTTTCAATTGAAACTGTTTGAGGAGGCAAAACATTTGAATGGACGTACAGAATTGTTAGTGCTTTAAGGAAACATGACTGCGCAGAGTATTTGAAGACCTCAACAAATAATCACTACTTATTATTAATACATTGAGTGTAATTTTTCAATTTTTTCGTTTCAGATGATGCGGAATGCGATTCGGATCGTGAAATAGCTTGTCCGGCGAAACGTAGAAAACAGGACTTTTTTCTATCAGTTCCAACTCCAAACAACGAGGAAGATTTAAATTCCTTGAGTCGTTCGAGTAGCCTTCTTCAATTCGAAACGCTCGAAAAACAGTGCCAAGATAACTATCCTCCCGGCTCCCCTAGTCTCTATTCCCAATTCAGTTTCGATTCTTTGGAATCGTCCAACAGAAAATCCAACTTGAGTCCGGATAGTTTGAACAGTCCCAAAAGCGACAGTACGGAAGAAGAAACCGATTATTATAAAATTTTAAAAATCGACTTACCCATCAGGGTGAAACGAAGCAACGATAGTTTGTTGTACAGTGCTCACCGATCCTCGGGATCGGATACCAGCGAAAGTGACTTGATCGACATTTCCAGATCTTTCGATAATCTAAAACCGTGGAGGAGTTACGACAGTTTGCCTGTCGGTCATCGAAGCGTCAGGGATAAGGTTTCGGCGGAAAATTTGAGCGAAGATAGCGGGTACGGTGATCATTTAACGAAATCGTCGAGTACGAATAGTTTTAAAGTAAAGGACGATGTTAGGGTGAATACTATGAAAAATTATCCGGAAAAGAGGAATTCTTACGTTGGATTTTCGGCTTATGACGGAGACGTGTTACAAGAGGTGAGTTTGAAAGAAAAATTTATTTTCATTATTGACTCGCCCTGTATGTTAAAAAATTATTTTATTCATTTTAAACACTATAAAAGTAGGAAAATGTATCTATTTTCATGGAAATTTTGTTTGGAAAAATTAATAAATATTTTTTTGTGGATTTTAAATGGATATACGGGGGGTGAATAAAAAGGTTATTATTGACTCGCCCTGTATGTTGAAAAATTATTTTAAATTCTGTAGTTGTATTTAAATGAATCTATTTTCATGGAAATTGTTTGGACAAATTTTTTTGTGGATTTTAAAATAGATATACTAGATATATTTTTTGACAAACCTCGTATATCCCTAAAAAAATTGATATCTGATGGTGGCATTTCAAGTTTTGAACCGTGCAGAACTTTTTATTGAGAATAAATTTTTTTCATAAAACCAATAATAAAAAAATTTCCATATGGTTCCAACTTAGGTAGACACACTGTATACGGGAGGGGGGGGGGGGTTGTAAAAAAAGGGTGTTGGAAGATCGGTGGGTTAGAAAAAATTTCGAAAAAAATATGGATTTGGTTGTGAATCACGATTATTAAATAATGGGGATCCAAAAGAAATGGGATTTACTGGTAAAAAGGGAAAAAGCGAATTGCGAAAATAAATGAAGAATAAAAAATTATCAATCAGCAACGTTTTTCGTGCTTATAGTTTTCACTTTTATGTTGAATTTCATATTGTAAATAAAAAAATAACAGTTACTTCGAATAATAACTGTACCATCTCTACTGCAATCAATATATTTTCATATATATTACAAGAGAAAAAATTTTGTCGGCAAAATTTTCGAAAGGTATGATGAAAACTTTTTTTTCTTATTAGACCATTTTTGACAATTTCTCAAAAATTTTGACCATTTTTGACAATTTCTCAAAAATTTTGACCATTTTTCAAAAATTTTGACAGTTTTCAACAATTATTGACCATTTTTTCAAAATTTTAACAATTATTGACTATTTTTGACCATTTTTTAAAATATTTAACAATTTTTGACAGGTTCTTACAATTATTGACCATTTTTGACAGTTTTTTATAATTATTGCCCATTTTTTCAAAATTTTGACAAAATTTTTACCATTTTTCAAAATTTTAACAATTATTGACCATTTTTGACAGTTTCTGACAATTATTGACCATTTTTGACAATTATTGTTGATTTTTCAAAATATGAACAATTTTTGACCCTTTTTCAAAATTTTTCATAATTATTGACTATTTTTGACCATTTTTTAGAGTATTTAACAATTTTTGACAGTTTTTGACAATTTTTGATCATTTATGACAGGTTCTGACAATTATTGACAATTTTTCAAAAAAAATTACCATTTTTCAAAATTTTTGACAATTTCTAACAACTATTGACAGTTTTTTTCAAAACTTTGACAATTTTTGACCATTTCTCAAAAACTTAACAATTATTGACCATTTTTGACAGTTTCTGAGAATTATTGACCATTTTTGACAATTTTTGACCCTTTTTCAAAATTTTAACAATTATTGACTATTTTTGACCATTTTTTGGAATATTTAACAATTTTTGAGCCTTTTTGACAGGTTCTGACAATTATTGACCATTTTTGACAACTTTTCAAAAAAATTACCATTTTACAAAAATTTTGACAATTTTTAACAATTATTGACAGTTTTTTCAAAATTTTGACAATTTTTGACCATTTCTCAAAAATTTTACAATTATTGACCATTTTTGACAGTTTCTGACAATTATTGACCATTTTTGACAATTATTATTATTGTACATTTTTCAAAATATTGAACAATTTTTGACCACTTTTCAAAATTTTAACAATTATTGACTATTTTTGAACATTTTTTAGAATATTTAATAATTTTTGACAGTTTTTTACAATTTTTGACAGGTTCTGACAATTATTGACCATTTTTGACAATTTTTCAAAAAAAATTACCATTTTTAAAAATTTTGACAATTTTTAACAATTATTGACCATTTTTGAGTTTTTTCAAAATTTTGACAATTTTTGACAGTTTTTTCAAAATTTTGACAATTTTTGACATTTTTTTCAAAATTTTGACAATTTTTACCATTTCTCAAAATTTTAACAATTATTGAGCATTTTTGACAATTATTGACCATTTTTCCAAACTTTTGACAATTTTTGACCATATTTCAAAATTTTTGACAACTTTTCAAAAATTTTAACATATTTGGCAATTATTAACCTTTTTTTTAAAATTGTGACAATTTTCGACCATTTTTGATAGTTTTTTACAATTATTGACCATTTTTGCCACGGCAATTCTCGCCTCGCCAAAAATCAGGTTTACCCTCCGCCTATAGATGTTTCACATCAAACATTTCATGAGCGAAATTGAATAAAACAAAAACCAATAAAATATAATTATCAATCAGCAATTGTGTTTCCAACGTTTTTAGTGCTTTTAATTTTCAGTTTCATGTTGAATTTTATATTGTAAAACAAAAAAATAACAGTTACATCAAAACATAACTGTACCATCTCTATTCGCAATCAATATATTTTCAATAGATGTCAATGATAATAGTTTAATACTATTATAACGCCTTACAAAGTTTTTTCAAAGAACAGAGACCGTTCACTAAAAAGCAACAACTACTACTCGGGCTATATGCCCCGACAGACATTTAATTACACTTCTAAGTTAATATCACATTCGCCAGGCAAGTTCAAAAGAGAATAAGTGGGATATTTTTTCCTGTACTCCGTCTGGAGTGTCTCCGTCATGAATTTTTATCTTGTAAGGGCTTTCGAACTATCTTTTCTTCGCTCTTGGTTACCTTGAAGTTGTTTTCGTTTTCGAGTCCTTTGCCAAACGGGGACCGGTAAGGTTCGCGACCCTCGGACTAATAGAAATAGTAGACTTTTTAATATTTTTGTCGTATACTTTGGATCTAGTGACGTATCCAGACAATAACGTCTCGTCTACCAACAGTGCCAACAAAATCATGGATATTTTTGTAAAAATATTATATCCTGTCTGTATACAAGGCTAAACAAAATAAAACGTAGAGTCCAAGTCATGGGACTGCCGCCAGAAGTGAAAACGCCAATAAATGAATGAAAAAAGTACACATTTGTACACAGTATACATATAGCTCATGGAAAGCGTGATGATGATTTATGTAACACACTATATACGCACTTCATTGTTAATTGTGTTGCATAACCAAAAGTATTGTGTGTTGCATAAAAGCTTGACGAATGACCAAAGCATTGTGTGTTGCATAAAAGCGTGACGATGACGAAAAATCCATGTTTTTTCTTTACCCAAAAAAGTGCTCAACGCGCCTAAAGAAGTTTTCACTTCAAAAAATGATTCTTTGACGTATCTATGGAAGAATCAGCTGGACATTTCTTATCCAAAATAAGTACTGCTTAATGCGTATTCAATACAGTACTGCTAAAAATTTAAAGCTGTGCAATTAACGTTGGCTAACCCTAAATCCCCAACTTATGTTGGTAACAGTTGTTGTCATGCGTCATGTCAATTATCGTTTGTTTTTGCTGGAACCACAAAACTATACAGTAGATCTGTGGTTAAAACCATAGAAATAGACAGGCAAAATGCAGTGAACGATTTGATATGACATTTTGTGGCAGCATCAATATAAAGGAAGCCTTGAAGTAGCTGTCATTTCAGTTACTCTAAACCAGTTGATGCGAAAAAAGTGCCCAACGCGACTAAAGAATTTTCACTTCAAAAAATGATTCTTTGACGTATCTATGGAAGAATCAGCTAGACATTCCTTATCTAAAATTAGTACTGTTTAATGCGTATTCAATACAGTACTGGTAAAAATTGAACGCATTATATAGTGCAATTAACGTTGGCTAACCCTAAATCCTCAACTTATGTTGGTTACAGTTGTTGTCATGCGTCATGTTAATTATCGTTTGTTTTTGATGGAACCACAAAACTATACAGTAGATCTGTGGTTAAAACCATAGAAATAGATACGTATAGATAGACAGTAAAAATGCAGTGAACGATTTGATATGACATTTTGTGGCAGCATCAATATAAAGGAAGTCTTGAAGTAGCTGTCATTTCAGTTACTCTAAACCAGTTGATGCGAAAAAAGTGCTCAACGCGACTAAAGAAGTTTTCACTTCAAAAAATGATTCTTTGACGTATCTATGGAAGAATCAGCTAGACATTCCTTATCCAAAATAAGTACTGCTTAATGCGTATTCAATACAGTACTGCTAAAAATTGAACGCATTAAATAGTGCAATTAATGTTGGCTAACCCTAAATCTCCAATTTATGTTGGTAACAGTTGTTGTCATGCGTCATGTCAATTATCGTTTGTTTTTGCTGGAACCACAAAACTATACAGTAGATCTGTGGTTAAAACCATAGAAATAGATACGTATAGATAGACAGTAAAAATGCAGTGAACGATTTGATATGACATTTTGTGGCAGCATCAATATAAAGGAAGTCTTGAAGTAGCTGTCATTTCAGTTACTTTAAACCAGTTGATGCAAAAAAGTGCCCAACGCGACTAAAGAAGTTTTCACTTCAAAAAATGATTCTTTGACGTATCTATGGAAGAATCAGCTAGACATTTCTTATCCAAAATAAGTACTGCTTAATGCGTATTCAATACAGTACTGCTAAAAATTTAAAGCTGTGCAATTAACGTTGGCTAACCCTAAATCCCCAACTTATGTTGGTAACAGTTGTTGTCATGCGTCATGTCAATTATCGTTTGTTTTTGCTGGAACCACAAAACTATACAGTAGATCTGAGGTTAAAACCATAGAAATAGATACGTATAGATAGACAGGAAAAATGCAGTGAACGATTTGATTTGACATTTTGTGACAGCATCAATATAAAGGAAGCCTTGAAGTAGCTGTCATTTCAGTTACTTTAAACCAGTTGATGCGAAAAAAGTGCTCAACGCGACTAAAGAAGTTCTCACTTCAAAAAATGATTCTTTGACGTATCTATGGAAGAATCAGCTAGACATTCCTTATCCAAAATAAGTACTGCTTAATGCGTATTCAATACAGTACTGCAAAAAATTGAACGCATTATATAGTGCAATTAACGTTGGCTAACCCTAAATCCCCAACTTTTGTTGGTAACAGTTGTTGTCAATTATCGTTTGTTTTTGCTGGAATCACAAAACTATACAGTAGATCTGTGGTTAAAACCATAGAAATAGATACGTATAGATAGACAGGAAAAATGCAGTGAACGATTTGATTTGACATTTTGTGGCAGCATCAATATAAAGGAAGCCTTGAAGTAGCTGTCATTTCAGTTATTCTAAATTAATGCCATTTATCATAGACGTTCGTTAACATTTTTCAATAGGGTTTCATTTATTAGCAAAAATTTCCATCCACTATGGGCGTACGATAAAATGTTTATACGGGATCAATTTATTTGGAACAATTCCTATATCATGTGCGTACGATGATATTTGTAAAAGGCGTTCAATTCGAAGAGCGATTTATTGAAGTAAAAACTTCTTTAGCCACGTTGTGTGATTTTTGGTAGTGACGAAACTTTTGGGTTGTCACCGCGTATCATAGACGTACGTTTTAATTTTTAAAGGCGGTTATTTATTTGTAAAAATTAAATTAAGTTTGTATGAAGGATCAAATAATTTGTAAAAATTTCTATATCAGAGGCGTGTGATTAAATTTCTTAAGGTGGTTCATTTTTTTGTTAAAATTCAGTCTACCAAGAGCGTGCTTTAAAATATTTCTAAATTGGATTCATTTATTAGTAAAAATTTCGATCTACCATGGGCGTACGATAAAACTTATACGAATACAATTTATTTGTAAAAATTTCTATATCATGAGCGTACGATAAAATTTTGAAAAAGAGCTCGATTATTTGTGTTTTCACTTCTATCAGCAATCCCCATGACTACCTATTCCTTTTTTTTCCTTCGAAGAGCGATTTATTGAAGTAAAAACTTCTCTAACCACGTTGTGTGATTTTTGGTAGGGGCAAATCCCGCGTATCATAGGCGTACGTTTTAATTTTTAAAGGCGGTTATTTATTTGTAAAAATTAAATTAAGTTTGTATGAAGGATCAAATAATTTGATAAAATTTTTAAAGGGGGTTCATTTATTTGTTCAAATTCCGTCTTCCATGAGCGTTCGTTAAAATATATCTAAATGGGATTCATTTATTAGTAAAAATTTCGATCTACCATGGGCGTACGATAAAACTTATAAGAATACAATTTATTTGTAAAAAATTCTATATCTTGAGCGTACGATGAAATATTGAAAAGGAGCTCGATTATTTGTGTTTTCACTTCTATCAGCAATCCCCATGACTACCTATTCCTTTTTTTTCCTTCGAAGAGCGATTTATTGAAGTAAAAACTTCTTTAACCACGTTGTGTGATTTTTGGTAGGGGCAAATCCCGCGTATCATAGGCGTACGTTTCAATTTTTAAAGGCGGTTATTTATTTGTCAAAAATTAAATTAAGTTTGTATGAAGGATCAAATAATTTGATAAAATTTTTAAAGGGGGTTCATTTATTTGTTCAAATTCCGTCTTCCATGAGCGTTCGTTAAAATATATCTAAATGGGATTCATTTATTAGTAAAAATTTCGATCTACCATGGGCGTACGATAAAACTTATACGAATACAATTTATTTGTAAAAATTTCTATATCATGAGCGTACGATAAAATTTTGAAAAAGAGCTCGATTATTTGTGTTTTCACTTCTATCTGCAATCCCCATGACTACCTGTTCCTTTTTTTCCTTCGAAAAGCGATTTATTGAAGTAAAAACTTCTTTAACCACGTTGTGTGATTTTTGGTAGGGGCAAATCCCGCGTATCATAGGCGTACGTTTCAATTTTTAAAGGCGGTTATTTATTTGTAAAAATTAAATTAAGTTCGTATGAAGAATCAAATAATTTGTGAAAATTTCTATATCAGTGATATAATTTTTAAAAGGAATTCATTTATTTGTAAAAATTAAATGAAGTTTATATGAAGGATCAAATAATTTGATAAAATTTTTAAAGGGGGTTCATTTATTTGTTCAAATTCCGTCTTCCATGAGCGTTAGTTAAAATATTTCTAAATGGGATTCATTTATTAGTAAAAATTTCGATCTACCATGGGCGTACGATAAAACTTATACGAATACAATTTATTTGTAAAAATTTCTATGAGCGTACGATGAAATTTTGAAAAGGAGCTCGATTATTTGTGTTTTCACTTCTATCGGCAATCCCCATGACTACCTATTCCTTTTTTTTCCTTCGAAGAGCGATTTATTGAAGTAAAAACTTCTTTAACCACGTTGTGTGATTTTTGGTAGTGGCAAATCCCGCGTATCATATGCGTACGTTTTAATTTTTACAGGCGGTTATTTATTTGTAAAAAATTAAATTAAGTTGGTATGAAGGATCAAATAATTTGTGAAAATTTCTATATCAGGGGCATGTGATATAATTTTTAAAAGGAATTCATTTATTTATAAAAATTAAATTAAGTTTGTATGAAGGATCAAATAATTTGATAAAATTTTTAAAGGGGGTTCATTTATTTGTTCAAATTCCGTCTTCCATGAGCGTTCGTTAAAATATATCTAAATGGGATTCATTTATTAGTAAAAATTTCGATCTACCATGGGCGTACGATAAAACTTATAAGAATACAATTTATTTGTAAAAAATTCTATATCATGAGCGTACGATGAAATATTGAAAAGGAGCTCGATTATTTGTGTTTTCACTTCTATCAGCAATCCCCATGACTACCTATTCCTTTTTTTTCCTTCGAAGAGCGATTTATTGAAGTAAAAACTTCTTTAACCACGTTGTGTGATTTTTGGTAGGGGCAAATCCCGCGTATCATAGGCGTACGTTTCAATTTTTAAAGGCGGTTATTTATTTGTAAAAATTAAATTAAGTTCGTATGAAGAATCAAATAATTTGTGAAAATTTCTATATCAGTGATATAATTTTTAAAAGGAATTCATTTATTTGTAAAAATTAAATGAAGTTTATATGAAGGATCAAATAATTTGATAAAATTTTTAAAGGGGGTTCATTTATTTGTTCAAATTCCGTCTTCCATGAGCGTTAGTTAAAATATTTCTAAATGGGATTCATTTATTAGTAAAAATTTCGATCTACCATGGGCGTACGATAAAACTTATACGAATACAATTTATTTGTAAAAATTTCTATGAGCGTACGATGAAATTTTGAAAAGGAGCTCGATTATTTGTGTTTTCACTTCTATCGGCAATATGGCTACCTATTCCTTTTTTTTCTTCGAAAAGCGATTTATTGAAGTAAAAACTTCTTTAACCACGTTGTGTGATTTTTGGTAGTGGCAAATCCCGCGTATCATATGCGTACGTTTTAATTTTTAAAGGCGGTTATTTATTTGTAAAAAATTAAATTAAGTTCGTATGAAGGATCAAATAATTTGTGAAAATTTCTATATCAGGGGCATGTGATATAATTTTTAAAAGGAATTCATTTATTTATAAAAATTAAATTAAGTTTGTATGAAGGATCAAATAATTTGATAAACTTTTTAAAGGGGGTTCATTTATTTGTTCAAATTCCGTCTTCCAAGAGCGTTCGTCAAAATATATCTAAATGGGATTCATTTATTAGTAAAAATTTCGATCTACCATGGGCGTACGATAAAACTTATAAGAATACAATTTATTTGTAAAAAATTCTATATCATGAGCGTACGATGAAATATTGAAAAGGAGCTCGATTATTTGTGTTTTCACTTCTATCAGCAATCCCCATGACTACCTATTCCTTTTTTTTCCTTCGAAGAGCGATTTATTGAAGTAAAAACTTCTTTAACCACGTTGTGTGATTTTTGGTAGGGGCAAATCCCGCGTATCATAGGCGTACGTTTCAATTTTTAAAGGCGGTTATTTATTTGTAAAAATTAAATTAAATTCGTATGAAGGATCAAATAATTTGTGAAAATTTCTATATCAGGGGGCATGTGATATAATTTTTAAAAGGAATTCATTTATTTGTAAAAATTAAATTAAGTTTGTATGAAGGATCAAATAATTTGATAAAATTTTTAAAGGGGGTTCATTTATTTGTTCAAATTCCGTCTTCCATGAGCGTTCGTTAAAATATATCTAAATGGGATTCATTTATTAGTAAAAATTTCGATCTACCATGGGCGTACGATAAAACTTATACGAATACAATTTATTTGTAAAAAATTCTATATCATGAGCGTACGATGAAATTTTGAAAAGGAGCTCGATTATTTGTGTTTTCACTTCTATCGGCAATATGGCTACCTATTCCTTTTTTTCTTCGAAAAGCGATTTATTGAAGTAAAAACTTCTTTAACCACGTTGTGTGATTTTTGGTAGTGGCAAATCCCGCGTATCATATGCGTACGTTTTAATTTTTAAAGGCGGTTATTTATTTGTAAAAAATTAAATTAAGTTCGTATGAAGGATCAAATAATTTGTGAAAATTTCTATATCAGGGGGCATGTGATATAATTTTTAAAAGGAATTCATTTATTTGTAAAAATTAAATTAAGTTTGTATGAAGGATCAAATAATTTGATAAAATTTTTAAAGGGGGTTCATTTATTTGTTCAAATTCCATCTTCCATGAGCGTTCGTTAAAATATATCTAAATGGGATTCATTTATTAGTAAAAATTTCGATCTATCATGGCCGTACGATAAAACTTATACGAATACAATTTATTTGTAAAAATTTCTATATCATGAGCGTACGATGAAATTTTGAAAAGGAGCTCGATTATTTGTGTTTTCACTTCTATCGGCAATCCCCATGACTACCTATTCCTTTTTTTCCGTCGAAGAGCGATTTATTGAAGTAAAAACTTCTCTAACCACGTTGTGTGATTTTTGGTAGGGGCAAATCCCGCGTATCATATGCGTACGTTTTAATTTTCAAAGGCGGTTATTTATTTGTAAAAATTAAATTAAATTCGTATGAAGGATCAAATAATTTGTGAAAATTTCTATATCAGGGGGCATGTGATATAATTTTTAAAAGGAATTCATTTATTTGTAAAAATTAAATTAAGTTTGTATGAAGGATCAAATAATTTGATAAAATTTTTAAAGGGGGTTCATTTATTTGTTCAAATTCCGTCTTCCATGAGCGTTCGTTAAAATATATCTAAATGGGATTCATTTATTAGTAAAAATTTCGATCTATCATGGGCGTATGATAAAACTTATACGAATACAATTTATTTGTAAAAATGGATGAAAAACGCCTCCTTGGCTAATTGTACTACTGAATTATTTTAACATTTTGTCACTTTTCCGAACTGTCATTTTTTGTTTAAGTATGAGCAATTGCCGACTTTCCAAATAAAAATTTGAGTAGAAAAGTGTTTTTTTTTTAATTTTCTATGACAGGTAATTTTTGTTGCAGAATTTCAATGGCAACTTCGGCGTAAGCTATCAAGATCTATCGATACTCCGCGACCCCAACTTGGACAACTTAAAAACCTCCCCGCTGCTAGACCATTTCGTAAAAAACAAAAAACAACGATCCCTACAAATAGTTAGCGAGAACTCAGCCTTGTCATCGAAAAATTTAATTTTAGACTCGAATCGGGAATGCGCGTCTAATTTTAAATCATCCTCAAGCAGCGAACCGAACATACCTACAGTTGTAGTAATAGACAGCGACCGAAACAACATTTGCGTTTCGAGTGTACCGAAAGATTTGAACTTAATCGGCGATTTTACGAAAAGTGTTTCCAGACCCAACGGTGATTCGGTGGCGTTAAAAAATTGGAACCTAGCAGATTTTCATTTTGGTAATTCTAATGACAACGAACTAGTCGAAGATAAAATGTCGTTTCAACGCGAAAGCAGCTACGACGAAGCCATAGCGAACGCGAATTACAAGCGAGAAGGGAGCTATGCGGAAGCCATGACGAACCGAGTCGATCTCAGCGACGACGAGCACAGCTTGTACAACAAAAACAAACCGAAACTACCGAAAACACCGATAGTGGAATTCGATAAAAAAGTTCTCAAAGCAATATCCGAACAGAGTTTAACCAGCAGCAACCAGAATCTTCAACAGTTGATCCACACAATTCCCAAACGGAACGTAGCCGCAAGCACTCCAAATTTAGCAGAAAAAATAGAAACCTACAACGACGAACATAGAAAATCATCCCTCGACATTACCCGTAAGGGTAGTATAATTAAATCCAGTGCTAGCACCAGTGGAGTGTCCGATGTTGAAGATAAAGTTCAGATGTCGTTGCGGAGTTTTAATGGGTCTAATAAGGGTGTGCATTTTTCGCCGGTGGTGTCCGAGGTGAATTGGAGAGATGATTCGGTGTCTACAGTTACGCCAGATCGTGAGAGTAGTTATAGTTTGGGTAGTTCGTCTTCTGATAGAAGATCGCCTGTTTTGATCAAGCCTCGGGCCGTACGAGTTTTGAGTTTTTCCCAACCGGATTTGTCGGATGATAATTGTAAGAGAGAGTTCGTTGATAGTTTGAAAGAGTTGCGTAAGGATTTTAGTAAGAGTCAGCAGGACGTGACGAAATTTAAAAGGAGAGGTATGTTTTTTTTTGTAATTTTTTTTAATAAAATAAAATATATTTCATTTCGTTCCATTCAAATGAAAAATGATGGAGAGCTCTTTTAAGTTAACTTTTTTCGTACTTCCTTTTTCGATAGTTCTAGGTCAGTTTTATCATGATTAGTTTCGTTTTTTGATGTACTGTTTGAAAAATAGAAAGTAAATACATTTCATTTCGTTCCATTCAAACGAAAAATGATAGAGAGCTCTTTTAAGTTTACAGCTATTGTCAAACTTCTTTTTGTACTTCATTTTCAGCTTACGAAGGCTCTGGGTCATTGTTTTTTGTGCTTTGTCTCATTTTTTAATGTATCTTTTCGAAATATAGTGCCATTTAAATGAAAAATGATATAGAGCTCTCTTAAGTTAATAACTGTTGTCAAACTTCTTTTTATACTTCATTTTTCGATGCTCTAGGTCAGTTTTATCATGATTAGTTTCGTTTTTTGACGTACTGTTTGAAAAATAGAAAATAACCACATTACATTTCGTTCCATTCAAATGAAAAATGATAGAGAGCTCTTTTAAGTTAACAGCTATTATCAAACTTTTTTTGTACTCCATTTTCAGCTTACGAAGGCTCTGGGTCAGTGTTTTTCGTGCTTTGTCTCATTTTTTGATGTATTTTTTCGAAATATAGTGCCATTTAAATGAAAAATGATATAGAGCTCTCTTAAATTAATAACTGTTGTCAAACTTCTTTTTATACTTCATTTTTCGATAGCTCTAGGTCAGTTTTAGCATGATTAGTTTCTTTTCAGCTTACGAAGGCTCTGGGTCAGTGTTTTTCGTACTTTGTCTCATTTTTTGATGTATTTTTCGAAAAATAGTGCCATTTAATTGAAAAATGATATAGAGCTCTCTTAAGTTAATATCTGTTGTCAAACTTCTTTTTGTACTTCATTTTCAGCTTACGAAGGCTCTGGGTCAGTTCTTTTCAGGTGTTGTCTAATTTCTCGACGTATTATTTTAAAATACTCCCTTTTAAATCAAAAATGATATAGAGCTCTTTTAAGTTGACAGCTATTATCAAACTTCTTTTTGTACTTCATTTTCAGCTTACAAAGGCTCTGGGTCACTATTTTTCG
Organism: Lochmaea crataegi; assembly: GCA_947563755.1. Taxonomy (NCBI): domain Eukaryota; kingdom Metazoa; phylum Arthropoda; class Insecta; order Coleoptera; family Chrysomelidae; genus Lochmaea; species Lochmaea crataegi. The sequence continues at coordinate 38,036,762 of OX387432.1, read as the reverse complement.
AATTTTGTCACATTTTTTGATGTATTTTTCGAAAAATAGTGCCATTTAAATGAAAAATGATATAGAGCTCTCTTAAGTTGATAACTGTTTTCCAACTTCTTTTCCTATTTCATTTTTCGATAGTTCTAGGTCAGTTTTATCATGATTAGTTTCGTTTTTTGACGTACTGTTCGAAAAATAGAAAATATACATATTTCATTTCATTCCATTCAAACGAAAAATGATAGAGAGCTCGAAAAATGATAGGGAGCTCTTTTAAGTTGACAGCTATTGTCAAACTTCTTTTTGTACTTTACTATACAGCTCACGAAGGCTCTGGGTCAATGTTTTTCGTGCTTTGTCTCATTTTTTGATGTATTTTTCGAAAAATTATGCCATTTAAATGAAAAATGATAAAGAGCTCTCTTAAGTTAATAACTTTTGTCATACTTCTTTTCGTACTTCATTTTTCGATAGTTCTAGGTCAGTTTGATCATGATTAGTTTTGTTTTTTGGCGTACTGTTTAAAAAATAGAAAATAAACACATTTCATTTCGTTCCATTCAAACAAAAAATGATAGAGAGCTCTTTTAAGTCAACAGCTATTGTCAAACTTCTTTTTGAACTTCATTTTCAGCTTACGAAGGCTCTGGGTCAGTGTTTTTCGTGCCTTGTCTCATTTTTTGATGTATTTTTTGAAAAATAGTGCCATTTAAATGAAAAATGATATAGAGCTCTCTTAAGTTAATAACTGTTGTCAAACTTATGTTCGAACTTCATTTTTCGATAGTTCTAGGTCAGTTTTATCATGATTAGTTTCGTTTTTGACGTACTGTTTAAAAATAGAAAATAAACACATTTCACTTCGTTCCATTCAAACGAAAAATGATAGAGAGCTCGAAAAATGATAGAGAGCTCTATTAAGTGAACAGCTATTGTCAGACTTCATTTTGTAATTCATTTTAAGCTTACGAAGGCACTGGGTCAGTGTTTTTCGTGCTTTTTTCTCATTTTTTATCTATTTTTCGAAAAATAGTGCCATTTAAATGAAAAATGATATAGAGCTCTTTTAAGTTAGTAACTTTTGTCAAACTTCTTTTTGTACTTCATTTTGCGATAGTTCTAGGTCAGTTTTATCATGATTAGTTTCGTTTTTTGACGTACTGTTTGAAAAATAGAAAATAACCACATTTAATTTCGTTCCATTCAAATGAAAAATGATGGAGAGCTCTTTTAAGTCGACAGCTATTGTCAAACTTCTTTTTGTACTTCATTTTCAGCTTACGAAGGCTCTGGGTCAGTGTTTTTCGTGCTTTGTCTCATTTTTTGATGTACTTTTCGAAAAATAGTGCCATTTAAATGCAACATAATATAGAGCTCTCTTAAGTTAATAACATTTGTCAAACTTCTTTTCGTACTTCATTTTTTGATAGCTCTAGGTTGGTTTTATCATGATTAGTTACGTTTTTTGACGTACTGTTTGAAAAATAGAAAATGAAGACATTTCATTTCGTTCCATTGAAACGAAAAATTATGGAGAGCTCTTTTAAGTTGACAACTATTGTCAAACTTCTTTTTGTACTTCATTTTCAGCTTACGAAGGCTCTGGGTCAGTGTTTTTCGTGCTTTGTCTCATTTTTTTATGTATTTTTAGAAAAATAGTGCCATTTAATTGATAAATGATATAGAGCTCTCTTAAGTTGATAACTGTTGTCAAACTTCTTTTCCTATTTCATTTTTCGATAGCTTTAAGTCAGTTTTGTCATGATTAGTTTCGTTTTTTGACGTACTGCTTGAAAAATCAAAAATAAACACATTTCATTTCATTCCATTCAAACGAAGAATGATAGAGAGCTCGAAAAATGATAGAGAGCACTTTTAAGTCAACATCTATTGTCAAACTTCTTTTTGTACTTCATTTTCAGCGTACGAAGGCTCTGGGTCAGTGTTTTTCGTGCTTTGTCTCATTTTTTGATGTACTTTTCATTTAAATGAAAAATGATATAGAGCTCTCTTAAGTTGATAACTGTTGTCAAACTTCTTTTCGTACTTCATTTTTCGATAGCTCTAGGTCGGTTTTATCATGATTAGTTTCGTTTTTTGACGTACTGTTAGAAAAATAGAAAACAACCACATTTTATTTCATTCCATTCGAATGAAAAATTATGGAGAGCTCTTTTAAGTCGACAGCTATTATCAAACTTCTTTTTGTACTTCATTTTCAGCTTACGAAGTCTCTGGGTCACTGTTTTTTGAGCTTTGTCTGATTTTTTGATGTATTTTTCGAAAAATAGTGCCATTTAAATGAAAAATGATATAGAGCTCTCTTAATTTAATAGTTGTTGTCAATCTCCTTTTCCTACTTCATTTTTCGATAGCTCTAGGCCAGTTTTATCATGATTAGTTTCTCTTTTTGACGTACTGTTTGAAAAATAGAAAATAAACACATTTCATTTCGTTGCATTCATACGAAAAATGATAGAGAGCTCTCTTAAGTTAAAAGCTGTTGTCAAACATCTTTTTATACTTCATTTTTCGATGGCTTCAGCTCACTTTTGACCAGATTATTACAATCGAAATATGTAGGTATGTATAGTCTGTTCATTCGAAGGTTTAGAAATAAAAAAAATTCCTATTCTTTTGAAGGACAGTCTGTATACATACACATTGGCGCAGGTAAACTTAGAAATCGGGTACAAGGGAGCTGGATATTTAATTAAACCCGGCGACTTCGCCAAAACTTTAAATTTTTATTGAATTTTCAATTCAATTCAGAAATGTCGAAAAATACAGTGTGAACTATTTTAAAAAATCGACTTTTATTGGTTGTTTGGATGTTTTTTCACCTTTCTGTATATTGAGTGAAAAAAATTGAATCTACAGTTAAGCGCCTCAAAGCAACGAGTCTCTTCATACCAAAAATAATAATATATAGGGTGTCCCATTCAAATTATCCAAATTAATTGAGGAGAGCCACCTGTCCCCACACAACCAACAATCATGGGCGTACGATAAAAAAATTTAGAATTTAATTTATTTGTTAAAATACCATTTACCATGAGCGTACGATAAGGTTTTTAAAAGGGATTCTTTTATTGCCAAAAATTTCCATCTATCGTGGGTGTTCGATAACAATTTTATAAGGGATTAATTTTTTGTAAAAATTTCCTTTCATCATAGACGTTCGGTAAAATTTATATAGGGGATCAATATATTTCTAATAATTTCTAAATCTTGCGCGTACGATGAAAATTGTTTAGGGATCAATTTTTTGTAACAATTTTAATTTACCATAATTTTATAAGGGGTTCATTTTTGTTGTAAATATTTCCTTCTATCATAGAGGTGCGTTAAAATTTTTATAAGGAATTAATTTGTTTCTAATAATTTCTAAATCATGTGCGTACGATGAAAATTGCTTAGGGATTAATTTTTTTATATAAAATTCTATATCTATCATAGACGTAGAATGGAATTTTTAATGGAGGTTAGTTTGTGATAATATCAATTTACCATAAGCTTACGATAACAATTTTATAAGGGGTTAATTTTTTTGTAAAAATTTCCTTTCATCATAGACGTGCGTTAAAATTTTATAGGGGATCAATGTATATCTAATAATTTCTAAATCATGTGCGTTCGATGAAAATTGTTAAGGGATCAATTTTTTGTAACAATTTCAATTTACCATAGGCATACGATAACAATTTTATAAGGGGATTAATTTATGTCTAATAATTTCAAAAACATGTGCGTACGATGAAAATTGTTTGGGGATTAATTTATTTGTAAAAATTTCCATATATATCATAGACGTACAATGAAATTTTTAATGGAGGTTAGTTTGTAATAATTTCAATTTACCATAGACATACGATAACAATTTTATAAGAGGTTAATTTTTTTGTAAAAATCTCCTCTCATCATAGACGTGCGTTAAAATTTTTATAGGGGATCAATGTATTACTAATAATTTCTAAATCATGTGCGTACGATGAAAATTGTTTAGGATCAATTTTTTGTAACAATTTCAATTTACCATAGGCATACGATAACAATTTTATAAGGGGATTAATGTATGTCTAATAATTTCCGAAACATGTGCGTACGATGAAAATTGCTTAGGGATTAATTTATTTGTAAAAATTTCCATATATATCATAGACGTACAATGAAATTTTTAATGGAGGTTATTTTGTAATAATTTCAATTTACCATAGACATACGATAACAATTTTATGAGTGGTTAATTTTTTTGTAAAAATCTCCTTTCATCATAGACGTGCGATAAAATTTTTATAGGGGATCAATTTATTTCTAATAATTTCTATATCATGTGCGTACGATGAAAATTGTTTAGGGATCAATTTTTTGTAACAATTTCAATTTACCATAGGCATACGATAACAATTTTATAGGGGATCAATTTATTTCGTATAATTTCTAAAACATGTGCGTACGATGAAAATTGCTTAGGGATTAATTTATTTGTAAAAATTTCCATATATATCATAGACGTACAATGAAATTTTTAATGGAGGTTAGTTAGTTAGCCATCTATACTCTATTCGAATTTAATTTAAAACAGCTCTAGCGGTAGATATTTGAGTTTTCCATTTTCCAATTTACGTTCTATATAACTTCGTTACAACGTCAATTATAGTTTTTTTCTTAAAATCCACTGTTGTCAGATTGTTTAAATGTCTTAAATAACAAAGAACTTCTCGATTAGAAACAAAGAATCAATTAGAAAACGTAAGTAACAATAATTTCAAATTAATTGATCGCAATGAGAACCTTCGGAAATTTATAGCTAAGATTAAATACTATTTTTGAATCAAAAATAGATGTTGGCGCGTAGGTGTCGGAAATGTCTGTGCTGTGATGTAGAAGACCTCATATTTTTGCAACGGATCCAAAAATACACAGAAACAGAAAAAACATTTTTAAAAGGGGTTTATTTGCAAAAATTCCCATCTACCATAGGCGTACGATAAAATTTTTATAGAGGGTTGATTTATTTACCATAATTTCCATCTACCATGGTGATACGATAACATTTTTAAAGGGTGTTGATATATTTGTAAAAATTTCCATCTACCATAAGCGTACGATAAAATTTTCATAGATCTTTGATTTATTTGTAAAAATATCCATCTACCATGGGATTACGATAAAATTTTAATAGGGGGTCGATATATTTGTAAAAATTTCCATCTACCATAGGCTTACGATAAAATTTTCATAGATGGTTAGTTTATTTGTAAATATTTCCATATCATGGGCTTATTTACCATAATTTCCATCTACCATGGAGGTACGATAACATTTTTAAAGAGGTTGATATATTTGTAAAAATTTCCATCTACCATAGGCTTACGATAAAATTTTCATAGATGGTTGATATATTTGTAAAAATTTCTATCTACCATAGGCGTACGATAAAATTTTCGTTGAGGGCTAGTTTATTTGTGGATATTTCCATATCATGGGCTTATTTACCATAATTTCCATCTACCATGGAGGTATGATAAAATTTTCAATGGGGGTTGATTTATTAGTAAAAAGTTCCATCTACCATAGGCCTACGATAAAATTTTTATAGAGGGTTAGTTTATTTGTAAAAATATCCATCTACCATGGGCGTACGATAACATTTTCAAAGGGATTTGATATATTTGTAAAAATGTCCATCTACGATAGGTGTACGATGAAATTTTTATACAGGGTTAGGATGAAATTTTTATAAGTATTAATTTTTATTATTATTTGTGTTTTCGCTTTTATCGACAGTTATCGATGACTGCCTATTTAATTCAATCTGTTCAAGCGTATTTCAACCTCGATATTATTATTATTATCTAGTTTAAAAATGACTACCATTAAAATAATACAGATAACACCATTCGACAGAGAAATATTACACTTCCAATCGTAATATATTAAGTTTTCCAATCGACATACTTAATCAAATGCGAGTATATTGAACTACGAATACCTCGATAACGACAAAAAGAAAAGAATGCTGTTAGGTTAGTTTGCTATGGGTATATTGAGCACTTCTATCTACTCAACTATTGTATTTTTTTTTTCAATACCTCAGTGATCATAAATAAGAATAACCAAATTACATACCGGAGATGCTTATTACCATCCTTGTCCTACACATAACAATAGGCCAAGCCCTGATCAATATTTGAAACGAAATACAAATGTCATTAGGATGAAATTCATAACAATTGTTGTTTATCTTTAATGAGTCGTAGAAAAAATATAGTGTAGTACTATGACAAACAATTGTTTGTATTGTTCATCCAAATTTCTTTCATTTTTTCGATGATAAGTTCACTTGAAGACGTTGATTGCCGGCCACAGCGTGGCAAATCTCCCACCACATCTCGTCCGAAATATTTTATTCATTTTAAGAACACACTCTCCAATACTGGCTTATTAATATTCTTCCTCTTCAGATATAAATTATGGGAACTCGTATTAAATATATAATGTGCATAAATGAACGGTTTAACTGTATACAGCAACTTTAAATGGGTTCTAATGATATTGCACTCACCTTGTACCGTAGTGTAATTGGCATTGTAACCTTTTAAGAAGTATTACGTATGCTAAATGGTATTATTGCACACGATTCTATATTATTTTATAATATTTAATATACAGATTTACAGACAAAGCCAGTCTAGTAAGAACGCGAAGGGCAATTGATAATTGTCCTTGTTTCCCATAACTACTAAAAAGAGATCATTATAACAATAACCTTCTAATAATTTTCCTTGTTTACAAGATGGCACGCTTCACCAAACTCAGCTAGGCCGCTTGAGCCGCCGGCATAAAATTTTCCGCGGAATTATATTCGAATGCTCCAAACTAGCTTGTTCGGTTCATTGCTGACTGGCTTTGATCGATAATGTATAAATGGCCCAAAAATTATTATCGATAATAAAACGTATGAAAAGCACAGGTTCTGAATATGACCTAGTTTCAATAGAAGGCCCGGCGGATCATGCCGCCGGGCTAATCCTTTCAACCGTTCGTGGAAGGTACTGATAGAATTATTACTCCAGCTCAAAAGTAAACAGACCATACCCCATGAAAACTTACAAAAATTGTAAGAAAATTCCAATCTGTAAATCAATTCTTTTTCGTTGTACCACTGAATGTGTACAAAAGGGGCAATTATTCCAGTGCACACAACGAAACTATAGCGCTGCAACGATTAGGCGTCAAGGTGGGGAAAGTAACGCTCTCGCCGAGCCAAGTAATTGTACAGGTTGTCCTTGTAAAAATTACGGATTGTTAACAACTGGGCGGATATTTCTTTGATCATCACCGACATCCGACTGTTGGAAAAATATGCCGGCGGCCTGGAAATATATTTCTATTTTAAGATTCTCAGCGGCAAAAGCCGGCGGATCATGCCGCCGGAATAGTCCATTCAACCGTTGGTGTGAAAGGTACTGATGGGATTATTACTCCAGCTCAAAAGTAAACAGACCATATCCTATGAAAACTTACAAAAATTGTAAGAAAATTCCAATCTGTAAATCAATTCTTTTTCGTTGTACCACTGAATGTGTACAAAAGGGGCAATTATTGCAGCGCACGCAACGAAACTTAGCGCTGCAACGATTAGGCGACAAGGGTGGGGGGGGGGGGAGTAACGCTCTCGCCGAGCCAAGTAATCGTACAGGTTGTCCTTGTAAAAATTACGGATTGTTAACAATTGGGCGGATATTTCTTTGATCATCACCGACATTTGACTGTTGGCAAAAATATGCAGCTTGGAAATATATTTTTTCTACAACTGCTATGAAAAGTGACGTATTTCTCATAGCTTACTTAATTTCAAAACCAAATATTGCTCATACTGTGAGAAATAATATTTCTCACGGCACTTTGCCCACGCCACATACATTTATATGGAGAATCAAATAAAATCGACAAAAACTTAGTAGGCTACTGTCATCTTTAAATACCTACTTAGTTGTCACAAAACTGTCAGATTATATTAGAAAATATGTTAAAAATTTTAAAAAATTGTCGAAAATTTTGAAAAAATGGTTAATAATTGCCAAATATTTTCAAAAATTGTCAAAAATTTGGAATAATGGTTAATAATTGTCAAAAACTGTCAAAATTTTGAAAAAATGGTCAATAATTATAAAAGACTGTCAAAAATGGTCAATAATTGTCAAATATTTCAAAAAATGGTCAAAAATAGTCAATAACTGTTAAAATTTTGAAAAATGATCAAAAACTGTCAAAATTTTTGAAAGTTGTAAAAAATGGTCAATAATTGTCAGAAACTGTCAAAAATGGTCAATAATTGTTAAAATTTTGAAAAATGGTCGAAAATTGTTAACATTTTGAAAAAATTGTCAATAATTATAAAAAATGTCAAAAATGGTCAATAATTGTTGAAAATTGTCAAAATTTTTGAAAAGTTGTCAAAAATGGTCAATAATTGTCAGAACTTGTCAAAAATGCTCAAAAATTGGCAAAAATGGTCAATAATTGTTAAAATTTGGAAAAATGGTCAAAATTTTTGAAAAACTGTCAAAATTGATCAATAATTGTCAAAAATGGTCAATAATTGTTAAAATTTGAAAAAATGGTCAAAAATTTTGAAAAAATGGTCAATTGTCAAAAATTGTCAAAATTTTGAAAAATGGTCAATAATTATAAAAAACTGTCAAAATGGTCATAAATTGTTGAAAATTTTCGAGAAATTGTCAATAATTGTTAGAACCTGTCAAAAATTGTCAAAAACGGTCAATAATTGTTAAAATTTGGAAAAATGGTCAAAAATGATCAATAATTGTCAAAACTGTCAAAATTGGTCAATAATTGTTAAAATTTGAAAAAATAGTCCAAAATTGTAAAAATTTTAAAAAATGGTCAAAAATTGTCAAAATTTTGAAAAAAATGGTCAATAATTATAAAAAACTGTCAAAAATGGTCAATAACTGTAAAATATTGTCAAAATTTTGGAAAAATGGTCAATAATTATAAAAGACTGTCAAAAATGGTCAATAATTGTTAAACATTGTCAAAGATTTGGAAAAATTGTCAAAAATGGTCAATAATTGTCAAATATTTCAAAAAAATGGTCAAAAATAGTCAATAACTGTTAAAATTTTGAAAAATGATCAAAAACTGTCAAAATTTTTGAAAGTTGTAAAAAATGGTCAATAATTGTCAGAAACTGTCAAAAATGGTCAATAATTGTTAAAATTTTGAAAAATGGTCGAAAATTGTTAACATTTTGAAAAAATTGTCAATAATTATAAAAAATGTCAAAAATGGTCAATAATTGTTGAAAATTGTCAAAATTTTTGAAAAGTTGTCAAAAATGGTCAATAATTGTCAGAACCTGTCAAAAATGCTCAAAAATTGGCAAAAATGGTCAATAATTGTTAGAATTTGGAAAAATGGTCAAAATTTTTGAAAAACTGTCAAAATTGATCAATAATTGTCAAAAATGGTCAATAATTGTTAAAATTTGAAAAAATGGTCAATTGTCAAAAATTGTCAAAATTTTGAAAAAATGGTCAATAATTATAAAAAACTGTCAAAATGGTCATAAATTGTTGAAAATTTTCGAGAAATTGTCAATAATTGTCAAAACCTGTCAAAAATGCTCAAAAATTGTCAAAAACGGTCAATAATTGTTAAAATTTGGAAAAATGGTCTAAAATGGTCAAAAATGATCAATAATTGTCAAAACTGTCAAAATTGGTCAAAAATTGTCAAAATTTTGAAAAAAATGGTCAATAATTATAAAAATTTGTCAAAAATGGTCAATAACTGTAAAATATTGTCAAAATTTTTGAAAAATGGTCAAAATTTTTGAAAAATTGTCAAAAATGGTCAAAATGGTCAATAATTTGGAAAAATTGTCAAAAATGATCAATAATTGTCAAAACTGTCAAAATTGGTCTATAATTGTCAAAAATGGCCAATAATTGTTAAAATTTAAAAAAATCATCAAAATTTTTGAAAAATGGTCAAAAATTTACGAAAAATGGTCATTCTATTGTGCATAAGAAGCAAGTTTCTATCGGCGGTCCGACGACCGCTCACCTTTTCTTTTTGTTTTACTAACCATAAAAATTAATATTAAGTTACTTTACTTGTATTCTTTAAATTTGTGCAGTTGTAGAAAAAGTATAGTGTGCAACATGTGGGGAAAGTACTTTTCTCACTCGTGCCACAAACTGCAACATTCGTGAGAAAAGTTGAACTTTCCCCACTTGTTGCACAATATACTATTTATTTTGAGATTCTCAGCGGCAAAAGCCGGCGGATCATGCCGCCGGGATAGTCCATTCAACCGTTCCTGTGAAAGGTACTGATGGGATTATTAATCCAGCTCAAAAGTAAACAGACTATACCCTATGAAAATTGAATTAAATTTAGTAATACGTCAAGTGAAAGAACAATTGTAAGAAAATTCCAATCTGCGAATTAATTGTTTTTCGTTGTACCACTGTATGTGTACAAAAGAGGCAATTATTTCAGCGCGCGCAACGAAACGATTAGGCGTCATGGTAGGGGAAGCTGGGGAAGTAACGCTCTCGCCGAGCCGAGTTTCCGTATTTATTAATAGTACAGGTTGTCCCTGTAAAAATTACGGAATGTTAACCACTGGGCACAATCCGCTCCCGAATTTTGTGATAATCACCCTGTATTCACGCCTCCGAAATTCCAATGCAAAACAGTAAACAAACGCACAATTGTTTTCATTCCTTCCTTCTTTTGCAGGCAGTCAACTGATGAAGAGAGACGAAGATGGAACGTTGGTCAAAGCGTACATAGACCGAGATGGCATTCAGTATAAACACACGCACTTGGATATCGGCACGAACACGCCGACTTCAACAGCTGGTCTTCCCCACCAATACGAACGGAGCTTAATGGGCGCGGAACACCGAAGTGCTTTCAAGTCCGTCGTCGGTTCGGTTTCTTCAGTCAACAATATGGAATCACGAGATGCGCATCGGGAAGTGGCACATGCGCAAAAAGATGTTAAACAGTCGAAAGCTTCGGGTAAGCTCGGCGGATTTTTCTCGAGATTGGCGAGTTTTCGATTCAGCTTGAGGAAAGGGGCGGAAGAAAAGGCGAAGCTGAAGAAGAAGAAAAATGCGGCCGCAACAACACCCGGTTTGGGAAATGCGCCAGGTGAGTCGGTCGAATGAAGAGAGAGAAAGAGATAAATTTGTGTGGGTTATAATAATACATGGTGATGTTGTGTTTGTGGGCGATTGCATTTATTTCACTTTCTTTATACGCCAATCACTAATCAGTTTTGTTTCATCTGATTTATGAATGGGATGGTTAAATAAGTGGCGTCTACCCGTCGTTTTTGGATCAATTTTTTAACAATTTATTATAGGAAAGTTGAAATTTAATTGCTAATTGTTGTGTACAAACTTTTAATTCGATAACATGAAAAACTACTTAACTGGACGATCATTTTGAAAGTAATAAATACGACGATCTAAACAAGTTTAGGTTGGAGGTTGGTAGTTCAAAACAAGTTATGGTCGGTAAATTGTCAAAAATTTATAGAATTGTTTTGTACTTCACATGGGATTTGAAAAATTCAGTACTCACTAAATCTAAAACCATTTTCGTACTTCAATTACGAAAAATTAATATCTTTCAAAATTTTCTGGTAAAAAGTCGGTAAACTGATACATCTGGCAACAGTGTAAACGGTAACCCTCTGACATTGTTTTGTCACATTCCTTTCTGTTGATTTTTTGGGCTCTAAATAATTTTTAAAATTGAAGAAAAGCTTTTATAAACAGATGATACATTAACTGACAAAAGGCAGTACGATGACAATTGACATAAAGATTCGTCAGACGTCATAATTTAACGTTGTCAATGGAAGATATTTTTTAATTTTTTCAATATTCCTTTCTGTCATTTTTTTTTCTTTAGAGCGTTTACAACTTGTAAAATTAAAAATATACTGCTGGTACATTAACTGACAAGTGACAGCACTTTGACGAACGACACTACGACACGTCAAATGTCATAATTTAACGTTTTCAATTCCAGCAGTTTAAAATTTTTCTAAAATTGCTTTCTGTAAATTTTTTTGAATTTGTTTACAACTTGTGAAACTTTTATAAACAGTTTGTACATTAACTGACAAGTGACAGTACAATGACAAACGACACTACGATACATCAAATGTCATAATTTAACGTTTTTAATTGCAGCAGTTTCAAATTTTTCTAAAATAACTTCTTATTAATTTTTTTGACGTTTTTTGTGATCTTACAACTTATAAAATTGAATAAAAGCTTTTATAAACAGATTGTACATTAACTGACAAGTGACAGTACAATGACAAACGACACTACGATACGTCAAATGTCATAATTTAACGTTTTCAATTGCAGCATTCAAATTTTTCTAAAATTACTCCCTGTTAATTTTTTGACGTTTGTGGTAGTCTTACAACTTATAAAATTGAAGAGAAGCTTTTATAAATATATTGTACATTAACTGACAAGTGTCAGTAAATTGACAAATGACACTAAGTTACGTCAAATGTCATAATTTAACGTTTTCACTTGCAGCAGCTTCAAATTTTTCTAAAATTACTTTCTGTTAATTTTTTTGACGTTTTTTGTGGTCTTACAACTTATAAAATTTGAAGAGAAGCTTTTATTAACAAATTGTACATTAACTGTCAAGTGACAGTACAATAACAAACGACACTAAGATACGTTAAATATTATAATTTAACGTGTTGAATTGCAGCTGTTTCATATTTTTCTAAAATTACTCCCTGTTAGTTTTTTGACGTTTGTGGTCGATTTACAACTTATAAAATTGAAGAGAAGCTTTTATAAACAAATTGTACATTAACTGACAAGGGACAGTACAACAACAAACGACACTACTATACGTCAAATGTCATAATTTAACGTTGTGAATTGTAGCAGCTTCAAATTTTTCTAAAATTACTCCCTGCTAATTTTTTGACGTTTGTGGTCGACTTACAACTTATAAAATTGAAGAGAAGCTTTTATAAACATATTGTGCATTAACTGACAAGTGACAGTACAAAAACAAACGACAGTACGATACGTCAAATGTCATAATTTAACGTTTAGAATTGCAGCAGCTTCAAATTTTTATAAAATTACTTTCTGTTAATTGTTTGACGTTTTTTGTGGTCTTACAACTCATAAAATTAAAGAAAACCTTTTATAAACAGATTGTACATTAACTGATAAGTGATAGTACATTGACAAACGACACTACGTTACGTCAATTGTCATAATTTAACGTTCTGAATTGCAGCAGTTTAAAATTTTTCTAAAATGATTTCGCGTTAATTTTTTTGACGTTTGTGGTAGTCTTACAACTTATAAAATTGAAGAGAAGCTTTTATAAACATATTGTACATTAACTGACAAGTGACAGTACATTAACAAACGACACTACGATACGTCAAATGTCATCATTTAACGTTTTGAATTGCAGCAGCTTCAAATTTTTCTAAAATACTGTTAATTTTTTGACGTTTGTGGTGGTCTTATAACTTATAAAATTAAAGAAATCCTTTTATAAGCAGATTGTTCATTAACTGACAAGTGACATTAGAAAGATAAACGACACTACGATACGTCAAATGTCATAATTTAACGTTTTGAATTGCAGCAGTTTCAAACTTTTCTAAAATTACTTCCTGTTAATTTTTTTGAGGTTTGTGGTGGTCTTACAACTTATAAAATTGAAGAGGAGCTTTTATAAATTGATTGTACATTAACTGACAAGTGACATTACAATAACAAATGACACTACAAAACGTCAAATGTTATAATTTAACGTTTTGAATTGTAGCAGTTTCAAATTTTTCTAAAATAACTTCTTATTAATTTTTTTGACGTTTTTTGTGATCTTACAACTTATAAAATTGAATAAAAGCTTTTATAACAGATTGTACATTAACTGACAACTGACAGTACAATAACAAACGACACTAAGATACGTCAAATGTCATACTTAACGTTTTCAATTGAATCAATTTCAAATTTTTCTAAAATTACTTTCTGTTTATTTTTTTTGACGTTTGTGGTGGTCTTACAACTTATAAAATTGAAGAGAAGCTTTTATAAACATATTGTACATTAACTGACAGATGACAGTACAATAACAAACGACACTACGATACGTCAAATGTCATAATTTAACGTTTTCAACTGCAGCATTCAAATTTTACTAAAATTACTCCCTGCTAATTTTTTGACGTTTGTGGTCGACTTACAACTTATAAAATTGAAGAGAAGCTTTTATAAATATATTGTACATTAACTGACAAGTGTCAGTAAATTGACAAATGACACTAAGTTACGTCAAATGTCATAATTTAACGTTTTCACTTGCAGCAGCTTCAAATTTTTCTAAAATTACTCCCTGTTAATTTTTTGACGTTTGTGGTAGTCTTACAACTTATAAAATTGAAGAGAAGCTTTTATAAATATATTGTACATTAACTGACAAGTGTCAGTACATTGACAAACGACACTACGATACGTTAAATATTATAATTAAACGTTTTCACTTGCAGCAGTTTAAAATTTTTCTAAAATTGCTTTCTATTAATTTTTTTGACGTTTTTTGTGGTCTTACAACTTATAAAATTAAAGAAAACCTTTTATAAACAGATTGTACATTCACTGACAAGTGACATTAGAAATACAAACGACACTACCATACGTCAAATGTCATAATTTAACGTTTTGAATTGTAGCAGTTTCAAATTTTTCTAGAATTACTTTCTGTTAATTTTTTTGACGTTTGTGGTGGTCTTACAACTTATAAAATTGAAGAGAAGCTTTTATAAACAGATTGTACATTAACTGACAAGTGAAAGTACATCGATGAACGTCAAATGTCATAATTTAACGTTTTCAATTGCAGCATTCAAATTTTTCTAAAATTACTTTCTGTTCTTTTTTTATGACTTCGTGCTCTTATAATTTGTAAAAACAACAACTCAAACGCGTAAATTTAAAATAAAATTCTAAGAAAATCGAAAAAATGTTTAAATCCGAATTGAATTCGCGACGTAGTCTGGTTATATGCGTCGATGTGGGAGCGATAAACATTATATTATTTCTGATCTTTTTTTAAAGGCCATGTGTCGACAAGTAAGTAATAACTTTGTTTGTTTTTAGATTGAAAATTTTATTTAGAAAAACAAGATCCGTACGGCGCGAACTAATATTATTTATATCATAACCGAACTGACAAATACATTTACGCCCATTAAACTTGAAACGTCAAATAAATACAACAATAAAAATTACGGTTTTATTATTCTTTATCCCGTTTACAAAAAAAAAATAAAAAACAAAGTTAAAAATTACAAAAGAATTTTCAGTTGTGAAAGTTCGGAAATTAATCGAGGCTGTTAACAAAACAGGAAATACCGATAAAATTGATATTCTTTTTTTAACTGATCATCATGAAAGTTTTGCTAAAGGTAAATGTGCAACCCAGAGGCGTACCAATCGAAAGGGGTGTTCAAAAATTGAATTACCACGAAACTTAAAGTAAATGTTTGACTCAGAGGCGTACCAATTGGAAGGGGCAATCAAAAAAGTAAATGTTTTCCAGAATCTTCACGATTTATAAATTTTGCAATCTTCTTCGCTTACATCTGGCATTGGGCACCAGTTTTATTAATTATATCCTGGAAAATACGATATATTAATGAAAAATCCGTTATCCTTTAGTAAAGTAAAATTGTTAGTTATACTGGGTGTAAATGAGTCGCCCTGTAACTTTTAAATGGGTTGATAGATATTGTTAAAATTTTGGTTGTATGTATTGGGGCCAATTCTAAATTAGTGCATTTCATGAAATAATGTGCACACCTCTTGCAAATGACAACTTTTTCTGTTAAAATAACAAACAATTTTTTTGTTTTTCTACTCCCTGTATTAAAGTAAATAAAAAAACGACCTGTTTGGGGATATTTTTTTCACATTTTTCAATTTTAGAATACTCAATAAATATACATAATTAATACGATTTTCTATTGTAGGCCAGTGTTTGTTAGCTTCGCTTTGCGAATTTACATGTTCTTAATATGCATATCTCTAAAATATTTATGAGGCAAGACCTGACATCATTTCCGTTTTAATCGCAACCGATATAGTTTCATCTACAGGGTCACTTTCAAGACGACCTTTAATATTTTATTCAATAAAATTAATATTTTTGGCTATTTTCTTAAGAAATAAATATATTCATTCGGTAATTGCTAGTATAAAATTATGATGGATGTTTCTTATAAAAAAAATTTACACAGGTTACCCCCTTCGGAGATATCACCCCTAAAAGATGCTGAGCAAAATTGAGTTTTTTTTTTCTATAGTCTATTTCAGAAAGGTATAGAGTAATAAAATGGGGAATTCCGTCCAGTTCGGCTCAATTTCGGTGTCGGCCATAGGCGTAGATCTTGAAATAGTATTGTTTGTAATATTAAAATTTAGTTGCGTAAGAGAATTAGGAAAAGTATGTTTTCTGGCCTGAAGTGTCAATATCGAAATATTGTGTAGGGATTACTTAGGTAGTAGATTATACAGATACGTTTTGCGTTTAACCTTCTATTAGTGCCTCTGCCTAATTCCAACCCTGTTTCAGATTCGGCTCAACCATGCGCCGCAAGGAGCCTTACCCAAAATTTTTAGATCTTTATAAGTATATTTGTTTAGTTTAACGCATCAGTATTTGCTGTTAAGCCGTAAATAGTGTTCACAGTATTATAAGATTAGTAATAAAATGGCTATCAGTGAATGAAAAACTTATTATTTTAAATGTACACGATTGCATAAAATACGATTACAAGAAAATTAACTGTACAAGAAACTGTCGACCGATGTTCCCGAATGACTGGAGTTGGAAAGTCCACCGTTTTTAAATTATTGCGGGGGAGAAAGATAGCAGGCCAAGCGGAGCCTCCCAAGAAGAGTCCAGGCAGACCAGTAAAAGTCCTTGATGAAGAGACCAAAAATGTAATTCGAAGAAAAGTTCACTTTTTTTATTTTAAAAAAGAAATACCCACCCTAGATAAGATTTTAATGGAGCTTGGCCAGGATGACAGTATTCCGTTGATAACTAAAAAACTTTTATGGTCCACTTTGAGAAATAATTTAATTTCTGTATAATGTATTTTTTGTATAATGTTCAATAAAAAATAAATGTACCTAATACTATGTACATAATGCCCAATTTTTATTCTGTTAAAATAAAATTCTTGCCTTTTTACGAGTATCCTACCGGCTCGCCTTTGGCAAACTATTTTCAGTGTTTGTGAATGGATAACAATAGGCTAAACACATATATTGACCCCAACCCGGGTGGTACTACCTGCACTTGTTAAAAAGAAAGAATTTTTACAATGAAATCAATGCCAAACTATGAAAGTGGCTTAAATATTTGTTGGGTCACTCTGTGCTCCCTTTGCATTACTCTATACCTTTCTGAAATAAACTATAATTTAAATAAAGATGGAAAATTTTGTTATTTCCGTGCACTTGGAATGACTATAACCACCGGTATTTTTTCAATATTCCTGTAACATTATAAGGGGGTGAAATTATCAATCCCTACTTTATTTAATATCAAATTATTTATTTTATTTTTTTCTCCGAATCTATTGGTTGTACGAACAAACAGAGATTTTAAATAATATTTAATGTCTACATTTCTCGAATTTGCTCTCCTGGATTCACAGTAGGAGCTACAAGTAAAGGGCACGTTTTGGGGCCGTTATCTCGGAAACTATCGAGTTTTCGTATAAAGCCTTAAGGACCATTTTTATAGATAATGAATTGATCTTAATTTTACATTGAATCAAAACTTCTCTAAATGTCATATTTTGGCAGATATCTGCGAAAAACGGATTTTTTAAACCATTTTTCACCAGGGCGCCAGACCTGGAGAATGGGGGAAATTTCTTTATTTGAGTCCGGTATGAACCTTTTGCTTAATTAATTACTGGTTTGTCCCTTTATTTACTGGACTAATACCTACAGCACCTAATTTACAACACAGCTGTTCATACCTGATCCGCTTTGTACATCCTTCCCCTAACATTTTCAAACACTCTTTGTACTATAGAGTTATCTATCACCTAACGTTGCATGGCAGATGCATATTTAATCGTACCACAGTCGGTTACTTAACAAAAAAAAAAGCGTACTACTGTTATAATAAGTATGATACAAGGTACGATGTAACCTAGAGGAAGTTCCAGTTAGTGATTTTGAATGGTCAGTCGGTAGATATTCGTTCTATGAACATTGCTGGTTTGTGAATATTTTTATAACGGTTGGCTGGCGAATTTAATGCAATTAAACGTTTTTTTAGTGTAGTGGTTTTAGTTTTGTGATTTTGGAGTAAAACGACTTAAAAAAATAGTAAGTTTTGAGATTTAAAAAAGAACCTTAGGAAAATTGACTTTTTTTATGTTCCTCGTATAACTGAAAATAACACATTTCAGACATGTTTTGGTACCATTACATTGGTCTCCTAAAAAGGCAATTTTACTCTCGAAACTTTTCAAGGTTTTTCAAAATTGCAACGCTGGTACCATTTAAAACGATCAACCTGTATAGTATTTATATGTAAACGTAAATTTACAAGAATAGGATTTATAGATTAGGGTGGACAGTTTAATGTTAAAAATTATAGGATGATTTATTTAAAATAAACTTCAAAAAAAATTTATTTTTTTGTCGCTACAATCCAGAAAAAAAATAACATGTGACAACAATGTCAACAAAAATTTGAGAATTCTAATAAAAACTGCTTATCGATATACTAAATGTATGTAGCATTGAAGAAGGAAACCGTGAAAATCAGATAAAGTCAGATCAGGTCCTTATAATAGCAATTAATAAGGATTTATAGGAAATGTATATTTTCAAAAAAAGAAATGAAATTTGTTATATTCTAGTAGAACTCATTACCCTTCGTTTTGTGGGTCTTATAATTGAAAAGTTTTATTACTTCAGCTTTTACATAGGGATCAATACATCGGAATGTCTAAGATATATTCTAGTAGGAAATTTGACGCTCTACAATAAAAGTCTCTAATATTTTTTTTATATTTTCACTCCTTTCAAAGTTATTCACGGTTAAAGTTAAATTAGTAATATATTTTGTCATTTTTTTAAATTTTCGACGCTACAATCAAGTTTGGAAAAAAAATTTATCTACGACCACCGTTAAAATGAAGCATTTACAAACTCATTTAAATACGTGAAATTACGTTTTATATATACGTCTGAAGCGTGCGAAAAAGTACAATGCTTTTTAAGTGGGATAATCATTATAACACTCTTTTTGATGTGAAACATAAAAATTGTCAAAAATGGTTGAAATTTTTGAAAAATTGTCAAAGACGGTCAATAATTGTCAAAACCAATCAAAAATCGTCAAAAATTATCAAAAATTGTTAAAATTTTGAAAAATGGTCAAAAATTGTTAAATATCTAAAAAAATGGTCAATGATTGTCAGAATTTTTGAAAAATTGTCAAAAATGGTAAATATTTGTTAAAATTTTGAAAAATGGTCAAAAATTGTCAATATTTTGGAAAAATGGTCAGAAATTATAAAAAACTGTCAAAACTGGTCAATAATTGTTAAAAATTGTCAAAATGGCCAATAATTGTCAGAACCTGTCAAAAATAGTCAATAATTGTAAAAATTTTGAAAAATGGTCAAAAATTGTTAAATATTTTGAAAAATGTACAATAATTGTCAAAATTTTTCAAAAATGTTCAATAATTGTCAGAAACTGTCAAAAATGGTCAATAATTGTCAGAAACAGTCAAAAATGGTCAAAAACTGTCAAAAATGGTCAATAATTGTTAAAATTTTGAAAAAAAAAAGGTCAATAATTGTCAAAATTTTTGAAAAATTGTCAAAAATGGTCAATAATTGTCAGAATCTGTCAAAAATGGTCAATAATTGTCAGAA
Organism: Lochmaea crataegi; assembly: GCA_947563755.1. NCBI lineage: Eukaryota > Metazoa > Arthropoda > Insecta > Coleoptera > Chrysomelidae > Lochmaea > Lochmaea crataegi. The sequence goes on along the minus strand of OX387432.1, from coordinate 38,016,742 downwards.
TCTGTCAAAAATGGTCAAAAATTGTCAATAATTGTGAAAATTTGAAAAAATGGTCATAATTTTTGGGAAATTGTCAAAAATGATCAATAATTGTCAAAATTGGTCAATAAATTGTCAAAAATGGACAATAATTGTTAAAAGTGAAAAAATGGTCAAAAATTGTCAAAATTTTTGAGAAAAATGGTCAATAATTATAAAAAACTGTCAAGAATGGTCAATAATTGTTGAAAAATGTTTCAAAATGGTCAACATTTTTGAAAAATTGTCAAAATGGTCAACATTTTTGAAAAAATGTCAAAAATGGTCAATAATTGTCAGAAACTGTCAAAAACGGTCAATAATTGTTAAAATTTTGAGAAATGGTCGATAATTGTCAAAAATTACCAGTAATTGTCAGAAATTGAAAAAAAAATGGCGGATTTTTAGTACTTTTAACAGCAATTTTCTCTTCCAAAAGTGAATTTTTTTCTTTTAAAATATTCTATAAGCAATGGGAGGCTTTCTAACAAGAAAAAAAAGCGTTACAAAATGCCGAGGATCGCGAACCTTACCGAATTCGTCTTAGATGCTGACAGTTTAAAATAATGATTGTACTCACACGCAATACACTCTCTTTCTCTCCCGTGTTTCTCTCTTTCACTTCCATTTCTCTCGCTTTCCCATTTCTCTCTCTTCCATATCTGTCTCTGCCATCTCTCTCCCTGTCTCTCCTCCTCTCCTCTTTCTTTATCTCTCCCATCTCTCTCTCTGTGTCCCATCTTTCTCTCCCATCACTCTCTGCCCCAACCCTCTCCCTCCCATCCCTCTCTCTCTCTCTCTCTCTTTCCTATCTCTCTCTCTTTCTCACTCTCTCCCTCCTATCTCTGACCCTCCCTCCCTCCTATCTCTCTCCCTCCCATCTCTATCTCTATCCCATCTCTCTCTCTCTGTCCCATTTTTGAAAATTATTGACCTTTTTTGACAATTTTTGAAAATTATTGCCCATTTTTCAAAATTTTTGACAATTATTGACCGTTTTTAAAAATTTTGACAATTTTTGACAATTATTGACCATTTTTAATAATTTTCCAAAATTTTTTACAATTATTGACCATTTTCCAAAATTTTGACAATTATTGACCATATTTCTAAATTTTAACAATTATGAACCATTTTTGACAATTATTGACAGTTTTTGACAATTATTGACCAATTTTAACCATTTTTGAAAATTATTGACCATTTCTGACAGTTTTTGACAATTACTAACACTTTTTGACAACTATTGACCATTTTTGACAATTTTTCAAAAAATTTTGACAATTTTTGACAAAGTTTTATTGACCATATTTCTAAATTTTAACAATTATGAACCATTTTTGACAATTATTGACTGTTTTTGAGAATTTTTGAACATTTTTCAAAATTATTGACAATTATTGACCATTTTCCAAAATTTTGACAATTTTTGACAATTATTGACTATTTCTGACAGTTTTTGACAATTATTGACCATTTTTCAAAATTATTGGCCATTTCTGACAGTTTTTGACAATTATTGACAACTATTGACCATTTTTAACAATTTTTCAAAATTTTTGACAATTTTTCAAAATTTTCTGACAATTTTTGACAAAGTTGATACGTTGTTTTGAAATAAATATATAAATATTTATGTATATTTTTACCATTTTGACAAAAATCGTATAATGATGTTACCGATTGTAAAACTATCGAAAGTTATTGATAATAATCGATAGTAAAAATAGTTCTATCGATAGTCGGGACTATCGATAGTTTTCCATTCCTAATCGCTTGCTCGTAGCGCTTTCATATGCCGCCCGGGGCCTTCGCCCCTGCTGCTCCCCCCTTCACGCTACGCCACCGATTATAGAACCTAATAACAATAACTGTTCCAGGAAACTCCAGTCGTATTGTTCGTGTTGTTATTTTTTTCTTCATTGTTTATAATGTGTGTCATGGCTTATTTGTAAATAAAGCAAAAATGTTTATCTAGTCGGAGCGAGGATTAAAAATTATAAAAAGAATCGTCGTGACTCATTTCGTCGACTTTCCGAGATATGAGGTCCCACGCTCGAAAAATTGTGCTGAATAAACAAATCCCATAGTTGTACCGAACAACGCTGATAATAACTCAATGTGCGAAAAGGTGAAGTCATTTATTAGTGAAACGGTAAAATGAATGATGATCAGACGAATTTTAATGATGTTCTTGTATTGTATACTCATCAGATTATTCTAGGTAACGTATTCTTTTCATTTCCAACATAATTTATTGTTGAAATTTAGTTTTTAAATAAGATTATGTAAACAACTAAAAAATATTCTGAATTCGGGACTCGAACCCTCAGCACTTGCGCAACCCTCTGCCCTACGGATGGTTCCTTCCCATCAATGTTTTGTTCGGTATTATTAATAAGCTATTGCTCCATGTTATATAGTGCTTCTCAATAGTCCCCTCCCCCTCTTTTCTTTTGAACGGTGATACTTAGACTGATCACATTTGGAGGGTGAAAATTAGGGATGTTAAAAAATGATCGATTTTTATATAAATCGATTATTATTTTCTTATAGTCGATTTTTAGTTTTCGATTTTTATAGTAATATTAATCGAATTTTAGTAAATCGATTTAATAAATTACGTGTTTAAATCGATTTTCAGAAACGGCTCGTATTATTTATTGACCAAATTTTGACAATTATTGACCATTTCTCAAAATTTTAACAATTATTGACCATTTCTCAAAATTTTAACAATTATTGACCATTTTTCAAAATTTTAACAATATTGACCATTTTTGACAATTTTTGAAAATAATTGTCCATTTTTAACAGTTTTTAACAATTTTTGATAGTTTTTGACCATTTTTTGACAATTATGGACCATTTTTCCAAATTTTTGACAAAAACTTCAACATTTTTTGACAATTATCAACTATTTTTCAAAATAATTGTCCATTTTTGACCATCTTTGATAGTTTTTGACAATCATTGACCATTTTTGAGAATTTCTGAAAAAATTTGACCATTTTCCAAATATTTTTTAAAGTTTGTGACAATTATTGTCCATTTTTGACAATTATTGACCATTTCTCAAAATTTTAACTATTATTGACCATTTTTCAAAATTTTAACAATATTGACCATTTTTGACAATTATCGACCATTTTTACAAACGATGACAATTTTTAACCATTTTTGACAATTTTTGATAATAATTGTCCATTCTTAACAGTTTTTAACAATTTTTGATAGTTTTTGACCATGTTTTGACAATTATGGACCATTTTTCCAAATTTTTGACCATTTTTGACAATTATTGACCATATTTCAAAATTTTTGACAAAAACTTCAACATTTTTTGACAATTATCAACTATTTTTCAAAATAATTGTCCATTTTTGACAGTTTTTGACCATCTTTGATAGTTTTTGACAATCATTGACCATTTTTGAGAATTTCTGAAAAAATTTGACCATTTTCCAAATATTTTTTAAAGTTTGTGACAATTATTGTCCATTTTTGACAATTATTGACCATTTCTCAAAATTTTAACTATTATTGACCATTTTTCAAAATTTTAACAATATTGACCATTTTTGACAATTATCGACCATTTTTACAAACGATGACAATTTTTAACCATTTTTGACAATTTTTGATAATAATTGTCCATTCTTAACAGTTTTTAACAATTTTTGATAGTTTTTGACCATGTTTTGACAATTATGGACCATTTTTCCAAATTTTTGACCATTTTTGACAATTATTGACCATATTTCAAAATTTTTGACAAAAACTTCAACATTTTTTGACAATTATCAACTATTTTTCAAAATAATTGTCCATTTTTGACAGTTTTTGACCATCTTTGATAGTTTTTGACAATCATTGACCATTTTTGAGAATTTTTGAAAAAATTTGACCATTTTCCAAATATTTTTTAAAGTTTGTGACAATTATCGTCCATTTTTGACAATTATTGACCATTTCTCAAAATTTAAACAATTATTGACCATTTTTCAAAATTTTAACAATATTGACCATTTTTGACAATTATTGACCATTTTTACAAATGATGACAATTTTTAACCATTTTTGATAATAATTGTCCATTTTTAACAGTTTTTAACAATTTTTGATAGTTTTTGATCATTTTTTGACAATTATTGACCATATTTCAAAATTTTTGACAATTTTTCAAAAACTTCAACATTTTTTGACAATTATCAACTATTTTTCAAAATAATTGTCCATTTTTGACAGTTTTTGACCATCTTTGATAGTTTTTGACAATCATTGGCCATTTTTGAGAATTCTTGAAAAAATTTGACCATTTTCCAAATATTTTTTAAAGTTTGTGACAATTATCGTCCATTTTTGACAATTATTGATCATTTTTACAAATGATGACAATTTTTAACCATTTTTGACAATTTTTGATAATAATTGTCCATTTTTAACAGTTTTTAACAATTTTTGATAGTTTTTGACCATTTTTTGACAATTATGGACCATTTTTCCAAATTTTTGACCATTTTTGACAATTATAGACCATATTTCAAAATTTTTGACAAAAACTTCAACATTTTTTGACAATTATCAACTATTTTTCAAAATAATTGTCCATTTTTGACAGTTTTTGACCATCTTTGATAGTTTTTGACAATCATTGACCATTTTTGAGAATTTTTGAAAAAATTTGACCATTTTCCAAATATTTTTTAAAGTTTGTGACAATTATCGTCCATTTTTGACAATTATCGACCATTTTTCAAAATTTTAACAATTTTTGACAATTTTTTACAGTTTTTGACAATTATTGACCATTTTTGACCATATTTCAGAATTTTTTGTCAATTTTTATATAATTTTATTAAATTTTTAATCTAATAAATTGTTAATGAATGAATCTCTTAGGTTTATTATCGGAATATGAAAAGCATGTACTTTTTAAAATAATACAAAAAAAAATCGATGTTTTTGCAGAAATCGATTTATTTTTATTAAAATCGATTTTTGACAAATCGATTAGTTTTGAATAAAGAAAAATCGATCTTTATTTAATCGATTCTTTTCCATGAATCTCACATCCCTAGTGAAAATGAACTATTGTAAGCTTCTCTACTAGTGGTAACAGGTGACGTAATAGGAATCGGTGACGTCACGAGACAACTGAAACCAATAATATTAAATGGGACCTTATGGCAAGTGACACCTCGTTTGAAAGGTATTCAGAATACCTATTCAATCATACTATTATTTTTGGGATTCACATTGATGTCACCTGTTACCACTTGTAGAGAGGCTTACAATAGTTCATTTTCACCCTCCAAATTTCATCAGTCTAAGTATCACCATTCAAAAGAAAAGAGGGGGGGAGGGGACTTTGACTTTTGAGAAGCACTGTATAGAAGGTGAAGGATTTCAACATATCTGCATATGAACTAGGACGTTTCTTGGTTAAGTTTGAAAAGAAAAACGTCGAATTATTATTTTTTAACTGATATTTTCAAACGAGACTGGACTGTTGCGTTTAAATACAGGGTCTTCCAAAATATGTGCGACAGGCAAATTGTTCCGATTAAGTTGTAATTTTGAACGAATAAAAATATCTGTGCCCCAAATACAGACGAGTAACGTGAATAAATGAATTTTGGATATGGGGGTAAATTAGAAGAAAATTTTTTTTACAAACTGAATCGTGTATTATATCTAATGAAAGAGCCTGTTGCGAGTGTCTCAAATATGTATTTTTATAAATTTAAAATTGATAGTTTTAAGGTTATCCAAGAAAATAGAAAAAAAAATAGTATAAATATATCTATTTACCGAAACTGCTTTTGTAATATCCACATCTGGATCGAACATCTTTTAGTAAATTGGCTTAAAAAAACTTCTTAAGATAAACTTAAATTAACCTCAATTTAAAAATATGCAAATTAAAAGGTGGTAAATATGAGTTTTGTTTGTTTATATAAATCTGACAACTTTTATAAAAACATAATTGGATTTTAATAATTACACTGTCTAAATACGTGTTACTTGGTGGGAAATTAACAACAATGGAATATTACATAACATATTAAGGATATACAAAAATAGGTTCTAATTGAAGTCACTAAGCGTATCGATAAAAATTATAGAGTTGAAGATTTGCCAGGAATATCAACTTAATCACCACGAATCTCATTACTGAATACCTAGAAAACTATAAAAAGTCTAATTTTACTTCTAAATCTACGCTTAAAAACATATTCAATTTCATAATATTTTTCATTTAACTTGAAACTTTACATTCTGTGATTTTCTGTGTTTGTTTTATTGTAGTAAGTAGAAATTACAAATTTTCAATATTTTAAAGATAATCGATAAATTTTCATATTTTACAAATGTACTGTAAGTACCTGGTGTTTGATTAAGAGTGGTAACACGCTGTATCTCAGAAACTATTCATCGTAGAGCTTAGAGAAATAATTCTGTATTACAAAATCGTATACGACAAACTGCTGGATATTATTTTAAAAGTTCCTACTCCACCGCTAGAGGGCGTAGTTTACAATAATATCACAAAAACATCATTTTTCTATAATAAATGTATCGTTATAATACCAAAAAGCTAGATTTTATTTTTTTAAACGAAAGCATATATAGTATGGATAACTTTCCTAAATTTTTGAGATGATCCCGCTGAAGCTTCATGTATCATGTCGACTCTTTCGTTTAACGGGTACTGCTTCATTTTTAGTATCAATAAAATTTGAAACTAACACAAGATTGTTCAGAGAAATGTCATAAAATGACATTAAGTTAGGTAAAATCGATTTACCATACAATTTAAGAAAATTGTAAATTGTACGAAAAGTATAATACCTAGAGGTATACAGGACACCCCTAAACCATTCGAAAGAGGACATTTTTTTGTACATGGTGAATTATTAAAATACAGGGTGTTCCATTTAAAATAAGCCCGATATTACACATTGAATGATCTAATAATGAAACTGAAAATTCTGGACAACCCTGTAAAGAGATGTTTAGTACTCAATCGCGGAATACATTCAACTATTTAGATGTAAGAGAAAATTTGCTAGAATTTGTTATATCAATGAGTTATTATTTTTTTTCGAAATGTTCACATTTTAAAAAAAGTCAGCATAACTTGGAACCCTCTGTATTTAGGTATTATGAAGGAGTATTTTATTTTTTAGGGGCAATCAGAAAATGCAATAAAATATAGGGTGTCCCTATATAACTTTGATACGCCACACTTTATTGGAACGTCCTGTATATTTCAAAATAATTTTAAAATGTAGCATATATGAATGTACAAACTACTAAAGTTACAAACATTTTAAAACTCTTACAGTTTCGCTATAAACCTCCCGTTGGTCGTGATTCACCCTGTATATATTTTTTTCAACCTCGCCTCATTTAATGAACTTTAACGCCATCGATACACGGTTTGTTGCAAACGATAGATAATAAGTTGTAGTTTTATGAACAATAACAAGAAAATTGGAAAAAAAATTACCATTTAATCCACACTCCCGGCCGCTACTGCATTCTTCGGTTCACACACTGAGTCAACCGTTCAATTTTTTATTAATTCGTTGGCCCTACGTAAACGAAAAAATTAGTTTATTTAGAGTGTTTATCGAACAATTCAACGAATCGATCAGAAACTCAAAATTTTTAATATTTCTATCACAGTGCCTAAAGAACTTCGAATATTGTTTTCTCCGCTTCTAATGGTCGAATCTGGATATTTTCTTTTTCAAAATACGTGGTTTTTGAAGACCAACATTCTCAAAATTAAATGAGGTGAGGTTGAAAAAAAATATACATATATTCAAATTTTGTGTGGCGCCATTTTGAATTTTTTAAATCTGAAAACACCAAAGTTTTCAGGGGCCGGACTTCTATATTTTCCCACATTATGAAGCCGTTAATATTATTTTAATTATGTTTGTAGCTTGAAAAACCATTTTGCAAATTTTTCGAAAATTAAGCGTTAAAAAATGTTTTTTGCAAAAGTATGCATTATGTTATTTTATAGGGTATAAAATTCCCTACAATTTTGATATTCGAAGATTCCTAAAAAAAAGTTGAAAACAAAACAATTGTTCAATTACCGCCACCTAGCGAGCGTCAAACAACAATTATTGACCATTATGGACCATTTTTCCAAATGTTTGACCATTTTTGACAATTATTGACCATATTTCAAAATTTTTGACAATTTTTCAAAAACTTTAACAATTTTTGACAATTATCAACTATTTTTCAAAATAATTGTCCATTTTTGACAGTTTTTGACCATCTTTGATAGTGTTTGACAATCATTGGCCATTTTTGAGAATTTTTGAAAAAATTTGACCATTTTCCAAATATTTTTTAAAGTTTGTGACAATTATCGTCCATTTTTGACAATTATTGGCCATTTTTCAAGTTTTTTTAAAATCTTTTGACAATTATCGACCATTTTTCAAAATTTTAACAATTTTTGACAATTTTTTACAGTTTTTGACAATTATTGACCATTTTTGACCATATTTCAAAATTTTTGACAATTTTTATATAATTTTATTAAATTTTTAATCTAATAAATGGTTAATGAATGAATCTCAAATTATAAAATAACTTTGCTGGTTGTGGCGCCATCTGGGTGCCGTTAAATATACTAGACCACAACGAAAACACAATAAGTTACTAAATGCTTAATTCACTTCCAAAATCCGTTAAACAATATTAAAATTATGACTATTTCATTAAATTGGCACTCCCACTCTCCCCTATGATTTATTTAAAAAAAAACCGAGTAGAACAAATTTCTGTAGAATTGTCTTATGATTACATTTCTATTATTTTTTTTCCTAAATTCCTGCAGATTTTCTTATTATTTTCCGGAAATTGTACGTTAAATACCTTCTGAGATATAAGGGCTTACCTCTATTAATCAAACACCCGGTACAACAATCGCAAGAAGAAGAAGAAGATATTTAAATTATATACAAATCAACAAAGAACTGTTTCAAAATTCCCACTTCGTAGGCCTATATTTCTTTTTTCGTAGGAGCAAAGTGCCTCGTTATTTATTCAAAAGTACTATAGGGTGAGTCTTTATTTTTTTCTACATGGAATAAAATAGATAAGACAGGTCGGTTTTACCAAAATTAAATCGACACGTCCTGTATCGCCTCAAATACAATAGGGTTGTAAAATTCGGCAGAATGGTTAAATATTCATTAATATGATAAGCCGACGGCCATTGTGGTGCAGTCAGTTTAAGGGTTTTGCCGAGTAGGGATGGGCCTTACAGTTTTTTTATTATGTTAATAATTACTTATTAATAATATGATGCTTGCCTAACTTTTGCACTATTAAATAAACCCGACAAATGAAACCATTCAGGATTTTACCGAAAAATGTAACGCCAATGGTTTATTGTCGCTTTATGGCTATCGGCTCTTTCTTGTGCTCCTATGCAATAGGAAAGCTAGTATAATAGCATTATTCCTGAAAAAATGAAAATGAATGAGAGTACGGTGTTTATGAAATGTTTTTCACACTTATTTGCCGAACAACACTAGACCCAATAACATCATAAAATGATGCTTCTTTTATGGGTATATTTTATTTAAGATTATATTTTTTTTTGTTACAGGTACCATTATGGCACCCCAACAACGCGTGGCTTCAAAATCCGATTACATCTACATCCCCCTCAAAGGACCTTCTTCAACTCATAACGATACCAATAATACTACAGTCTCTTTAAACAACAACGAATCCTCCCCTAAAACCAATTCTGTAACATCGAAACCGCCCCTGCCTAAACAACCACCGCGCGTGGTCCACGCAAGCGTCAAACCCTCCATAGCGGACAGGCATCAACGCGCGGACAATAATCGGCAACAGCGCAGGCGAACTATCGATTCATCGTCTGGTGGTGGTTGCCCACTACCAATGGAGCCCATGGGGCTTATTGAGACCGATTTAGATACGGAGGTTACCGTCATAACGAGTGGTGCAAATGTGAAAACGAGAAGTCTCTTGGATTTGGGGGCTCAACCCCATCGGTTGACTTTGACCGGGGGTACTAACGAACAAGGAAAGGAGCACCATCCTCAGAGCAGACCGCACAAATCCATGGAATTTCTTCTGGATAAACAGAATCTCAAGGTCGTTGAGGTAAGGTAGCAAAATTGTTTTTTTTTAAAGGATATGTTTTATGGAGTATTATCCTTCGATTTACGTTTGTCCTGAAAGTCCTGTTTAGAATATTTTTTTGATTATGAATGCAAGCACGTGGAATATTTAATAAGCAAAATTCATCCCGAAAAAAAAAAATTGAAGATTTCAGTTGATTGCTGATGTGGCATTTGACGTGGAAATCCTTTACTTATTTTTATAAATCGATACATTTTTAATCGTATTTACCGGATTAATTGTAAGAATGGGAATTACAGTATACAGAGTGATCCAAATATGAAAACAAAATTATTTTCATAAAATGGACAGCCTTAAAAAATTTTTTTTTACTTTCTTATACAGTATATTTAAAAACGTCTCGGTAATTTGAATTTTTTTTTTTTAAATAAATAAAAAAAGAAAGAACTTTTACGACTTCCTTATTAAAATGATTATGTCAATATGTCTATATCGGCAGGAAAAAGGACACTTTTCACGCAAAATTATTATGACATAATGATGTATTTGAGTTATATAAATGATGACAGAAAGGGGGGGAGAAGTGACAGGGATGTATCGGGTGTCTGATTAAGATAGGTAACTCGCTGTATCTCAGAAACATTTTATCGTACAAACTCGCATACGAGAAACTGCTGGAAATTATTTTCAAGTTTCTTACTCTACCGTTAGAGGCGTAGTTCACAAAAATATCATTTTTCTTTAATACATGTACCGTTATAGTACCACAATATTAATCACCAATTATCAATCACCGCCACCTAGCGACCGTTAAAATCACTGGAAAGAACGATGATATAATCTTTATTAGGCATTAAATACCCTTTCAAATGATACTAATTTTGTCAAAATCCATAAAGCGGAACAAAGTTATAACAGTTTTATTGAGTCAGCTTCCCCACTCCACCCCTACCTACTAAAATAATTATAAATTGGAAGGTCAACAAAAAATAATTTCGTGTTTACGCAATGATTACTTAACTGTCCAGTCGACAGGTCAACTTCAAAGGCCAGCATTGAATTTATTATCAGTAAAAAATGGTATACGGGTTGATAAGTTGATAACCCATCAAATTAACATTGATTTTCTAACTTTAAAACCCCATAACTCAGTAAAGAAGGTACAGGGAGAGAAAACTTGAATTGAAGAAAGAAATTTACTTTCTCTGGACACAATTTACTTTCTCTGGACACCATACAGATTAGCACCTTTTTCCCCTTTTTCCCTTTTCCCTTTTTTCCTTTTTTCCTTTTTTCCTTTTTTCTTTTTTTCCTTTTTTCCTTTTTTCCTTTTTTCCTTTTTTCCTTTTTTTCCTTTTTTTCCTTTTTCCTTTTTTTCCTTTTTTCCTTTTTTCCTTTTTTCCTTTTTTCCTTTTTTCCTTTTTCCTTTTTTCCTTTTTTCCTTTTTCCCTTTTTTCCTTTTTTCCTTTTTCCCTTTTTCCCTTTTTCCTTATTCGAAGGAGGTGTAGTGGGAGCTTCTAGGGGTTTATAATGCAGAATCCTGTTGGAAACTTAAAGTGTTGGTCAAGAAAATCGTGTTGAGGTGGTTGTCGTCAAGAAAGGTTCTTAATATTCAAGGTCATTTATTTTTCCAAAAAAAAAATATACATCCTTTTTTGTATTTTTTATTACGAAAGAATGCAATACCCATTTGACCTTCTTAAAATACTTCGGCATTGAACGTTGTCCCCTATGAATATTGTACATAAATCTTTAGAAATTAGGTAACAGTATAAATTTTTATAAATCGTCGTATCTTGAATGCTACTTTTTCTCTGGGGACATATATCGTATGAAAATAGATAACACATTTTATAAGAAAAACTATCATATTTTTAACCTCTCTATCAGTCTGTCATCTCTCAAGTTTTTGATACACACTGTATATACTCTGAAAGAAGCTTCCCATCAAAACGTTGTGTCCATTTTTGCAATCTACGTTAACAGTTTGGTGTACCAAGAATTTTTTTCTGGAATTCTAGGATCAAATTTAACAAATCATTAATATACCGGATGTCCTCAAATACTAAAATCATCACTAGATCCGTAACAATTAGTAATATGCAGATCATAAAATGTCAGACTTGAAAAAATCTTTTTGTCAGAAATTTTTAAATTGTAGAGGAAGAAAAAACAAGGAAAGTAAATTTTAAGTAATAGAAATTTCAAATTAATTTCCAATTATTTGATTCCGGAACGATTCGTATTAAGATATTATAGAATTATAAATTCTCAGAAATTTATAATATTTTGGACATTTTTAAAAATTAAAATAATAACTTTTGTGTGTAATATAAAATCATAATAATAATAATTATTATTATATTTAAACAATATTAATTCTTCTAATGTAATTATTTTATTGTATCATGATAATTCAATATAAAATGGACAATTTTATAAAAAAAAATTTTTTAACCAAAACCTGAGAAGAGTTAGTAGCTGGGGCACATAAAAAACTAATTATTATTAATTAATTAAATTCAAATCTACTCAAATTTTGATATGAAAAATTATTATTGTCCAATTATTTTTATTATTATTACTTCATATTCCCCCCACGATATTTATTATTTTAATTTTAATTATCAAAAATGTCCAAAATATTTTTAATTTTTGTGAATTTGTTCCGGAATCAAATAATTTAAATTTCAATCAATTAAAATTTACTTCCCTTGTTCTTCCTCTCTCCACAATTTTAACTGTTCATATCATAAAAATTCCTTGTGAATTATTGGTCTAATTTTTTTATTATGTTAAAAGTTCAATAATTGCGTTTCTACCATTTTATATTCTCCATAAATTTCTCATTCCATGTTCTTATTTATACTTTTGGTTTATTTAATTTATATTTATGTTGAAGATAATTTTCTTTCTTCTCCCAAAATATTTCAAAAATCTACAAACTTATTTATACCGCAACGCCCTTCAATTTTTTTTAGATAATCCTCCTTTTCAAATTAAAATTTTTCAATTGGTTCAATATAGATAAGATATTTTAACCCTCTATCATCTCCCAATTTTTTGGTACACCTGTATAGACTCAGAAGGCTCCCATCAAAAGTTTGAATCCATTTTTGCAATCTTCGCTATCAGTGTGGTGAACTAGAATTTTTTTCTGGAATTCTAGGATCAAATTTGACGATTTTGATATTTTAGCATACCGGATGTCCTAAAATAGGATATTTTACTCCTTCATCGTCTCCCAAGTTTTTATTACACACTGCATAGACTCGGAAGCTTCCTATCCAAATTTCGAGCCCATTTTCGCAATTTCCGGTATCAGTTTGGTTTTCAAGAATTTTTTTCTGGAATTCTAGGATCAAATTTAACAATTTTGATTTTTTAATATACCGGATGTCCTAAAATACTAAGATTCCCGTAAAAATGATTTATTTTAAATAACAAATTTGTTTTCATTCATTTAATCGAGTTTTAGAATATAGATAAGTTATTTTACCCCTCTATCATCTCCCAATTTTTTGGTACACCCTGTATAGACTCAGAAGGCTCCCATCAAAACGTCGAGTCCATTTTTGCAATCTTCGCCATCAGTGTGGTTTACTAGAATTTTTTTCTGGAATTCTAGGGTCAAATTTGACCTTTTAATATTTTAGCATACCGAATGTCCTAAAATAAGGTATTTTACCCCTCTATCATCTCCCAAGTTTTTATTACACACTGTATGGACTCAGAAGCTTCCTATCAAAATTTCGAGCCCATTTTCACACAGTCTGGTTTTCAAGAATTTTTTTATGGAATTCTACGATCAAATTTAACAATTTTGACTTTTTTAATAGACCGAATGTCCTAAAATACTAAAATTCCCGAAGAAATTATTTATTTTAAATAAAAAATGTGTTTTCATTCGGTTAATCCATTGAGTTTTAGAATATAGATAAAGTATTTTAGCCCTCTATCATCTCTCAATTTTTTGGTACACCCTGTATAGACTCAGAAGGCTCCCATCAAAACGTCGAGTCCATTTTTGCAATCTTCGCCATCAGTGTAGCGTACTAGAATTTTTTTCTGGTATTCTAAGATCAAATTTGACCTTTTTAATATTTTAGCATACCGGATGTCCTAAAATAAGGTATTTTACCCCTCTATCATCTCCCAGGTTTTTATTACACACTGTGTGGACTCAAAAGCTTCCTATTGAAATTTCGTGCCCATTTTAGCATTCTCCGGTATCAGTTTGGTTTTCAAGAATTTTTTTCTGGAAATAACAATTTTGACTTTTTAGTATACCGGATGTCCTAAAATACTAAAATTCCCGTAGAAATTATTTATTTTAAATAAAAAATGTGTTTTCATTCATTTAATACATTGAGTTTTAGAATATAGATGAGGTATTTTACCCCTCTATCTTCTCCCAATTTTTTGTTACACCCTGTATAGACTCAGAAGTTTCCTATCATAATGTCGCGTCCATTTTCGCAATTTCCGGTATCAGTTTGGCTTTCCAGAATTTTTTTCTGGAATTTTAGGATCAAAATTAACAATTTTGATTTTTTAGTATACCTAATGTCCTAAAATACTAAAATCTTCACTTGATCCCGTAGAAATTTTATTTCCTCTAAATTGACACTGTAAATTACTTAAAGAACTACGAATTTCGATTCTATATACAGGTGTTTGAAATTTAGTGAATATATGTGTTGGATTGAAATATAATGTTAAAAATGGAAATTTTCTGCTAAAAATATTCATTTTCTCCCAAGTTTTTATTATACACTGTATAACTGTATAGATTCAGAAGCATCCTATCGAAATTTCGAGCCCATTTTCGAAATCTCCGTTATTAGTTTGGCTTTCCAGAATTTTTTTCTGGAATTTTAGGATCAAAATTAACAATTTTGATTTTTTAGTATACCGGATGTCCTAAAATACTAAAATCTTCACTTGATCCCGTAGAAATTTCATTTCCCCTAAATTGACACTGTAAATTACGTAAACGATTACGAATTTCGATTCTATATACAGGGTGTTTGAATTTAGTGAATATATGTGTTAGATTGAAATATAATGTTAAAAATGGAAATTTTCTCCCAAGTTTTTATTATACACTGTATAACTGTATCGACTCAGAAGCATCCTATCGAAATTTCGAGCCCATTTTCGCAATCTCCGTTATTAGTTTGGCTTTCCAGAATTTTTTTCTGGAATTTTAGGATCAAAATTAACAATTTTGATTTTTTAGTATACCTAATGTCCTAAAATACTAAAATCTTCACTTGATCCCGTAGAAATTTTATTTCCTCTAATTGACACTGTAAATTACTTAAAGAACTACGAATTTCGATTCTATATACAGGGTGTTTGAAATTTAGTGAATATATGTGTTAGATTGAAATATAATGTTAAAAATGGAAATTTTCTGCTAAAAATGTACAAAAAATATTCCTTTTCCTCCAACACTGTATAGACTCAGAAGCTTCCTATCAAAATTTTGAGCCCATTTTCGCAATCTCCGTTATTAGTTTGGCTTTCCAGGATTTTTTTCTGGAATTTTAGGATCAAAATTAACAATTTTGATTTTTTAGTATACCCGATGTCCTAAAATACTAAAATCTTCACTAGATCCCATAGAAATTTCATTTCCTCTAAATTGACACTGTAAATTACGTAAAGGACTACGAATTTCTATTCTATATACAGGGTGTTTGAAATTTAGTGAATATATGTGTTAGATTGAAATATAATGTTTAAAATGGAAATTTTCTGCTAAAAATGTACAAAAAATATTCATTTTCTCCCAAGTTTTTATTATACACTGTATAGACTCAGAAGCATCCTATCGAAATTTCGAGCCCATTTTCGAAATCTCCGTTATTAGTTTGGCTTTCCAGAATTTTTTTCTGGAATTTTAGGATCAAAATTAACAATTTTGATTTTTTAGTATACCGCATGTCCTAAAATACTAAAATCTTCACTTGATCCCGTAGAAATTTCATTTCCCCTAAATTGACACTGTAAATTACGTAAACGATTACGAATTTCGATTCTATATACAGGGTGTTTGAAATTTAGTGAATATATGTGTTAGATTGAAATATAATGTTAAAAATGGAAATTTTCTCCCAAGTTTTTATTATACACTGTATAACTGTATAGACTCAGAAGCATCCTATCGAAATTTCGAGCCATTTTCGCAATCTCCGTTATTAGTTTGGCTTTCCAGAATTTTTTTCTGGAATTTTAGGATCAAAATTAACAATTTTGATTTTTTAGTATACTAATGTCCTAAAATACTAAAATCTTCACTTGATCCCGTAGAAATTTTATTTCCTCTAAATTGACACTGTAAATTACTTAAAGAACTACGAATTTCGATTCTATATACAGGGTGTTTGAAATTTAGTGAATATATGTGTTAGATTGAAATATAATGTTAAAAATGGAAATTTTCTGCTAAAAATGTACAAAAAATATTCCTTTTCTCCCAACACTGTATAGACTCAGAAGCTTCCTATCAAAATTTTGAGCCCATTTTCGCAATCTCCGTTATTAGTTTGGCTTTCCAGGATTTTTTTCTGGAATTTTAGGATCAAAATTAACAATTTTGATTTTTTAGTATACCCGATGTCCTAAAATACTAAAATCTTCACTAGATCCCATAGAAATTTCATTTCCCTCTAATTGACACTGTAAATTACGTAAAGGACTACGAATTTCTATTCTATATACAGGGTGTTTGAAATTTAGTGAATATATGTGTTAGATTGAAATATAATGTTTAAAATGGAAATTTTCTGCTAAAAATGTACAAAAAAATATTCATTTTCTCCAAGTTTTTATTATACACTGTATAGACTCAGAAGCATCCTATCGAAATTTCGAGCCCATTTTCGAAATCTCCGTTATTAGTTTTGGCTTTCCAGAATTTTTTTCTGGAATTTTAGGATCAAAATTAACAATTTTGATTTTTTAGTATACCGCATGTCCTAAAATACTAAAATCTTCACTTGATCCCGTAGAAATTTCATTTCCCCTAAATTGACACTGTAAATTACGTAAACGATTACGAATTTCGATTCTATATACAGGGTGTTTGAAATTTAGTGAATATATGTGTTAGATTGAAATATAATGTTAAAAATGGAAATTTTCTCCCAAGTTTTTATTATACACTGTATAACTGTATAGACTCAGAAGCATCCTATCGAAATTTCGAGCCCATTTTCGCAATCTCCGTTATTAGTTTGGCTTTCCAGGATTTTTTTCTGGAATTTTAGGATCAAAATTAACAATTTTGATTTTTTAGTATACCGCATGTCCTAAAATACTAAAATCTTCACTAGATCCCATAGAAATTTCATTTCCCCTAAATTGACACTGTAAATTACGTAAACGATTACGAATTTCGATTCTATATACAGGGTGTTTGAAATTTAGTGAATATATGTGTTAGATTGAAATATAATGTTAAAAATGGAAATTTTCTCCCAAGTTTTTATTATACACTGTATAACTGTATAGACTCAGAAGCATCCTATCGAAATTTCGAGCCCATTTTCGCAATCTCCGTTATTAGTTTGGCTTTCCAGAATTTTTTTCTGGAATATTAGGATCAAAATTAACAATTTTGATTTTTTAGTATACCTAATGTCCTAAAATACTAAAATCTTCACTTGATCCCGTAGAAATTTATTTCCTCTAAATTGACACTGTAAATTACTTAAAGAACTACGAATTTCGATTCTATATACAGGGTGTTTGAAATTTAGTGAATATATGTGTTAGATTGAAATATAATGTTAAAAATGGAAATTTTCTGCTAAAAATGTACAAAAAATATTCCTTTTCTCCCAACACTGTATAGACTCAGAAGCTTCCTATCAAAATTTTGAGCCCATTTTCGCAATCTCCGTTATTAGTTTGGCTTTCCAGGATTTTTTTCTGGAATTTTAGGATCAAAATTAACAATTTTGATTTTTTAGTATACCCGATGTCCTAAAATACTAAAATCTTCACTAGATCCCATAAGAATTTCATTTCCTCTAAATTGACACTGTAAATTACGTAAAGGACTACGAATTTCTATTCTATATACAGGGTGTTTGAAATTTAGTGAATATATGTGTTAGATTGAAATATAATGTTTAAAATGGAAATTTTCTGCTAAAAATGTACAAAAAATATTCATTTTCTCCCAAGTTTTTATTATACACTGTATAGACTCAGAAGCATCCTATCGAAATTTCGAGCCCATTTTCGAAATCTCCGTTATTAGTTTGGCTTTCCAGAATTTTTTTCTGGAATTTTAGGATCAAAATTAACAATTTTGATTTTTTAGTATACCGCATGTCCTAAAATACTAAAATCTTCACTTGATCCCGTAGAAATTTCATTTCCCCTAAATTGACACTGTAAATTACGTAAACGATTACGAATTTCGATTCTATATACAGGGTGTTTGAAATTTAGTGAATATATGTGTTAGATTGAAATATAATGTTAAAAATGGAAATTTTCTCCCAAGTTTTTATTATACACTGTATAACTGTATAGACTCAGAAGCATCCTATCGAAATTTCGAGCCCATTTTCGCAATCTCCGTTATTAGTTTGGCTTTCCAGAATTTTTTTCTGGAATATTAGGATCAAAATTAACAATTTTGATTTTTTAGTATACCTAATGTCCTAAAATACTAAAATCTTCACTTGATCCCGTAGAAATTTTATTTCCTCTAAATTGACACTGTAAATTACTTAAAGAACTACGAATTTCGATTCTATATACAGGGTGTTTGAAATTTAGTGAATATATGTGTTAGATTGAAATATAATGTTAAAAATGGAAATTTTCTGCTAAAAATGTACAAAAAATATTCCTTTTCTCCCAACACTGTATAGACTCAGAAGCTTCCTATCAAAATTTTGAGCCCATTTTCGCAATCTCCGTTATTAGTTTGGCTTTCCAGGATTTTTTTCTGGAATTTTAGGATCAAAATTAACAATTTTGATTTTTTAGTATACCCGATGTCCTAAAATACTAAAATCTTCACTAGATCCCATAGAAATTTCATTTCCTCTAAATTGACACTGTAAATTACGTAAAGGACTACGAATTTCTATTCTATATACAGGGTGTTTGAAATTTAGTGAATATATGTGTTAGATTGAAATATAATGTTTAAAATGGAAATTTTCTGCTAAAAATGTACAAAAAATATTCATTTTCTCCCAAGTTTTTATTATACACTGTATAGACTCAGAAGCATCCTATCGAAATTTCGAGCCCATTTTCGAAATCTCCGTTATTAGTTTGGCTTTCCAGAATTTTTTTCTGGAATTTTAGGATCAAAATTAACAATTTTGATTTTTAGTATACCGCATGTCCTAAAATACTAAAATCTTCACTTGATCCCGTAGAAATTTCATTTCCCCTAAATTGACACTGTAAATTACGTAAACGATTACGAATTTCGATTCTATATACAGGGTGTTTGAAATTTAGTGAATATATGTGTTAGATTGAAATATAATGTTAAAAATGGAAATTTTCTCCCAAGTTTTTATTATACACTGTATAACTGTATAGACTCAGAAGCATCCTATCGAAATTTCGAGCCCATTTTCGCAATCTCCGTTATTAGTTTGGCTTTC